>OX465437.1:20302367-20997288 GCA_950005045.1 Agrotis exclamationis
CCATCCACGCGAAGACCGACATCCGCGCGGACGGAGTCGCGGGCGGAAGCTAGTCTATAATATGTATGAAACATACTTATACACCGTGACTTTTTAGTCGTCTTACAAAAGTGGTCCACGTAATGTCCCCGACCTAAAATACATCTAGGCGAGTTTAGTTTTTTTTTTAGTCGTTAAAAATATTTTTTATTATTAATAAATAGGTACATTAGAAATATGAAAATGTTTACGTATCAAGCTGTAGAGTATACCTACCCAGCGCAATAGTTGAGCAGATCATTCCATCTCCATTTTCTATGAGACAAGGGTGTTTTTAACTACTCCTTGCGTCATAATAATGAATTAAAAATTTATTTAATTTTTTTTCAAATCTCTTAAATACCTATTTTTTATTATAAACTTGTTCTAGTCATTGGATACATGAACTGGGCTGCCGTTGTAAGACGACTAAAAAGTCACGGTGTATATTTAGAAATATATAAGTATGTTTCATATATTTAGAAATATATAAGTATGTTTATCAGTTGTCTAGTACCCATAACACAAGCTCTGCTTAGCTTGGGACTAGATGGCGTTGTGTGATAGTTGTGGAATATTATATATTATTGTGGAATATTAATATTAAAAAAGAGAAAATAAGTTTGTTCATCTTAGGGCTGATTTTTCAATAGTCAGATAACTTTTATCTGAGGAATAAAAGTAGCGGTTTGACATATTTTCTATAGATAAGCTGTCAAACCGCCATTTTTATTCCTCAGATAAAGTTATCTGACTAATGAAAAATCAGCCCTTAATAAGTTATGAAAGTGTGCAGTCTCCTGGAAAAAACAGGGCAAAATAATAAATCGTTTTTAATTTTTCACAAAACACACTTTCGCATTTATTAGTAAGATTCGTCTTTTAAATAAACAATGGCTGAATACAAAGGCGAGCAAATGCCTGCTACCAAACTACAAATCAAAGTTAACTAAACAGTAATTGTTTGTTTAATTTCTCGTAAACTAAAATGCATGAATGATGTTTACACGCGGCCGACGTGAATTGCAGCGCGTGCGCATGTTATGATGTGCTGAAATACTAGTTGCATAGGTCAGTTGATTGTGGAAAGGATATGTTTGACACAGACACTTCTAAATATACAAAAAAACAAAATTGGAGCCTGCTTGGGTCGCGGAACTATCTTATCAGGTGACGTGACCCTGGAACGTAAAGGGCTATTCAAGGATCACAGTGGACTTTAGTCAGTTCGGGTCTGATAGGCTCTCCTGTCCCGCTCTGAGTCTAATCTGATGATTTTACCACGAAAAAAAAAGATCTTATGGAGAAAAATAGGAAGGAAACTCTTTGGACACTTCTTTCATAAAAACTTCATACTAAAGTTGCGAGTTAAGAAATTTAAAGGATGGTTACTATACATTAGAATACTAAAAATAATTTCAGCAAGAAAAGCCCACTCTTAATTCAGTAGAATGAAATTTTTTTTAAAACTAATTTTGTCGACAGAAAAATCAAATAGATAACGAGCGATTTCCAATGCTATTGTTTAGACTGAAATTGAGGCAGGCACTAAGAATAGATGTGAACCATATGTTGTTTGTACAAACACATAATTAAAATTAGAATCTGCATAAGTGTTCTGTTTTGCTGAGTCTTATGATATGAACCATCCATCATTCTATCAGAGTCAAATCAAACAGCTTTTTCTGTGTTCCGTCGATGCGCAAGAGTTTTGCTTTCTTATGGGTGAACTCGCTCTATTTTAGGTCATGTTGGGTGGGTCTTATTTTACTATGGACACTTTTAACTTGCTGCATCGTTGCTCACGTAACGTGCAATCTCAAGATAATTGATGTAACAAAGGTTTTTTTTTAATTGTCTTATTGTAAAAGAGTGTCCATGGAGTTTCTTGCCCGTTTATCTCGTTATTACGTCTTGTGACTGCCACTGTAGCACTATTTGTATGTTTTTATACTGTTTGGTCTTTTGTCAATTCAAAAGTGTCTGTAACTGGTCTACTGATAGAGGCCAAGTAGGTATTTTTTTTATCTTGGTTTTTTTTTTTGGCAGGCAGTTTTCAGTTCTATTGAAGCGGATTTTACTTGCTACAACCCTTAATTTTTAAAGCAAAAAGCATGTTTCAGCCTAGACTTATAAAAACACGAAACAATACATTATCGTCTTACCCCTTCTGAAGCAAGCTCTGTAAAAACATATAACGTGGACTAATATTTTTTGTGATAACCGACCCTCATTGAACCCTTCTCGGGTTATTTTCTCAACCCTGAAGGGGTAGAAACTGTCTACTAATTAAATGCTTACCGTAACTAACGTTAGGAGCGATGTTTGGATATGTAAATGAGGGTAATTTGGACTCAAATTGCCTAAATATTGATTCAGATAGGATCTCCGTTGTGTTTTAGGAGATAGGTTTAGCCTATTAACATTCGCTTGGGGAATATGATATAATGATATTTCGATTGGTAGAATAATGTGGTTGAGCATAGGTAAAGTAATTTCAACATTGGTTGTGGTTGTATTCGTATACTAATTATTTTGAATTCTTACATAAAAGGAGGAATTTACTGAATGCCTTCTTGGCAAATTAGATAGAAATTGGAAGGAAGAATAGCAGTTAGAAAGAGTTTCAATTGTCCAGGAGTAGAACACTACAGCTAACTATAATAATAATATCGTGCAATTAAAAAAAAGAGAGTTTAGTTGTTTTAGTATGCGTGTGAATTTTATGTTCATATCTGAAGCGAAGCGCAAGGGCACTACTCCCATAAAGTAGGTACTCTGTGGGCAATACCTACCTTTTCTCGAACTGTTTCATCGTTTTTTTTTTTGTTGTTTCCTCAGTTTCAGAGAGAAAATACGCGACAGCATCACTTCACGTCATCTTATCAACCAAAAGGCGATCACTAAACCTAATGATACAATATCATTCAATAGGTGCGTCCCCACAGAGCGCGCAGCCTCGCGAGGCATTTTCCGCACGAAGCAGCTCGGTTGGTGTGGACGTGTCTCGGGCGAGACAAGTGACAGCGCTACCGCGGTCGAGCGACCGAGCAGCCGAGCCCGTGTCGGCTTTTGTTTTGCTCGCGTATATTTCGTGCCTCGGTCGAAAACAATAGACGCGTCCACACAGAGTGATCAGCCTCGCTTGTCAGTTTCTTCGCGCAGCAAATGCCTCGCGAGGCTGCGCGCTCTGTGTGGACGCACCTAATGCCTAGTCCGCTACATCCAGATTCTCGCGTCCAGTTCATTTGATTTCGGTCCTTTACCAGTCCCAGTCCCTTCCACATTCATTTTTTATTTTAAATACAAAAATTTATGTACAGTCCATCTGAAGGTTGTCTGAAAGATATCGCTATTAGCGATAAGACCGCCATTGTAATCATAGAATTTGCAATATTATTGTCACCAATTTTGACGAAATTCCTTGAAAATTTTGTTGAATTTTGGCGTACAATACAGTAAATATTCAATACATCTATCTGTCTATTATTACTCATAATAAATTATGTTAAAATAGACTCTAAACTACAAAGAATCATAAATCATTGAGTCTAGACAATATTTTATGACCTTTTCATCTTATTTAAATATTTTAATTAAATTAATTTAATACCGATTACACAAAAGATCTCCGTAAAAAACATACCATATTTATTATAAGACGAATCTACATATGAATTATTTTCTCGGTGGTACAATACGGTATCTTTGCCCGGAGGCGCTACGAAGAAACAGCGCCTTAATTTTGTCCGTGCGCGATATTGCTATCACAATTGTGGCAGGCGCTTTTTAAAATTAAATGAATGATATATTCTTTCATTTATAGAGTAGACGACATAATAAGCAGTTTTTTAAATGAAGTAAGAATAATTTATTAGATAAAAAAAAAACGTAACGTGTTGTTGATAATGGAAGGATAATGAAAATATCCCACTATTCGTAGATAAAAACATAATGAAAATACCTAGCCATTCATCTATCTATACATACATATTACAAAACAAATTCCCCAAAAACTATATATCTATGCCTAATGTAATTGATTCAAAAACTACTAAACGGAACTTTGTAGGGTTTTTTTATAGCAGGTTTGATTCCCACACGGAGCAAAATTGTAATGCCCTACAGATATTTTTTCTGAGTCTGACTTGTGCATGTCAATATGTTTGTAAACTCACGCATGATACAGGTGAAATGCTCGAGGCGAAACAAAGTATTAAAGAAAATACTTCCGCCTTCACGAAAAGCTGTCTAAAACAATTGCCAGTCTACTCCACCCACTCTAGCTCATTGAAGAGACTTCTATCTCTCTCCCACAGACATTCGGAGCTCTGGATGTAGTCGGCGTTCTCTGCCGCGTTAATATTTAATTTGGCGGCTCCTTTCATGTCGGCGCGGGGCGAATCAAAGGCGGCCCGTGTGTTGGAAGTCGGTACTACTTGTGGGAGGATTGCTTTCTTATGAATGCTCATTTCGTGAGGCTAATTAATTTTATCTTGCGATTCCGTTTGAGAGGATTTTAGAAATCCGAGAAAAAAGTTGAGTTTGCGTTTTGCTTTGAACTATTTATAACATGATAATCTTTATTCAGGCAACGTTCACCAAGACAGAAGAGAAAACATAAAACAATCAAAATAATGTCACATCAAAAAGTAAGGCTCTTTAGTCGTTTGATCCCGCTCAGGCAGGACCCGCGGGTCCAAACGACCTAATGCTTTTTTGATGAAACAGTCCCGTGACCCCGGCAGGCTTTGGCCACCTAAGGGATCCTTTCTCTCCATGACTCTAAATATCTATAGAGAACTTCCCCAAAAATGCTTCAATCATATCGATCGACCTGAAAAATAAAAGAGTGAAAGCAAAATGTAAATCGCAATTAGTACTCATTGTTGAACGAAACTCAAAGAAAATTCCCCTTTAAACTACACTGTAAGAATTTTAACAACTTTACAAAACTTATAGACGTAAAGGATACTAAATAAATTATCTACCGTCTTTGTCTGAAATACTCGAACTATTACGGAGAAATACTCCTTCCTACCTACGTCAGAAATAAATGATTACCTTTTCATTTGATCTACCTATCTGAAAACACACAGACGTGAAGTATTTTTATCAACTTTTATTTAGTTTCACCTATTGTTTTGTCTGTAAGTAATCAAATCTTGCAAGATTTTGATCCACTTCCCGGTGTCCGATTAAGCTGAAGTTTTGCACGTATATGTATATCGCATGACAATACATTATTATGATGTCATGGAGCTGATCTGACGAAGGAGCTGGAAGGTGGCCATAGTAACTCTGTAATGACACGCCGCAAACCCATCGAGTTTAGACTCATTTGATTCGTCTCAACGAGAACTGTGTCTATTGTAAGTATTTTTTAACAATAAAAGCTTGTTTTTAAAAATAACATAGTATTTACAAGCTTTTATTAAATTAAGTTAACTGAAGATGAGTAAAAATACTCTTTAAACAATTATTCTGGTGGTCACTAAATATCTATTTCTATCTTCGGTGAAGAGTCTAGAAGGTGATGGGAATAAACCATCACCTCCCTCTATCATTGCCAATACACCAATAGTCCTAGTATGCTGTACATTGTCTCCACAATAAATGACTCCACTCACAAATGTCATATAATATTCCCACTGCTGGGACACAGGCTTCCTCTTTGTGAGAGGAAGTTGGCTTTTATTCACTACACGAGCCCAGTTCTGGTTGGTACATATCACGTCTTTAATTTTTCCTCTCCAGGGCATGCCGGTTTGATAGTTAATACATATCCGTCTTTAAATTTTCCTTTCTAGGGCATGCCGGTTTCCTTCACCGTTTTAAGAGCAGTGATGATGAAATAAATAACACAAGTCAATGTACCTGTTGGATTTTGAACCCATGAGCTACACAACTCGTAAGTTGGTTCCGTAACCACGGAACCACCACTGTTCTCAAACGACGACACGGTTAGCTGGGTGGGTACTCACTTAGCAGTGTTGCATATAACGTATCAGATACGGTATCAAGTGAGTACATAGGCACGAGCCCGCTGCGAACCGCTCGCTGTAAGTTCGCAGTGAAAGAAAGAAAGAAAGAAAGAAAGAAATAACATTTATTGGTACAGATTATACACATTGATACAGTGATACTATCACTCGGCGGGTCACACAAACACAAAGGCGGCTCGTAGTGTGCTCGGTCGAGCCGTACCCACTTGCAGGTTGATACAGTATCTGATACGTTACATGCCACACTGCTAAGTGAGTACCCAGCTGTTGGCGCAGTGGCTAAGGGATCGACTGCTGTGCTGCGATCCCTGCACGGAACAAATATTTGTATGATCTACAAGTAGTTGTTCCGGGTCTGGGTGTTTGTGTATGTGTGTTTCTAAGTTTGTAAACGCACCTACGATACAGGAAGAAATACCTAGTGTGGGGCAACGTTTTTATATTATAAAAAAAAAAGAAAAAAAAATGTGTCCACGTCCATCTATCAATATAGTACCTACAATTCTTCATAATAAATAATATAACTACTCAAGAAGCGGCCAGTGCATTCTAACTTACATTAACCTCTACCCCTATTCCGATCATCCTCATAAATACTCTCTATTCTCATCGTGCCTCTAGGATCAACAAAAAACTGAAATATGTAAGGATTAGCATACAAAATAATAAAACTATCAGCCAACATGATTGATAGCGCAAAACGTTGTCTGTACCCTGAGCACGAGTTTTCAGTATTTGAGACGTAAAGTAAACTGGAACTTTGACAACTTCAAATTGACAATTTTCAAGGAAAAAATTAGTTCCTACTTCGCACACCAGAGGCGCTGTTCCATTTTTTCATACAAGAAACGCTGTAAATACTGGAAAAACGCTGTAAAGTAAAAGAGTGAAAACTCGTGCTCAGGGTACTGATCCAAACATACACGTTTTTTGTTTTTGATAGATATACGGCACATGTTCTTGTCTATACCAGCAATTTGTAACTGTCTAATAGACAATGGCTCTGAGTATTACACACTTGTTTGTTTAAAATTGGTTTCTTCTCAGGCAGCCCGTGTGCCTCCGGCCTCCGCCAATGAGACTAGTTGCCCGGGGTTGATCGCTACAAGGTAGATCCCGTCCGATCCCGTATTTAGAGAAGAATCGAGAAATCTTCGTCTTGATGTGTTGATGGCAATCTAGAATAGGTATCATGTACATATAACATCTGTCTATAAAGTCTTATAATGTAGAACTACAATTCTCCTGTAATTTTAAGTCTCACGTACATCGCGAACTTATTGCCACCAACTGGACACGAATCCAGACACCATGGCTTTTACTGAGAATATCCTGAAGATAAAACTCAATTACATAAATACTTGATCGTAAATCGATCCCAGAACCCCATGCTCTGCAGCCGCTCTTACAACCACTAAACCAACGATGTCAACCATAGACATAATTATCCAACATATAACCCCAGAAAAGTCAAGCAGAGGTGCCCCACATTACACCCTCATTTCAACAGTTATTCAAATAAAATAAACCCATAATCACACATTTTCCAGTTATATCATTATCGAATGAAATGGCGGCGTGTAAGCCATGAAATGAGGTCTTATTATAATTTGGACCCGTTATTGGGGATCAAAGGGACTGTTTTCTGTGAGATAAGAATATTTGCGTGACAGGGATGGATTTAGAATGCAATCGTTTTTACGAATACAGAAAGAAAGAAAGAAAGAAAGTATTTATTTGCTGATAATGTAGGTATACATATAAGTTCGAATAATTGTGAATCGTGCCGATACATTTTGCCTTACGGCATGCAAAAATTTACATTTGAATTTAATTTTATATAAAACCAATACAATTAGCATAACATTAAAACCAATAAAATTACTAAAAACATAAAACCAATGCAATTATTAAAAACATAAAACCAATACAATTGTTATTAGAAACATAGGTCAAAATTGGAAACAGAGCAGTAAATAATAATAATAACAAACGAATAAAATATAAAACTTTCGTATACAATGAAGAACATAATGTCATAATAGCGTAAAATAAAAAAGCAATGTCATAAATATATTTGATGTCAAAATATGTTACAGAAAAAACAGAAATCTTAATAATCATCAATCATGCAAATTCAATCAATTATTATTTATATTTCAAAACCGACATGGCCATTATCATACAAGATTATCCAAACGATAATTCAAAATATTATCCAAATACACAGCAATTTATTGCCCCAGGGTGAACGCACCAATTATTGACAAAGGCTTTAAAATTCAGTTAAATAATGTAATAATGTACCGTCAATCAGGCTTTTGTTGGACGTTTCGAGATCGTTAATCCAGAGCTGAATATGAGAGCTGATACCCTGCGGTTTGCAGCCAATGATGCTTGTCGAGTTCATTTGAAAATGGATGAAATATTATTACTATGTTTTTCATTTATTTTGTGTATTGAATACATATGTACCTAATGACCTTACATGAAGCTAAAATTTCTGCGCCTCACACGTTTCCTCAGTTACAACAGGCCGATTTATACATCCATATGTAATTAAGTAAGTTCAACTTGCGTACTTGCTAAATTTACTTACTTACCGGACAGTTTTCACGTGTGATTCTTACTTACTTACGGATGTGTAGATCGGCCTTCATGTTTGAGTGTCATGTGATAGAAAGCATAAACTTGGCATAAATTCAGAATCCACGACGACAAATCCTGAAACGGGATTCATTCAGAACTTCATACTGTGCAGCCATATTTACATAACCTCTTCGAAAAATTATTACAGCAAATTGACATTCTGCAAGCTGTGCCCATAAAAACTGGAATAATTCCTACATTCCCCACAGAAATAAATAAAACACTAAAATCTCAGTAATAAAATAGAATGACTGTGCATGCACGCGCCTTGAATCAAAACTCATTCAAGCTCTCAGACATTAGTAGTCCTCACCCGTCTGAGCCCCGAGCTGCTAAGTAGACAAAATGGCAACTTAAACAGGCAATATACACTATATTAACAAATCACGCGTTTTTCTTAACGTGGTAAAAATCATCAATAGAGTCCTTCGGCCCCTCTAAAATCCACTGTGTTCCTTCATCTACCCTTTACGTTCCAGGGTCCTGTTTACACAGTCCCGCGACCCGGCAGGCAATTGGCCGATTGGCTGACAGCTCTTTGAGGCTCGCTACGTTGATGAACCGGGGATGGTCCCTAATCGGACGTCGAGCTACCCTTACTGCGCCGATCACATGCCCGCGCCTACGGGTAGCCAGAAATCGCCTCGCTACGCGACGTCCAACGCCCTGAGTGTCTTCTCGGCTGGATAGTGAGGTGGAGGCTGTCCTCTCCCTCCCGCCTTCTCCCTCGACAGATATATCACGTCTAACCGCGGAGTTAGTAAATCATTCTGTGGAATAATACCGGCAATTTGTCACTATGTATGTTCAAATTAAATTCAAAGGGGCTATAACTCAGCGGGTAAGGCAACGGACTTGCGGACGAGAAACCGCAAGTTTGTAACGAAACATCACGGATATTTTCCCCTAGGGATGAAACAAAGTTGTAGAGTTGTAGCGATAGTACACTTGAGTTGTGGCAGTTATGTTTAAGTTCCATGTAATTAAGGGGAAGTTGCCAGGCAAAACAATTTAGTAGGCCGCGAAATTAATTCAAATTTTCTTGTGTTTTTGCAATTTTCAGGTCGTTTTCAGGTTTTAACTTGATAGTATGATTCGCTACAATAACTTAGATTTGTGAAATGTTGCTTAGATTTCTGAAACTTAATCAATATTGTACAAATCCAAAGTTATGTAATTACACACTTGCAGCAAGTCATATTTTCATATCCATCCAGCTGTACTCCAAAACGATATTGGTACGTAAAAACTTTATCATTGGTACCCTTTTTTTACGAAAATTATGCGGGCGAAGTGCAGTTAAAGATTCTATAAAGGAGTAAAGAAAGCTAACATGTTTTTAATCCTAAAAATTAAATGAATGATAGCCGAATTTGAATGATAGATCGATATGATATGATCGAAGGAAAGGTTGGCGCAGTTGTTGCTGCGATTGATTGCTGGGCTGCGTGTTGCGGATTCGATTCCTGCATGAAACATTTTTATGGCCTCCGATAGTTGTTCCGGGTGTGGTTGTTTGTTTAAGGGCTGATTTTTCAATAGTCGGTTAATTTTTATCAGATAAAAGTTATCTGACTATTGAAAAATCAGCCCTAAATGAATCAAATTATTATAAATGCGTCCACGAGACAGGGAGTAATACCTAGTGAGGGGCAACGTTCGTTTATATAAGACACATAATAATTCATAAGACACAGCACTGTATCCTATGACCTCTTATATGTAATACATTTAATAACCCGTCAGATACTTTGGCCATTATGTTGTACAGACAATGAGCAGTAATTTGTCAAACGGTTGCACAATACAACCACTTACTTGGTCCGCTGACATTACATTATGTTAGAACATAATATATACAAGCATATAATTAAGTAACAATTTTATTGTTGCTAAAGTGATATTCAAGCTACGCAAAAATAATATTTTCATTTTACATTATATGTGTTTAACTTGGAAAACACATCAAGCTAATGACCCTGACTTACTGGTCGTGTGTAAAAACTAGACAAGGATGTTACGATTGGTCAGAAACCCGAAAATCTACCCAGGAACTGGTTTTTTTTTGGGACAATCCCACCGCACTATTCCCAAACCACTGCAACTCTGAAAGCCAGAATAACAGTGACAACCATCAGAAAAGCGCCGAGACAATGAAGCTCAACGTGTCCCGGAGAATAAATTTAACTGTCTTGAAATATGAAACGAAATTAATCAGGAAACAATAGTGAAGAAATATAAACATATAGGTACCACGAACTGGGTTATGAACGTCTGGACTTGATTTAACGAGAAACACTCTTAAATATTGGCTTGAATTTTTAACCAATAAACCTAAATTACTTTTCAACTTTTATTGCCTTTACAAGAAGAAAATCAACTCCGTTAAAAAGTAGTCAAACACCCCATTAAATGCTTAAAACCCTGCCTTCTTTAAACTGCAGACGGCAACTAATTTCAACACTTAAAAACGCTCATAAAATGTTCGTATTTACTCTAAAAACATGAGAGAAAATCCAGTATTTGAGATTGTACACAACTGTAAATATTAAAACTGGGGGTCAAAAGGGGAGAAATGGGGAGGAAGGGAGGGGTTTATGGACACTGACGGCCCATGTAAGATAAAATGTAAAGTCTCAGCTTAAAGGCTAACAGGTTTGGGACAGATATACCAGGTTAAGTACTGAAAAATGTTATCTTTTTTTAAACTTAATAATTATAGCAAAATGTGACAAGGGAATTAGACTACTGTATAATTAAAAAGGTTGTTTCAATATGTTTATTTATGTTTGGGTATTTAGAAGGGGACATTACTCCCGAGGAATTAGTAAAATTGATTTTGGAGAAACTATTGGCACCGCATGGACTTGCCCAACTAAGTGAGTAGAAGCGCGCATGCGACTACAGAACAAAACTATCAAGGCTGACCATTAAACTGAACAACTTTCTCCATCGGACTCACAGTATAATCCCAAAAAATAAACCATCTGCTCTATACTTTCGTTTCGAGTAGGTATTGAAGGTTTACTCGCTGCTGCGTAGTAGTTGTGTAGTGCAACCTCCACAAAGGTTATTTTTAATTTGTTTACGAAGTCCAGAAAAAAAATCTAATTTAGATCCTGTAAATAAAACGTAATATTTGTTTGCCATCTCTTCTTTGTTCACGTTTGAATCTGCACTACAGGTAGCTTTTTTATCGTGGTTAAATCATCAAATGAGTCCTCCCACCCAGGGCAGGGCAGAAGGGACGGTCAGACTTGTACCTACTGACTAAAATCCACGGTGTCCTTCAATAGCCCTTTACATTCCGGGGTCACAGTATTCGTTAGATCCGCGACCTCGGCAGGAACTACCTCTTAATCTCAATACTGGAAGATCCTTTCTGCAAGAGGCCATAGTCCAGAGGTGGGATAACGCATACTTACAGGAAGAGCCACAACTGTACTACCCTTTATTTAGATATTTTTCCTATAAATAAAGTAAACCCGTCCCACTGAAAGTTATTGGCAAAAGAAAGAACAACGTCTGTTTTATTATAGGACACAAATATTGTTCGTCCCTCGGGCCTACAACTGGCGAAATCTGTCGACAACACGATTGCGAGCTATTTTTAGATTTATTACTTATTTCGGTCAAATCGTATTCTGTTCTAGTAACGGGATCAAAGAGTGATCATTAAAAATGTATTAGAAAGAGGCATGCCTTACTGATTGGACAATTTGTAAAGTACTCAAAATGTTTGACTCACATTACAAAAATAAAATTTCAAAAAAAATTTACGCCTTTTCTCTTAACATGACATAGCAGAAACTACAAAACACCAATTGTTACGTTACGATCCTTACATTCTTCTGGTCATACAAGCGCGTAGCATAACGTTACATTGAAAGCTACCGTAATGTAACGTTACATTGAGACCTAGCGTAGCGTAACGTAACATTGAGCATGACCGCTGCTAAACGTTACATCGAGCACTTCCGTAGCATAACGTGGCTTTAAGCACTACCGAAGCATAACGTTACATTGAGCACTGTATGGTAGCATCACGTTATATTGAGCGATACCCTGTCGTAACGTAACCGTGATATTTCTCACCAGTGTTTCTTGGCATTTTAAACATAACAGTTGGTTGGCGACTTCGTGAGGGATCCGCCCAGTGCCAAAAATAGGGGTGTGCCTACGGTGTCTAGATACAGGATGCAGACCCTGGAGGTGCACAGAAATGTCCAGACTAGGAGTACAGGACCACAATAAATTGGCTTGACTAGGGCGAAGTTCAAGAAGTTCGAACTGGGCGCATACAAGGCTAATTACGGCACTGAAACACATTGCTATTACATTCTTCTAATTTGAGAGGTAGCCACTTTTTCCTAGCCTCTCAAACTTAGCTTTTATGCACAAAAATCTTTACTTACCTCAAGTCTCACCTTTTAAATAACCACAAGCCATAAAATTTTCATAATAAGCCCACAGATCTGCGAAATATTCCCCGCTAGGAATATTAAGAACATTGTATAAAATATCCCGGGGCGGATATTATCTAAGCTTTTAGCGTAAACACATAATATTAACTTTAAAATTGCGGACGAAGGAAAGCATTTACTTCCAATTTTGTGGATAAGAGCCGAACGAAAGTGAATGAAAGGTGATTAACAAAACGAATTTTGTGATGCGGATGCTGGTGGAGGCGGGGAGGACGCCCTAGGTTGTCAAGGACAAATAAATACCTACTCGAATGTTGAACCTTACCTACACCTGAAACGTCACCGTAAGACGTTAGGAATGGAATTCATGAATTGTGGGATAAGGTTTTTTTTTCTAAGGTTAAAAATCATTATATTCTATTGTTACTATTTAATTCATTTCGGTAGCAGTGCACCGCGACCCTGATGAAATAGGTTGGATTTTAATCAGTAAATTATGCCTGACAGTCTTTTCCGTGCAGGACGGGAAAACTCATTTGATGATTAAAAAGTAAATTCGATCTTTTTTCTACGACACTGCTTCCGCTCTCTAGTCTATGATTGGATCCAGGTTTGTTTGCCTTCCATTATTGACTGTTTTGCATTCCACCGCGACCGGTATGAGGTTCTTAAGTGATTATTTTCTGTGCGGAAGTTCGAGGTAAGCTGCCGCCAGTTTTGATGCATTTTCGCTTAGTATTTGGTAGTAAATTGATTGGTTGAATATGAGATGCTGAAATAATTTAAAACGCAGCTCAATTAGCAAAAGTATGACACGCTAAGCGATTAATTCCGGCTACCAATTGTAAATCTTTGACTGTAGTTACATGGAGTCAGAAGCAGGAAAGGCTGACAAGCAATCATTCGTATTGATATTGTCCACCACACGTTCAATGCGGGCTGATAGATGTCACATGTCTTCGAAATTTTTGATTCTATGACATGCCGATTTCCTCACAATGTTTTCCTTCACCGTTTTGAGAGCAGTGGTGATGAAATAAATTGAATAAACAAAGCGAGCAGTGGTGATGAAATAAATTACACAAAGAAATGCGCCAGGTTGGGTTCGAACCCACGACCTACAATTTGATTTTGGATTTGAATTTGATTTTAACAGATCGAGTAATTTGTTTAAAATGCAAATGTCATTGGCCACAGCTATTCTAAAATTAGGTGCAAATGTGTAACTTCAATTCCAGCAGACCTAAACACCGGTACACTTACCACCTAACATTTAATGTTAACAGCAACCCATCCATATCCCAACCACAGCACATTACCCTTCCTGAATACGTGCTCATCAATGAACATCGCAGAATGAGGGTAGCTTCATCAAATATTTAGCAGAGGTATCGGTTTGCGGTCTAGATTCAGATCCTGTGTTAAACGGCTGCTAGCTGAATATTTTATGAAAGTAAATTGTGGAGTAATTTATCATTAAATTGTTTAGGATTACGCGTTAGATTTTCTGGTTGTAATTCGGTAGGATAAAGTTAATGGATTCTTGTAGCTATATACTCGTATTATTTATGTAAATAACCTCTCCCAGTTGCGTTTTGATTTATAGTCTTAATAAGATATGAGATATTCTCGTATATCTAAGTAGTTAATTGAGTGAAATGGACTGCGAATTGAATTTAAGCACCGGAGTACCGGCGCACTAACATTGTCAACAATTTTAGAAAATCAGTCTCTCCATACAAACTGTCCAATCAAGTTTATAATTTTCTATGGTGAGGCCGATTATTTTTTTCATTTCCTGAAAAAAAAAATTGTGGAAGGTTGTTCAGTTTCATCTACTGAGCAAGCCCTGAAAGTTTGCGGAAGGCTGTCCCTTACACCCAGTATATAATTATGTATAACAACATTCCATCATCAGCCTATAAATGATCCCACTGCTGGGACACAGGCCTCCTCTCTGAAAGAGGGAGTGGGCCGTAATCCACCACGCGGGCCTAGTGCGGGTTGGTGGATGTCACATGTCTTCGAATTTTTGGTTCTAGGACATGCCGGTTTCCTCACGATGTTTTCCTTCACCGTTTTGAGAGCAGTGGTGATGAAATTAATTACACAAAGTAATGCGCCTGGCAGGGTTCGAACCCACGGCCTACAACTCGTAAGTCAGGGCCGATACCACTGGGCCACCACTGTTCTCATTTGCAACATTTTAACATTTGCAGCTTCTAAAATTCTACACGATTCCCGGCATTCCCTCTTTTAATTTCATTAATTTCACAATTCAAAGTTTAGAAGAAGTCTCCTACAAACGTTGCAACTAATCAATCCGACATCTTACTAGTTTCACAGTAAATACAATGCTACTCGTCACTCTAACACAACTTCACGGAATTCAGTAATCAACCTGCAGGTTTGTGGTGGTATTCCGTGAATTTTACTCCTGTGAGTTAGATTGAGATTTACATTGCAGAAAAGAGCAGTTTGTACGATGAAACACGTTTCAGAGTCGCTCTTGTATTTGTTTTTAGTAGTAAACCTGTAAATCAGGTTCACTCGCGTGGTTGTCTCGAAATTACCTCACAGGAAATATTTTAACTTTTTTTAACTCTTTTTAATTAAAATGTAAGGAATAAGTTAAAAAAATAATAAAGTAAAAAATAATAAAGTAAAAATAATTATTTGTTTCGTGTTGGTACTCTTAAAATAAAACTAAACACATAAACACAGTTGTTTTAGATAGATGGAAGAGCAAAGTGTGACACTGGTGCCGATTCTCTTGTCACAAATGCCTCTAAACTAGACTAAAAATCACTAAAATTAAGTTTGTTCCTGTCAAACGACGTTTCCCATTCTGAAATTGACTAAAGTGACATAACTTAAATATATTATAGTTTGACAGCACTAAGTTATTCAATTTAGTGAAAATGGCAATTTTGCTATTCTGAAATTGACGTTTTTCACCTAAACTTATGATTGTCAAACTAAATCAGACTATTTTTAGACGCGATTAAAAAGGTGTGGATTAAAATTAGTTGTCATTAAAAAGCAGATTTCTCTCGTATTTCTTAGAAAGTTTGGATGATTTTGAGTTCATAATGGAAGCTTATGTGGTTGCAGCTGTTGTCGATTCGGCAGAAAGGTAAATTTAGTGTTATTTTATTAAGATACAGTACGAAATGCATTCATGACAACTTACAAGGGATTTTTGTACAGAACATCTAATGCACTTGCTACATTATTAGTTGGAAAAGAAGTGGATAAATCCACTTCTCATAATCAAAGCCACTTCCAGGTTCTGTATAATAACTAATAATAAATAACATATTTTTAGAAACTATCAAGAAAGAATCCAATTGGAAAGATTGCGAGACCAATCCAACCCATTCCAAATGGCAGAGGAGAAGTTTAGAAAAATTTTTAGACTCCCTAGATCGGGAGCACTTTATTTGGTGGATCAGCTACGGAATCCTCGGTTGGATGAAGGATTTATCCCCAAACACTTAAAGGTTAGAACAGTGTTGTGTCGTATGTGCATTAATTTACTTGCTAAAACAAGTTGGATTTGGATTTTGTGATTTTTTAGTCATAGTGAGTGGTATCCCACTTTTATTATATTAATGGGTGATATATTATACCTAGTCATTTCATAGACATATTGCAGTCAAAACCTGCACGCCCCTCCACTAAAATTTCTTTACAAACATTTGAACGACCTACTGACTGAAAAGTGTATGCAACAAGCAGTGGAGGGGCATGCATTTTTAGGATGAAAAATCTCTATCTACCTGTATGATAATAGAACTCATATTCAGATTCTAGCTGCACTAAATCTGTTTGCCCAAGGCAGTTATCAAACAGCTGTTGGGCAAGACAACATACTTGGGCTCAGCCAGCCGTCAGTGAGCAGGTGCCTCACTCTTACGGCAGAGGAAATTTTGTCTGTATTGTCACCTCAATACTTGAGATTTCCCGTAACCCCCGAAGAAAAGGTGGCAGCCAAGAGAGAGTGAGTTAATTTTTTTTTTAAGCCAAGTAGATTTTAAGATAAAATAAAACTGAAAACTGCACCACTCTTATTCATGTAATACTTTGGTTGTTTCAGTTTTCTAGACCTATATAATATGCCCAACACATTAGGTGCAGTAGATGGGACCCATGTGTCAATAGCAAAACCTCCTCTAAATCATCCTACTGCACCTGGCAACCTATTTTATAACCGAAAGGGCTATTATAGCATCAACTGCCAGATTGTGAGTATATAAACTACATTTAATATTAACACAATTAATTATCTTGAAATCTTGATTAAAAAATAAAAAACTTTCAGGTATGCAGTGCGAGGGGGAAGATTATTGGGTTAAACCCAAATTTTCCAGGCTCCACCCACGATGCTGCAATATGGAGGGCATCAAAAATTCACACAGTCCTCAGAAATGAGTTTATACATGGGGAAAGATCTCAGTGGCTTCTGGGTAGGTCACTAGTAAACTTTTATACCTACTGGGTCTATATTAGCTAAGTACAATATAAAGTTTTATTTATTTTAGGAGATAAGGGATACCCACTACAGCCATGGCTCATGACTCCCATTATGGTGCCCACTACTGAAACGGAAGCTTCATATAATGAGTTCCACACAAGGGCAAGAAATGTGGTGGAAATGTGTAATGGGCGCCTAAAGAACAAATTTAGGTGCCTACACAGGCATCGCTGCTTACATTATAAACCAGAAAAGGCAGCAAAAATTATTCTGGCATGTTGCACCCTATACAATATGTTTTCGGAAACATCTGATGGTAAGTGTACCCATTTTACTTACAAAGTTTATTATTTTGTAATTCTTCTTTCATTTTATTTGTTTGCAAAATAAGAGATCTAAATAAGTGTATCTTTGCAGATGAAGAAGATAATATCAATGTCACCGAGGATAGCGAGCAGAGTGCTATTGTGGAGGATACCAGCACAGATTTTCTTGCTGAAGCAAGGGAAATTCGGCAATCACTTGTCAATTATTTTAATTAAATTAAACATTTTATTTCTTTCTATTAAAATTTTAATTTTCGTATCCTTAAACCTATCAGAAATCAGAATCGCTACTCAATTCACTAAATATAATAATATAATATAATTAACAAAATACAATAATCAACAAAATTTAAAAATCAACAAAATAATTAACAATCAGTCAAAAATGTACTAAACTAGCTAATCCCATTCAGTCTGAAGTTGGGCTAATGTCAGTAGCGAGCTGAGAGCTTTGAAACAAGCACTAATGAGAGTAGCCGGTTACATGGAGTTGTAAGCTCCAAGACAAAGTAATGAGTTGAAACCCATCAGGTTTCATTCCCATTATCTTCGTCTTGGGCATTTACCACTAGATGTTGAAAACCGGAAGAGCAAGCAGCTGCCAAAATTTCGGCTGCTGGACCGCCGCTGTGGTCCTGCACTCATCCCGCCGTCGGTTTCCACCGGCTGCTCTGCCAGTATGGGCTGTAGAGAGGGCGACATATCGATATTTGGGGCAGGCGACATGGGCAGTGGGGAAGAGACAGGTATTCCCTGGAATAAAAAATAACAGTTAATTCATTGAGCTCCAATAACAATGGATAATTATATTGCATCACATATGCTTGCCGCTCTGAAACCAGTCTTTCCGATGCACATGGCATGGCTGCTGTTTAGTATGGATAATTGACTACTGCGCAGTTATTTGTAGCCTGCTTCAGAGTGCAATCAGTGTTTGAAAGGTTAACACAAAATTTTTGAAAACCAGTCTTAGTAATATTTATTATTATTAAATAAATTACCATTTCCAAAGTGGCAAAACCATCTACAGAAGCAGAACCAATGATATCAAGAATTTTTTTCTCAATATCATTGAGATCTGCCTCTGCCGGTCCTCCACCTGTGGCCCTGATGGAATCCCTCACTTTTCTTGCCCTTGTTTTGACTTTAGCCACCCACACACTCCAAATCTGTTGAAATAAAATTAATTTACAACACATGAAAATAAAGTTTAACATTTTTCATCTGACTGAAACTACTTACATGTTGCCACTGCTCTACAGTCCTGCTGCAGCCCAGTTGGTTCAGCTCACTAGTGACATTGGCCTAAAATTCCATGACTTCGGGATCAGCTTGATTTTCTAAAAAAATGTAGACCGGTGTAGTTAAAGATGACAATAAAAATAGATATATAAACACCGCAGCTTGTCCGCGAAATTTTCTAACCTCTGGCCATTTGCCGATTATTATGGAGCCGCTCCACGAGCAGCTCCTGCTGTCGTTTATTTGCTCGCTTTCTTGAAGCCTGCATATTTGTTTTAATCCACAAAGTTAAAATAAACAACAAAAAAATAAAACAGATTGTTGATGTTGACAAATTCAAATGTCCTTGATAGGGCTTTCCAACGGCGACGATAATACCGGAGATTTTCAACATCAAACCAAAAACCGGATTTTCTTTTCTCGAGATCACATTTTTATTAGTTAACTAGCTTTAATAAACTAAAATAAATAGCAGGATAAATCATGGTATGCTGTTTTTTTTTAAATACTGCAGTTTTATCGATTTTAATAAAATTATAAGTATTTTTCTTATTGAAAACCGAAAAAGTATCGCCAAAGTTCTAATCATTTTCTATTTACAACCCTAGTATGATCACTATGGTCACAGATAGTAAAAACTAAAAAAATAAATATAAACAACATTAAAGTTTTACGCCGTCATTAAGCTCCCTGTGCTTCATTAATGATTATTGATAAACAGTTTTAAATAATTATTTGATTTTACTCAGGTTTTTTTTTGCAATTCAGATCATTTCGTTCACTTTCATTCATTTTTTTATTTTAATTTCGACAAATCTTGGTCTATGGTGTACTCAACTTAGCGATTGTCAAACTCGATTTTAATTATGTCAAAACTGTAACTAAGTTTAGAGATTCTTGTTTTCAGAATAACTTACCAAAACCAACTATCTAAAAATAAGAAATTTTAGTTATAGTTTAGGTTAGTTCGGTGTACAACAGAATCGGCACCACTGTTAAATTCAATCCCTAATTCCGAAACTAGCAAAACTTGTACTATCGGAATCAGTGATTCCTCTAATTACAATAACTTGGTCATGAACAATTATATTGAGCATTAAACATCAACTATTGAGGAGAGTATTAAAACAGTACCTATTGAAAAAATATACCTATTTTAAAATACTTTATTCATTAGGATCAAGATAAATATCTAAAAACTATTTTCCTAAAAGTTATTCTAATGTTACTATCCTAAAATATTGTATCTTCTAATATTCGCAACATAATTTACAGCTGGGTATTATCGTTATTGCTCCAGTAATTGCTAACCGGTTGGTTGTCGATATTCATTTTGAGAATAATAGCTTACACCCTGATGCAATATTAATGAGAGAGGAGAGGGCTTAAGGAGTAACCTCGATACTCCGTGAAAAGAAATCTTCTCCTGTAGGGCTAATATGCACGTCACGAGATAATTATCTCACGCCATTTTTTCGAGGTGAGATGACATATCTCGACTTCTCGACTGTCGGTAACATTGCACTACATTTTGTCATGTCGTTCTGTCAAACGTAGACTTCGAGAAATTTTCTCTACAAACTGCAACATAGGCGCCATATTTTCTCATAAATAATCGAGTTTTGACATTTAGATTAGATTCATTTGTCGTCGATCATTCTGTTCGAAGAGATAGCTGGAGAAAAATAAAAAGTGTTGCGAAAAATGGCAGTGCCGTATTATAATTATGTATTAACTATTTACGAGGAGAGGTGGAATAGGCGGATCGAAAGGAAGCGCATTCGAGACGTCTGCGATCCTTTCGATCTTCGTGACAGCGAGTTCCAGTCGCTGTGGCGGATCACAAAGCCTATGGCTTTATATATAGTTGAAAAACTACGAGTGGACCTCGAACCACGCAATGGGGATGGTTTGCCCGCCCATTTAAAGGTAAGTATAAAATATAATTATAAAAGTCAATAGGTACAATTGATATTTTCATCTCAATTTATTCTAACGACCGCCTTACCTACTAAAAGTATTTTTTTAGCGTTGTCCAAAAGCATTTAACAAACCTTATATAACCATTAGATTTGGTACCTACTTACATCATATCTCTCCTAAATACCTACCTAGCTTAAATTTATAACCAAAACAAAAGTCGATTCTAACCTCACTTTTATTTTGCAATTTCGACATTCATTTTATTCAATATCAGGCTTTTTTATTAACCGACTTCAAAAAGGAGGAGGTTATCAATTCGACGGTATGTTTTTTTTTTTTTTTTGTTTTTTTTTGTATATTTGTTACGCGATTGCTCCGCCAATTGTGGACCGATTTTTAAAATTCTTTTTTTGTTCGAAAGGAGGTACTTCTGAGGTGGTCCCATAGTCACCAAATTGGGATCTGATGATTGGATCCTGGAGAAATCGAGGGCAACCCTCGAATTTTATAGGCCGACACACCGTTTTTCGCAAATTTTATGAAGTAATTTAAGTACTTGCGTATGGTAATCATAATGTCATGTAGCTGAGCTGATGATGGAAGGTAGAACTCCTTAATAGTAAGGAGTAGGCATCGACTGATTTAGTTTGAGTTCGCATATCTCTGGAACTACAAGTTCGATTTAAGTAATTCTTTTTTTGTTGTACTAGGTATCATTTAACTTAGGGAATATTGCAAGTTTCATCAAAATCGGTTCAGTAGTTTTTGAGAAAGGGAATTTTATTAGTTTATTGTGTACATGAGCGATGTTATTACCGGTGTTATAGATTGCAAAATTCTAGTGCACATGTTGTATTTGACAAGAATTCGGGTTGAATATTTAAAAAACTAAAAAGAGTAAAATAAAAACTTTTTCAAAAAAAAATGTAACCGCCTTCAAAAATAACCATAAATAAAAAACGATAAAAAAAATCCTACAAAATAACTTTTCTTTCGGAAGTCGGTGTCAAAAAAAAAGACAATGAAATAACCCCTTGTACGCCACTGGGAAGTTTTCTTCCCACAACCTGTCAATAATGTCAAATTTCGGAAAAGCCAACGGGAAGTTTTCTTCCCAGTGGCGGTTAAGAACATTCACTTTGACAAGACAGACATTTGACAGGTCTGATATTATTGGATGTTTTGGCTTACCAGTGGATAAAGAAAACAAAGACACCGACTTCCGAAAGAACAGTTATTTTGTAGGATTTTTTTATCGTTTTTTATTTATGGTTATTTTTGAAGGCGCTTGCATTTTTTTTTGAAAAAGTTTTTTTTTCAGTTGAGGTGGTTTTACCGCTATACTTATTGTATTGTATTCTTAGGAAATACACCATATTCAATGGATAAAATCATTGTTTTAGGTCCTATGTTCCATTCAGCTACTAGCTAATGGTGGCTTGGTACTTCTTACGCTAAAACAATAATAGTATACGAATGTACTAAGATTACGAATATAAATATTAAATGCAAGCAATCGTACGATCACAAATACACAACTATACTGTCAAGAACTAGCAAATTTACTTACGTTTTCTTTTGAAATGCCATTTCAAACAGACAACACACACAAAACAAAAACAAAAACACAACCGGACTTCAGACATGAATGTTAATTGATTGTGACGTTTCGGTAAAGCCACCGGTTCAAAATTGACAATAGTGCTATCCTTGTCATTATTCATATTCGCAAAAGAGAAAAAACATTTTTATTTTTTTATTTAATGGACTTGACAACAAGTCTTTTGGCCTTGTTTCACATTTCATTCGTTCAATTTGTTGTGTGTGGGTAGCTTTAGTCACCATAGACACACATGATTATCAGTGTTTTCATTTAAAAATAAAACTTGACGTTTCGTCATGAAAGGGATATCTCACGACGTGATAATTCTCTCTCGTGGCGCGTATGTTGCGAATTGCGAGAAAATGATCGAGAGTGACAATATTTCTCATCCCATCTCGAATTTTCTCATGACCGTGTATGTTAGCCCAGCTGGGACACATGCCTCCTCTCTGTGAGAGGGAGTGGGCCATAATCCACCACGCGGGTCCAGTGCGGGATGGTAGATGTCACATATCTTCGAATTTGATGGTTCTAGGACATACCAGTTTCCTCACAATGTTTTCCTTCACCGTTTTGAGAACAGTGGTGATGAAATAAATTACTTACTTCTACTTACTCGTAAGTTGAGGCCGATACCACTGGGCCACCACTGCTCTTTTTCTATTTATTATTAACGGAGAAAGGCTGATTTTCTGGCCAGTACCTGGATCCAGTGTCACTGGATTGAAAAATAGAAACCTGCTCTATTCTGATCCAGCTGAACTGTACCCTTAGCACGAGTTTTCACTCTTTTACTTTACAGCGTCTTTTCAGTATTTACAGCGTTTCTTGTATGAAAAAATGGAACAGCGCCTCTGGCGAGCGAAGAAGGAACTAAATTTTTCCTTGAAAATTGTCAATTTGAAGTTGTCAAAGTTCCAGTTTACTTTACGTCTCAAATACAGAAAACTCGTGCTAAGGGTACTGGATTGAAACATGTTTACATTATTTTAGTGACAGTCTAGCGCTGGAATTTAGTAACACTAGATACAGCTATGAGCTGCTGAATCAATGTTCATCATTCTATATCACGATGTAAGATTATAAGTGGTACCTACGGGTACACTACGATAATACGAAAAACTTTATTCCGAAATTCATAAATACGAATTTCAAAATACCGATTTTCATAATTCCGAATGGTACAAAATTCCTAATATAACAACTCCGATTGATCATTATTCCTATTTTCATAATTCCGAAATTTCAATATTCCTAACATTTATAATTACTATTTTCAAAATACCGAGTTTCAATAGACCGAATTTCAAAAATTCCGAATTAATAATTTTCCGAAACATCAAAAACACGAATTCCGATGGTTAAAATTCCGATTATTAAAATTCCGAATAATTAGAATTCCGAAAATTTAAAAGCTTATCAGAGAAAAGTATGCTTTTAAAACGCCTTGTCAAAATGCCTCTTAACTCTTCAATATAAGAATTTCTTTTGAATAAGAATATTTTCTTTTCAATGATAATTTATATTTTTTTTTTTTGAGTAATTAAAATAATTTATTTTTAGTTACGTATTTTCATTCATAATATTACAAAAAATCCCTGTGAGAAGAACGAAAGCTGTCAGAGTCGGTGTAGATCTTAGATGCTGCAGGATGGTGCTGGTGGTTGTCGAAATAAATCGCGGACAATGGATGTACTTATGATTTTATTGCAAGATGGCGACTTAACAGAGGTCTGTGCGCTAATACAAATTATGGGCGTGCGCATCGACTCGCGGATGGTGGCAGACTAGCGGGGCCCTCAATGACGAGCATGTCGTTGGGTCCGCGCTACACAAAAATCTTATAGCTAGGTAAGTACATTCGATACACACAGAGTAAATTCGATGCCTAAAACTATTCCTAACTACAAATGAGCGTGTCGCTAACATTCCCCACCCCAGTGCTGTCACAGCACTCATCACTCAACGATATA
This sequence comes from Agrotis exclamationis, assembly GCA_950005045.1. Classification (NCBI taxonomy): domain Eukaryota; kingdom Metazoa; phylum Arthropoda; class Insecta; order Lepidoptera; family Noctuidae; genus Agrotis; species Agrotis exclamationis. The sequence goes on from OX465437.1 coordinate 20,327,008, forward strand.
GGAGCGACGCGTGCTGCGGATCGACGCCAGGTCCTTGAGCCAACTTTCACCTCCACTAACCTGATACGGCCATCCTTGCCGGGAAACACTTCGGTAATGAGTCCCTTTGGCCACGAGTTGCGGGGAGAATTCGGGTCCACAACTAAGACCAGGTCGCCAACCTGTAGCGGCTTCTGCTCCACGTGCCACTTTCGCCTAGGTATAAGTTCAGGTAAGATTTCCTTTACCCACCTGTGCCAAAACATGTCCGCCAATCGCTGACTGGTGCGCCAATGCCTACGGAGATACAGGTCCGAACCGTCAAACGATCCAATCACAGGTAAATTGGATGATGTACCTAGAAGAAAATGGTTTGGAGTGAGGGTTTCTACTCCATCTGGTGCGACTGAAACGTGCATCAAAGGACGACTGTTCACTATATTTTCTACTTCCGCTAGTAGTGTGCTCAACACTTCGTCCCTTGGTGCCCGTTCATTTAAGACAACTTTAAGCGATGCCTTGACGCTGCGGATCATTCGCTCCCACGCCCCACCCCAATGGGGACTGGCGGGAGGGATGAAAGTCCAATCCATCCCATTGTTGACACCTACGTTACTTAGGCCTTCCTGGTCAAGGTCCTGCATAGACCGTTGGAGTTCCTTGTCAGCGCCTCTAAGGTTGGTGCCATTGTCTGAGTTCAAGTGACGTGGCCATCCACGCCTCGCTGCCATCCGACGCAGCGCCATGATTAGCGAATCTGTCGTAAGGGAGGCAACGGTCTCAATGTGGATTGCGCGCAACGTCAAGCATGTAAAAAGGACACCGTACCTCTTTTCCCTGCGTCTGCCTACTGTGACCTCCATCTGTCCAAACAGGTCCAACCCGCAGTATGAAAAGGGGCGCTGATGATGAGCCACGCGAGCCTGAGGTAAGTCGCCCATGCGAGGAACCTGTGGCTTACACTTATTAATTCGGCACACCATACATTGCGACACCACAGTCCTTACGGTAGGTCTAAGTCTTATTAGCCAGTATTTTTCCCTCAGTTGATTTACTACTGTTTCTTGGTTGCCATGAGCCGCCTTTATGTGGTAATGCCGAACAATAAGTCTAGCCACAGGGTGTCGCCCGTCCAATATTACAGGTCTTTTTACCTCCATAGTGACATTTGTAGCAGCATCGATACGACCGCCCACACGAAGCAAGCCATGTTCATCCAAGAACGGTGAGAGTGTAAGTAACCGACTAGTTTTAACTAAAGGCTTACCTTTTTGTATCAATATGAACTCGTCAGCGAATGATTCTGCCTGTGCATGTCTTAATAGCAGGCGCTCTGCTCGCTCCATCATCTCCACGGTGTAATCATTGACAGGTATACCTTTTAATCTGTCCACGAATTTTAAAACGGCGGCTGTTGCTCTAAGCAGGCGCAGCCAAGAAGAAAACCGTACCGGATCCGGTACCGGTAAGTTAGCAGGGATTACCTGTACAACAGCTGTAAGTACCGCGCCCACTTCGTCCGTGTCCGGCTGGATGACATCTTTTGGCCATTCCGGTACATCAAGGTACAGGAAACCTGGACCAGTGATCCACTCAGAGAACAAGGTAGGGTCAAAGGTTTCCCTTGTACCCAAATCAGCGACGTTGAGTTTTGTAGGAACATATCTCCATTCGTCTATGCGCGTCAATTCGTCGATCTCCCCAAGACGGTTTGCTTCGAACGTTTTATAAGTTCGGGTATTGTTACGAATCCAGTGTAAAACCGTAGTGGAGTCGCACCAAAAGTACCGACGCACTGGAGATATTCTATGTTCCTTTCCAATAGTGTTTGCTAACCTTGCAGCCAACAATGCTGCTTGAAGTTCATACCTAGGCACTGTCATTGGTTTCACAGGTACCACTCTGCATTTACTCACGATAAAAGAAACATTGATTTTACCCAATGTTTCCCAACGCCAATATGCTACCGCACATAATGCTTTTGTAGATGCGTCACTAAATATGTGCAAATGTAGGTTCACATATCCTGGCTCACCCGTGTCCAAATTCGTAGCACTACTAGTGGCCGCTACGGTTTCGTAGCCGCCCGTAGCAAGTCGAGGAGACGGCGCTGACGTCACGCCAATATGATCAGATGCCATCGACTTGAATGAGGACACGCCCGCACCTGTGCTCGTAGCACTGCTAGCTACCGCTACGACTTCGTAGCCCGTAGTAGAAGGCTGCGTAGCACTGGTAGATGCGAGCGGGGTGGCCGAGGGGGGCGACGTTGCATCTGCTATCCCGTTCCGATAACATTCTATCATCGCGTGGCACCTAGGAATGCGAATATTATCTATAACTTTAAGTAGGTTAATCCACTTCTTCCACCTGTCGTAAATACTGTCGGGAACATAATCGTCCCATGCAATATTTAAACGCCAGGTGTCTTGAAGCATTATTTTACCTTGAATTGTGAAGGGAGCTAGAAAACCTAGGACATCAAAAATTGACATTATTACCCTCAACATAAGCCGCTTCGTCGGTCGTTCATCGCCCTGAATAATGTTTCGCGGGAAGCTCTTTAGGGACACGTCAAAACCAAGCTTATCTTCTGCCGGAAACCAAATAAGTCCAAGTGTTCGCTCACCTCCATACTGCTGTCCGACTTTAAACTTTACTGCACTTGAGCCTAAAGTCTCTTTCGGTACGCTGTCTAAAACTGCAACGCTGTTACTCGTCCAGTTTCGAATTTCGAAACCGCCATTCCTGTGAATGTCGCTAATATTTTTAACTAGCTCACTCGCCGTGGCTTCGTCCGGCAAACTGTCAATATAGTCGTCCATGTAGTGAGAGTGACAGATCGCATTGACAGCGGCCGGCAACGATGACTCATACCGCCGGGCGTTCTTGTTTTTAATGAACTGAGCAATAAAGGGTGAGCAGTTAGCTCCGAAAATTAAAGAAGTCATAACATACGTTTTGATTCTTTCCGTAGGGCTGCTCCTCCATAAAAACCTTAAAGCGTGCTGATCCTCAGCGAGGACCTTGACCCTTAGGAACATGTCCTTTATGTCACCTGTTACTGCGATTTTTCACTCTCTGAAGCGCAGCATAATACCAAGAAGTGATGACAATAGATCGGGCCCAGTGAGTAAATAGTCGTTAAGACAAGAACCATTCACCTTACCAGCAGCGTCAAAGACCAGCCGAAGCTTGCCTTTATTGGGGTTGTCAACACCAAAATGTGGTAAGTACCACGTGTTCGATGTGACGTCAGTTTCCATCAGTTCACGTGCATAATCATTGATTAGCAAATGATCAACACGTTCCTTGTACCTTTTAGCAAAACCTGTATCCTTATCCATTTTCCTTTCAAATACCTTTCATCCTTTTCAGTGCATTAGGGTAGGAGTCCGGCATTCTACGAGCTGCATCCCTCCACGGTAAGCCAACATGCCAGCGTCCGTCAATGAGCACTGCGGATCGCTCCAGCTGGGCGATGGCACGCACGTCATCAGCATTCTGTCGCGGCTTAGCAGACACACCCATGGCGTCTAAGGCAAACGAGCGTCGGACCTCTTCATGGATTTCTTGCAGCAAGCTGTCATCCTGTGAAGTGGCACTTACCTCCTCAATCTCCGTGATGTTTAGCGCTGCTTCAGCGCTGCAGGTGTGACGGCCGGCTGCGGAGGAACGGGCGCCGCTCCGCAACACGCGTACTTTACCGTGCACGCACCATCCGAGGGGGGTAAGTGTAGCAGACGGCTCATTAATTTTACCTAGCTTAATTTTTAAAGGTACCAACAAATGAAAATTATCCTGTCCTATCAGTAATTCAGGCTTTGAGTTAGAGGTACATAATTTATCTTTAATGTTCATTAGGTAAGGATAATTATTACAATCAATAACAGATAAGTTTTGAGCAGGCAAACATAATTCCTTTACACAGCGCATTCTTATGTTATGTAACTTTCCATCATTACTACCAGCTATGTTTACATTCATAACTATAGACTTACAAACTAGTTTGTTATCAGTCCACGCTCCGCGCACTGTTAATGTTTCACTACGGCCGCGCAACCCGACGCGCTCAGCGAGGCCTGCGCTTATAAGCGACACACTTGATCCGTCATCAAGAAGCGCGGTGGCGTTCACTATACCGGTTGGCCCATGCACACGTATAGGCAACACTTTTAACAACACTTTATGATCACTCGCGTTAATGTGCGTTATTGTCTCTGAAGCTTCCGTAGGCTCGGTTCGTAGCACACCACTTGCGTTCGCCGGAGCTATAGTCGATGAATCATGCTTATCGCTGGTGGCGAGCTCACGCTGATTACTCGTAGAATAATGCAGAAGGCGATGATGTTCTTCATTGCAGCCGTCTTTATCGCACACAGGTGCTGCGCAGGTTTTACGGTCGTGTTTTGATATTAAACACTTGTAACATAGACCGTGTTTCTTCACATATTGCCATCGAACTTTACGTAGTGCTTTCTTAAATTGTTTGCAATCGGTGAGGTTGTGCACAGCGGTGCGACAAAACAAACAATTAGCGTTACGTTCTTCGCCTTGTACTAACACGGTCTGTGTGCGTGGAGGCATACTAGTTTTATTTTTCGTACCGTGATCGCTTCGCACGGCCGTAAAAACGCTAGCAGTGGTCGAAATCTTAACGGCCTCCTCGTTTAAAAAATCAGATAAAATCACTAACCTGGGTAATTTTCCTTCGGTGATTATTTTAAAACTATAATCTGACCACTTTGAAATAAGCACTGTAGGCAGTTTGGACAGAATTATCGAAGCGATGTTGACGCCTTGCAGGTACTCCTCACGTCCAACTGCTCGTACTGCTTCCACGACATTTTGTACCTTCACAGCAAACGGAACGATGTCTTTATGATATTCCTGTTGCAGAGGCTGGAGTTTCTTTATCTCATGGAATATTCTCGAAATGATGCAGTCAGGGTTACCAAACCGTAGCTCCAACGTCTTGATGACTTTATCTGGCGACGTGGCGCTAATAAACAACGCGGCGACTGCATCCTTCGCCTGCCCTCGTAGACACTTTCTTAGCCTCCAAAGGTTTTCTTTAGGTGTAAATTGACATAACGCCGTTGATTCATCGTATGCTTGCTTGAAGAGAAGCCAATCCAATTGGTCACCTGAAAATTCAGGTAAGTCTTTCGGTGTACTCATACGGCTGAGCAAACTAGCTTGAGGCACGTTGTTTGCACAGTTAACCGAAATATCTTTCAAAGTACTAGCCAACATGTGGACCGCTGTATTTAGCACAGTCACGGTGTCGTCGAGTGGCGGCGGCACTGCGCCGGGCAGCGGGCCGGCCACGTGTGCGACGCGGGATGAATTTACTTGCCGATTCAGCTCGCCCGTACAAATTCCTTTCTCGGGGGCTTGCTGCTCGATTGTGGGTTCCTTGTGGGTACTTTGATGGGCCACCCATTCCTCTAGCTCACTTCGAGGAAGCTCGTTTCTATCGATTTGTGAACTGTATCCTATATGTTCTTCCTCGTCGCTGAGTGCTGCCAACTGGGCGTCCAGGTTCCTGTCGATGAGCTCGATTTGAATATTTGCTTTCTGTTGAGCCGCTTCAAGCAACAACTGCTTTTTCTTCGCTTCCTTAGATTTTCGAGACATACTCGTAGATTTTTGAGAGCATTTGCTGCTGCACGATGTAATTGACTTTTCAGGTATTGCCACGTGGCCGTGGGGCAGCGGTTCCGACTTTATGCTACTACCGGGTACGTCGGAAAATAACCGTTGTGGGATTTTGGGTTTCTCCTTAGAAACCACAGCTGCAGCTTGAGCATTGTCTGCGACTTCTCTTTGTTCCAGCAAATCACGCTGCTCCTGCAGCATTTTTGCTCTCCGCGTTCTTACACCTGGAGCTTGGAACATCAGATCTGGCTCGAAGACCACTTTGTAGATCTTAGATGCTGCAGGATGGTGCTGGTGGTTGTCGAAAAAAAAATCGCGGACAATGGATGTACTTATGATTTTATTGCAAGATGGCGACTTAACAGAGGTCTGTGCGCTAATACAAATTATGGGCGTGCGCATCGACTCGCGGATGGTGGCAGACTAGCGGGGCCCTCAATGACGAGCATGTCGTTGGGTCCGCGCTACACAAAAATCTTATAGCTAGGTAAGTACATTCGATACACACAGAGTAAATTCGATGCCTAAAACTATTCCTAACTACAAATGAGCGTGTCGCTAACAGTCGGGGTGCCCCAAGACACAATTTGCTCGCTATCGCATCCTGAATTCTATTACCACTAAGGTGGTTCAACGGAGCCCCGCTTTGCGGGGCTCCTATATCTGTTGGCTTAACCTAACTCGAACCTAACCTGTCCGAGTCGGTGTGTCCCCAATCCCGAGCTCGCTTCGCTCGCTCTTACATCCTTGATCAATTTGTTGATTACCACCAAGGAAGATCGACGGAGCCCCGCATCGCGGGGCTCCTAGTTCTGTGAGCAAGGTTCAAAGTAACATAACCTGTCCAAGTCGGGGTGCCCCAGTGCCGAGCTCGCTTTGCTCGCTCTTGCATCCTTGGTCAATTTGTTGACTACCACCTACCAAGGTAGATCGGCGGAGCCCCGCTTCGCGGGGCTCCTATTTCTGTGAGCAAGGTTTAAAGTAACCTAACACGAAGGGGATGGCGGGGTCTTTCAGACCCCGCCATCCCCTTCGAACCTAACCTGTCCGAGTCGGGGTGCCCCAAGTCCCGAGCTCGCTTCGCTCGCTCATGGATCCTAAGTTCTCGTAATAACAATAACAATCCTGAAGGCAAACAGTCAAAGTCCAGAGGATACGCCTCACCACTCCGCGCCTACACAGGCTTAAATAACTCTCTAAGAGTACGGTAGACAAAACTACGTGGAGCCGGTTTTGCAGCAATTCGTTTCTGGCACTGACTTTGTAGAATGAGAAACAAAATTCCGATTTTCAATATTCCGAAAAAATAAGTTTATTCGGAATATTGAAAATCGGAATTTCGTTTTTCGGAATGAGAACTCATCGAGCATTACATTTTTCGAATATGTAAAAATCGGAAAACTAAGAAATCGGATATACGACTTTCGGTTAAATAAATTTCGTGATTCTTAATAATAGATATTGTAATTTTTAGGTATTATGATATTCGGAGTTTTGAAAATCGGAATACCGAAATTCGGAATAAAATATTTCGGAGTATTTGGGTGTTCCCGGTACCTACTTCTACATTTGAAACATAGATGGCGCTGCAGTACTTTTTTTTAATTAATTGTAAAAGTTGTTTACAAAACAACTTTTTAACCTCGTGAAGGTGGCAAGTGATTCCCTTGAGGCCAGTCGCATCACCTGACTTTGTGAACAGGCCCTAAGTATCGCCACACGTGTAACTATTTCGATACTCGCCAACAAACCAATAATATTGTTACATAACACGTTCCCACGTGAACCCTTTTAAGCATACTGAATAACTGTGATGTATGGACTATGGAGTCTTGCTTGGTCCGAAATATCGGTAGAAAATATCCTTCTTTTATATACTAACTTCGATTTGTAAGAAAGATAGAAATATTGTCCACAGCTGTGTGTCATAACAAAATCTTTTAATCCCCAAAACCAAAAAAGTGGCGAACAAACTTTATTAACACATGTTAGGGTTGAATTTACATCGAGGAACTGTCTAAACAGGTAACCGTGACCCCGGAACGTAAAGGGCTATTGAAGGACACCGTGGAGTTTAGTCAGTACGAGTCTGACAGTCCCTTCGGCTCCACCCAGGGCGGGAGGACTCATTTGATGATTATCCTAAGCTAAAAAAGGGGTTGAATTTACAGGTATTCCTTTCGTTAGAAAATAATTCGCATGCAGTAGTTTATGCTTTTAGACAATGCGTTGTCTGCCAGTGACTCTACATTTTTTTTATTGTAGGTCTTCGACACGTTAGATACTAGGCAAATTGCGAGTTAGCGAGGGAAAATGATCCAGTTTGTGTATGTGAGTTTTTGTGTTTGTAAACGCACCCACGACACGGGAGAATATCCTAGTACGCGGCAAAATTAAATTTAAAAAAAACGGGTCGTGTTACGCAGTACAAGATCCCTTCGCGTCCGCATAACCCTTGAACGGAGGACATTCATTGAGAATTTCTACCTAGAAAGAGATAAAAATGAATGTTTTTTCTTCACCATATGCTCACTCTGGCCCCCATATCTCTGCCTGCACTGGCACACTTACAACCTAACAACATTTGCTGCCACTATCAGGATCATATAATTATGCCCCACATCACTTTGTATGCTAATTTTTATGAGCGGCTGTCAGACCGCGAGCTATGATTACAGCGCATATTCACGTTGAACATTTCATATACAACATATTCATATATAACACTAGCTTTGCACGTGACATTTATGAAGTATATTTGTAAATTTACAATTCTCTAGTACACAACTGTAGCGTATCTCTGCTGATTTACGCGAGAAAAGCTAACAGGTGCGATTTTTATGACCGCGCGACCTCTTAAACAGTAATCGTTATATTTCAGTTTACATAAAACTCAGAATTGCACTCATCATCATCAGTCTATAAATGTTCTCACTGCTGGAACACAGGCCTCCTCTCTGTGAGAGGGAGTGGGCCTTAATCCACCACGAGTGTACATTGCGGGTTGGTACTCGTAGATGTCACATGTCTTCGAATTTTTGGTTCTAGGACATGCCGGTTTCCTTACGATGTTTACCTTCACCGTTTTGAGGACAGTGGTGTTGAAATAAATTACAGAAAATAATGCGCCTGTTTGGGTTCGAACCCACCTATAATAACTCGTAAGTCGGGGGCAAAATCACTGGGCCACCACCACTCATTGAAGAGAATTGTAGAATTGCAAGAATTGCACTATCTTTTAGTAAAAACAGTTTTAGAGAATATCAATTACACACAGACAGCTTTTTGGGACTTTCATTATGACATGTATAGATATTCATGCAAATCATTTTAGAACACTTATCGGTAATTATACATATTATAAGTGGGGTGGTAACCACTGTTGAGTGCTGCCGGTTCAGACTAGATAATTATGTATTAGTGTCAAGTAAATGATTAATGTTTATAATGATTGTTATAATTAATGTTTAGGTTAAAGGCAAGTTATTAAGCCAAATAATCAGGCTTAACTGCCATTGCAGAAATTAGGGTCTCTATTTTATATTGATTTTTAATGTCTCCCAAAGTCAATCAAAAGCTTATGTGAAATGCAAAAATAATACGAGAGGCGAGTGAATTCGTGTGAACTGTTCACTCAAATGAAACGTCTGATAACAGTTTAAAATAATGTTTGGAACCAAGCTATTTTCCCAAAGTTTAGGTTATGTTAAATCGCTTGTAATAATTTAATTTACATACTTTTCTAAGAATAGCAACATATTTTTTTTAATTTTACCATAGGTTCGCTTTTGACTACCATTCCGCCCTATATGCGCTTGATATAAATTTTCAAAACCTACATTTTTAGTAAACAAAACTGAAACGGTTGTATACAAAAATAGAAATACTTCAATTAAAACGCGATGATTGATTTACAATACCAGAAACATATCCATTAATAACTTTGTTTCATGTTTATTTGTCAGTACATTAGTACACCATACGAATAATCAACTTCCCACTTGTGGGAATCAATCCATCTAATGCGTCACTAATGCCGGCACAATTAGCAGTCGACTGACTTGCATTATTGATGTTAAAGCGATCTGATTGGCTGCGTGCTTCGACATAATTCAATATATTACCTGTATCGCAATTAACAGAGCTATTACGGCTTTTGTGTTTGTTTACTTATTTATGGGAAAACCTTTACTATTTTTAGGGTTTCTGTACGGGCCCAGTTTAGTCGGTAGATGGGTACCCCGTCTAATACATATAGACATATTTATTGGCTGTAAAAATCTAGAAGGGACTGTTGAGACTCTAACTGACTAAAAATCAACCTATTCCTTCAGGACCGCGATGCACGTTACTGCTAAGCGACAAGTTTACAAGTTTGACAGTCCCTCCCGCTCTGCCCTGGGTAGGAGGACTTATTTGATGATTTTACCACGCAAAAAAAAAGCGTTAGAATTAAACTCAAACCTCTTTACTACAACACTAATTAACAAAACAAATGAGTCGAATTAATTTAACAAGCCAACATTTTCCAAGTGGTGTCGATAACAGGTACTCTAGGTATAGTACTGTACAAAGTAAAGGTTATGCGAGATGTAAGTTCATAATGTGGGGCGTGGTAATGAGATGCGGGTGCCTGTGATCATAATGTGAGCCCTTGACTGACTGGCAGAGATAACACGGTATTTAGAAATAAGGTATTTGAGGAATGAAGCTGCTATTTTTTTTTTTGTTTAAGGCTGAAGATAGTTTATTACTATATTTTGTCGCTATTAATTAGAACATAAATGCAGGCCTATAATATAACAGAAAGCTGAACTTCCTGTAAAACATCGAAAGAAAAGTAAAGATAGAAAAAAATACATCATCAGACTAACTCAAAAACTATATTCAATGTCGTTCTTGAATGATGATTATAAAACATTTTTCCATTAAACTATCTTATTGAATGAACAACATGGCAGTGTTAATTTAGATTGAGGACACACGCTAAAACAAAAATTACAGCTTTTCACAACCCTCCACCAAATCGTCAACCTAGGTATAAAACCTTTGTTTCACTAGGTACACATATTCACCACTAATTTCCGTTGCCAAACAAAAATTTATAATTCAGCACCGTTTTATTGTGTACTACAAATTGAACTTTAATACGGTTGCCTAGTGGATTATCCCAGCTCTTTCATTGCTTTGCATAATCGTTTCAGGGAACTTTTATCCCGTATTTCTTATTTAAAGCTTTATTTTCTCACGAAATCAAATAATAATATTATAATAATATTCCACAACTATCACACAACGCCATCTAGTCCCAAGCTAAGCAGAGCTTGTGTTATGGGTACTAGACAACTGATAAACATACTTATATATTTCTAAATACATATATATTATAGATAAATTACACCCAGACACAGAACAAATGATCGTGCTCATCACACAAACATTTGTCCTGGGTGGGAATCGAACCCACGACCTCCGGCATAGGAGTCAGGATCACTAACCACTAGACCAAGAAGCCTACTTAAATACTTTCAACAATTCCCGGTTACAACATGAAAATAAGGAACAAACATTGATAATAGCAAAAAAATACACAGAAAAAAACGTTGCGTACAGTTCACAGGATAGTCGCTACGGCGTAGCACGCTACAGCGTAGCCAGCAGCCTACAGCTTTTTCTGCTACGGCGTAGCCGACTTCTACCGCACGCGACGTAACCAACTTTGCATACCTAGTTATTCCTTTAAAATAATGTATTTATCTGTTAATAATATTTATCCATATTGATGGATGAAGGAGAAGAGGAAGGTCAAAGAAAAGATGGAAGGAGTAAATAATGCTATGACGTGTGACAGGGGGTAATGAAGAAGAAAACGTGTTGTGACGACCAGAAGTAAAATAATGATTCATTATTGTCGGGATTCGCAAACCCGACCTCCAACTTAAAGTTTAAAACTTACTGCGTTGTCTAAATATTTTGGTGTTTGTGTTAAATTCGCCTGCATTGCACAAATACATACAATTTATTAACTGCCACTAATTTGATAACATCGACACTTGTTTGTGAACACGTGTTCAATAGCAAGCTGTGACTGTACTCCTTGTGAGATTGCTGACTAAGACGTATACGGCGTGTGCGCATCTGTTGTACTTCACAAAGGAGCATTATGTGTTGATGTTCACATCTGGAGCTCTGTGTGCAATTTATTAGCACTGATAGCAATTTGTTTGGTTGTGGTTGGTTCAGAGACCATCGCCACTCGCGGAGAACTTTGATGGTGGTGTGTAATATTGCTTTCGTGTTGTCATTTGCGGTATAAATAGCGTTACAGTATTGTACAGACGCCAGCAGGTCAGTCGAATATTAACGTTCCACTATTGTGATAAGGCTGAAAATCTATTAAAGAAATTTGAAAGATTTTGGTAGCGTGATATGAATGTGTACATTATCATTCATGAAATTACAGACAGACAAAAACTACAGAACGCCACTTGCTACGACCCTAAGGCATGTTGGCAAGATATTTTTAGACTCCAAAATAAATTAAAACTTAAAGTAATGGTTATAAAGTTTAAATTTGAATGCATTTGCCATGCCACGCCACCAATTGGCGCCAGGCCTAACGAACTCCTTTCGGCTCGCCCACATTCATACATCTGGTCATACAAATGGTACAAAGAAATAATTCTAGAAATTACCTCCAAGACTTAAAACCCTTCGTCTATAAATCCAGGATGACTCTCAAATATGTTTACGACGTCATCGTTGTGGTGTGAGCACACAGAGCGGTCGTAAAACAACAGTAAACTGACTGGAATCGCGTCGGGCTTAGATTTAACTGACTGGTTAAATGGATCGTGTAGTCTTATCTATATCAGCTGTGTCTTATAAAGAAGCAGGTTGTCGGTATAGACAGGTAGGTGCGGATGTGTACTGGAAGATGCAGGTAAAGACTACTTTTTTAGACGAACTGAACTGATGCCACCATATGCTATCTTATATACTTATATACTATCTTAAAAAGACACCACGGCCCTAGAACGCAAAGGTTAGTTGAAAGAACTTGAGGTTAGTATTGAGCCAATTAAAAAATACTTTTTTTAGCGTGGTTAAATCATCAAACGAGTCCTCCCACCCAGGGCAGGGCAGGAGGGACTGTCAGAGTACTTATTAAAATCCACGGTGTCCTTCAATAGCCTTTTCCGAGATCCCGGTATTCGTAAGTCCCTCAACCAGTTAAAAAATATTTCATGGATTTTTATTGGATAAGTCCTTTTTAATCCGTGGTAGAACTTGTCAAAAACCTAAGATGCCTACAGCACGCGGTCAGTGTATTCCTATGTATATTTTTGGAAGCGGATCCAATCAGCTTCAACGCCGCATACTGACATAGTCGGTCCACGGCAATTAGTATAACAGGGACTGCAGTCCGCACAGGATATAGGCACTGACCGATCATTAGTTATTTATTGACGGCACGGTTGGGAGGGATCAACAGCTGCGCAGCGTGTCGCGGGTTTGATCCCCGCTCGGAACAACTATTTGTATGATCTACAAGTACCTAGTTGTTCCAGGTCTGGGTGTATCTGTATGTGAGTTTCTATATTTGACAGGCCTTTTGGTCTAGTGGTTAGTGACCCTGACTGCTATGCTGGAGGTCGTGGGTTCGATTCCCACCCAGGACAAATGTTTGTGTGATGAGCACGATCATTTGTTCTGTGTCTGGGTGTAATTTATCTATAATATGTATGTATTTAGAAATATATAAGTATGTTTATCAGTTGTCTAGTACCCATAACACAAGCTCTGCTTAGCTTGGGACTAGATGGCGTTGTGTGATAGTTGTGGAATATTATTATTATTATATTTGTTTTATTTGTTAACGCAACTGAGAAATTTTTACATATTATTTGAAGTAAAAAAAATTTGCTTGCCCCTCGTCCAAGCATACCAACTAAGCCTACCTATTGGTAACTCAGTTATACAGGTGTTCTAATTGTGTTGTATATTTTGTTTTTTTCCTACATAGAGCAAAAAAATTAAATACTCTCGGCGCAAATTGAATTTATCTCACCGAATCCCACGTAGTAACAAAAATGTTTGTTCATCCGCCAGTCACCGACATCCCTGCCTACTCTTCTAATGCAAGAGTGACATGAAACAAAATCCTCGCCTACGTGCTGTATCAGTGTCTGAAAGTGGGAGACAAAGAATAAAGTGCTCTCATCATAATTGTGAAGGTATTAAAACGTCGGGTTCTGATATAAAGCTTTTGTTCGCACTTTTTTAAGACTGTGTAATTTATTTATTTACAACACCAAATTAATGACAGCAGTTTTATTTATTGATTCTGTTTATGAAGTATTTAGCTTTTGGCGACGGCTTCGCCCACTCACAATTATTGCCTATGTCACTCAGGGCCAAAGCAGCTTTAAACTGGTGAAAATATTTTTAAAATCGGTCCTTTCGTTTCGGAGCCTATTCAATACAAACAAACAATCAAATCCTCTCTATTTCTAAACAATTTTCTCTTTATAATATTCATCATCACCAGCCGGAAGAAGTCCACTGCTGAACATAGGCCTTTATAATATTAGTGTAGATTTATTATGGGAAAAGATTGAGGTGAAAATTACAGTTCTCAGCGGAAATTAGCCATCTGTGCGGAGGATATAGTTGTGCACAAGCATGTGCGCAGGCACAGGTGCATTCTTTGTTACTTTTACTCTCGTAAACCGATGGGACGACAATCCTACATGATCAGAGAGAGATCAGGCGCAGTACTATGCGCTTACCGAGGCACGGGGGTTTCATACCCCCAACTTCTAAACTCGACTGCTAGTTACAAAAAAAAATGCTTTTTACTCAACTCTGGAATAGAATTCAGGACCCCACGCTCAACAATAGATCAACGGGGCAGTAAATGTAATTCAGGATGACCTTAATACAACCTCTGTAAATTATGAAACATGATATACACTGTCCAGAATTAGTCCAAGTAATCACTTATTTTCGTCACGTTCCCACAATTCTGTCTGTCCCTTTGTATAAGTAACATGTAAGCGAATCTAATTCACTCGCACGTGCTGCCGAGTTAATATCAGTATGTTGTGACACCACACATTGTGAGGAACACGGAGAGATATTGTTACTTTTTTGGAGGAAATAATAGATTTGGAGCTGTGGATAGAGTTACACGTTTGTCGTTATTTCTAATGTGTTTTATGGATATTTCTTCTTTATTTATCCGTAAATGACAAGTCTACAGACATCCTAAGGGCGTATTCAAATGACACGCGCCGAACACGCACAGCACCCGCGCACGCGTTGTGCCGGCCTTAAACCCGCACACGCGCTGCACCCGCCTCGCACACGCCTCGTGCCCACTTATACTACTAGTGACTGGACTACTTCGTTTACTAGGCATAGTGGCTTAAATAACACAACACTAGCCATAGCGTGGGTGCAAGGCGTACGCGGGGAGGGTGCAGAGCGTGGGCAGGGCGAGTGCAGGGTTGGCGCGTGGCGGGCGCGGGGCGTGCGCTTGGCGTGCGCGTGTAGATCTCGTTAAATGCAATTTGAGATCTATTGATGGATTATAAGACTCAAATTCTTATTCAACAAATTTCAATGCGAGTTGGACGCTGGTGGCCTGCGCTGAGCGTGCGCGTGTCGTGTGAACGCGCCCTTATTCTAACTAATGTTACAAATGCGAAAGAAAGAAAGTAAGTTTCTTTGTTACTTATTTATGCCTAAGCCACTGAACCGATCCTTCCTGAAGAAGAAAACATGAATAACTTCAATACATGGATATCACCATGTGTCTTGATTGTCAAATCCCAAATTAACGCGACGTAAGTCTCTGCCAACAGTCCAGTTGTCTATAAAGAACAAATTTTCATTAAGTTTAGAAGACAAGTGTAAGGTTCTAACGTCATATTTTTAGTTCTCAGAGAAAACGTAAATGACTCCAATGGGGTCGCTGGACTAACGAGCTACCATGACCCCGAAACGTAAAGGGTTATTAAAAGACACCGTGGATTTTAGTCAGTGCAAGTCTGACAGTCCCTCCTACCCTGCCCTGGGTGGGAGGACTCATTTGATAATTTTACCAAGCTCATAAAAATATGATGGACGGATGGATGCTGACTGCCCAGGACCGGGAGGGTTGGCGCTCTTTGGGGGAGGCTTACGTTCAGCAGTGGACGGCAATAGGCTGATAATAAACAGGGTGGAATTTTGTAATGCCACCTGGAGGGAAAGTACTCTTAATACAGCAGAATAGAAAATTTTACTCAAAGGAAACATTCCTTTATTTTTTAATAGAAAGCAAACTGCATTCAAAGATTTTCGAAAATTCTCTTCTCCCACACCCGGGAATCGAACCGGCTAAAATCAGAAAAAACTATACCCTGTACTTTTATTGCATCGATCGTTAGGGTCAATTATAAGGATGAAATCTCTCTAACAAACATGATAAATTAAATGAAAGGAAAACCAGGAAATCTTAAATTAATTTAATTATTTACAAAAAAATGGCTCATTGAATTTGTAACTTCAGATTTCCTGGTTTCTTCCCTCCAGGTGGCATTACAAAATTCCACCCTGTATATAAAAAAAGAACAGCAAATTTCCAGGTCCAACGTCCACCGTAGATTAAATTCGGGATATAGTGCATCCGTCTAAGTTCATATGAGTGATGAGAGTGAAGAGCTCTTGTGGTTTATACTTCGTCATGGAATGTAAGCAGTGTATTGTATTGTTGCAGACACTCAGCAGTGGACGTGTCTAACGGTGGCAACAGAGAATATGAGAGGAGCAGGTGGCAGACCCCAGATGGCGACAGGTACGGAACAGTCTTGATACTTTTATACAAAACATAATAATTATGAAACAATTTTAATTTGAAGTTTGGGAACTTTAAGCTGAAGCAGCCCAGGCAATACACGCAGTTATAAGTTTAGACACTGGTTACTTACCTATTAGCAAACTTGAAATAAAGATTTTCCACACACAAACCTATCGCCCGGAGGACACAGTGGAGCATACGGTGCAGGACTGCCCCGCTTGGGCAGAGCACCGCCGTGTCCTCACGGCAGCGATAGGCGGAGACCTCTCGCGCCCAGCATTGGTCGAGGCCATGCTGCGGGGCGAGACGGAGTGGGAAGCGGTCGCCTCCTTCTGCGAAGCAGTAATGCTCGTTAAGGAGGAGGCGGGCCGTGAGAGAGAGAGGACAGCGTCCTCCCTCCGCCCCACCCGCAATGGTAGACGCCCACGGCGTCGGACGTCGCAAGACGATCTCCGGCCACCGTAGGCGCGGGCATGCGGGCGGCGAGTAAAGAGCAACTCGCCGCCCGACCATGGACCATGCCCGGGTCGACGGCGTGTTGTGTTCCACGCGCGCCTCAAAGAGCGTCAGCACGATGACGGGGCACCCCTCTAGAGGGCCAAAGCCTGCCGGGGTCGCGGGACTTATCTCATTACCGTGACCCCGGAACATAAAAGGCTATTGAAGGACACCGTGGATTTTAGTCAGTACAAGTCTGACAGTCCCTCCCGCCCTGCCCGGGGTGGGAGGACTCATTTGATGATTTTACCACGCTAAAAAAAAAAACACACAAACTTAAATAACCTGGAGAATAGGGTAGTTTAGGTTATTTTAGTTTTTAAAACTAAAATAACCTGGAGAATAGGGTAGTTTACTGCATAAATAAATTCAAAATCAATTTAGTCCTTAGAGTACCTATTGAAAAATAATGAACACGTATTTTTTTTTAAATCAATTACTAGATAAAACGCTTCGTAGTTTGAGAGTGGGGGCTTATGACGTCATAACGCTTGTTAAATTATACCAACGGAGTGACGTTTTGTGATTTTCAGAACCGTTATATCTTCGTCAATTTTGGTTTACGTAACAGAAGAAAAAAAATTCAGACAGATAGACTATTTTCTTTCGATTTTCTGACGGATAAATCACATTTTTTTTGAGTAAAATAGCCTAAGCGAGTGTAAAATACCTTTCAAAGACAATTCGATTCGTAGAATCACAACTCTATTTACCCTTGTTACTAGTTGAGTAAACCAATAACAACAACCAACATGTTTGACATCTAGTTTCCTCGACATTCCGCTACCTTTACGACTTGACCAACATTACGGTACCCTACTAAATAAATAAGGAAAGAAAAGGGTAAGACATGTTAACCCTCGTAAGCTCCTAACATATGGAGTGAGGTTATTATCCAAAATAATCCGGCGCAAACTTATCAACGGTCATATTTGCCCGGATTCTATTAGATGGGATGGCAGTTATAGGCTTTACTTATTAGGATTTTCGATTTACAAAAAGACTTTCAAAGGTTTTATATAAGCCATTAATGCGAAAAGCCCTCTAAAGGTACTTAGGTATAAAATAACATGGTATAATAAGGTATTAGGAATTCTATTTGATATTTTAATAGGTATGATTATGTTTTCCTCAGTAAACTAAACCCCTCAGTTTACAATAAGTTTAGATCTAAAACAAGTTGGGCTGTTTCATATTTTAATAAGGAAGTTGCGTCAGTCTAAAACTTATACACCGTTATGTAAGTAGCCCGCTAGCTAAGCCCGTCATTCCTCTGAACCTTTCACCTTTTAGCCTGTAACGTAAGTGAGGCCTCAGATCGTTTATTAAACTGTCACAAAACCATCCCATGTTTTTGCCCCCGAACAAGCCCAGAAGATTATAATTTATGACCGCACAAGTATCAAGTACAGTCAAGTTTTAACAAAAGATTTTTATTTCAAAGGATGTTTTTACAAGTCGAGGATCTCCAAACAACAGAGATTAATGATTCCACCTATTTGTGACTACAAAAAAAATGCCAGACATTTTAATAATGGTCATTATAGGGTCATGTTCAAGTGTCAAGACTTTTTGTTCGCACTATAAAAAATAATTACTTGCAATTATTGTTTGTCAGACGACTATCAAGTCATAATGACTTGGCAATTTGTTATTTGTGAATGGTTGTTAAAGTATTAAGTTACGACTAGGTATAGTTTTAACCGACGAAAAATAGAAGCAGGTTCTAAATTCACGTCCATAATTTTTTTCCTTTTATTTGTAGGCTTGTTTTTGTGTTGCAATATAATCAGACATCAGTAATTTACGCGCATAAAAGCCGGTAATCATTCCCCGGGAGCTCAGGAACCCAGTTCACGATACACCTTGGTGACTTTCAAAAGAGTCTTGGAAGCCATTAAGGCAAAATCAAACAGGCTGTCAGGGAAACAGAATGTGATTAAAACTAATTGAACGCACTTTAGAAGCATATTATAATTTTAAAATCATAAATTGTATGGCATAGCTTACGATTAATGAACATTATGTATTATCATAATTACTTTTGCAGAAAGTTATTAATTTGAAGGACATAGACATTATGACTGGCATGACTGGCCTGTTGGTCTAGTGGTTAGTGACCCTGACTGCTATGCCGGAGGTCGTGGGTTCGATTCCCACCCAGGACAAATGTTTGTGTGATGAGCACGATCATTTGCTCTGTGTCTGGGTGTTATTTATCTATAATATGTAATGTTTATCAGTTGTCTAGTACCCATAACACAAGCTCTGCTTAGCTTGGGACTAGATGGCGTTGTGTGATAGTTGTGGAATATTATTATTATTATTGGGCCTACCACACGGATAAATGTATTACTTTTAAAAAAGGTATATTGCACAGTGATTAAGGTAATTCCTTTTGAGATATCTAATCCATGCTGTATAATTCCTTTAAGGCCTTATAAATTAATGACTACAAAAGTGATTAAATATTATGTCCATTAATCGTCAGGTACACCATACAATTTACTATCATAAAGCTGAAGTTTAATCACAAAGTGCGTTCAATTAGTTATAATAACAACATTCTGTGGCAGTCAGTAAGTAGTGCAAGTGTCAAGATGATTAGGTCGTGGTACGCGTTGTCGCGTGCACAGTTCGACCACAAACTGTGTAACGATCAATTTGTGGTCTACTCATACTATGTGGTACACTAGTCGGTTATTATGTGTGTACATGTGTGGATTAGTTACACACTGTGTATATTTTAGGCTTAGGTTAGGTATGTTTTCTAAGTTTTAAAACAAACTGAGGAAACTGAAAACTAAAACAGCAGGTTATATGATTATTTTCTTCAGCCTTTTGATAAATTCGCCGTTACAACTGACTCAATCCTAATCTATTTCTTCAGTTATTCAAGGCAAATGAGCTTAGACCAGATCCCACAACTTTAGTGATGATTGGCCTCAGACAGGTCCCTTAAAGTCCAGGAAAGTCCACGTGGATATTTAATGTTGGCAAATGCAGCTGCAAAATAAGTTGGTATTAATCATTTTAGTACTAGCACTTTTCCAACAGTATGCTGGTGTTATTCCTCCAGTTGAGGGAATTGTGATCGAGCTCATTATTTCAGCTTCGAATCTTCTTCTACTAAGTATAATACAGGTCTCTCTTTTATTCTGTTACTTCCGCTTCTCAAAGTCACATTTACACACAGCTAGGTTAGGCTTAGGTTAGAGCCATCTAAATTATGGCCTTGGTTTCTTTGGCCATCACACGGTCAAAGATTTGCTTCATCGGTCATCTCTGAGTCTAGTTAACCCAACTGGGCGAGGACTGGAAAATTTCCGGTGTACCTACCACTGTTTCTATAAAACGTACTTGTACACCTATGTTTGTTCCTACTAACATTATTCCCTCTTTTTCTTAGGCTGTCCACATACCCAGCAACAGGCGACCGCTCGACGCTGCTGCGGTCGCACGCAGCCAAGTCGGCGGAGTGCAGCGGTCAGGGCTCCCCGCGGCCTCGGCGGGCGCCCCGGGAGTCGCGGCGTGTCTCTCTGGCGCAGGCCTCGGGCTACGTGCAGCTTAACCAGTACAGGTTGCTGGAGCCTATTGGACAGGTTTGTTGACTATCTTGTACTTGGCAACCCTTCAGAAAATACAACTTTTTTTAATCGTGGTAAAATCATCAGATGCGTACTCCCACCCAGGGAAGGGCAGGAGGAACTGTCAGATTTGTACTGACTAAAATCCACGGTGTCCTTCAATAGCCCTTTACGTTCCGAGGTCATCGTTATTTGTTACTTCGCGACCAGAAAATAAAACCTTAGGTTTTCTTCACTGGAAACCGAAAACCGAAATTCGCACTGAGCGCTGTCAATCTTTCTACATAATGCGCACAGCAAAAGAGTAGGACTCACTACCTGCGTCTGTGTTCTCGAACGCATATAGCCCGAATTTCTTCATATAGTATATCATTATCCAACTTCATTTAAAATCATTTGTTCTCTGAAAATCAAATATGATTCCTACAACCAATTACATATTTATTTCTGAAACTGGAAAATAAGACCCTCAATTTATTTTCCCTCTGTTCCACCACACAGGTCACTGACCCCTGTACTGTAACACAAGTACATGAGCCGGCAGGCAACCACTAATTATACTAAAAGTGTAATTCAGTTAAGTCCGCTAATAAGCTGAAAGTTACGTGAACTTGTTGTTTCAGGGCTCGTACGGGATCGTCAAGTTAGCCTACAATGAAGAGGATGATACGCATTATGTAAGTGTGCCTAATTAACACTTAAATATTACAACAACAATTTTCAAATTTTCATTTTCAGCCGGGATTTATAGAAACCACCAGAATATAATTATGATTCAGACCAGATGTATGAATGTCATCATCATCATCATCAGCCTATATATGTTCCCACTGCTGGGACACAGGCCTCCTCTCTGTAAGAGGGAGTGGGCCGTAATCTACCACGCGGGCCCAGTGCGGATTGGTAGATGTCACATGTCTTCGAATTTTTGGTTCTAGGACATGCCGGTTTCCTCACGATGTTTTCCTTCACCGTTTTGAGAGCAGTGGTGTTGAAATAAATTACACAAAGTAATGCGCCTGACGGGGTTCGAACCCACGACCTACAACTCGTAAGTCGAGGCCGATACCACTAGGCCACCACTGCTCTCAATGTATGTATGTATGAATGTGGATGAGGGGAAAGGAGCATGTATGGATCGTAGCAGGTGCGGTCTGTGGTTTCTGCCTATCCCTATGGGAAGAAGGCGTGAGTATTTGTTTGGAATAAGTCTTAAATAACTAGTTTTTTAACATAATTATTGCTATTTCAAAAGGGCTAAGAGATACAAAAGTGTACCGATTATAATAGACACAGTAATGTTTAGTGTTATGTACAGCTACATAATTTCAGAACTTTTGCCAATTTGCCATGCTTAAATCTAGAACTTAGGCTCTATGCTGTGGTTTGTGGGGCGAATAACAATTCATCCTAAAAATCCAAATTAGAATGCTTAGTAATACTTAGCTACTTAATTAATCCATAGCTATAGAAACTGTAGTGATAATAAACAAAGAAAAAGCAATATCTATGACTCGAGAACTAAAATTCCTGCATCAAGCTCTCAAAACTATTTAGCTAACCAGACACATCACCCGTCTAGTAAGAAGATACTCAAATTCTAAGAAGGATGAGGAACTTTACGTGACTGTATACTGTTCCTTATAACCCTTTTTTTGGAGGGTAAGAATTAACCAATGATTTGGACCCACAAGGTTTGACAGGCCTGTTAGTCTAGTGGTTAGTGACCCTGACTGCTATGCCAGAGGTCGTAGGTTCGATTCCCACCTAGGACAAATGTTTGTGTAATGCAGAGCACGATCTTTTGTTCTGTGTCTGGGTGTAATAATTTATCTATAATATATGTATGTATTTAGAAATATATAAGTATGTTTATCAGTTGTCTAGTACCCATAACACAAGCTCTGCTTAGCTTGGGACTAGATGGCGTTGTGTGATAGTTGTGGAATATAAAAAAAAATCTCGTACTCAGGATGGAGCGGCAGGAAATGTCTTGCATTCTTACCAACTAAAACCCACATTGTTCTTTCCATTGCCCTTTGCAGACCAGGGTCGTGTCATCTCTTTCGATCAATCCCACAACCCTGGGTTCCTCATACCCTTAAAATATCAGATGGTACGTAGATACGTAGCAACCGTACGACTAGCAATACTAACGACGTAGTTTTTCTGCGACGTGCAAGTTGAACGAACATCGCACAAATAGCTAGCTTCCAATCGACAAATTGGCGACGCCAAATGTTCGTGCTGTTGTCACAGGAAATTGGACCTTAGCTTCAAACTAATTAGATACGAGGTGTAGTAACACTTAAGTTTTACTTTTGTTCAGTTATATCTAGCGACAAGCTGTTCCCGAGGTTTCACCAGCTGCTCAGCAATTTCCTTTAAAAAAAAATACATTGCCCCACACTAGGAATTTCTCCTGTATTGTGGATGCGTTTACAAACATAGAAACTCACATAGTTATATTAAAGATTCTTTCAATGAGAAGCTTTGAGCTTGAGGAGTTATTAAAAAATCCTACCTCTGTAGTCGAGAATCCGTCAGGCAGTAGCAGTGTACACAACACTCGTTCCCTCCTCAATAGAGGATGAGGAAGTCCACACAGTGTTCCTCATAACAGTACAGATGTTCTTATTACTCTGCTCTTGTTATGAAGTGTTTCTCTAATGATTATTACACTAAACATTCTTAATTAAGGACACCAGTTGACCTTAATGTTCAAGAGTTTCATTAAAACGAAAATAAAAGAACTTTCTAGAACTGCAAGGATTTTTTGGCGATCGACGGACTTTGAAAGACTCCGACATACGTAAAAAAAACTAATATATAAAAAAACTGGCTAAATGCGAGTCGGACGCGCGCACGATGGGTTCCGTACCATTCATCTATAAAAACGGCAAAAAAGCCATGTCTATTGTATGGGACCCCCTTAAATACTTTATTATTTTATCCTGTCTTTAATATTTGTTGTTGTTTTTTGTAAATCCCTTTAGGACAGAACCTTAAAAATGATGTCATAATCAGTCTCCACTTCTTGGTACTATTTTTTGTAGTTTTGGAAATATATTCAGCTATCCCGATCACTGGTTAATATTTAAGGTTCATGTTTTTAAATACTTATGAACTAACAAATTCATTCCAGCAATTTGCCAAAATATCCCTGTAGGCTGTAACGAATGAAGTGATCAAAGAAAAAAACAAGAAGTAATACATCAAACGTCAATTTCGACAAAATAACTGAGGGAAATAGATCTTTATTAAAAGATTAGAAGACCCACTCTGTATAATTAGATGAGTGGGAGTATTTAATTATTTCGGCTCGACCTTTCTGTTAGGTACCTAAGAAAATATAACTTTCATGTATTTATTTATTTAAACTTCGTGTTCAAATAGTGGTATATGAGCGGACTTAATGCCACAAGGCATTCTCTACCAGTCAACCTTTGGGTTACATATGACAACTTTGTAGTATTTTGCTCGATTTCACTAATACAAGGAAATTTACGCACACCTTAAATAGCATTTAATTAATAATACAAAGACCCTGGCCCGGCTAAAAAGTGTTTCATGCGAGCCTCTAAGAGCTACGAGTATATATAGCAGTGACGGAGCTCTCATGGAGCCAAATGCTTGCCGGTGTCTCACGGGACCCTCTTAAAAGAACACCATGACCCTGGAACGCAAACCAACCAATTGAACCGTGTGGATTTTTATTCAGCTAGAGCCGGACTGTATCCATTCCTCCAGGAAGCAGGACTCTTGACGATGTTACCTCCCAAAAAATTACTTATCTGCAATAAAAGTAACACCTAGACAAAAAGATAAACGGATTACATCAGTAGATAATAGCATCCGGTCGGAGCAGAAAAAATGAAAGTAGACGAAATATTCAGCTGAATGTTAAAGGGCGAGCCTTGGGCGAGCGCACATGTTGAACGGCGTCTATCTCCGAGTGACGCGACTGGAAATGTAATGACGCGTACTGATTCTGTTCATGTATTAACTATTGAGGCTTTTGGGTGGTTTGTTCACACGCAAACTTAAGAAAAAAAAAATATAAGAAAAGGATAAACATCGTTTGATAGTTTATTACGTTTAATTAACATGACATGGTTCAGAAGAAATTCCCAGAGAAAGGCGTTTTGTAGGTCAAGAGTTTGAACCCAACCGGCGCATTAGGTACTTTATATAATTAATTTCATCATCACTTATACTCAATACGATGAAGGAAAATATCCAGAGTAAACAGAGAAGTCCTAAAACCATAAAACTCATGAGATCCATAAAGTGATTCAGAGACAAACCGGTAGTAGAGTCATGAGATTTTTTTTTATTATTTGGAGTTTTTATCCGCTAAGTCAACCCCGTCATACCTTATACTTAATTTAATACTATCAAAATGAAAGAGAATTATTGTGTCATGAGATAAAAAAAAAATATCCTCAATTCCTAATCCATGTAAATTCTTCAACAGGCAATGAAGATCCTCTCGAAACGCAAGCTGATGCGGCGTGCAGGTCTGTTTGGACGAGCCCCCCCGCGCAGGCCAGGCCCCGGCCCACCCCCCGATCCACTGCAGCGAGTCTACCGTGAGATTGCTGTGCTCAAGAAGCTGGACCACCCCAATGTTGTCAAGTTGGTTGAGGTGAGAGAACTGTTTCCCTGAAAGATGATGTTAAACTAGAGTGCTTATTCAATAACACTAGGGACATGGGCTCCAAGAATTTATAAAGTTTTTAAACATGCCTCCAAGTGATTAGTTGACTCTTCATGTGGCCAGACTGCTGCCCTATCTCTTGGCCAAAGAATCAGCATCACCGGTTTAAACTTACTTTGTGATACTATTGTTAGAAAACTTCTAATGAACCGTCATGTTTTCCCCGCGTGCAATTCATAAACTGCATAGCACCACAATGTCAAAGAAACCACAAATATTCACAAAATTTCATTGAAATCGGTTAGCTATTTGCGGAGATTAGCGTGTTAATGACGTCATCATCATCATCATCATCTCAGCCATAGGACGTCCACTGCTGAACATAGGCCTCCCCTTTAGATCTCCACATATACCGGTTGGAAGCGACCTGCATCCAGCGTCTTCCGGCGACCTTTACAAGGTCGTCTGTCCACCTCGTTGGTGGACGTCCTACGCTGCGCTTGCTAGTCCGCGGTCTCCACTCTAGCACTTTTCGACCCCATCGACCATCTGCTCTGCGAGCAATATTTATGGCCTGCCCATTGCCACTTCAGCTTGCTAATCCGGTGGGCTATATCGGTGACTTTAGTTCGTCTACGGATCTCCTCATTTCGGATTCGTTAATGACGTGATTTCTATATATCAAGATGAAAATATTAATAGTTACGTAAGTAAAAAAAATAACAATCAACTCTATTTCCTTAGAATTAATCTATCCCCACGTATAATAACAAGAAATGAACGACAAACACAATAAGGATGTCGTTTCTGCTAATTGTCACACAGAGCTGACCGTCGCCATATTGACTCCATCAATTAGAAGGTAAATAACACTGCTATATACTTTCTTTTCTTTTTATATTAAAGGCAGTGTTTACTGTTTTCCTTTACTCTGCTTTCGGAGTGAAATAGATGATTACTTAGAAAAAAAAACCGGCTAAGTACAAGTCGTACTCGCACATGAAAGGTTCCGTAACATTATCTAAAAAAATAAATATTGTCTGTTGAAAGAGAGCCCCTTAAATATTTATTACCCGACTGCGCCAGAAGGAAGGTTATGTTTTTTATTCTGTTATTTAGTACCTATTTGCTGTTATAGCGTCAACAGAAATCCACCATCAGTTAAAATTTCAACTGTCAACTGTAACAGTTTATGATATACAGCCTGGTGACAGACGGACAGACAAACAGACTGACGGACGGACGGATAGTGGAGTTTTAGTGTCTCTTTTACCCTTTGCGTAAGTACGTAACCCTAAAAAGGTTCCAGAAAATGTAAATAGGTTCTAAAGTAATTCTCATTTGTTCAAACCTTTTGGACCGTTACGCCTGTATTTCCCAAGGGGTAGGTACAGGTGTATAGTACACGCACGTTTCTTTATCCATGTAATATGATACAAGGATTGCAAACAATACAAATTCAGACTTTGGCGTGTTAAAAGTAATTTTAGAATAAATAGCTAACCTCGCACAGGCTCGAACTCAGTACCTAATACAGATTCAAATTAATTACTTCATTGGAAAGCGGTTTCCCAACAGTGTCATTCAAGCGCTAGAATACCATGCTACTCAAGTCATAGGAACCGATTCATCATCGTCATTGGCAGTTCTGTTTCACCGACTGCTGATACATAGCCCTCCTCCTATCTGTACCATATTTCCCTGACCTGCACGAGTTTGAACCAGGTCTTATCGGTAATCTTCTGATTTATTGTATAATTCTTTCTTTATTGTGTTTTTTATTGTCAGAAGAAAATAGTAAAGTGAATAAAAAAAACAAAAAATCCTGCGGATAGGTCGAAAATTCGAACCCGTGCGAATCTAAAGCAGAATAGATCACTATTGCTTGACAATCCAACAAGGAAGTTGTGTATTAACTGACGTTCAAATGGGCCTGATCCTACCCTCCAGCTCCACCACCACTTTAGTGCCTGCTTCATAATCCACTTAACTGATCTCTAAACCTTGCCCCCCAGGTGCTGGACGACCCAGCAGAAGACCACCTATACCTGGTGTTCCAGCTGCTGGAAGGCGGCCCCGTCATCGACATCCCCACAGACACGCCCCTCAGTGAGCATCTGTCGAGGAAGTACATCAGGGATGCCTTGTTGGGGGTGGAGTACCGTGAGTTATACAATATGTTAAATCTTCCTACTTGCTCTAGGATAGAACGGCTTTTTAGTGAATTTCAGGGATTTTTATTATTTTTTATTATTGCCTTGAAATTCCTAATTTAATAATTTCTCTAAAATCTGAATTGGGCAGAAACCTATACTGGTATGTTTTCGAAAATAACTGTCCACCTTTTTGGAGAAAAAAATATGGCATAAGTTTATACTATTTGGCAATGTCATGGTAATAATTTTTATCCGTATAGAATATACTTTACTGTACACCAAATGAATAAATACAAACTTACTGTTTTGTTAATGCTTACAACGGCGGTATTATCGCTAATAGCATAATATAATTTGTACGCGATTGTTGATATACCTATGTTGTGGAAGACTATGTCAATATTGAATTTAACCTTCGTTTGAACGTCACCCAAACTAGCTGGCGAATTTAATAAAACGTACAGAGGTAGCTTGTTACCTAAAAATACCACAGGAAAATATGACGAGAGAAAAATAGAACTGGATCGAGCACAGCCACAGCTCAAAAATATTATATTTTCATTGCAATTTCAATGTTTGCTGTGGAAACAACCAAAGTAGTTTTAATTACGGGAAATATTCTGGAGAAGTACTTTGAAGACTAATTAGTGAATTTTTTATACCTACATTTATTTCCTTCGTCGTTAATGTCCCACTGTTGGGAAAAGGCCTTCCCAAATCTTCCTTGGCCAGCCTAAAAAAAACCCCACCGGGGCTGGTCCAAAGTTGCGTTCCAAAAGAACACTTGGAAAATAGAGGGTGGAGGCAGATAGTCTAATCCTAAATTGTAAATTAGTTATACAATATTTTTAATTCTTATTCATAACTAAGGTCAGTGAAATAAAAATACCATTATAAAAAATAAAATTACTAGATATTCAATTTAATTCCCAGACGAGGAAATAAAGTTCTCTGCCTCCGTGGCAGCTTTAAGAAAGGTCACCTGCTCCCCAAAGCGTCGTTACACTAAGTACAATGTTACAACTTCAGAAGTGAAGCTCCTCTCTCAGGACTCTCTCCGGTGGTCCTGGACAGGGTCGGACTAGGACTAGGGCCCGGATAACAACCCAGCCATTCAGAAAACTCAAATCTAGTTTCAAAGATGGCCTGCTTTCGCGTAACTGTCTAAGCAGGTTACCGTGACAAGAACGTAAAGGGCAATTGAAGAACACAGTGGATCTTAGACAGTACGAGTCTAGAAGTCCGCTCTATGATACTCATTTGATGATTTAGCCACCTGTATAAAAATAATAAAATAGATTGCTCAAGTTCAAACATTTTTCGATTTTTTCTATTTGATTTCCCTCTCGATGGAACTATCTGATTTAGTTTGCATTCGGGTTGTAATAGCTGAGACGTAGCCTAAGTGGGCCCCCAATCTTACCTATCACCTGGCTTGTAAGTCCCGCAAGCCAGGCTCTTAAGGGGCCCGCGCTGGGGCCAAATACTACCAAGGTTAAAGCCAAGTCCGACCCTGGTCCTGGGGTCAAAAGAAGTTTAATAAGTCTATTTTTAGTCGCGACCTTTCTCAATTGTCACAAGATATTAAGCTAATTTTAATTGTTCTTGGTATTTATTAATTATTGTTTTGACTTATTAAAATAATTAATTAAGCCCATTAACGTAACTTTTGTACGATACAGTTAGTTGTGTGTTGTTTTTATGATACTTTTTGTTTATTTTGGCTACATAGACTGCAACGCGACGAGGCCGATGAGGGAAGGATAAAGGGGTAATATTTCAAATACATGTTTGTATCTACATATGTCTCTATCCACAATTCCTTTTACATACAGACATACAAAGAGAGAGAGAGAGAAAAAGTTTAGACAGACATAATGGAGGATCTTTAAAGAAACTTGATACAAAGTTTTTAACTCCTAAAAGTACCTACACGTAAATTCAAACAAAAGAAAGTTTAAAGTTTGTTACGTATCAGTATTTTAGCCACGTAAAATTAATAAAACCTCTAATTTGCGTCATACCAATCACCTTACTGAAGTATATCTCAGTCAATATTATCTATACCAGTCTCGTGTCGGCTAATGAAGAGGGGTGATTTGGTATCACCCCCTCCACACCCCCTTCCTATCTAGTCGTAAAAATGTCGTAATATTTTAATAACACGCCGTCCAACGAGGTTTGGTACGCAGGGAAGTTTTAGCTATCTTGGAATTCAAGGTGATTCAGTAATGTTGGAATATATAAAATGCTTTTCTGGCAAAATCTGTACTTGATAACCAAAATGTAAAAGTACTCTTCTTATCTAGTTTTATCAAGAAAAAGCAGTCAAACAAACATTTTTATTCAGTATAAAAGATATTGGCGTCGAAATAATCAGGCTAACAAATAACTATGTTATTCAGTAATGTTCTCCGTGAAATGTGCCAATACTGTGAAAATTGGCAGTTGAAGTGAAATCAATTATTATGCACGTCAGTTCGCTATCCTTCACGAGAATTGAAATTGAAAACTGAACACACAGTTACTTGAAAGATATTTTTATTAACTTTTAACGGAATTGTGAACTGCAGGAACTGTGCTCGTGAATCTTTAACCATGGATTTGTTGGGATTTTTGAAATTGTTTTATAACATGATTGTATTGAAAAAAGACAAATTAAGGTTACTTCTGATTCAGCCAAATTAAAATTAATAAATTGAAGTTGTATGGCTGTATCCCGTTGCGATATACCTAATAGCGGAATTGCCCTGCCGGAGTCTTCAAGTCACAAGTGAATAGTGAGTCATAAGTTACTTCAACGACGTCCATGATAGATGTTTAGACACGAGCCTATCGTTGAATGGAGAAAACCATTTCGGTGAATAAATATCGTATTATTGGCAAGACCGCGATGTTCATTAATAAGCTTCCCCTCACATCAGATTTACGAAAAATATCGCTTTTACTCGAATGTACAGTCAGCAGGAGATAACAAACCTGCAAATACTTTTAAAAGTCTTTGTGTTAATAAATAGCGCCTGTTGCTCTTTTCTTAGACTCTCATAGGGACCAGACATTATCATTGAAGTTGGACAACTTTGCACTCATTAGTCTAACTGAATATTTAAATCTTTAACATTCCATTTCATCCTTATTACGCCAAAGTACGTTAACATCTGTGAAAGTCTTTCATTTTATATCTTCAATCTGTATACTTTAGTTGACTGTACAACGTATTCTTGATTCTCCAATCATACATATTCAGTACGTAAGATTGGTTCGACCAAAACAAACATTTGTATGGAAAACATGTTAACGTATCCTCCCCAGGATCATGTACTGTATTACATGCATACATATCTCCTCTTACCACAGACAATATTTATTTACTGTGAAAGTTGTATGGATAAAAGCTACAGAATATTTTTTCGATCGTCTCCATTCTAACCACATACAAAGATTTTTATGAAAACAAGTTTCGTTCCCACGTAAAAATTGTGTATTTTTCTGAAGAATACGGTCATTATTTTTATTTAATGTTAAACGTGAAAATGAACTTATTTTAATTATGGACATTTGAAATCCATTTATAAAGGAATCGGAAATAAAGGTTTCGACCGGTCTTATTTGAAATATGTAGTGGAGGCTAAAAATTCAACAGTGAACATCTTATGGTTGATAATTATGATGATGATGAGGTTTCAAACGCTAATATGGTCTACTCATTTTTAGTAAAATACTAGCAGTTCGCCCGCGACTTCGTCTGCGCGTATTTCGAACTTTTTATCTGTGAATTTCTAAACCCGGCCCTCCGGTGCGGTCCGGTCCTTATGGGATTCTTTTGGAAAATCTAAATCAATATCCAACAAAAATTCTATCAACCCAAAAACAACTCAGGGGTTCAAATTTCGCAAAATCCCGCCTGAGGTAGCACCTACGTCCTAAAACAAACCCATAAGAAAAATTTGAGACTCCTAACTATCAAGAACGAAGTCGCGTCTTAGTGAGCATCTTTTTTTAGCGTGTTTAATTTATCAATGAGTCCTCTCACCCAGGGCAGGGTAGGAGGGACTGTCAGACTTGTACTGACTAAAAGCCACGGTGTCCTTCAATAGCCCTTTACGTTCCAGGATCACGGTATTCGTTAGTCCCGCGACCCCGGCAGGCTTTGGCCCTCTAAGGGGAGGCCCCGTCATTGTGCTGACAATCTGTGAGGCGCGCGTGGAACATAACGCGCCGTCAACCCGGGCATGGTCCATGGTCAGACAGTGAGTCGCCAATTACTCGCCGTCCACATGCCCGCGCCTACGGTGGCCGGAGATCGTCTTGCGACGTCCGTTGCAGTGTGCGTCTACCAATGCGGCTGGGCTGTAAGGTGGAGGCTGTCCTCTCCCTCACGCGTCCCGCCTCCTTCTTCGCTAGCATGCCCGCCGTGATTGCGGCATGCCCGAAAGTGTGCGATGGGCGCGTCCTAAAAATCTATGCATATTTTGAGACTCCCAGCATTTGTAATAACGAAGTTTCATGCAAACTATCAACCCCAAAAACATCCTCTTAGGGATAGAATTTCAGAAAATCCCGTCATAGGCAGCATCTACGTCCTAAAAAGAATCCCTATGCAAAATTTGAAACTTCTACCTCTCAACCCCAAAACAACCCTTTGGGGTTGGATTTCGTAAAATCCCATCTTAGTGAGCATTAAAGTCCTAAACATAACTCCCATGCAAAATTTGAAACTCCTAGTGCTTGTAGTAACAAAGTTTCATACAAACTCCAAGCCCAAACACAACCCCTTAGGGGTCGAATTTCACAAATTCCGCTTTAGTGAGTAGGTAATTACTTCTTAAAAGAAACCATTATGCAAAATTTGAGACTCCTAACTATCAACCCTAAAAACAACCCCTTAGGTGTTGAATTTCCAAACATCCCGTCTTAAGTATCACCTACGTCCTAAAAAGAACCCTCATGTAACATTTGAAACTCTTAGTACTTGTAGTAACAAAATTTCATACAAATTATCCATGCCGAAAAACAACCCCTTAGGGGTCGAATTTCACAACATCCCGTCTTAATGAGCATCATTGTCCTTAAAAGAATCCCCACGCATAATTTGAGACCTCTATCTATCAACACCAAAAATAACCCCTTAGGGGTCGAATTTCCCAACTTCCCGTCAAAGTGAGCATCTACCTCCTAAAAATATTCCCCATGCAAAATTTGAGACTCCTAGCACTTATAATAACGAAGTTTCAAAGAAACTATCAACACCAAAAACAACCCCTTAGGGGTCGAATTTCAAGAAACCCCTTTCGTAAGTAGTACCTACTTCCTAAAAAGAACTCGCATGCAAAATTTGAAATTCCTAGTACTTGTAGTAACAAAGTTTCATACAAACTATCAACCTCAAAAACAATCCCTTAGGGGTGGAATATCGCAAAATCCCGCCAAACAAAGTGAGCATCTACCTCCTAAAAATATTCCCCATACAAAATTTGAGACTCCTAGCACTTATAATAACGAAGTTTCAAACAAACTATCAACACCAAAAACAACCCCTTAGGGGTCGAATTTCAAGAAACCCCTTTCGTAAGTAGTACCTACTTCCTAAAAAGAACCCGCATGCAAAATTTGAAATTCCTAGTACTTGTAGTAACAAAGTTTCATACAAACTATCAACCTCAAAAACAATCCCTTAGGGGTGGAATATCGCAAAATCCCGTCAAACAAAGTGAGCATCTACCTCCTAAAAATATTCCCCATACAAAATTTGAGACTCCTAGCACTTATAATAACGAAGTTTCAAACAAACTATCAACACCAAAAACAACCCCTTAGGGGTCGAATTTCAAGAAACCCCTTTCGTAAGTAGTACCTACTTCCTAAAAAGAACCCGCATGCAAAATTTGAAACTCCTAGTACTTGAAGTAACAAAGTTTCATACAAACTATCAACCCCAAAAACAACCCCTTAGGGGTGGAATTTCGCAAAATCCCGTCTTAGCGAGCGCCTACGTCCTAAAAAGAACCTCTGTGCAAAATTTTAAACCCCTAGCCTTGGTAGTTTCTGAGATTTCGTGTCCTATGAGTGAGTGACCTTTCGCTTTTATATATATAGATAGTTCACTCTTATTAAAAACGACTTCTCTAAAAGCATTTACTTCCCTTCAGTGAAGACCATTTTTTCATCTGTCATAGCGAGTTTCCTCCGTGACTCGGAAAGTACGTAAAGCTGTTGGTCCCGGCTGTCATTTGCAAACCTTTGACAGTCGTTACTGATAGTCAGAGCATAGAGTACTCGTACATTAATATAGGCAGTCTTACCAAGGGGCATTGTATTACCCAGTTACTGGGTTGTGGAGGTCAGATAGACAGTAGCTCCATTTAAAATACTGATATTTAGCTGCATCCAGTTCGACTGGAAGCCGACCACAACATACTTAATTGGGAAAAGGATATGCAGATGATGAGTGAAGACCACGTTTCATTTCGGAAGGTTCCTCTTTTCCAGTGTTCTTTAACCATTATCCTCATTCCACAGTACACTACCAACGTATAGCTCATCGGGACATCAAGCCAGCCAACCTATTGCTGGGCGAGGGCCGAGTGCAGGTGGCAGACCTGGGCGCCTGCGGGGAGCTGGCAGCAGCCGGCCGGGTGTCGGGCACCGTAGGGACCCCGGCGTTCCGGGCCCCTGAGGCAGCGGCACCAGCTGACAAGTACAGTGGAGAAGTGAGTTAGCAGTCTTATGATGCGCGAGATAATATTTCTACCCAGTTATTTGCACGAAGCACGGGGTCAGTATCGCTGCGACTCATCGGCAAGTCATCGTGTGGTATGCTCTCGAGCGTAGGCGATGCCGTTACGAAAATGTGCTTGGTATTTTTGAGATTTTGAAAGAATCCAAACTATTTTTTATTAGTGTTAAAGCAATGCTGCTCCCGTGTTGTGCTTATAAGGTAATAACAGTGCTTTAGTCAGTATTTAAAAAAAAAAATTGTACCTAACCAAACGTGCAGCTCCGACCCCAAGTAAAATGGGAAAAGAGCAGAAATGTAAAGATGATGAAAATTTAGTTATATAGATTACATATCATTCACAGTAAGATGTATTAGAGAAACTCCAGTAAGTTAATTCGGAAGGAGACAACAGTTCGACAAATGTCTTTAATCTAACATAAAAACTAACAGCAAACTAAGTTCATCTGCTTCTCCCAGGCAGCAGACATCTGGTCCCTCGGGGTGACCCTGTACGCTATGGTGACGGGCAAGGTCCCCTGGGTGAGCACCTCGGCCATAGAGCTGCAGCGCAAGGTCCTGTCAGAGCCGCTTACCTACCCCGCCAGGTTCCAGCCCTCGAAGCCACTGCGACACCTGCTGAGCAGGATGTTAGACAAGGATCCCGTCACGAGGATCACTCTGCAGGAGGTTAAGGTGGGTTTGTGGTTCTGGTGATATTTAAATGTTAATGTATTTGTGAGAAACATGAGTTCAAGATATTAAATACATTGCACAGAGGATATTAAATTATGTCGGTATGGGAAAGTAATGAAGTGGTACCTTATCTTGCGGACTTGTCGAGCTTCATTGTCTTATAAGTTTCCAGGAATTACAGTGGTTGTGAAAATAATATTTAAATACAAATACAAATCTAAAAACGCGGCCTGTCAAAAGACAGGCCGCGTTTTTAGGTACAACGTTAAAAACAAGAGAAAACGCTTGTTTTTAACGTTGTACCTTTTTGTACCATCTGTTTTTCAATATTATATTTTTGTGCACCTGCCATGTTATCTCTCCACTACCCTTGGTTGACTGGTAGAGAATGCCTCAGGCATTAAGTCCGCCTATGTACCTTTTGTGTTGCATGAAGTGTAAATAAATAAATAATAACGTGATCAATTTCAATCGAAAAGCTCATAATGTTTAGAATATCGGAAGTAGACCTCAGTCGACGAGACCACCAGATAATGTGTATTCTGGTTTGTCGATCTATGTGAGAACAACGGTCGGAATACCTCGCTCGGAATATGCACAGACGCCAGCATATCAACCTACCCCAATCTGTCAAATTCCCTAGATAGATTTTCAACTTTATCACAAAAGCAGAAGGTTTCGATTGAGAAAATTTAACAGATTGAAGTAGGTTGACAATGTGGACATACTGGCGTCTACAATCAGCAAAAGAGTTAAACGCAGGTTTTAAACGGATTTCCAATACCATCCGACAATAATTATGCTAGTTGCTCTAAAAAATGTAATGAGTCCGTCTTTTAGATTATTCAAAAATAAAGGACACGTATTTTTTTATTTGTAAATTAGACTAAAAATGACAAAGATATAGACTATTAAAGTTACGTGTGCCATTTTTCACGCGGGGTGACGTCACACGTAACTTTAATGGTCGTCAAACGAAAAATCTTTGTTATTTTTTGTTTAATCGAAAAAATAAAAAATACGTGTCCAATATTTTTTTTTACAATCTAAAATACGGACTAAATAGAATTTAATTATTTTGACCCTGGAAACTACCCTATTGTTAAAAAAAGAACAAGAGCTTCCATAACAAAAAATAACTTCGAAGAGTAGGCGATATCAATACCGGTAAAATGCTAAGATGTCATTAGTCAAACTAAGAGGAGAATTCGTCAAAAGGCCAAGGTTCTAATGATTCGCCTCCACCCTCGCTATAATGAAGCAAATTCGTCCAAGAATAATCAAATCGTCTAAGTCAACGCAATTAGTTCAGCAATTTGACCAATCTGTATTGTTACCGTGACCTTTTCAGCCGAGCGGCCAACTCTGATTGTATTAGAAACGATAGCGAATCGGAGAAATTATAATTTGCTTTGTTTTCGTCTCGGATTTATGTTAATCCGCGTATAATTTGTTGGGCATTTGGTATTTCTTTTTTAAAAAGAAAGTTGCCCACTTTCTTCCTGTATCGATTACAAAACTTTCATGAAACAGACCTGAAACAACTATCGCTTGGTCTAACAAATATTGGTTCTGTGCAAGACTGGCACGTAAGACAGAATAGTCAATTACTCAGCCACTGAGCCATTTCTACTCTTTTCATTTGCAAATTGCATGTTTTCAATAGTGTAAAACAACAGGAACTATAATTATGCGTTTATTTTGTAATTTTTACTTTTTAGCTTCTAAGTATTTTTTTCTTTATTCCATTTTTCTGTTCCCCAGGACCATGAATGGATAACAGACGGTGGCAAGGATCCTCTACCGTCGGAGCAGGAGAACTGCCGCCTGGTGGAGGTGACGGACGAGGACATGGCGCAGGTCGTCACCTCCATCCCTAACCTGTCGACGCTCATACTCATCAAGACGATGCTGAAGAAGCATAGCTTCCAGGTAAGAACTCATTGGTTCTTCTAATTGTTAGTGATGTTCATGTTTTGCTCCTTCTGTTCGACAAGAGTCTCTTTTTTTATCGTGGTAAAATCATCAAATGATTTCCTGAGTGGAGCGAAAGGGACTTTCAGACTTATAGTGACTAAAATCCACGGTGTTCCTTCAATAGGCCTTTACGTTCCAAGGCCATGGTTAGACAGTACCGCAACATTCGACAAAACTTTAGTATATGTAGTTATACCTATTATAGATTCTAAAACCTGTACCATTTGCCCCCAGAATCCGTTCCTCCGCAGCCGAGAAGGCAGCACATCGCGTAGAGAGTCCACCAGCGCTCGTGGCGAGCCCGAGAAGCCCACAGCGGCCACCAAGCGAGGAGGCCTGGCCAGGGCTGGCCGCTCGCTGTCCGCCCCTGGCAACTATCTAACTGAAAGGTTAGTCTCACCAGACCAGGAGACGTGGTGAGAAGAAGATGGAGCTATGCTGGACGTATAACTTCATCTCTTCTCTACATTGAAGACTGTCAGATTAAAATAATAGAAACACCCAAATCCTTAAAATACTTGTGAACAATAAATAGCCAATATAGCAAGGCAACATTTATGAATTTCCACAAACTTCAGAGGTTTAAAATTCTCCAAATAGACTCGCGGTGATTTACTAGTCAGAAACTAACTAAAATCATTATTTCAGCAGGCAATCCTCATTTGACATTGGGCTAGAGTCAGTCCAAGAATCCCGAGACCAGAGTCTGGACGCTTCCAAGGACTTGAAGAGTCCTCAGAGTCCTCCAGAGAAGGCCGAGTCGAGCGCGCGGTGATACTCCCCCCGCGCGGCGCCCGCCCCCGCCGCCGCCGACCAATGGCTGCTCCGCATTCAAATCGTCATAGAATTCGAATAGCCCGTTGGACATCGGCAAAATGTTGCAGCTTTCATAGAAATGTTGCCAGCATTGAAATTTTTCATTAGTGAATGAAAAAACAAACAAGAAAAGTGAGTGTATAAAAACGTGGGAAAATGCATTGAATTGATATTTTTTTAATAAATTTAGATATCTCGTTGACGTCAAAATTTGAGATTTTAGGCTGCTATGTGATTAATGTTCTAAATCAGAACTTGAGTAGGTAAAGTTAAGAATATCCCAATAATTGACTCTGATTTTGACGACAGCTTACGGAAGAAAACTTAAACTTTCACTTAATTAATTACTTATTCATTCATCCGCTAGTCCTATTCACTTAATATTGTAAATATTTTAAAAATAACATTTGTCCTCTTTGACTTAATAAAAAGCACTTAAATATTTTTAATAACATAATAAGGTCTATTTTACGAGGCTGTCTTGCTGAGATATAAAAGGTTAAACAGACAAGTAAATCTACTGTGATACTCTTGAGAATAGCAATTTCTAGTCTAGATAGATCACTTTGGTTGGCGCAGCGATTCCGCGATCGGCTTCTACGCTGCTTGTCACTTGTTCAATTCTCGTACGGAACAAATATTTGCATGATCCGGATCTGGGTGTTTGTGCATGTGAGTTATCATGTTAGTAAACATGAAATGCCTAGTGTGAGGCACCGTTAAAAAAAATGACCTAGGCACTCGAATCATCGTCTTCTATGCAAATAACTATAAGAAATCAATCAAAAAGTTATCCCTCGTAAACGTGACACACATACACAAACACTCTTCAAACATATGAAAAAATAGCTGTTGTAACAAGATAAAATGTTGCCATGCCGAAATATTACGTGCCTCGTGAGGCGGCCTCGTACCTCGTACAGATCAAACTTTTACAAAGGCCATTTATATTGTAAATATTTTAGCATATTTTTAATATTAATTCATAAAAAATTGCTCAATGCTTGTTTGATATCACTGTACATATTATAAGCTTTTAGATTATAAGTACAACAGTTTTATAAAAATACAAAATACAATGGGCGCGTTCATGTTGATATAAAAACAAACAGTTATAAAATGTTGTTAAAGCAAAATAATTTTCATGTTAATAAATTCGAGGAATCTGTGCTGGAATTCTAAAAGGCACCCGCAATAATGACGATTCATTTTCCTCTCTCACACTGTTTTGTATTTTTATAAAACTTTATTTTTAACTATTACTATTGTAAGTAATTCTAGGGGTCAGTAGGCAATGATAAAACCATGAATGAGTATCATGTAAGAAACATGAGCGTAATGTCATTTAAATTGCAAAATATTGTAAGTACCTCGTTAGGTTTAAATTTCTGAATTTATTTTATGCGTCGATAAAAGCAATTTATATCGTATTTATGCATCGTATGCTATCTGCATTGTTAATAGACGCTTAACACGGAAATTCCGTTATTCCGGAGCAATCGATCCGGCAGTGTGGGTTTGGTGTATGGTTTGCGGTGAGCACCGTATAAATCTGATTTGGGGCTTCCGAAACCCGGATGCAGAAACCATCCGGAATCGTTGATCGAACCTAACCAGTACGTCAAATAGCTACAGCTTATAAGCTAATCATTTTGGCAAATGACAACCCCAACTTTATACTGAACAACTCCAGATTATGAAAAATGTATAAAACTGCCTAGACCCCTAGATAATTTGCGCCCTAACTACAGGTTAAAAGCGCATGTATGTATAAAGCGAGCAGCTATGTTAAGAGATTGACCAATTTTCACTGTCAAATTAATTTCAATTATAATGACCATCTATTGTGTCGTGAACGCGTTTATAGTCTGTGCATTGTGTTGACAGCTCTGACGTTTATGTCAGGCGGAAATTATAGCGCGAAAATCGAACAAAATGGCGGAAGTTATTGGCAAATTCAGTTTGTGGCAATAATTCTGAGGAAATTTCGATTTCTTAGTGAGAATTTGTTACTTGTGTAGGTACCCCCACAATGTTTTATAACGAGATTACTCTTTTTTTTTTATCTACGGACAAGGTAATATGTATTCAATGTTTTTATGGAAACTATAAAAATGTGTAAAATACCTAATAAGTTACGTTTCCCCGCCATTTTGGAACGTACGATTTTTATTTGACAGATAAAACGATGCACAGGTTATAACCAAAAGATAGATAAGGTGCATGTTAGTGTACAGGGTCCCGATCACCGAAGTACTTACGATTTTTGTGTAAAATAAGTAATAAAGTTTTTATTAAATATTTTAATTAACAAAGTCCAAGCTTAGATATTAATTAGGTGAAAGGATTTTTATTGTCCACCTTCTGCTGCGATGTTCTCTGACGGACACTCTAAATTTTATTATAAAAAGAGCAAAGTATAGTTTAAAAAAACACTAGCATGATTTAAGAACACTAAACAGTTTTTAAATCACTTGCTATTTTATATCTCTTGGCTTTTTATTGTACAGTAGCTCAAATGTACACTATGTTTACGGCTCTCAGAGTCACAAAATGCATAGTATAAAATGATTCTATAAAAAAAAATCATTTTTGATTTCAGGGACAACATACACGTAGGTAATCTTTTTTGACATAATTAGTTTGGTAATAATAAGAATAAAAAACATTCTTAAAATATTAAGCGACTTTTGTAATAAACAAGAATCTTCACATTAGGAAGCTTAAAAGAAATTCTTTGAAAAATATCCTACCTCGATGAAATTCTTGTAAAAATAAGGCAACTTGCAGACTTGGCTACATTAAGTTGCTAATACCGGATACTTACGGGACCGTGCTATCGCGATTTTTGCAACATTTCATTTTCTTTCTCAGTCTCCTGCAAGTAAATGTTGCATTTGAGACAAAGTCCGTAGAAGTTTAACTTTACTTTATCTCTTCAACTAACACGGCATTTTATAACCCTAAAGTAGGTAATTTCCACTGTTTCAATCGTGCACAAATCAATCAATCTGTTTAAGTATTCCATGAATATGTGATTACAGCCGCACCTTTGCTGAATTTGAGATAGAAAAGCTTTAAAACTATCCCTTCGTAATTAAACCCGCAGTGGTGTGATTTCAACTAGTTGGTATCCGAAAGTGGTAAAGTATGCAAAGTGCCTGTGTATCGTCAGCCAGGGTCAGAGAACAACCCCTTATCCTTTGCAAGCCAAGGTCCAAACTTATGCCTTTGAATGTTGTGATAGTCTAGAACGAAGGTATGCTTATATTAATTCTAAATAGTACTAAATAAAGATTTTAAAACATTTTAAAAATTATTATCTCTCAAATTATATAAAAAAAAATATGATAATATAAATGAAGAAATTTTTAAAATAATCTCGCGAAGATTTTAATGTAAGGTTTACAATGATGGTTATTTTTTGTTTATATTATTTCTTTTTGTAATGATTGTTGATTTTGCTTAATTTGTGTAATATTTTGAGTATGTATTAGCTTTTAAAAATATAAAATTATACAATGTTTGAACTGGAATAACATTCTGCATTGATGTTGAACGCTGTCAGTATTTAGCGGTCTCTGAGAAAAAAAGAAACATCGTGTGCCGACTGCCTTATGTAATGTGAATATAGAATTACCTTGACATTTGGATACATATTTGCATTATTAACACATATTCTTAGGAAGCCCATGAGAGGAGAATAATAAGGATTTTACATCTTCGAACCCTCCCTCAAGACACATGGTAGGTATTGGTACAACTCATTGGAGTAGTACTGTGGTGTATTTCATCTTTCAAAACACAAACATCGTTTCAAATCCCAAATTGACACCGTTCAACATCTCTGCTAACTCATTTTATAATAATAGTCGTAAGCATAAGTCGCACAATACACCACGCAAACACAACTATTTAAATAAACCTGAACAATTATTACAATTTGTTGTTGATTTTATTGAGATTTCATATTATATTTAACAATTTAATAAAAACACTTTCAAAATATTTCTGTCTTTTATTTTCCTTTCAGATCATCGAAATAAAAATCTGACAGCCAGTCTTACCAAGGGATACCGTATTACTCGATACCATCTAACTTATGGAGAACGGAAAGTAGCTTCAGACAGATAATGGTAAAATCATCAAATGAGTCCTCCCACCCCGGGCAGGGCGGGAGCTGTCAGACTTGTACTGACTAAAATCCACGGTGTCCTTCAATAGCCCTTTGCGTTCCAGGGTCACAGTAATGGGTAAGTCCCGCGACCCCGGCAGGCCATGTTGGACGCTAGTGATGGAATTAAAGTCGTAGTAAGTTATGGATGGTCGCTAAAATATAGATGACCATCGACTTTCAGAACAAGAAGAAGATAACACTTTGATATTTGAATTGATAACATCCAATCTGGTGGTAAGTGATCACCGCATAATATGGGCATCTTTCGTATTAGAGGTTATCCACATGCTTTGCCATCTCCATTTTCATCGCTGAAATGTGTTTGTCGTTACACCGACCGCTCAGGCCTCCTGAAGAAAGAAGTACTACTTACTTGTAAAAATATTCTTATTTGTAAAGAATTCGTCGTAACAAAATGATACCTCAATTCAGATTCAGACACCAACCATGGAAAGACACGGGAGCGCTTCCAGGCAGCAGAAATAAGCATTTCTAACTGAAATCTCACGTTTTGCGCTTATTTTCCTATGGAAAAGTCACGTTCATTTATAACGTGCACTTCGTGTCATTGCGTTGCAGTGTCACGGAGATAAATTGAAAACTCGCATGTATCTTATTACTTCCTTTAGTCAATATTATATTCTACGGATTAAAGAAGAAAGGAAAATATTGGAAGGAAACCTGGACTTTATGGTCTGAAGTCCAACACATTTGTTGGCACAGTTGTTAGTGACCGATCTCTGCGCTTCGTGTCGAGAATTCGATTTCGTTACAAATTAAATACATATTTGTATGGCCTACAGGCGGTGAACCGACGCTTCTATCCAGAAATGGACTCTGATAGGCTTTTTATATTGTGTTAAAATCATCAAATAAGTAGGGGAACAGTGTATAAGACGGGGACACGAGGTATGATGGGAAATCACACACATAAGTAAGGCAAACTTAACACAAAACTAACGTAGCACAAGCGCCAACAGGACGCCATTTCCGTCTGGCCGCTTGCAAATGACGTCCTGATGGCGCTTGCTCTACATTAGAGTTGTGTTAAGTATGCCTAAAGAGTGTATGTCCCCATTATACCTCGCGATTATTAACGTCCCTGTCTTATACACTGTTCCCCTAAGTGAGAAGCCCCACCCAGAGCGTGATGGGTCAGACTTGTACTGACTAAAATCCACGTTGATCCTTCAATAGCCCTTTACGTTGCAGGGTCACGGTTACCTGATGAGACATTCCCGCGACTCTGGCAGACTCAGATATCCGATTCCGGCTGTTTGTATAAATGAGGTTAAATGCTTGGAAACCCACACACACAGGAATTATTCCAAGTCCAAAAAATGCATGCTGGGGGCCAGTACTGCATGATAATTTAAACTGCCAGCATAGTTAACAAGTTCCGAACACTAGCAATTGGACAGCACATTCAAATCAATGCTAATTAACTTTTGTAAAACTAGTTACTCTCAAACAAACAATACAGTTGCCTCCATACATAGGTTATATAATATGAACTGTACCCTGAGCACGAGTTTTCACTCTTTTACTTTACAGTATTTACAGCGTTTCTTGTATGAAAAACTGGAACAGCGCCTCTGATGTGCGAAGAAGGAACTAATTTTTTCCTTGAAAATTGTCAATTTGAAGTTGTCAAAGTTCCAGTTTACTTTACGTCTCAAATACTGAAAATTCGTGCTAAGGGTACTGGACGCTATACATACTATAACAAGGACAAACCAAAAGCAATCACTTACAATTGCAGCCGAGATTACTTAGCTACAATTATCTCAAGTAATGTTAGAGGAAACACAAGCCGAGATACAACACAGAGTACATAGTTTCTGTACACATGAACACTACACCTTAAACCGACATAAATACAGGTAGGTACACGGCTATATACAGGATGAAATTTTCAACTACGCGTGGATATATCCGAAACTATGAGGAATATTGAAAAACGTTGAAAGGAGTCTCGAGGCCGTTTTCGACAAAAACTAAAACTGCATCATTGGATTTTAGTAAATTGCTTTTTCTATGTTATTTTACTTCTACTGAGCTATAGTTTATTCGAAATTATAAGTTTTCAATGTTTTTAATAAAAATTCATCCTGTCTTCGCTTTACTGGGTCTTTTCGCACAATTAACGATCAGTTTATACTGGTTTTATCAATCCATAACATAGGTAAATTCAAAAGGAATTTTCTATAATTAGTTGTGTCCAGGGCCGCGCCGAGCCCTGGCAGCGCCTGTGTGCAAATTCTTTGTGGCGCCTCTTTTTTCGGTCGCGTTTCGACATTTCGTTTTTTATTGAAAAATTATATTTTCTCCAGTTTTATTTAATAGTAACTGTTGACCGCAGACACCCCACCCCTTTTTATAAACTTAATACATGTATATTTTTTTAACGTTGCCCCACAGTTTATCATGGGTGCATTTATAATCATTGAAATTCACATACACAAACACCCAGAACCGAAACAATTACTTGCAGATCACAATTTTTGTTCCGTGCGGGAATCAAACCCTTGACACGCAGCGCAGCAGCCGATCGCTCGCTCTATTGATCATCAGCGATCCAGCCACTATACTACGCCAACCGTGTTGGCTATATTAAATGTTGCTCGTATAATTTTATAAAGGATAACAGCT
Organism: Agrotis exclamationis; assembly: GCA_950005045.1. Lineage (NCBI taxonomy): Eukaryota > Metazoa > Arthropoda > Insecta > Lepidoptera > Noctuidae > Agrotis > Agrotis exclamationis. Next base: position 20,371,428 of record OX465437.1, read on the forward strand.
TTATTACTATTGTATTTAAAACGCAGAAAGAACGGTTAGCGAAGTGGCTGAGCGATTGGACTGATGCGCAGCGTGTCGTGGGTTCGAATGTTCGAATCCCGCACGGAACAATTAATATTCGTATGACCTACAAATCGTTATTTCTGTTCTGGGTGTCTGTGTTTGTGAGTTTCTATATTTGTAAACGCACCCACGACATAAGAGAAATTCCTAGTGTGGGGCAACGTTTTAATTTAATAAAAAATAATCGTCAGGGCTTTTGTAACGTATTATATAGGAAATTACATAAAATGTACATACCCCTGCTTAAAGCATTATTTTTATCACTTTTACCAGTCTTTTTAGAGCCGTAAAATATTGAATTATTTTAGAAGTATTTTTATCCCATTCTTCCTCTAGTCTTCTTTTCCTCAACAAATTCTGGTACCCGATAATTTCTTTTTTTTTTCTTGTTCACTAACACTCATCATGAAAACACATTAAAAAATCCGTAACACACACTTAATAATTCGAGGGGTGAAAGGCTATTTGGTTTAAGCGACATCTTGGGCGATATTGAGTTATACACCGTGTTCTTCACGTTATCCATAAACTTTAGCAAATACTTCTATGGCTTTTACAAATCAAATCCAACAAAGGAAGTAGTACTTAAAAAGGCTTCGTTACAAAGATATTTGTAATTTCATTTAATGAAATTTAATTGAGCTATGCAGTGAGAAAGTATCTTAATTTGAAATCTATCAAATACTATTTGCATTTCATTTGTTTCAGCCCGCCAAATGTTATGAATGAAAATACGACGTTGCCAATTCGGATAAAGAGGCATGCATATCGGGTTATTTACGTCTAGGTATTTAGTTTGTATGAAAATTAACAAAAAATAAAAAATAAGAATTTATTAATGTGTCCATAATGAAAAATGCTTACTTCCGTGGTTTGAACATCTGGTCGAAGTTTATGTATATCGTCCGGAACACGGTGTATACATATTCGGAATCAGCAATTTTTTCTCCGTCGAATGATGCCGGTTTCATCAAAATCAGAGCACTTTTATGGCGTTTGAAACAACACTATTTTTGGGTTGCTTCCAAAGTGGCAGCGTATTATCCGACGTCCATTTTGCATTTTTTTTCCAGTCATGTACTTGAACTATACAATGATATAAAGAGCCGAGACATAAACCAAATACCCTTTCTCAGATTAACGATTCTATATCGGTTAAAGCGTTTTTCATGTTTCTATTTCTTATTAACATGTTACTTAAATCATTTGGAATTCCACCATTTACACGTTGTGGTGCCGCATAAAGCATTTGTCCGTCAACCAAATACGATATGGAGTGTCAGTTAAGCTCTTTCAGCTGCATCTATTTTCTACTTAGGGTGCTTCTTAGACCAAATAGACGTTTTGTTTCAGCTATTTTGCATATTCGTTTAAACATTTTTGTCCAATTATTTTTTCAATTAATGTCGCTTAATACAGGCGGTAAAATGAAAAGTTGGGCTTTAAATCGTTCAATTCCAAAATAATACATTTAATTCATGTCATATAACACCATCTCCATTCCATCTCTCGGGAGTTAACAATAGTGATCATTCAACCAGACTGCAGCGCTCGGTCGCTTCATTCGAACTCCAAGTGGTTCAAGGAGTGATAAATATGAATAAGCGAATAATGGACCCGGGTATGTTCTTAAACTATGACCAACTATCGAACGTCGGGCCCCCCTCATTATGATTGACACCCAGTCTCCGGCTTCTCCGCTATTCCTGGTCTGCTTAGTAGATCGGGTAAGGGCGAAGCAGGTGATGCAACCCCTAACGAACTTTGGCCCTGGCAACCAACACGCAACATCTGTATATTGAGCGATGAACAATTGTCGAACTGGAGGAAGATTTGAGCAAAATAAGCTGGGATATCTTGGGATTATCTGAGTTCCGAAGAGAAGGTCAAGGTACGATGGTTCTAGATTCCGGCAAAATGCTCTTATTCCAGGAAAGAGGTGTTGGATTTATCGTCCACAGGTTCATTAACAACGTTGTGAAAGTCGACAGTATGTCGTGTGTATACATCATTACATCATTCCTTATACTTAGAATAACCAATCGGTATTCGTTAAAGGTCATACGGGTATATGCACCGACTTTGGCACATTCTGATGATGAAGCAGAGGCTTTGTATGAGGAGGTATCCGAGGCCATACGGTATGTATGGCCAGGGATATCTCCAAAACATACTTTACCGTTGTTATAGGGGAATTCAACTCGAAGGTGGGTCCAGGAATGGCAATGAGTTAAGAATGGGGTCATTTGGGTATGGGCAGCAAATCCATAGGGGCCAGCGGCTGGTCGACTATATGGAAAAGGAAGAACTTCATTTGATGAACTCCCATCATATAAGTGGACGTGTGTAAGCCCTGATGGTACAACCAGAAATGTGATTGACTTCATCATGACGACCAAGTAGCGAATATACAGTGATGTCGAGAACTAAAATATTACTTTATAATAGTCTCATCCGCAGTATCTTGGAATACAATAGTGTAGTTTGGCGTCCTCACTACTCAACGCATTCATTACGACTTGAACGTGTCCAGAAACGGTTTGCTTGGCACCTTGCATTTTCCAATGGCATTGCCAAAAAAATACGTTCTTACAATAAGAGACTTGAGTTTTTTAAAATGACTTCCCTGGATAAACGTAGGCACTTATTGGATGTAATGTTTGCCTATAAAATTATCAAGCATAAAATCGACAGTCCCGAATTGCTTGCCCTTTTCAATTTTCGGGCACCCTCTAGAATGCCACGTAGCGCCATTACACCCCTTTGTCCACCTTTCAGAAGAACTGTTTTGGGTTCCAGTTCGCCCCTTGCAAGAATGTGCAGGGCAGTAAATGGCTACAGTGATATTATTGATCTCCACTTTGACTCTTTTCCTAAACAGAAAGCCATCATTAGTCGCATATTGAGCAACCCCTAGTCTAACAAACTTAAAAATCTGTCAATTACTTACAAATCTGTCAATCTTGCTAGTGTTTTAAAATTTGTAAATTTTACTTAAAATATTAAATATTTTATCAATTTTAGTAAGTTAATAAAATCAATTTTACTGTTTACCAATCTCGACAATTGTATTCAATCGATTTAATTTTAAAATTTCTTAATTAGGTACTTATGTTTTTATTTTTACCAATCAATTAATTTAATTCAATCAATTTTAAAATTTAAAATTTATTTTAACCACTCTTTTCAATTATAGGTAATTATTTATTATTGATAAATTATTAAACCTGTATTGTCAAAATTTTATCTATGTGTACCTTGTATAACACTGTACCCAGCCATGTAATGTTATGAATTTGTATTTTACAATCTTTATTCACAAGTTATCTTTATGAACTTATGCATGCATGATCTCATCGATTTTACCAATGTACTCAATTTCAAATATTATTAATTTTACTGTTTATGAGTTTTCTCAAAATTCAAACCAAATAATTTATTTTAGTGTACCTTTTTGCCAAAACCCCAATATTAGCGCTTATTACTTAGTAAGTTAGCTTATTTTTCTAATTCATTGTTGTATGCATGTGGTGTTTACCTATAAGTAACTGATGCACTGTTATGTTATCCGTTTAAATGTATTATTTGTGTTTGTATCAGTGTAATTAGTTGTTGGTGAACCTAATAAAATAAATAAATAAATAAATGTCTCTTTGATCGCCAACTTGAAAACGTGGCGATCACTGAATCGTCAGAGTCACCTTGAATATCAATGTAGAGCTTGAAAGACCACGTCCGGTGAAGTCTACGTTCCTGGTCTTGCTCACATTCAGAACCACCAAGACTTCCAACTCAAACTGCACAATCGCTTCCAGTGCCTAACCGAATGCAAAATTGTGTACGTGATCAACAACCGTGATTGGTGGAAACTGTCCAAGCAGTGGAGTCCAATTTTTTTAAGACCCCGGAGTCAGCCTCTAAAGCTCTCGAACGAAACCATCAAGTTGATCCAAGACCGGACCGAGATGTGGCTGCAATCTTCAGCTGATATGTCGGAATATGGCAAACTCAATAGACATCTCTAAATCAATATGACGTGACCTGCGTGCCTATAATGCAGCACGGAACAGAGATGCAATAGAGCGGAACCAAAGCTCAAAAGTCTTCACCAAGAATTCAGTTATTTGGCAAATGACAAAGTTGAAGATTGACGACGGCAGTATCATTTCGTCAAAACCGGAGATCCTGAGAGAGCTTGACAAGTTTTACGGAAAGTTATACATTTGCTCCGCCAGATTTTACAGAAGTCAGAAAAGTATAGTCCATTATAGGCCATTATGTCTAGCGTCAAAGTCGTCCTAAAAATCCAATTCGTATGGGCAGCGTTAGGAAACCACGTGCTATCTTCTCATCGAGAATCCCACGGTGTCTTAAGATAAAGGTGTTTAACCAGTGTGTGTTGCCAGTGATGACATACGGCTCTGTAACTTGTTCGAAGTTATGCTCGGAGTTTCTTTGCGGTATGAAATCTGGAACAAAGATATTCACGGAAGAACCAGAGTCACCGACATGCCTCGTAAAATTTGCAAGTTAAAGTGGCAATGGGGAAGAAAAGTTACGCACTGTAGGCAGGCCGCCCACTAGGTGGAATTGTCATACAGCGTGGTGGTCTAAGGGGTAGGCCTACGTTCAGCAGTGGACGTCTTCCAGCTGATGATGATGATGAAGCGGAGGCTACTTTAACGGATGTTTTTGTTGATAAAAATATTGATGTTCCTACATTGCGACAGTTCTAATTTATTATTATTTTAGATGAATACTTAAACTGATCTTGCATTGTGTATACGTATATTTTGCTTTATTTATTAATTTAAGCACCTGCGATTTTCGGTGATGGTGATATATTCAGGTCGTTTCAACAGCCATTGATAATATTAGATGTAAAAAAATGTTACATCAAACGTTAAATTTTCAATACTGTTATGTCACATATGTCTATTAGCCTGCCATTCAATTCAATATCAATTGGCAGTTGAGATAAATAGCTTGCTACTATTCATTTTGGCCTGCGTCACTTCATGCTGTTTGGCTTATTCTGAAAGTATACTGCAGAGTCGCTTAAATCTTTTTTCCTTTCTCTGAAAAATAGGGGCTTAAGACAATTTGTATTAAGCGACATTTATCTTTGTAATTAAAGGTCCTTTTTATTTGGTAAAGGCATCAAAAAATGACCGTATTTAAATGAATTTCAATTTAGTTTACCCCTTTCAAATAGCTGAAGGAGTTTTTTTGTTATGATTTTTTTTCGATTTTTTAAAACTTTAAATGGCTCTCCTGTAAAGTTGCAAAAATGTCGCTTAAAGCAAATAGCCTTTCACCCCTCGAATTATTATTGTCATTAGTGTTAGAACTTAAACTTATTTTTAATATTATATAAAGCACGGGACGTTCATTCAATGCGCACCTAGCACCCACTTTGGATGAAATATTTTATTTATACTTATTCTCTCGCCTCCGCTGTCTCCGGGTCGCATCATATTCCTTTAATATAAACTCATGATCCACGGCTCGGCTTTATCTATGTATTGACTGCGGCGCTTCTTTTGATTTTAAAACGCAGACGCAGCGCTTGAAGTCCGTGTAAACTCATACCCGAAATATAAACAGTGGGTCAATTCAAATAGTGCTTGTGTCTTGGGAGACTTGTATCTACTTACTTATCGATACTGAGGTTTTATGTACGTTATATGAAAAAAATAATTTCATTAATGGGCTTTGGCGTCTCATCCGGCGCCCCTATAACCCTGGCGCCTGTGTGCGCCGCACACATCGCACACAGGGGCGGCGCGGCCCTGGTTGTGTCCCTAGCATGAATTTTACGTAAGTGGCCGTACAGCGTACTTAAAATATTACGATATACCTAAGTACATTGTTTGTAAAAAAACTTTTTCAAAAAAAAATGTAACCGCCTTCAAAAACAACCACAAAAAAGGGTAAAATAACCTACAAAATAACTTTTCTTTCAGAAGTCGGTGCCTTTATTTTTTATCATTTCATTGTCTTTTTTGCCACCGACTTCTGAAAGAAAAGTTATTTTGTAGGTTATTTTACCCTTTTTTGTGGTTGTTTTTGAAGGCAGTTACATTTTTTTTTGAAAAAGTTTTTTTATTTTACTCTTTTTAGTTTAAATATTCAACCCAAATTTTTGTCAAATAAATCATTCTCTTACATGTGCACTCAAATTTTGTAATCCGTAGCACCGGTAACAACATCGCTCACGTGCACAATAAGCTAATAAAATTCCCTAAGTATCTCAAAAACTACTGAACCGATTTTGATGAAACATGCAGTATTCCGTAAGTTAAACAATACCTAGTACAACAAAAAAAGAATTACTTAAATCGGACTTGTAGTTCCGAAGATATGCGAACACAAACTAAATCAGTCGATGCTTACTCCTTACTGTTAAGGAGTTGTACCTTCCATCAACAGCTCAGCTACATGAGATGATGATTATAATACGCAAGTACTTAAAATACTTCATAAAATTTGCGAAAAACGATGTGCGGGCCTATAAAATTTGAGGGTTGCCCTCGATTTCCCCGGGATCCCATCATCAGATCCTGACCTGATGATTATGGGACCACTTGGGAAGTATACCCTTTCAAACAAAAAAAAAAATTTCCAAATCGGCCCAGGCGTCTTCGAGAAATCGGGGAACATACATAAAAAAAAAAAAAAAAAAGAAGTCGGTTAAAAATCAGAGCGCCTCTATTGTACGAATGAGTATATAAATCAAATTAACGTCAAAGTTCACAAAACCGTGAAAACTCGTGATAGTATTCATTTGTTACAGTTACAGTTCAATTTCACGAACAATTTTCTAATTATTATGTTGCACTTGACACTGCTCGTGGTGTCTCGACTACTGTGAGTGTGGTCTAACTTCCATTCTCTAGTCGAAAAAAAAAATGTCGAACAAAAGGTGTTATTTAGTTTTTCCATGAAATAATCCTAGTTAGTCCGGAGTTTGAAAGTTGATGTTAATATTTACCACAATCGTACGGGGTCGGATTGCTACCCTAACAGGTTATGTAAGTAAAGGAAGGGAGTGCACGTGGCTGCACACACATGTCTCTATAATAATAATAAAATTTTCCGCTGAGATTGACTGCCATTACCGAAAAACAGTCAGGAGGACAACATTTTGGACATCAAACTCCCTATTATGAAGTAGTTAATTCTTATTTAAAAATAGGTAGTAGAATTGTTAGTTGAACTTGAAGAGAAAAACGTTTTTGAATTTTACTAATGCCCGAAATTAATAACATAATAATAATATTCCACAACTATCACACAACGTCATCTAGTCCCAAGCTAAGCAGAGCTTGTGTTATGGGTACTAGACAACTGATAAACATACTTATATTTTTTTTAAATACATAAATATTATAGATAAATTACACCCAGACACAGAACAAATGATCGTGCTCATCACACAAACATTTGTCCTGGGTAGGATTCGAAACCACGACCTCCGGCATAGCAGTCAGGGTCACTAACCACTAGACCAACAGGCCTGTCGAATTAAATCACAATCCAGGCCCTATAGCCAAACAGCAGTCGACAGCAGACGACAATCGTTATCGCTCAGCAGTCACTAATACATTTCCAACTTTATACACTAGCGCATAAAGTTGAAATTCTATTAAAGACTGCTGAGCGATAACGAACGAAACAAACGAAAACGATCTGTAAACTTCAATATATTTTCAACTTTACGCGCTGGGGAACCAAGTTGAAAACGTATCAGTGACTGTTGAGCGATAACGATTGTCGTCTGCTGTCGGCTGCTGTTTGGCTAAGGGCCCAAATTCCGTTTGTTTTGACGGCTGCTTCTGATGACTTGGATCGACATAAGTTACGTAGTATCTCTAATCTGTGGGATAGACAAATTCGGTCGTTAATTTGTTACAGACAAAGATCCAACCAAAGATAGCAACCGAGATAGTTTATTAATTTCCAGCGTATCTGCGCGTTCGACACACATATAAAACGTACTTGTGTTGGGTTCAATTTTGTATGCACGTTTGTTCATACAAAATTGAACCCGAGGCAGTCTATCATCGATTGTCTTTTGTTTTTGTTCGGTCAGCTGCGAGGAGCGGTCAATGAGGACCACAGAGCAACTTCCACAATTATGTGTTCGTAACCAGGAGTTTCAAAGAACAATGTCTTAAGTTTCGGACAGCTGTGGTCGAGTAAAGTTGGAGAACTGGTGGAACTGTACAGAAATAATGAGGAAACTGTCTTTATTGATGGTCATTTAACTTTTGAAATATACGATTATGATATTTGGAAGTTTTGTAATAACATTGTCATGTCCAAATCGCCTAATGACTCGTATTCTTGAGTAACCTTTAAAATGTTTCCACGACTAGGTGGCCATTCTTAATGTTATCTAATATCAATAAAAGCTAATCCTATAAGAAAAAACTTATTCCTTGTTGCGATTCTGATCTCCGCACGGAACAAATATTTGTATATTCTGCAAGTCGCTGTTTCGGGGTCTGGGTGTTTTTTTTTGTGTATGTTAAGTCAAGTTTTGCAACTCAAAATGACTAAGTACCTACCATCAATTTATTGGAAAGTTAATTGATGCTTTTAAATCTAATTCAATTTCAACCCATCCCATTATTGATTTGACGAATTATCTGAATAACGGCTGACAGCCTCTGAGCCTCTGCTCGAAACGATTTAATTTAAAATCCATCACTGCCATTAACATTTAACTTTTATGATTTTAACAGATTTATTATTTGTCATGTACTGTTTATATATTTTGTATTTTAACTCGGCTTATATTCAGTGAAAGAGATGTTATTAAATAAAATTAAAACAAACATATTTAATATATTTATGAAAACCCATTCGTTGATATATTATGCGTTACAATAATCTCATATCTTACAATATCGGTCTCTTTGCTTTTAAAAGTATTGTTGAAAATAATAATATTTCTTTATAGGCGAAATATGTAAATTGTAGGTCCAGGTAGATAAATTAAAATCTACATAATTACTTTAATGAGTTAAAACATGGCTTACAAATAAACTATGATAAATTTGTTGAAAATATTATTAACTTATTCTACCTTCTTGTTAGTAAATGGCTCTGGAACTGGCACCTCTGGTTGTTCAACCTTCGGTTTGTCAACCTTTTCTTGGCTTTCCTTAGATTTGTCATCATCTTTAGCTTTCTTATCTTTTTTCTTTCCTTTATCTTTCTTTTCCTTCTTATTACCCTTACTCTTCTTTTTATCTTTTTTGTCACCAGATTTTTCTTTGAAGTCTGATATCATGATTGCTGGTTGAGCACCTAAAGATGACAGATTATTGCTGTCTAGAACTAATGAAGATGTTGCTAGTGGTTGAGTGACATCGGTTTCTTGGTTGATGACTGCACCGCTTGGAGTATTTACTACAGCGTTAGCCCCTTGATTTCCTTGAATTGTTACCTGTGGTTGATTGTACCCATTTGAGCCATTGTCTACTGCAACCGCAATATGTAGTTGATGATTCTGGTCGCTAGGTATCTCGTCCCGGCTTTCAATGGTTGGACTGGGATTTATGACCGGAGGGTGCTCGTTGTACCCGCTTGGAATTGATATTTCGATTCCCGACTGTCCCGGCGTATTTTGGTTGTACTTAAGTCCCTGGTCAGGCGCATTAGTGTCTTGTCTTTGACTTGTAACCGTTGCCGGTGGCTGGCTATATCCATTATTGTTATTGTCAACTGGCATTTGAACGGCTGTTTGAATTGGCACATTTTGACTGTTCATAACACTTCCTTGAATTGGGGCATTTTGTCCTTGTCCAAGACTAGATACTATTGGTTGATTGTATACATTTGTGCCGCTGTTTACTGGCTGTTGAATTGCTGGTTGGTTTACAAAATTTTGGTTGTTGAACGCAGTACCTTGATTAGGTTGATTTGGAATAGATACTGTTATTATTCCTTGACCTTGTGTTGGTTCAATGTTAGACGGAACATATACATTTGAGCCATCATTAATTGCTGGTTGGCCAACCGTATTCGGATTTGCTTGATAAACAACCACATTACTTGGTAAACCGTTATTTGATACACCATTGACAGGATTTTGTATGACTGCCCCAGAATCACAACAATTCGGCACTTGAACGTATATTGGTCCATTGGAAGCTTGATTTGGAACAGTAGCATAAATGACGTTTGTTCCTGGATTGGATGGTACATTCTGAACATTATTTGGGACTGCATTGGCAATGAAATAATTTGTTCCCTGAACCTGGTTCCCAGTCGGCAAAGGTACATTACTTGGTACTTGGTTTACAACCACACCGGGAATCTGTATTAACTGCCCGTTGGAATAAATCGTAACATATCCAGGATTTTGGCTACCAGAATTGAGATTCACGGTAGGAGTTGAAGCAACATAACCATTTGAAGCTCCTATCTTTTCTTGTGTCATTTGAACGTTTGTAGGAGAAGTAGCAGGTTGTCCATTAACAACTTGATAAATTTGATTATTTGGTTGACTCGGATTGTACGGAACATAAATAATATTGTTACTAGGCTGATTGGCATTAGTTGTAATGACTCCAGTCGGGTTGGGATTGTTTTCATGTAAAAGGTAAACGTTATTAGCGTTGCCGTCTTGACCAACTAGTAAATAATCTTTCTTTTTATCTAAGTCGACTTGTTTTTTGTCCTTGTCTCCTTGATCATCTTCCTTCTTGATCGCATTTGTTTTTGGAGGCAATTCTTCGGGATTCTTTTTCTCATCCGAAATGGTAGGTTCGTTTACTTTGTTTTTCACGTTTGAAGTTTTATCGTCGGCGTCGTTTAACTTAAGACCTTTGTTCTGTTCTGTTGGCGTATTATCAACTGGTGGCATTTCTTTTGGTTTTTCTTCAGGTTTAATGACATTTGTAACATCGTTTTGAACTGGTTTTTGTGAGATATTTGGTTTACGTGGTGGATGATGCCTGTGATTATTATATCCTGGATTTGGAATGTTAAATGCATTGTTTATTCCTGGCATATGGTTCCAATGGTCTCCTTGATAGTATGGATCAAAGAACGGATCAAAATCTTCATAGGAATGGTGTGTTTCATGACTCTCAGAAGAAAATTGATCATCTGGATTACCAAAATGGTCGAACCAAGTGTCGTAACCGCCGTTGTAGCCTACATTTTTATGGGTTATCTGGTCGTTTCCGGGTCCGTTTGCGATAGCCCGAGAGGGGTGCAATCCTGGGATGTTGTTGAAGAATGGCAGGTGAAACTGAGCCTCTGCTAAAACCACGCATACCAGAGGTAGCAGAACCTGAAATAAAACGTGTAGATGTAGTTAGTAACATGTAGGTTACACGTGTCGTTCGTACAACTCTCAGGGGACGAGAAAATGTATTTTTTCCGTAAAAATAAATCTGATTTTAACTTCCGTGAAACTATTGCACAAAGTCATTAATACAAATGATACTGGCTTTATTAATTACGTTGAATGAATAACAGTGTTTATGTACGTTAATGATTAAACTATCATTGCTCAATAATATTATTTGATTGCCTTAATGAGTGGAAACCTTTACAATGACTCAAATTCTGTGTTTAACTGTATTTCATTTTATGAAACGAAAATAGATGCGTGCACACAGAGCGCGCACCCTCGCGAGGCATTTGCTGCTCGAGGAAACTGACAAGCGAGGCTGCTCACTCTGTGTGGACGCGTCTATTGTTTTTCGACCGAGGCACGCAACGCGAGCAAAACAAAACCCGACACTGGATGGCTCGGGCGTTCGATCGCTCGACCGCGGCAGCGCTGTCACTTGCCTCGCCCGAGACACGTCCACACCAACCGAGCTGCTTCGCGCGGAAAATGCCTCGCGAGGCTGCGCGCTCTGTGGGGACGCACCTAATCAACATACAGGCTGACTATTTATTTATTTGCCGCCATTCCTTTCAAAAAAAAAAAAAACAAATCTTTACTCTTAAGATTTAGACTTGACTTTCGACTCCCATTAGCTCGATGATTGCTTATTGAAAAAAAACCTAATAATCAAATAGTTTGAACTATCATAAACTCCATACAGCAGTTCGTGCTTGCTTGACTTAGTCTATTGTCTAGTAACAACGTAAGCTCTATGCTCCTGAGCTACTTTGCGAAGCATATTGTTTGAGCGTGGTAGTGCATTTTCGGTATTGGTAATTCCATAATGGACTCTAAAATATTAAGGTTTATTCGACAACATTGGCCCACAATTCTACGCGTCTGTTGTAAATAAAAGATATGCCAGCAAGAAAACGAGAACAAACTTTATTTTTCTTTAAAAAGGCTTATTGTTGTTTATATTTTTCCGCAATTGTGCTCTTTTTGCTTACTGTAGCAGAAAATACACTCTGTTAATCACAATAATTATCTTTACACTTTTAACATCAACAAAACGAAGTTTTATCTTCTAAATTAACTCAAAAGAAATACTCCTACGGAAAGACAAGAGAAGGAGAAGGAGAACCATAAATAAAATTAATAACACAACCTTCGTTTTCACTCATCAAAGAAAATCAAAACAAACTGCTGAGTGGAACATAGAAGTGATTAAATGCTATAAACACAGGTTGATAATGATCTATTTTTCTGATTTAAGTTCATAACACACATACACACATCAAATAAAGTTTATTTTAGGTATATTAATACTATGATTTCTTCTTCTTCTTAGATTATTATTACACGGTATTTCTATCTGAAGAAAACACGCAACAAAGATTTTTCCTTGATAAAGTTCAATTTAAAAATAAATGTTACCGCCTTCAAAAACAACCACAAACAAAAAAGGGTAAAATAACCTACATAATAACTTTTCTTTCGGAAGTCAGTGAGTTTGTTTTTTTTTTTATTTAATTATCTTTTTTGCCACCGACTTCCGAAAGAAAAGTTATTATGTAGGTTATTTTACCCTTTTTTGTGGTTGTTTTTGAAGGCGGTTACATTCAATATTCAACCCAAATTATTGTGAAATACATCATTTTCCTTTCATGTGCACTAGAATTTTGTAATCCGTAGCACCGGTAATAACATCGCTCATACACACAATAAGCTAATATCCCTATCTCAAAAACTACTGCACCGATTTTGATGAAATTTGCAGTATTCCCTAAGTTGAACGATACCGGATCGATATACGGACTTGTAGTTCCGGAGATATGTGAACACAAACATAAATCAGTCGATGTCTACTCCTTGCTGTTAAGGAGTTGTAGGTACCTTCACCATCAGCTCAGCTACATGAGATGATGATTACCATACGCAAGTACTATGAAGTAATTTAAGTAAATTACTTCATAATATTTGCGAAAAACGTTGTGTGGCTCCATAAAATTTGAGGGTTGCCCTCGATTTTTCCAGGATCCAATCATCAGATCCTGACTTGGTGACTATGGGACAACCTCTGAAGTATCTCCTTTCGAAAAAAAAGAATTTTGAAAATCGATCCATAATTGGCGGTGTAATCGCGTAACCAACACAAAAAAAAACATACCGTCGAATTGATAACCTCCTCCTTTTTTGAAGTCGGTTAAAAAAATAGCTTATGCTTAAAATGATTCTGCATTCTAAAATTACAATTTAGGCTCTATACAGTGCTTGTACGTGTGTGTTGAACTTATAACTTAAAAATATATGAATTACGATACCTGTATGATACGCGCCATGTCGACCCACCAAATGATAGTTTAATTACCGAGTTGATAATTTAAACAGAATACGATGGAAAAACCGACGTAATGAACAAACTAATATAACGTGCTTTTAATTAGAATTTAATTAACCACATGATAGTGCATCGAATATAACAGATATTCTATGAAATGACGAATTTTGTATACCAAGTTAGAAACCCAGTAGGATTTATTTTACATAAAACTTTGCTCCACACTAGGAATTTCGACTGTATCGTGGGTGCGTTTACAACTTTAAAACACACATACACTAATACCAAGACCCAGAACATCTACTTGTAGATCATACAAATAATATACAGAATGATTTTTTCAACTGGACGTGGTCACGTAGTTTCGGATAATAATAATATCCTTAATCCATAATTTTATCCTTATTAGCAATACTATCGAATGGTGTAATAATACAGGGTGTGATATTTTTTCCAAAATCATCTAAAATCCAATAATGCAGTTTTAGTTTTCGTCAAAATCGGCCTCGAGACTCCTTTCAAAGTTTTTTGATATTCTCATAATTTCGGATATAGCCATCCACGCCCAGCTGAAAAATTCACCCTGTATATGTTTCGTACGGTAAACGAACCCGCTACACTCAGCGCAGCAGTCCATGGTTAAACCACTGCGCCAACAGTGCCTTCAAATTCACCAACACTGTTCTGGGACACAGGCATCCTTTCTGTGTGTCATTCGAATACCACGAGTCATAAATTAAAGTTTTAGAACATTCCGGAATAGGTATTAGTACAAATAAAATAGTCCCAAACACACAAATCTTGTAAATCCTGAACTCTTTTAGTAAAAAAGTTAACGTTACGAAGTAAATCCTTCTGAAACCGATTCCGATACATAAAACATATATTAGTACAATCGGCAAAAAAAGCGCGAAAGCTGGCAAAAGATAAAAGCTTGATTCAGTTAGGACACTATGCATTCATGCGTTTCGTCAGACTAATTAAAAATTCTACCCTTAATGTTAATTATCATGAATGTCTTATTCTGCCACAATTTATTTGAATATCTCTCTTAGGGGAACAGTGTATAAGACGGGGACGTTAATAATCGCGAGGTATAATGGGGACATACACTCTTTAGGCATACTTAACACAACACTAACGTAGAGCAAGCGCCATCAGGACGTCATTTGCAAGCGGCCAGACGGAAATGGCTTCCTGTTGGCGTTTGTGCTACGTTAGTTTTGTGTTAAGTTTGCCTTATGTGTGTGATTTCCCATCATACCTCGTGTCCCTGTCTTATACCCTGTCCCCCTACCTCTCTAATAATTTGGATAACTCTTTCTCTTACTCTATTAGTCGTAAATTAGACTTGATTCATCTCTTTTCTAGCCATATCGTAAAACTTTTACACAGTCCACCCATCGTTTTATTGTGATATGTTATCGTTCCGAAAAGGAATGAAAATTATTTTATTTTCTTCTTTTTTTATACGTGTCATACGGCTGTCGTGAAGAGTAGTATACCTATTTCTAGGCAACATAACAAGGCAGTATTTTCATTACAAGATTTATCTAACAAAAAGGGGGACACTATTAGGTACTTATTTATTCTTGTTGAGACATAACCTGTGTAGTATGTATCAATCACTTTGGCTAATAATACCAACCCTCCATATCGGCGTAAATTTGCATCGCCTTGCTTATACGTCATGCGAGAGTTTCCCTCGGGAAATCAGCGGGCAAACGGCATGTAAACCTTTGGACACAGCGGGCACGGGCAAACGTAACGTGTCCACAGCAGCCTGTAACTAGGTGAGTATTAATAATTAATGAGTATTAACATTGTAGACACGGAATTTGGAATCAAGCCTTGTTTATAAAGGTGTGTTTGTCCGCTGGACCAGTTTATTCCACTTTATTCCTGTTTGAACCAGTAAATACCGGTTTTTGTGTTCTTTTGTTTAAGGCAGGTTGTTTGGAGATGTTACTTTTGACTGTGATGTTGTTTGTTTTTGTTTACGTGTATGAATTAGCTCTTTCACTCTTCGTGTGTTGTTGACAGTAAATTGTCTTTGGTGATTAAACAGCCATTTTGTTCTGAATTTGTCTATGTACTCTACAGTTTAAAAGTGGAAATAGAAGTGGTGGCACTGAGGAACGGCAGCATCCAACTCTCGTCATACAAAAATTATGCGTTAAATAATATTAATTAATACATATTAATATTCTCACCTTTATATAATACCTAACACTTACACGAAATTTTATTACATTATACGTTGGTCGGACATCAGCATTTTATTCATGGTCATTTTCTATTCCTTAGAATCTAGACTTGCCCCAGCATCAGCAGTAGGAACAATGTACGTTTGTATTCCTCGTATTTTCCGATCAAAGTGAAAATACCTACTTCAGAAATGTAACGTAATTTTTAAAACCGGAATACGTTGTTTGTTCTACATCCGGCTGCACGTCTACCTCGTCGGTACTTGAATGATACCTCAGGAGACCGGTACCACCGGTCACTCGATATCAAAGTGCTCGATGCATTTTTCTAGTACGTGAATTGAGGCAACTGCATGTCACCTAGTTTGGTAAAACGATCTTACAGAATCACAAACATCATTTTGCTCATTTTTAATCCCCAAAACGATAGGCATCTTTCCCTGTAATGCTCTATACAGGGAATGTACTACTACCAAAAGTGGAGAGATTTGGAATAGACCCTATGTACTACTGGTAGTACAACGGGCAACAAACGAAAATACTGAACTGATTTTTATACGTTTTTCAATAATAGACGGAATGATTCAAGAGGAACATTGGTGTGTGAAATTCATTACAGTTTTAAATAATTGTTGAAGATATCATAGAAGCACAGAAGCAATCAAGCTAGTTACTTTTTGTTGGTGCTATAATTTGGTGGATTCCCAGGTTCGAAAACGGATAGACATATTCAGGTACAATCACTAGTAGCAACGGATGTGATGACCCAGCGGTGTCAATTTACCTGGCACTTGCAGCTGCACTTTGTTCTCATAGCACTCCACATGCCAGCGTACTTGAGTACTGGTGCACTCTCGTCCCTACTGTATCTAAGTACTATATTAGTATATAAGTAGTACCACATCCTTAGAAAACTTTTAACGGTAAAGCTTAGCGCACATTACAGCAATAGAAAGAAAGACCAGTGGTATCGACGCCATCGAAATTATAAAATACGTGTGAGTTACTTTAAGTTCTAGCCTTTTTAATACATTAGGGTATTTAATTATTTAAGTAATAAAAGTCAAAACTAAATATTTTTTTAAAGTGTAATATAAAAAAAAACTATTAGAACATTTCTATTCTTCTGGTAAGCCTAGAGCTTTAGAATCTCTAATAACAAGCATGAGACATTTTCTAGCTTCTCGTTTTAATATTGTAAGTTAAACTACGCCTGTCGTTTTCTGTTGGTCTGGTACTGCATTAGCATTGCATGCGTGAATAATATTTATAACGGGATTTAAGAAAAGGTTGTTTAACAAATATAAACGTTTAATTGTTCTTTTATCACAGCATTCAAAAATGAACCTAAACATTAGCTTTATATAAATACATTTAAATTACTACTATCAATTAATCTTCTATTTGGTCTCGGTCTTCTCGGTGGCTTCATTTGACTTATCGTCGCCATCTGTCTCCTCCGCCGATCTACCAAGCCTCAACTCCTGGCCGTAGTTATGGCCGTACATGTTGGCCAACAACTGCCAGAGGTTGGAGCTGGACTGCATTCCAGATATTGCTGGAAAACTCGGATGATCACAAGGGAAGTGACCCAGGAAGTAAAGCAACGGGTTCTCAGGTTGATAGTACCCCATGCTTGGGTAAGAGCCAGCTCCTAGATTGTTGGCCAGAATTTGCAGAAGGAGTATCAGGTTGGCACGTGTGCTTTCGTCCATTCCTGGTTCGACCAACACATTGAGATTGGGTGCTTTGTTATGGCCATCCAACAGGTGTAGAAGAAGATGAAGAAGATTTCCAAGATTTGGTTGACCCTTAACGTCTTCGTTCAGGCTCGGAATGTTAACTTGGTTCTTATCGCCAGGTTTCAAGATAGCGAGCAGTAACTTGATAAGAGGTCCAAGGTTCTTGGGTGGATGAGAGTTCCTGTCTGGGAATTTCAGGAGCACGTTGAGGATGTCGATAAGACCACTGTCAGGACCAGGATGGCCAGGCTTCGGTTTGCCGATGTGGTTTTGATTGGGAAGTGTGATATGAATGTCCGGTAAGTTAATGATTGTATTATCAGGATCATGATGATGATGGTCTGGATGCCCGGGGTGTGGTTTGGGCACGTTTGGCTTAGGAACTATAGGCCCATCGGGCTTGGAAAGAGTTGGCTCATTAGGTTTCGGTTCATAGGGTTTGGGAACGGTTGGCTCATTAGGTTTCGGTTCATAGGGTTTGGGAACAGTTGGCTCATTAGGTATCGGTTCATAGGGTTTGGGAACAGTTGGCTCATTAGGTATCGGTTCATAGGGTCTGGGAACAGTTGGCTCATTAGGTTTTGGTTCATAAGGCCTAGGAACGGTTGGCTCATTAGGTTTTGGTTCATAGGGTCTGGGAACGGTTGGCTCATTAGGTATCGGTTCATAGGGTCTGGGAACAGTTGGCTCATTAGGAACCAAAGAGGGAGAGGTTACATCTGGATTAGGGTAACGGGAGACATCAGTAGGGTCTCTCTCTTTATCTGTAGGGATTGTATTATCTGGGGGTAATTCTGAGCCTGGCACTTTGGGTTCTGGGCCTTCACCAGGACCGGGTACTATGGGTTCATGCGGGCGTTCATCAGGACCGGGTACTATGGGCATATGTGGGAGTTCACCAGGACCGGGTACTATGGGCTCATGTGGGTGTTCATCAGGACCGGGTACTATGGGCTCATGTGGGCCTTCACCAGGACCGGGTACTATGGGCTCATGTGGTCCTTCACCAGGACCGGGTACTAGGGGTTCATGTGGGTGTTCACCAGGACCGGGTACTATGGGCTCATGTGGGCCTTCACCAGGACCGGGTACTATGGGCTCACGTGGTCCTTCACCAGGACCGGGTACTATGGGTTCATGTGGGTGTTCACCAGGACCGGGTACTATGGGTTCATGTGGGCCTTCACCAGGACCGGGTACTATGGGTTCATGTGGGCCTTCACTAGGACCGGGTACTATGGGTTCATGTGGGTGTTCACCAGGACCGGGTACTATGGGCTCATGTGGTCCTTCACCAGGACCGGGTACTATGGGATCATGTGGGCCTTCACCAGGACCGGGTACTATGGGCTCATGTGGTCCTTCACCAGGACCGGGTACTATGGGATCATGTGGGCCTTCACCAGGACCGGGTACTATGGGCTCTAATGGGTGTTGACCGGAACTACCGGGACCATCTGGGTGGAGATATGAAGGATCCGTAGGCTTCTTGTCGTCAGGGTAAGGATAAATAAGAGGGTAATGGTAAGGCGGGTAAGGGTATGGTGGTGGGTACGGGAATGGGTACTGAGGATACGGGTATGAAGGGTAGTTGGGCATAGGTAATGGTTTAGGGTGCACTGGTTGTGGCTTAGGGAGACGAGAATCAATGTTTGCCAAAAGATCGAGTAAAGTATTCCAGTCGATATCGGAACCTTGATTTGGTAATAAATTGTGTGTCAAATTCACATTTACATTGGCTGGGTTACTTGGGTTCCAGGTAGATGGCCAAGGGAATCCAGGATAAGTGTTAATATTTAAACCTGGTCCAGGCATCGGGATTGGCTGAGGGGTCGGGTAAATTGGTCGTGGGGGAGGCAGGGGTCTTGGAATAGGAACAGGGACAGGTTGAACAGGGACAGGTTGTACAGGGACAGGTTGAATAGGTGCAGTGGTTGGAATAATGAACTGACCATTAACACCACCACCTCCGAAATTAGGAAGCTGAGAACCAATCCAAATCGGTTGCACATTGTTTGGCAAAATGCCGATGCCACCCCCGCCAATGCTAGCTCCGCCGTTACCAATTCCTGCAAGCCAGCTTGGCAGTACTGCTCCACCGCTAATACCACCGATAGACAGTCCGTTGTTTCCACCTCCAATGCCAATACCACCCGGATTCTGTATGAGAGTTGGCTGCCCGTTGATCATCACAATGATGTAAGAAGGTATGTTTCCCAAATTACCAGCTGGCACTAAGATATGGCCGCCTCCAGGCAATAGAACTGGTATCATCATCGAGTTGTTTTTCATGCCACCACCATTGTTGTCCAATTGACCAGGTATTTCTATTGGTGTAATTTCATCTGGTCTTCCATCCATACCCGGCCTGGGTATCATATAGTCGCCAGGGTTTGGTATAATATCGTCACCAGGAAAAGTTGGATGCTCAGACACACCCTGGTTCGTGTTCCCCTCTAAACCACCATGATCAATTATATGTTCGGAAGGGTGAGGTTTTGGCTCAGCAGGCAGTCCGCCGTTGTCTATATCACCTGACAAGAACGGTAAGTCACCTTGCACTCCAATGGATGGAACATCTGAGGGTACAGGCAATCCACCGATGTTTAGATGGCCTGACGGGATCGGTAAATCACCATGCACTCCAATAGATGCAACGTCTGAGGGTACAGGCAATCCACCAATGTTTAGATGGCCTGAGGGCAACGGCAAGTCACCATGCACTCCAACACCTGAGGATAATTCACCGTTATTGTTATCTGGTTGATGAATGATATGGTCATGATGATGGTTATGATCAGTTTCTAGCCCATGTACGTCTACATAATTATGATTTGGCTTACCTAAGTGTTCGCTTGGCAGCCCTCCATGTTCATTGCCGTGGCCGTCGGCGTCATCCCCACCTGGTGAGAAACCATTACCGTTAATATTGCTATCGTCAGGTTTGCTCACATCACCAACCGGGGACAACCCGTTGACATTTATAGAACCGTGACCCGAATCATCATCATCACCACCATCGTGAACACTATCACTGCCGTGATGCTCATTGTTATCTCCTGGTGAAAGACCATTATTTATATAATTATCGCCTCCATTTGGTAGTAATTTATTGTCATCAATATTTTTGCCACTGTGGCCTGGCTCATTCTTATCTTCAGGTAACTCTATATTATTATTTAAATATCCGTCATCATAATCGTCACTTGGTGATTTCTCACCAGATTTTAAGCCATTTACATTAATACTGCCCGTTGTTTTGTCTAAACTCGGCTGATTGCCGCCTATATTACCATCAAAGTTGCCACCTACATTACCATCTAAATAGTCGTCTACGTTACCTGGAGATAACCCATTAGTATTAACGGGTCGTTCACCCTCTGGCTCCTCATTTGAATCATTTGGTGACAACCCATTTACATTTATAGTATTATCGGGATTGTCTCCCGACAAAGATGCATCCCCACTGTTGTTATCACCAGCATGATCAGGCTCTTCATCCGGGTTGTTTCCACTTTCGATTACGTTAGCGACATCATCTGGCTTATCATTGTCTACAGCGCCTGTCAAATCCACTCCCTGATCGGGTACTAATTCATCACTATCAGAACTGCCATTATCACCAGGTGTCGAGTTATTATCCGGCACTGGATCGACTAAGGGTGGTTGCTCAGACATTGGCACGGATCCTTCACCGTCAGATGAATATTGTGGTCTACCATCAGGTACTGCAGGGTTTCTTAAAACTTCCGTTGAATCACCAGGATTGTGTGAGCTGTGGTGATGTCTGTTCGGGTAGCGATCATGTCTGTCATCCCGGGGTCGGTCAACGTCATCGTGTCTCCGGTGATGAGAATAGTCATTGGGATTGCGGTGCCTGTGAGACCTACCGCGGAAGTAGCGTCGTCCGCCGTACGACTGCACCGCAACTGCCACCAGCAGCAGAAGCAGGATCTGGAAATAAGGATCGTGATTGTAAAATTGCAAACAGCGTACATTTTACTTGTATTTTGAGCCTCACACAATTAAAAAAAAATACGCGTGGCACTCGGGGACTGCCTTGGTAAAGCTATTGCCTAGCATTTTTTATCAACTTATGCAATTATAATTATTTATTTATTTTATGTATTACTCTACTAGTTAGGCTATGATCAGCCACGTCAATCAAGTGAAACGTTAAGAAAAAAATCATTCATTCAAATTTTATTCACGTTGACATGACAGATGTTATAACGACATTTTTGATATGAATCAGTCAGTAGTGGCTAAAAGAGATCAGCTATGAGCAGGTAGCAGCTAGTCTACACGCATACGTCTAGTCGCACGCACACAAACACCGTGCCGAAATCTGCCGAACTGAAACGACATTAGACGATGCACGGCTTTCAACGCCGCACCGTTGTGCCGGTCGGAGTGGGGGGTGTTAGGTTTATTTTCGTTACGGAATTTCTTGATTCGGTCGCCGCGCTCGATGCCCGCGATAAAAGCTATGCAATAGCTTAACAAACTTAAATAAAAAAAAGAAAGTAAGTAGGAAGGCTTAATAATCACCGATAGCCTTCAAAAATCCCAATCAGAATTTGAACTGCAAAAATTCGAGGTCATTCGTCGATCATAATTTAGAAAATTAAGGAAAATAAATATTCTATTCTACTCGTATAAGTCAAATAAAAGCACATTACGATATCATGTAATAAAAACGAGTTAGCAACGACAGATTTTTAATATCACGAGCGATTAATTGCTTGCCTACAAATTGGTTAATTGGTTTATTAATTTTATGATACCTAGTGTTGCTAACTCCATACTTCAAGATTAACTTCAGCCAAGTGTGTTCAAGAATAGAATTTATAATACAAACTTACTCATTTATAAGTAAATTCCCCCCCCCCCCCCTCCCCTTCTATTCTACTCTATAGCCTACATCCAAAGGCAGCTGAAAGAGATTGAATGAAGAAAGCTCATGCCCAGGCTCAGTAGCGTACATGTCTAAAGCAATGTCGGAGGCCTATATCGGGACTTTCAGAGGCATTTTAACCTGCCACAAGAAATCTGGATTGGAATCAACCAAAACAAAAAATAACAACATTTACGAAAGGCGTGAAGGCGAAGGTAACTAACAGGAATTTATTTATATACCTAAACAAACAAACTCACTTTCACATATTAAATATTAGTTAGGATTATATAGAAGAACAACATGCTAGAAATTATTTCCACATAAATATCCTGGGGCATGGTTATATCCAGCACAAAATATCGTGAATTTTACCGCAAAATCCGCGGGCGAATCTCCTCATCCATTTTATATGAACTGCCGTGTTAGAGAGGTCTCCTGATAAAATATATATGCTTTGATCTAACGCTATGTGGGTCGAGCGTTGTGAAGTAAAGCCAATGAATTCTTTAGTTTTAGAAGCATGAATTCTGATAGAGTTTAAAGAAATTGATTGAATGGCGGAGCTGTTCTAGAGTTATAAATGGTCTTACTGGAGCGTGGGTAAAGAATATCATGTGACATCGGCTATTAATAGGACCCTCGATGTGGTTTCGTGGATGAATAAAGAATTATTTAATCGTACGTGCAGTGGCATTCAACTACACAACGATAAAAGGGTTGAATGATTTAAAAAAAGCAGTTAAATTAGTAACTTAGCAGACTCAAACAAACAGCAGTTTCAAATCCAAGTACGTGCTGATGTGCCTTTATACGTTCAGTGAGTCAATATGAAATGGATGATCTCATAAATATAAGGATTTCAACGACACAATTCACAGATACTTATAAAAAGGTAATTCGACTCAAGCTTCTTTTCACAACATCGCTTGAATTGAAAACGTAAATTGCATAATAGCAAATTCACATCACAAATTAAAGTGGTAAACGGATCTTTTGGCGCGTGGCCAAAATTGACAACACAATCTTATTTTAACACAATTCCTTAAATCAATGACAAAGTATGTTTATCAACAACGCCATCATATGAAACGCCAGAAGATCCATATAACACTGTACAAAGATCCAATTTGGGCTTACCTGCGCAGTCTTCGCCATGTTTCCACAAACTGTGCTTGCAATGGTGCAGCACAACAATTTAAAGAAAGTCTCTAATTAGCAGGGAATACATTACTATCGACTGATAACTGTCAAACCGAACTCGATGGGTATTTAATACGAAGTTAATTGATTTTAGCATTGTTGAGATATTTTTGGTAACAGGTTTTTTTTTAGACATTCTCAATAAAAATGAAACAAAGAAAAATGTAGTGCAATTACAGTAGATCATTGACAAAGACCCATTACATATTTGCTTGCTGAAAAAAATCCTAATTTGCCCAAAATGGAAAGAAGTAATAATGGACTAAAAAGAAGGAGCAAGGTGAGATTAAAAACTGTAAAGCGCAAAACATTTAAAAACTACTTACAGACCCACAACCTTGAAATGAAGGTGGACAGGGCACATACTAAGGCCCTTTCCTTAGTATGTGCCCTTATAGAGAAATGGAATAGTTACGGAATGTAACCCCCTGATAGAAAAAGGAGCAAAGGTAGAGAAATTAAACGTTAGAAAGATGATAATCCAGAATGGACACTTACGAAGGACAAAATAGAAAACATTAGAGCAGGCATAATATGTCGAAAGACGCTAGACGCGATAAACTAGATAAAATAGTAATTGGTTCAAGGTAAATGTACAAGTATTAGAGTTAAGAAAAAGTTTAAAAAAAATATCTAACCGACTTCTAAAAAAACAACCACGAAAAAGGGTAAAATAACCTACCAAAAAACTTTTCTTTCGGAAGTCGGTGGCTTTGCTTTTATATTTCATTGACTTTTTTACCACCTAGGTGTAAAGTTCTTATCAATACAAATTACCTAATCAAGCTCAAACACAAGATAGCTGCTGTGAATCGTTGAGGAGTTCCCTCGACTGTCTCTCGGCTCCATCATCAGATATACTCCAGACCTTTATTAAATTGTAGTGCTTTGAAATACTTAATGAATAAAAATAATTTACTAAATCAGTCGATGCCTGCTCCTTACTGTTAAGGAGTTGTACCTTCCATCATCAGCTCAGCTACATGAGATGATGATTACTATACGCAAGTACCTAAATTACTTCATAATATTTGCGAAAAACGATGTGTGGGCCTATAAAATTTGAGGGTTGCCCTCGATTTCGAATAAATCGACGCACAAACGGATACCCGTTTGGGCGTCGATGTCTCTTACATCCTGTATATCAAATTGCCGATCAATGTCAACAGCTTAATCCATCTGTCCAGATCTGTTTTTCGTGGCCAAGTGCGGGTTGAACTCGCTTACCGAAGGGTCCGAACATACTTGGTTTTTATTATCATTTTTTTACAGGTTTATTTTTACACGTGCTATAGGTACGACGTAACTTCTGCAAAAACACAATTCTAGATCAACGGGTAGTACGCCATAGGTTTTAATTTCCTTGTGAAAACGCAAAGCGACTTATAGGTACGATCATAATTTTGTTTCGATGGCATTGATTTTCATTTGATCTTTCTATTGGGTCATATGTGACCAAATGTGACGAAACAATATAAGTGTCAAAACATTATTTAATTTCGTAAAAGTACCTTCCGTTTCATATAAAATGTATTTTTAAATTGCATTTTTTGCTTCAATGAAATAAAATTCTTCAATGGGCTAAAAAAAATTAAAAGTACACATTATGGCTATGAAAGTCACGAACATTTTTTGAAGTGTAGTTGGAAATTGTAGGGATACACCGTCGCTGCGGCCGAACAATCGCGGCGCGCGCTCTTTGTGCGGCCGGCAACACACAGGGTGTGTGAGCCGCACTGTCGTAGCATATTTTCGTAAGCGTGACGACTGTGCGGCCTCACACGCCTAGCGTGTGGCGGCTCGCTGTTACGCCAGTGCGGGTTTTACGCGCTAGGCGTGTTTCTATCCTTAAATGCGGCAAACACAGACGCCTGTGTTTTTACCAATGTAACAAGAGTGCGGCAAACACAGACGCCTGTGTTTTTACCAATAATGTAACAAGAATGCGGGTTTACCTACACATACCGTGTGTTTGGTCATTATTTTTAAGACTGCGTGGTAAAGTATTAAAAATGTTTTGAGCAAAAAAAGAAGTAGGTTCTCAGTTCGACCTATATGTATGTATGTATGTTTGTCCGCGATTATCAAAAGGTTATTTCCTTCTTTTTTGTGTTTGGTTTTGAAGTCGGTTCCCTTTTTTTCAAAAAGTTTTTTATATTAAATTATGACGACACGATTGGCGCAGTGGCTGAGCGATTGGACAGCTGCGCTACGTGTCGCGGGTTCGATTCCCGCACGGAGCTAATATTTGTATGATCTACGAGTAGTTGTTCCGGATCTGGGCGTTTGTGTATATGAGATTATATATTTGTAAACACACCTACGACACAGAGAAGTGCCTAGGAGAAATGCCTAATGTAGGGCAACGATGTGAAAAGCGAAGAAAAAAAAAACCTACATGTATAATTGTATATTGCCTTTTATCCCCCTATTGCAGATTATATTACTGTATGTGTGTGTGATAATTTTTTAAAACTTGTGTATAAAAAAAATGTTTTACAAGCTATGAACAGGGATAAACAGAGAACATAATGAAACAACATATTTGTAAAAGGCTAATTTTATTCAGTCTCAAGAATCACAAGTATATTTACAGTATGTACATAAAATTAAGAACTATTTGATTTATTTACAGACCCGTTTACTTAAAATTAAACTTAATACTAAGTTACATAAAAATCAGAATCCATTGAGAAATAGCCGAGGTCGATCCAGTAACAACAAAATTGTATTTAAGTATATGAAAAAATATACATAGGTGCATATGTGTTGAAAGATTCCTATTTCAGGACTATAAGCCAAAGTACATAAGCATTGTTCTCTAGAAATATTTAAACTATGAAGTGTAAAGTGTCCACACGATTTTTTCCCTTTTTAATCCAGTCTCATTTTAGACCCCACCATACTTAATTAAACCATGCAAATAGGCTCTTAAACCTTCATAGAAACATGAAATTTCTCACATTTATGTCAAAACAAAAAATATAACTTAAGGACTAAAATATTCAAGTCCAACTATGGTCTTTTATGAGCATACAGGTCGAAAACTATTGGCATTACAATATTGTGATGTCATACAAATGGCTATTATAAAACGCTTATTACAAAAGCGTGTTAGACAACAATGTAATCATTAATTGATTTGTATTTAACTATATAATGAGTAGTCATCATAACTGTACGTGTACATTAATTAGTAAGTTATTTAAATAGTTTTTTTTTCTACGATGGAGCGAGCTAACACAGTATGAGTTCTACCTACACCCATAGGAAAATAGCGTGTTATGAAAGATAAACGTTTGCCCAACGGTGAGATATTAAAGATTATGATGTTTGTCATAACGATTGCACCGAACATAATAGTAAGATTTCTTTATACTAGCAGCTATTTCACTAGGGCTAGGGTCCCGACCGCCGCCGCAGGGCTCCTCGCGGGGCTCCACTGACGGCCCGGGGGACACAGCGGCCGCGGGAGACCCGGAGGACCCGGGGGCCACGGAGGACCCGGGGGCCACGGAGGACCCGGGGGCCACGGAGGACCCGGGGGCCACGGGAGAGACAGGAGGGTCGGGCACAGACCTACACACCCAATAGTTCGGTTACTAACACATAGATGGCACCACTAACTTAAAACTAGAATTATAATAGAAGAAGAAAATGCAAAACTTATGTTTAAGAAAATAAATGTAAGGAGGATTATATGAGATTTTCTAATAGCCTAAGGTGGCGCCATCTATGTTGGTAACCAAAATATGGTTTCTATCATTTTATACATAAAGTATAATAATCAAAAAAAAATAGTATATAATATAAATTTAGTATATAATATTACATTATTCATGTTGTTACTGGTGATAATAAATATTTAGGAGGGGAAGTCTTGCTAACCAGTATTTTCTAACACTACAAATCAAGATGTTTCCACAATTAATCTATAGCCAAAAGTCTAGTGAGACAGATTCTTGTAATCCATATTTCTAATTTACATAGAAAACACAGGTTATTCACCAGTTATAAATAACCCATCGGTGGTGTTTTTCATACAACTCTAGAATATTGGCTTGCCATACATTTTACTATTCATAATTTAAGACGTTTTTCTTATGGTGCTTCTATGAGCATTATTTTTACTCTAATGTATGGCTGTAATACAATTTCTGGCAATAATGCTAGCAATTGCAGACAGTTTACGCAATATTATGACAATATAAAAAAAATATTATGAATCATTATATTTTGAGTGCGGCCCGGTAACAAATTTTTGGCCTGGCCATAAGTTAACCGTATCAACCATGCTGGTCCAGGCATATTTATTATGTCTTATAGTAATCTGTGGAAATGTTGTGGGGAATATATTTGTTATATATAAGTTTAATGTTAAAACAACACTGTTTACCCTTAATGTACTACTGTTTGTTTCCCCAAATATAATAAATAAATATTGTTGAGATAAACTTCATTATCGTCATAAATATTGAACATGTTTTTGAGCTGGTTGGAAATGTTGAATCCACAAATAATGCGCGTTTAGAATCACCTTTATAGGCTAAGGTACGCCACTGCTAAAGATATTACATTTCTTCCGTTTTCCCCTCCCCAGTCCCCTCCGTGGTGCTACCTACCGTCTCTGTTGTCGTGGCTGCGTGGTGTTAGTGAACCGTATGGTGCAGTCCTGCACGGCCATGTTGGGACGGAGGAAGTCGGACAGAGTGGCCACTTCCTGCGGCGCTGGACGGTCGAACGGGAAGCCCATGGCGCGTCTGTCCGGGTAACGACGGTCGCGGATACCGCAGTACGACGCCGCGTCGTTACACGACCCTACCAGGTCTTGTTCCACCTGGAGAGAGTACAGAACATATAAATTGTAAAGTAGTAGAATGGGTATTTGTGTTGAATTAATGCTTTTTGCTTTTTACCGACGGTCCTTGGAGCTGGATCATTAATATGATCCGGCTCGAAGGACCGTCAATTTTGTTTTACTTGAACAATAATTTTCAACTTATTGGGCTGTTGTATATTGAAATCTAATGGATAACTCCACTTGAGTGTATATGTTTGTAGTCTGTGTCGAGCAAGACAGATATCGCCACAATGTTAGTCAACTCACCCTATCCTCGTTCCAGTTGGAGATCATAGCGAACAGTACGACCGGGTATCCCTGCTCGTTACCACGTGCGATCAACATGTGATGTGGCCAGCCACAACCACAGAAGTCGAACTCAGCTGCTTCAGCAGAGCCTGGGTCTCCCGGACGGGCAGACTGGGGAGAAATACCATATGTTTAAAGAAAAACCCCAGAAAACAAAAAATGTTAGTGGAGTAGTAACAAGTACAACAATAACAAGAACAAGTAGTGACAAGAATTTTCATTCTTGTCATCTCTAAGTCTATGAACTATGGTTCTAGTTGTTAACATACCTGGTCACGGAAGGTCCTCTCGTATGGAATGGTGACAGATGAGTCCAGACTGCGGTGACGGATGGTGTTGTTGCCCGGACGTACTGCGAAATTAAGTAAAAACATTTGTAAAATTTTCCTTATCCTGATAAATGATGCGGCTCGAAGGACCATTTAAAGGAATTTAAACATCATAGCTCATTGAGTAGACACCATATAATGAAAAGCTTAAACTGTATTTAAATATGTATATGACACCTGTCCTGACCAGATGAATGATCCGGCTCGAAGGACTACTCAATAGAATTGAATGAATCAGCATTGCTCATTGAATCGAGACCATACAATTAAAGCTTTAAACTGTGTTATATGTGTTTTACACCATAAGATTGTCATACATAGAAGGGGGGTTTTCCCACAGTCTCGTCAGTAGTCATTAAGTGACTAATTATGCTACCGTCTTCAACGAGATCTCTCAATGGGTGACCTGAGTCCCCAAGCCTAAGTTATAAGCTTTGCTCTACACAGCTACAAGTACTAATAGCTGCGAACGCCAACTCGCCGCGAGTATTCACTGTATGTGACAGGTTATTCGCAGCAAATACTCGCCGCGGTTTTAATTAAGCATATTTGATTTTACTAGTATTCGCTGTGTGTGACCGCAGGTTTAGTGGTAGTACTCACGTCCAGCAGTGAACTTGTCCAGCTCGATCATGGCCCTCCTCTGTTCGTCAAACCCGAGTTGTTCTCCGTTCTCGTTGACTGTGGGAGCCATGAAGATACGGACTGTACCCATCACTGACTGGCCCGATGTGTTGTTCACCTCGATACTGTGGCCACAGGAAACCATTACTATTAATAAGTTGCCGACCAGGGTTTAGTACCATCTCAACACGTAGCCTATCCCTTTTTTTCATAATTCCGAATCAAACATGATCCTTACTCTTTTGTGATAAAGTTAAAAATATATTAAGAAAACTGCGTTATCTCAGGTAGAAGATTTTTGACCGCGATTTCTACTGTATTCCATCATCTAACTAGAAACATCAGAACAGATATTACTACGATCACACTTTTAGATCGACTGGATTCAGTACGATTCGTCACAGGACAGGCAAAATTGTTTGTAGATAAATTGTGTGTCTAGGACGTATGATAATAAAAATGTGTCGTTTTCTTCCAAAAACACACTATTTCCATGCATTTTATGCGAGTCAACGCTTTAATCAATCGCCAAGCCGCCAGCGTTAATTGTAGAAGACTTAATATGCTAATTTAATCAATGTGGTTTCTTTCACTGTTCTAACCGTTGTAGTAATAAAACTCATTTACTCTACGAACAATTTTCCCCTGGAACAGAAGCCACACTCACACATAGTTGAACTCCTGGTGCTGCAGATGTGTGAACCTGGCCAGCACGGACCCTCTGGGAGTGAAGTCCAGTCCCCTCCCGAGCTCCACAGTGCTGAGCTCCCAGAACGTACCGAACGTGTTGGTCCCGGCCGCGCCCTCCAGGGACACAGAGGACACACGGATACCCGGGAAGTCCAGCTGAGGAGACAAAAAGAGGATTGAGCATCTTAAGCCGGGTCTAGATTGGTGTAACGTGCAATGTAATTCACCATATAATGTAACGCGAATTGTTGGTGTGGGCGGCACCAGTTTATACAGTTACACCAGCCTGGACCCGGCATTACGCCATAATGAGAGATGTATTAATGATCATGAAAACAAATTTTCAAGTACGTCAGCATATTAACTTTCCTCAATCTGTCAAATTTTACCAGTCTTATATGAACCTTCTGCTTTTGTAATTAAATTGAAAATCTATTAAAAAATTTCAATGGGGTAGGTGATCGATCCTTTACACATTATTCCCAGATGAAATGTTGTGCTATAAAGACATTAGTAGGTACAGTTTTTCTTCTAACAAGTTTGAAATATTTGGCCAGCCTAACGACTATTTTTTTTACCAAAGATTTAACTATGTAAAAAACCTATATTAATCGAAAAAATGGCAGCCGTTTAGTCTCATTTAGACGATGCTACAAATTGCATGCAACACTACACTGTGGTATTTGTTTGATTAACTGGATTCATTGTCCATTAATAATCAAACTTGTCCATTAATAATGTAGTCAAACTTGTATGCAACATGACTGCAATTTCCAGCAATGTTATTCGACCACTAAGCAAGCCAGACTTCATACAGAAGTTTTCAAAACCGTATTGTAATATTCCTGGTTACCTTATCGTCGCCGTAAGGGTTGAGCTTGTACTTGTAGATCTGGAAGAGGTCGTCGATGTAGGAGTGCCAGCGGTAGAACACCGGGTCACGCATGGCTGTGGCGGAGTCACCCATCACACCGAACGTCTCCTGAGGGACGGAATATGACCAGGGTTAGTATGAATGGGCTCTTATATGAAGAGGGAAGACAATGGTAAGCCATGACACAAAAGTAAAGAGATTTGGAAGAAAGCTACATTTAGTACTGAGAGTGTCAACATTTTCTAAACAAAAAAAACATTATTTAATTTAGAAAATTTTGACTCTCTTCCTTCTATGGTTCTCAAGTCTAAGTACAAACTAATAAGATTTATTTGAGGACGAAACAAGAGCTCGAATTAAGACTAACTTCGCAATAAAGATCTGAGGTTCCGGGCCTACGGTCCCTGTACTCACAAGATGGCGATGGTCAGGGTCGTGTGAGTAGGAGATGAAGACATGTCCCATGTTGTGCAGGTCTCCGTAGTAGGCGCGGTTGGGGCTGATGATGGACGACTCCATCATGTTGCCTAGCAGGTCGATACCTCGCTCCTCGTCCAGCGGCATCTGACGACCGTTGGGCTGGAACAAGGCATTAAAGGTTAACGAACATCAGTTCAACAAGGACTTCAACAATGAGGAGCTCGTGGCTAAATAATTACAGCCACACAGGCCGATCTTCCAGCTTAAGCCGCGCTTGCCGATAGCCGTGGTCGTATGCCACCTAGCCAATAAAGATTGTGTGATACAACTTCAGGTGGCACACGACCACGGCTAGCACAATATCGGTCAAATGAATATTGTTCTTGTTTTATACTTTTCAGTGCGCGTGTTTTTCGTGGTCGGGTTTTTAGTTATAAGGTTTATTAATTTTTTAAATGAAAAACGAGCTGTAAAAATTTATCAAAATATCTAGTTAGCAATAATTGGCAGTTCTTATGGCCCTCAATAAAGTAAAACTAGATGGCGCTGTCATCGCACACACAACGTTGGATACGTTGTGTGTGCGATACTTACAAAAAGTAACATTTGAAATTTTGGAGACCCTACGCTACACTAGCGCCACTAACAGGTAATTCTTACGCCTGTAACAGTGAACTAAGGAGTATAAGTAGACGTCATCTCACCAAGGTGATGGAGAGGTTCTCGCAGGCCTGCACGAAGCGGTCCCTCCAGGTCTCCAGCTGCGACACATCAGCTCTGATCTGGTCTACTGGACGGTCCAGGTCACGGATCGTGGTTTCAGCAAACCTGGAATACGTATATTGCTACTTAACATCATGCGTTTTAAACTTCAAAAATATTTTGGCAGAAATATTTCTAATAGTAGATACCTAGTCCCACATTATGAGAGTTTTTATAAATTCCATAATGGGGAGTGTGCCCATTGCCATCAATCAGGCACAAATTCTGAAACTCCTTTTTAATTACATCAATTTGCTGCAAAGTGCTAAAGATAGCTAGCGAGATAGACAACTTTTATATCGCTGAAGCATTAAACCTCGCTATTTTATTATAGCGCCATCTATTTAAAATTGCTCGAACTACTTTCCAAGTCTATTCATTAAAGTTCAACGCCAAACTTAACTTTCAATGACAGTTGACGTCATTTTGATGTATAAAATTAGTTCCTCTTTCTTACACTAGAGGCGCTCTTTAAATTTTTAAACCAATAAACGCAGTAAATTACTTTTGTAAACCTTTGATAAGGCTTGTGTTCTAATTTAGCAAGGTATAATGTTCTTATCCTACAGGTCTAGTCCTATAAGAGTCACCTGGGCGGCCAGGCGCGGCTGGCGACCTGCGAGTCCAGCTTGGGGAAGTATCCCTCAACGATGGGCTCGCGGAAGTTGGAGTACCGCGCCACACGCTGCAGGCCGTTGCACAGACGCTCCATGTTGTATCTGAGGACATAATGCACAAGTTTTCTTATTCTTCTTCTTTGCGTGTCGATGTACTCAAATTACATCCGACCAATACGTGGCTACCCGCACAGCTCTGTCATTTGCCTCGTTCAAATCCTGGAAGGTGCAGGTGGTTGGGCAGGATGGGCACGAAAGGAGGTGGGACATATCTTGTACAGAGGCTCCGCACTGGCATTGTGTTTGGGATGAGTTTAGTATACCCCATTTGACCAGATTATTTTTACAGCGGCCAACCTGGGCTCGCAATCGATTGAGAGATTTCCAGATCGGCCACTGCAGTTCAGAACCAGGAGGGAGGTGCTCTGCTGGATTAAGGAAGTGAGGAGGGGTGGGGTTACTTACTCTCCACAGTTCGCATCTCTCATCTGAGGCATCGTTTTCTGAGGAAATCGTAAGTCTCAGAAAGCTTTTACGACTTTTTAAGCGTAAGTTTTCTTATTACAAATACATTTTTACACTTTCAACTTTACTCTTTAGCGATTACGAAATATGAGTAACTGAGTGTTTAATTCCTCGATACTCAAATGAAAAGGAAGGCATTTTAGGTGTTGCTTTCTATCCGACAATCATTGTTGGAACATTCTACATAAGAACTTTAATTGCGCCATGCAGGATTTTGATAGATGTTCCTTAGCTGCATAGATGGCGCGCGTGTCGTATTAATTGTTCACGACTAATAATAAGACACGCGCACAAAAATGCTCTGTAATCTTCAATGGACTTTCAACTTTATAACCTTGATGATAAAGTAAAAATCTATTAACCTGGCGATGATCTGCTGGTGCATGTAGTAGAACAGCTCTCCTCGTCGGTCCTTGTTGACGATGTCTCTGTCGGCCGAGTCGAAGGGGTACACGAGGTGCCAGTGCCAGTGATGAAGATTGATGCCGATGTCCTCGCGGAAGTACGCCACGCGCTGCTCGGGCTCCTGATCGCTCGCTGTGTAGTTTACTGGGATCGTTACTGGGAGCTAAGGGAGAGGAAAGACACAAATCTATGTTAAACTGAGTACTGGACTTTCTGTGAAGGTAACGTGGCTCTGGAAGGGGCAACTAATGGAACCAGATGGAATTTTGGTCAGTAAGAGTCAGCTAGTGACTTCCACCCAGGGCGAGAGGACTCATTTGATGATCTTATCATCAAAAAAATGTTTCAGTAATTGCCCTGGAACGGCTGGAACTTATATTACATTCCGTTGCTACTCACTCAAAATCTCGTTCTGTGTATTTCGATATGTGATATATTTTGAAAAGATAGAACTCAGATATTTTTTTACTGAAACACCCTATTTTAGATCTGTAATAAATTGATTGTTGATGGCACAATTTTTTCAAGGCACCGTATCTACCCTGTTTACTCACAATAGTTAAAAACTCCTAGTATGTAGGTAGATCTACGGTCAATATTCAACAACTCACCCTATTTCCGGAGGTGACAACGTTGCTGACTTCCCTGGCCTTGCGGAACACCTTGGGGTCCATGAACTTGTCCGGGAAAGTCTCCGCGAACGTCGGGATGTTGACGCCTTTAGTGTCGGGCCTGCAATGTTACGACAAAAGTATTACTCACTGAGTATCTTCAAGAGAAAATCTTCGATAGATACGATATCTTCCGCCATGGTGTGGGCGGAGGAGTCTGTCAGACTCCTGACTTAAACCATACAATGATCCGCTTCATTACTATGACTTGACCAATAAATGTCTGGAGTTTGGCAAGTTTGTTTCGGCTGTTTCTTCTCAAAGACCTCATCTAGTTTTTAAAAAGACCTGTAAAAGTGTTTTCTAAACCTACTTGTATAAATAAATATCATTTCACTTCTAGCTGAGGGTCGGGGACACATTTTTATTCTCCACAATCACCTCTACAGTGACGGTTTGTATGTCACAGGTCTTTTAGACCTGGTTTATCCCAAACTGTCATAAATAAGAATGTAGACGCTAACCTGTGCAGAATAGCGACGGAGAGGCAGTAGTTGAACATGTAGGGGTTGATACGCAGCTGACAGAACGAGCAGACTGACTGCAGGTCTTCTAAATCACGCATACCTGGAACATAAGGCGGCTTGTTACAA
Source organism: Agrotis exclamationis (assembly GCA_950005045.1). NCBI lineage: Eukaryota > Metazoa > Arthropoda > Insecta > Lepidoptera > Noctuidae > Agrotis > Agrotis exclamationis. Next base: position 20,406,896 of record OX465437.1, read on the forward strand.
ATTGCATCTAGACTAGGGTAAAAGTGCTTCATAAAGATTGAAGCTTTGGTGCAGTACAGAATTTAAAAGGTTGAGAGATGAGGTCGAGATAGACAAAGGACATTCAGATCAGACTGGTGTTGTTTTTGGTTGCAGATCCTGTGACCAGTCATGCTCAAAGTAAAATGTTTTATGTTCTTAACATTCTACCAGCACCGATACGTTTTATAAAACCTCGTGATCGCCACATCAATACAGAAGCATAAGACAGATCAATGTGATGGCCAGGCCGGGCATAACCTAACCTCGTATGGTTATTATGGGGCATATGTAGAATGCAAAACAAGCCAAGTGAGAAACAATTGTTATGATGGTTACAGGAACTCAAGAGTTTCTAGGACCCTAGGCCCGTGTCTAAAGTGCCCAATAGCAAAGACGCCTTGGTGGCGACATCTGAAGGATCTGTGCCCAGTGGCTCCTTGTTGGACTTACCCATGAAGATGTCAATGAGCTTGCCGGCCATGGTCCTGTGCTTAGGCACGAACAGCGAGAACTGGTCGTTGTAGGGCAACTCCATGGGCAGGCTGAGGTTTGGCAGCGCGATGTTGCGGACCGGGATGGTGCGGCCGGCGTCATCTCCGAAGCGGCTCGAGATCGTGCTCGTCAGTGCCTGGTACTTATCAGGCTAGGAGGAGATGATAAAAATGTAGCGTTAAGAGTATCTAATATTATCACTTAGATTAAAGAATGTCCGGTAGGCCACTTGAAGTCATAGAATAAAGGCTATTTTTGAAAGCATTTGCCTCCTTTCTTAGAATTTCTGCTGTAACGTGCGTTTAGAAACATTTAAACTGACATACACAAACACCCACATTCGGAACAATTACTTAAAATACATGTTTGTTTTTTCCGTGCGGGGATCGAACCCGCAGCACGCTGCGCAACAGTCGATTACTCAGCTACTGTGTCAACCGGTGCTCTGCTACGATTGCCAATATGTAATGCATTAGTCCGTACATAGCAAAATGGACTGTTATCTAGGAATTAGAATTATTAATTGTAGAACGGACTAAGTTTAGACGTCCCATATCTCACAAATATGGGTTGGTACATTTATTTTTTGGGGTTGATGTATAGAAATAAACTTACATAGTAATGCGATGGGAGTTCAAAGACAGCTTTTTCTTCTCCCTTCTGCATGAAGCACGGCTCCGAGGGCCGGTCGAAGAATAACAACAAGTTCTTCTTAGCTTCCGAGTCCGACATCTTGTTACCTGCAAAAACAATTACAAACATGAGCAGATACAGTTAAAGCAGACAGAACTTAACTCTATACAGGTTGAATTTTTCAACATGGGCGTTTTCTTTAAGTTTGCTATATATCATTACTTTCCAGAATTTGATCCTTATATTGGCAACACTATCGAATAGTGTAATAATACAGGTGTATTTTTTTTTTCAAAAATCAGCGAGTTCAATTCCTGGCCAGGATTATTGAATTGTCTAAAATTCAATGTTGCAGTTTTAGTTTTCGTCTATATCGGCCTCGAGACTCCCTTCAACGTTTTTAATATTCCTCATAGTTTCGGATACCGGATACAGCCATCCACGCCCAGTTGAAAATTTCACCCTGCATGTATTTATCGTTGCAGTAAAGACGGTTTTCCGTAGGTTATTAGGTTCGATAGGTACCATTACTATTAGTTAGAATTAAATTAGCATAATGTAAGAGCACTGGCGGCGCGATGGTATCGGCCCCGATTTAAGAGTTGTAGGTTTGAACCCAGCCAGCAGCATTATCGAGTAATTTATTTCATTACCACTGCTTTCAAAACGGTGAAGAAAAACATCGTGAGAAACCGGCATGTCCTAGACCTAAAAATTCGAAGACCTAAATGACATCTACCATTCCACACTGGGCAGGAATGGTGGGATAGGCAGGCCCACTCCCTCTCACAGTGAGGAGGCCTGTGTACCAGCAGTGGGAACAAAATTAGCTGATGATGATGAATTAGCACTTGAACATACTCGTAGTTTAAATTACCAGTTTCATTTAGTGCTGCTCTAAAATAAGTTAGAATGGTAAACGATATTAGGTATAGGTACCTATCACCTGTAGCGAAATCCGCTTTTTCTGAACTATACATTAATAAAGAGCTACGCACACAAATGCTTCTACTATTACAATAAAACAATAATAATTAATACTACAATATAAAGTGTCACCGCGACTTTAGTTACAATAGCACCACGCATGATTGGACTGTTAATGAGACGCAGGTACCATTATGTTACAACAATTGCGGTTTATGATTACGTATACATAGGTACCTACCTTAACTACAGACTACAGTTAATATTTAATTGATGTTACTTACTTAAGTATAACAATAGGCATGGTTGACAGCATTCAATAAATAGCAAATCTAATAATTAGCCCGTTCAGTTAGAGTTTTGAAAAATAATAGATAGTAGGTAAGTATTTTATCTTAATGATGTTAAATCAATGCATATTAACACATAACGCATTAAAATTAGAGAATGGGAACTAGTGACGTCATAAGCAAGTAAAACCTGTACTTTGCTTGTGACATTTTGGCAATTTTAAAGGCGTGCGTCGTATATTCGTCTATTTGGTTTACGTAATAAAAAAAATACTTACGTATCAAATATTTTTTATTAATCTAGAAGTAACTGACGGATTTCTAAGATTTTATGAGTCAAATACTCTAACGTCTGTGATGTCTATTGAAAGATGAAATATAGGTAATGTAAGCTGAAATGTACTTTAATATCGGTTTTACGTTAACACTATGCAACAAATAAATCCTGGCACAGTTGCATTTACAACTCTCGACAATTAGCTAAGGGTTGACAATGCAGCAGAACGCTTTTGGGCATTAATTTAAGAATTACCCATTGCTAGTGAAAAGAACTACAGAAACTACCAAAGAATAAATCCAACTGTAGGTCTAAGCAGCCAGGGATAACCAATATCGGTTACTGCTTACCCCGAAAGGCATGATAATTTATAGATCAGATACATAAAGCAAGAAACATAAAGAAATAACATAGAAAGAATAAATAGTAAAAACTTCACTTACCACAAGACTTTTCCCACTAAATAAAAACTAAGACTTTTTGTTTTGTTTCAAGCCGTGTATCCACGGCTCGATTGTGAACTTCCATCCCTGGAGCTGACTATTTATACCATGTACAGTGCACACGACATGAGCAAGGAGTCCGTGTGCAAACATAGCACTACTCCTGATAAGACGGGAATCGGGAGGATATTCGCGGTCGGGATATCGTAGGTAACCACAAATTGTCACACTGATATCGTTATGTAATGATAATGAAAATGTATTGTTGGCAGGCAGGGTCATCTATCTATCCCATAGGACACTCTCGACCATTTACAGAGATTTGATGACTCTACGCTGGAGACTGATGCTGCTCCGCAAATGTTGGGACACTAATCCGAAGGTGCCAAACTGCATTCTGGGCCAACTCTATTCTCCTACTAAGGCCGGCCGCATACATCAGTTTTCCTGATCAGGAATCCTGATCCGTTTTCTATCCGAACACAGTGAATTCTTACAAGTGTGTGTGCAATTTTTGTGTGTGTTGTTCACTTTCATTCATCATTTCGAATTCCGTTCGGAAAAATAACTGATGTATGCGGCCGGCCTAACGTGACAGCAACATCTACTAACGCACACTGGACCCCAAATGACGGATTACGACCCAAACTTCCTACTCACTGAGTGGTGCAACGTCAACCAGGATTAACAGTGGCAACATAGGCCTTATTGTCCAGCATTGGATATAGCATAACATGATGATTTTCGGCTATCGTCTTGTAGAATTCAGGGAGGTAGGCAAGTCTAATCCTGATTAGTTAACTAAGTCAGCTCATTTATTTAAAACTATATCGATTGCCCACAGCTTCGCTCTGCACCCCCTCCCCTCTCTATACAGGATGTCCCTGGAAGTATGGATTAAACCGAATAGGGGCATGGGAGAGGTCAGCTAGGTACCTACAATCTTCTTACTCTGAGACATACGGTGCGTTCTCTGACTTTAAAATTAATAGGAATATCGCAGTGATTAATACCTCCAAAAAATCTCTATGCCTTGGGGATTTTTTTCACTCATCATCATCATCATCATCAGCCTATAAATGTTCCCACTGCTGGGACACAGGCCTCCTCTCTGTGAGAGGGAGTGGGCCGTAATCTACCACGCGGGCCCAGTGCGGATTGGTAGATGTCACATGTCTTCGAATTTTTGGTTCTAGGACATGTCGGTTTCCTCACGATGTTTTCCTTCACCGTTTTGAGAGCAGTGGTGTTGAAATAAATTACACAAAGTAATGCGCCTGACGGGGTTCGAACCTACGACCTACAACTCGTAAGTCGAGGCCGATACCACTGGGCCACCACTGCTCAATTTTTTCACTAGTGTAACATTTGTCAAGGAAATCGCTTGAAAATCGAGTTTCAGTTTTCATACAAACATTTACAGGGAACAGGGTCCAAAGCTCCCGGTCGGCAGAGAGAGAGAGAAACCCCGATTCCATAAGCGTGCCGTTTCCAAGAGTACTATATAGGGATATTATTAAAATCGCCCCACCTTTCAAATGTATAATTTTATTATTATAACAACACATTGAACACAACTACTTCTGTATTCCGATACACTACAAAGCACAACATTGCGGTACTACTTACCATAAAAATAAGTAAAAATCGATACTCTCTACATAGCTAGGCAGCTATTGTATACAGTATATAAAGTCATAACCCCGCATGCTATGTCGGAATTTTTAATATGAATAAATAAATATGTTCTTTGACCTAACCCTCGAGTTTGCAACCCCATAAAAGATAAGTAGAGAAGGCCAATATCCTCATACAAGGTAAAATTTAATATTGTAGAATAACTAGTTTTTGTCTGTAGCTCCACTCGTCTCCCAATTCATTTACCTCCTACAAATTTTGTGCAAAAGAAGAAGTCCCATCCCATAACCATAGATATAGGTGGCTGTACCAAAATTCATCAAAATCGGTTTAGCGCTTTAGGCGTAAAGGGTTCATAAACATTCATTAGGCGTAATAGGCATTATTTTCGGAGAGGAGAGTGACGAAGTGGTTACCACAGGGAGGCATGTGGAAAAGCAATGAATAAGATGGACAGAAGATATTATTAAAGTAGTAGTAAGAAACTGGATAGTTACGACACAAAATCGCCAAAAGAAGACCCTGGAACACAAAGGGCAAATGAAGGATCAGGGAGAGTCCCTTCCGCACAACCCCGGGCGGGAGGAGATATTTCATGATTTTAACACACAAAAAAATTAAAGATTGCAGGTGGCCTAAGGCTGTGGGAAAGAGACAGACCTATACAAGTCGTCTAGCGCCATCTCGTTCCCTGAGCACCAGGAGGGACAGTCGAAAATCAGTGTTTGAACGTCGAAACATTATTACCGCATTCAGTTAGTAAGTTCAGGCTTGCTAATATCTACCTAATAGCCAGCTCATAGTGTGTATTTATAGTCTAGAAATGTTAAATGTATCCTCACGAAGCCCCATTATTTTTCTTTTTTGTGTAAGTAATTTACTCATATAGGTACCAATGTAGGTTTATTTTACGTGGTAAAATCATCCAATGAGTGCTGATAGCTCGGAAGCTGACACCTCACTTCTCGTGCACCAGGTTGTGAGTTCAAACCCCCAATACCTCCATTCAGTACCTACCTACATATTATTTTCTACCTACTAAGTGTATCTCGAATATCATTGCCATCAGTGAAGAACTCATCGTCAAAAAACCTGGAATATCAATTTATGTCTAAAGACATCTCAAGGACTATGGGGTCCCAGAGGAGGCGACTTAAAAACGCTGAAACAAGGTGGCCACTTCCACACACGAAAAAGAAATAGTAAAAAATAAAAATCGATTTTCATTAAGTATGTCTTTGTCCACAGCTGATAATGACCCAAAAGGTTACTCGACTCAGAAACTTGTAGGGACCTATAGTCCACCACGTGTAAAGATAAACGAATACCTACTAAATATCTACGTAAACATTTTCCAATTAGATAAAATTGTTATTTATTTTCAATATAATCAAGCGATTAACTGATTAGTTGCGAGATTATCCGCCAGATAAACATAATTATGAGCTAATCGTAGGTAGGCACGTTTCTAGTTTTCTGTATCAAATATCAATGTTTTAAAAAAGTGTTGCCGTGTGTTGCTTTCCCTAAGTTGTCAAAATAACGCGGGCATGCGGACGGCGAGTAAAGGGCAACTCGCTGTCCGACCATGGATCATTCCCGGGTCGACGCGACGGGGCGCGTTGTGTTCCACGCACGCCTCAAAGAGCGTCAGCATTATGACGGGGCCCCCCTCTACAGGGCCAAAGCCTGCCAGGGTCGCGGGACTTATCTCATTACCGTCACCCCGGAACATAAAGGGCTATTGATGGACACCGTGGATTTTACCAATCTAAAAAAAAATTGGCAAAACAAATCGTTTTACGGCAAACGTACAGACGCCAGCACATCAAGCTACCACAATCTGTCATTTTATTTAATAGATTTTCAACCTTATCACAATTGTGGAAGGTTAATGTTTGATTGGTAAAATTTGACAGATTCGGATAGGTTGACCTGCTGGCGTCTATACTTACATATTTATCACAATGCTGGTGTAGTGGAGAGATCTAAAAGCTTTTGTTAATCTGTGGACATCCTACGGCTTATGATGATGATGATGATGAAGAGATACTTATCACACTTTTTCCAACTATGTTGGTTTCGGCTTAAAATGTCACTGAATGCAGCTGAACAACAGTAGGTATATTACATGGAGCGACTGCTTATTTTTTGCTTCATTAGATACACCCGGAACAATTACTTGTAGGTCATACAAATATTTGTTCCGTGCGGGGATCGAACCCGCGACACGCTGCGTAGCTAGCAGTCGATCGGTCAGCCACCGCGCCAAAAGTGCAGTCAGGTTCCAAAACCTATCCTGTACCCTGAGCACGATTTTTCAGTATTTGAGACGTAAATAAAGTAAACTGGAACTTTGACAACTTCAAATTGACAATATTTTCAAGGAAAAAATTAGTTCCTTCTTCGCACACCAGAGGCGCTGTTCCATTTTTTCATACAAGAAACGTTGTAAATACTGGAAAGACGCTGTAAAGTAAAATAGTGAAAACTCGTGCTAAGGGTACTGTTTTACAGTCGGCATTTCGTTCAGGCCCTCGGCCATAAACGTTACACTTCCGACAAACACATTTTCTTAATTGCTAGTTTACAATGAAGTTTACAAAAACAATTCGCTGTAGGTACGTACAATAAAACATTTATAACCTTGCTGATTTACATAACCAAGTTAGTGATGGGTAATTACCTCGATTCCTAACACTTGGTAAAACTGGCTGTCAGACATTGGGCATACCTACTTGTAAGCTGTTACAGGTATGTCCAAAGTCTGACAGCCAGTTTCAAAGATCTACAAATAACAGCCGGGAACCATGGCTTCTCTTCATCGAGGTACTGAGAAAACTCGTCATCCATCCACAGACTTGCCTTGGCAAGCGCTGCCTTACCTTGAAGATCGACCCGTGGCGTGCATCTAATATTATTTCCACGAGCTAATTGATCGATGAAAGCATCACCCTTCCTAAAACTGTCAAACGGATTTGGATGGAATTTGGTAAACAGATAGTTTATAACTTGGACTAACGCAGGATAGTTTTATTCCGATTATTAAGTTCCCGCGGGATGATTTTGTAGCGGGAGCAGTGCCGGATTTAGCACTACCAGCGCCCTGGGCGAGGTTTTGGAGGTTTAGGAGGGTTGCAATTCAATCCCATATGAAATAAGGAAAAGGATATAATGAAATTACCATTTATTAAAACTAGTAAAATTTTACTTTTCTAGCCTTCGAGGTCGAGGTTATCAGCAATTTCATTTCGATTTTCGATTGACAAAGTTGCCAAGTTTGTCAAAATTCAACCAGTTTTTATTTAGAGATTGATAATGTTTTTCTCTTTGTCCAGGATTTTTGGTAACGTAAACTGCTATGTATACAGTGCAGTGCTCCGAATTAGACACTGAGTTCCATTCTAATCTTACCACCATAACGATTTTTTCGCTAAAGGGCATTTACGGGAATTAAGTAGACCTGTGGCGCCCTTTTATATCCGGCGCCCTGGGCGGTCGCCTAACCGCGCCTTACCCTAACGCCGTTACTGAGCCGGAGAAGGCGCTGGCGCTGGCAACAACTAGTGAAACATAAGCAGTATCACCTATAGGTCGATACCAGCACTGTTACGTCACCCATAACAAATCTAGAATGGAAAGTTAATTACAGAACAATAAAATATAGGTATGTTAGTATCTACTTACAATTACTACCTACATGAGCTGTAAACTGAGGATAGGTCGCAGCCACCCGTATATTTATAGATTTCAGGAGAGCGCTAAACTCTTACAAGTTTTACCTTGAAGCTTGGATGCCATTCGTTGGCCCGATGCGCCACAGTAGGGCACTTCCTAATTGACCTATTTATTCACCGACGACCAAACGCAAAAGGAACACTTTTCCGTTTATTTTTTAATCGTAGCCAGGAAATGTCCCTCCATTTTGTTATTTTAATTTGTAGGCGCGATGGTGAATTAATTTGAAGTTCCGAATGTCCTCGAGCTTGGTTATAAGGTGGCAGTAGCTAGCACGCAGTTTCTAGGCAAATTAACCAATATGATTGAACATCAGCACATTTAAACGATATTTTAAGTGTCGGATACAGCTTGTTTGTGAAATCCGCCCTTAATCTATACAGATACCTAATAAAACAGAAAAAAAAACTGTTTCTGTACATTGAATATATTAAAAAAAAAATTGAGGGGGGTTTAAAAACAGTAATAGAGCACGAATCCAAAAAAAAAATCTGTCTGTTTGTTTGTACACGCAAAACTTCGAAACTAATGGACGGATTTGAATGTTTTTTTTTTTGTAAGACATTAAGTTGGGGCAACACATAGGCTATAATTTACCTATCTCAATTGAAACTTGAACACCTGATGCAGAACTGCAACAGACCAGCTAAACTGGGTTTGACGCAGATTGTGCACTTGACGCAAAATGTGCACTTCGCAAATTGTGCACTTCTCAAAATAGTAATTCGCAAAATGTGCACTTCGCAAATTGTGCACTTCTCAAATTGAGCACTCCTCAAAATGAATGTGAATGTTATCATAATGGTCCAAAATAAAAACTGTTCACTCACCTTTTTTTCAATTATTTTGCACGAGTTTAGCACGATAACAGTAGTTTCTTGTGAAAAGTAATCACGTTCAGGAAATGTTTTGATAAATGGCTGTAGTGCTCATATTATGTTTATAGCTGAGATGTACTGAAAATACATAATCAAAACATTTCCTGAACGTGATCTTTTTTCACATGGAACTACTGTTACCGTTAAAAAAATTGTCAGTAAAAGTTTTTATTTTGGACCAATACGATAAAATTAATTCACATTCATTTTGAGGAGTGCTCAATTTGAGAAGTGCACATTTTGTGAATTACTTTTTTGAGAAGTGCACAATTTGCAAATTGCACAATTTGCGAAGTGCACATTTTGCGTTAAGTGGACAATTTGCGTCAAGTGCACAATTTGCGAAGTGCACAATCTGCGTCTAACCCGCTAAACTATAAGAGATACAAAAATGGCACCATAGCAAAAATTGTTCCACGCGATGATCATTTTCTGCTGCGAGAATAAATTTGAAGATCTGGAACACCTGATATGGAACTCCAAGAGTCCAGCTATACTATAACATAATAACTACATACAGGAATGACGTCTTTTTTTTCTATCGTGGTAAAATCATCAAATGAGTCCTCCCGGCCCTGCCCTGGACTGGACTGTCAGACTTGTACTGACTAAAATCCACGGTGTCCTTCATTAGCCCGTTACGTTCCAGGATCACGGTAATGGAATAAGTCCCGCGACCAAGGAATGACATCTTAGCAAAAGTTGTTTAGTCTGATGGGCATGGGGTGCTAAGACAGGAAACCTCCACGTGCGCCCGTGGACTGGAGTTCCCTCTCGGATACGTCCGGGTGGAAGACCAGTTTTTCGGGCCGGTGCACCCTGGGATGCGGGCAAAAACTCTCCTTAGGCACTGTGTGCATAAGGGGTTTCTTTGCCCGCATGCAAATAGCCTGTCGGGTGGACGCTCCAACGCGTGTCCCTCTGAACAGCAGAGGGCACAGCGGCGGAGCGGGCTTGCGGACGGTGAGTAATGGGTATGCTCGCCGTCCGACCAAGGACCAAGCCCGGGTCGGTGGCGCGTCGTGTTTCACGCGTCACCGACGGGGCCAAATGCCTGCCGGGGTCACGGATTTTTCTTAATCCAGGATACCGTGGCCTCGGAACGTAAAGGGCATCCGACGGAACACGGGTGGATTTTAGTCAGTAAGAGTCTGACAGTCCCTCCCGCCCCACCGAGGGCGGGAGGACTCATTTGATGATTTAACCATAAAAAAAAAAAAAAAAAGTCTGATGGGCATTTCCTATTGAGTAGCTTAGTATTTTATACCAGCTATTTAGTTCGTAAACAACGCTAAGGAATTTAATTACACGCTCCTTCCACCCCTTTGACCATGACCTTGTAAGCGACATAAAATAAAAATATTAGCATAACGTACATGTTATTACTATTTTTATTATTCTAGCTAGGTACTGAAAGTTTTTACGTAGGTACGTTACCTACCTATTCCAATTAAGTTAACCGACAAGACCTGTTTGTTTTTTTTATCGTCAATCACTCTTCGCTAGAAAGGTAGCAATAGTAATAGAATCCCATAACCTGTGCATGGTTAGAAAGAAAGAAAGAAAGAATAATTTATTTGCGTAAAATATAGGTACTACCGGTTGTTACAAGTGGTGGTTTAGGCACAAACCATATTTTGCCGGTTTAGGGCATGCAAATATTTTACATTACATTATAGGGTACATAATGTTTTAAATTTGTGAGTTTAATATACAATTTATAAAGCGTTCTTAAGCTAATGTTGACAATTTTTATAAAAGTATGATACTTAGTTAAATTCGGTGTTGTAAAAATTCCTGTACACTATAGAAACAATTTTCAGTCAACCAGATGCGAAGTTTATTTTTAAAATATTTAAAAGGTAGTTCCCTTAAGTTTTTGGGTAACTTATTAAAAATTGTAATGCACATATGATATACATTTTTTTTACTTAAAGTGGTATTACAAAATGATACTAAAATCTTGGTTGGATCTCTCGGCCTTTGCTTAGTATAATTGTCACCTTTGAATCTAAAGAATTCACTATGTTTCCTTACAAATACCGATACCTCAAACAAATACATACCAGTTAGTGTTAATAATTTAAGTTTTTTGAATAAAGGTCGGCAGGATTCAAGTGGACCTACACCGCAAATAGCCCGAACACACTTTTTTTGTACAACAAATGCTTTGTCGTAGTCAGTTGAGTTGCCCCACATTATTAAACCATATCTTAAAATCGATTCAACGTATCCGCTATAAGCAATGCGAGCAGTCTTTTCGTCTGACACTATACGAAGTTTCCTTAAGGCATATACAAATCTATTTAGTTTACTGCATACGTTGTGAATATGTGGCTTCCAATTACAAAAATTGTCTAAAGTTATACCTAAAAACTTAATACTATCCGTTTCTTCTATAATATTATCTTTTATTTTAATGTTAATAAAATCACTGCTTTTACTTTTGTATGTACTAAATTTCGTAAATTTTGTTTTCGATATATTTACACATAGGTTATTAGATATTAGGTTTGAAATTGCAGCACATGAGTGGAGAAGCAGACAAGTCTTTTAAACAGATTCAAGCATTACAAGGTTCTCTTTCATTTTTAGGGCTCCGTACCCAAAGAGTAACGGAACCCTATTACTAATTAAGGTTTCGTAGTAAAAGTGCCCTTAAAGCTTCGCGATGTCCGTCAGTGTGTCTGTCAGCAGCTTAGCTCGGAAACGCTTGTCGCTTGGTACTAGAAAGCTGTAATTTGGAATAATATTTTATGTCTCGCGGACACCATAGTGTGGGTAGTCGGTGTCGGTTAATAATGCCCAGTTAGCAATTTCTCAGGAGAAAACACTTGGCGTTTTGTAAGTTTCCGACAGTACTAGCAAGGACAACACAACTCAGGCTGGTAACATAGCCCAAATACCTACTCCACTTTGTAACTGAAATCCCAGCATCATTAGTTGTGTCTGCGAAAATATATAGCAAAGAAACTACCGGAGAGTTCACTCTAGCACTCGAGAAATTGCTTTTTTATGGATAGTTGCTTCGTTATCACTTTTATCTATTCACAAAATGAGGCATTCAAATATCCATGCGAAGCGAACCGAATGAACAATATTATTACTACCTACCTACTAGGTAACCAATTAACAATTTGCGAAGTAGCGCGCAAGGCTAGTTTCACTTGTTCTAATTTGATACTTAACACGCATTTGAATATCTATGGGTGTGGAATTGTGGATGTAATAAAAAGATTTCATGAAATACAGTCAAAGTAAATGCTTTATTATTTTGATTAGGTACATAATATCAAACATTACATCCTAGAATAGTGACCTGATATTTATATAATCACAAGAGCATATTAAAATGGAAATGACGGTAGTAGTAGTATGGGTAGAGTGTGCAGATTTAATTTGTGACAGTTTATGTATTCTTGAAATCATTTACAAAGTCCTAGATAGATTCGGATAAAGGGGCGAAAATTGACCGAATGTCCCATAACCCAGATGTTATGGGGCCAATGCGCACTCGTGCGACCATGAGTTTGGTAGATGTCTGATCTTGAGACAGTTCTCAGGGACGGGATCATGTAAATTAGGCTGAACATAGTTTGGAATTAGTAAACTACTCTCATTTGAGAGCACTCACTCAAGTGCGATATTAGACATTTTGTGTGAAAAACGTAGTCTCATAAGAATGGAAGTTGCATTACAAAAGTTAAAAACAGTGAGCTCTCAAATGGGAGGAATGCATGGTGTGGTGTGGTATGTAACTTTCAGTATTAATTTGTTAGGAATCTAGAAATTTTATAAGACCTAAAAATAAATAAACAGTCTCCTACAAGTTAGGGGACACTTGTTACAATGTACAGTTTCAATGCTTTTTGTATTTAGTGTTCTTAATAAGTGTAAAATGTAGAAGTATCAACAAAAATATAAAAATAGGACTATAAGGTACATAAATATAAACAATCATAGATGTTGTTTGGTTTGTAAGAAAGTTTAATAAAGAAGTATTGAAAAATATTTTCACAGGGTGTATTAACAAAGAAATTAAACAATAAATTTAGTTATATACTAACATATGACTTTTACGCTATGCTAGGTAATAAGTCTAGGAATAATTAACTAAAATTTTTAATATAAATACACTAGAAGTGAATGTTTTTACCCAAGTCAATATCGATTCTTAAGTATAGCTAACACAGTACAAACATACATCGAGTGCGCCGGGGACTAAGAAGTGAAGAGATTCGACGCAGCTATGTCCAGCATCGTAAACATTAAAGTGGGCTCGAGCTAGTCCTAGTCGCGTGGCGTGCCGCTCACACACACACTCACCAGTCTGTCACTCACTCTCACACTCACTCGACACTCACACTGCACACTCATGCCGCCGCCGGGGGCACTCGTGGCCCGGTAGGTAATACTGCGTCTGTGCTAACAACATAAAATTTAGAAAGGGGGCGCTGCCCCGCCTAGCCGCTCTTGAACAGCAGGATGGCCACCTGGCCCAGGTAGAAGTAGATGAAGTGGCGCGTCTCGTGCGTTACGTACGACCCGAAGTTGCGCCCCACGATGCAATGCCACGTCGGGTTGTACTTCTTATCGAACTCTTTCTTGATGAACGCCGCGATATCCTGCAAACATGCAACACTCCCTCAATATACATCCTATGCTATGCAAAAGTCTGTCCATAAATTTTGAGCCAGACAATTATTATGTTGATTCATTAAATTATGTGAATTATATTGCAGAAATTGAACTAACCACAACAGGAAAACCTCAAAGTTATCAATCGTGGGAACTTTGCACACCAGCTTATTGTCCAATTTATTACAATTAAATAATAAGGAATTTACATTAGACATTAGTCATATTAACTTATTCGGATATATTTTAGAAGATCCTTTTTGGAATTTAAATACTTAATTTAGTATTTATGTGGAAATTATGATTAATTCATCATTTAGTATAATGGTTTACACCACCAAAACTTTATCCGATACAAATAGACAAGATAAATTTTCCCATCCACTATGATAATTATTACATCTGCATCAAATGCTGAATGGTCACACAAGGGGGCCTACCTTTTCAATGTTGAACTTCTCTAATGCCTGCGTTGCGCAGTCGACAGCGTCTTGCTGCATCTCTTCGCTCATGTCAGCATTCTTGATCACCGCCTTGCGGTCGCACATCTTGTCGGCTAAGTGTCTGGACAAAATATATTTAGGTGAGTATTTGTTTAATCTTTATCTACCTGCATGCTGTCCCCCTACCCTTTTCCCAGTAGAGGTAAAGCAACAATAGAAGACCATGAAATCTTCAATGGAATTGAGCTTTTAATATTAAAACGCATGACAAATCACATGTTTAAAAAGTATATTAGCTACAAATTAAATTCTTTCTATGCACTGGCACATTTAAGATAAGATTTGATAGTTTGACTAAGCAAAAATTGAAATCCAAGATCAAATTTTATATTCAAACAGGGTTCTCCGTTCAAATGTCTTTTATCTCTACATTCCAATCTCAGCACATTTGTGATAGTATTATCTGTGTTTTTCAAATAGGTCCTTTGCAATAACAAAGAAATTGATAATTGAGTCAAGAACCTCAATTGTTCACTTCTTTGTAAAGGACCTATTTTGCTACCCTACCATATTAAGGAATAAATTTCCTCATTAAGTAGTAATTACTCTGTGGTTAACATGATCAAGTCAATAAAGATAAGTTTATTTTACAAATTAATGTTTTTATTCACAGAGCTCTCACTTATTGGCTTGGAAGAAACTGTGCTTTATTCTTTAGTAGAAAGTCACCAAATAATCATAATAAGACGCAATATTAGATAGTGGTGGCTCGTTTCCTTCCCACTATCTTATCTTCTATTATAAATTAAGTCTGGTAACTGTTACCTCTGCCTGATATATTTTTGGGGGATAAAACTGCCACTTCACAATCACTTGAAAAATATTTTAAACAATGATTAGAAGAAAACAAAATCACTAGGAGGCTGTCAAATAAAATAAAAGAGGGTTTACACTGTCAGGAGACAATAGAGGTTACATCTGAGCATCTGATCATCAAAAGCCTGTACTTATTGCAATCGATGACTGATAACGTCAGTGTGAAAGGTTATAGGTTCCTGAACCTCATCGATAACATTCTGTTAAGATTAATTTTCTATTTCTCTCTCATGAGGGGGGACGTTGATTGTTTATATTGAACAACAAAACGCTATAAATAACCTCCAGAAAAGGTCAAGCGCGAAAACCGGGACTCAATGCGCGCCCTTTACAAAATGTGTTCCTCACCCGCAAAGAAATATCGCAATGTGTAAATAGCAAAACGATGAATACAATGCATTTTTACTGGCGTAGTCTACTTTACCTGACCTCTTCTACAATTTGCGACGGCCTTTTCGTAGTAATTCTAACGGAAGCACTAGCACTAATGCCCGTCATCAAAATCGAGAGATAGAGAAATTACGAACGAGGCACCGACATGTAATTCGGCTTAGCGCTTCAAAAGATCGAGATAATCCATCGTAACGCAGATTATCACTATAGAAACATCGTGGTTAAATCAATAAAAACCATTTTGATGCACATATTTGCGAATATTTGCAGAAAATAAATTGTTCCGCCTTCGGACTTTCGCACACCATTTTGTGAATATACCGAAATAGTCGAAAACTAGCACTCTAAAATATTTGATACGCTTTAAATTAAATTAAATAATCACAGGAATAAAGAAATACTCACTTTTGCTTCGGGATAAGAACAAATTCTCACGTAAAGATTTTGATAACCGGAGATTCAATGCCTACTTTCGAGAGGATTCCTTCACAGGCTTCTTTCAGCGACGATTTCTTCTAATTGCGATAGAGGGCGTTCTAAATTCAAACATATTCGAAAAATAAACTTTATGGCATATTTTTAAAAATGTTATTTGTGGCCATTAGATGCCAAGATAATAAAAAAAAACTCTAATGATTTCGTATTTTCCACCAAATAGTTTATTTTACTGATTGTGAGATTTTTCTTAACTTGGACAGAGACTTTCAGAGCGTTTTCTAATTAAAATGTAAATAAATGAGTAATTTATAGATGTAACTATTAAAATTCTAAACAAGAAAATTGGACAACAACAGGGGTGCGTTTAAGTCGATTATCCAGGTTAAAATTTATACTGACTAAACGTCAAACACCCCGTTCAAGCACACCGCGAGGTGAAAAATTAAACTGACTAAAATTTAATCTGCCCCGTTCACGGTCGTCCGGTAGGGATGTGAAAAAATAATCGATTATGGAAAAAATCGATTAAAAATCGATTTTTTTTAAGTAAAAATCGATTTTAATACGCGATTTTATTTTTGTGAATAATCGATTAATAATCGATTATTTTTATTTTCAATTATTACCGATTTTTGATCTGCAATCCCCCCCCCCCCCCCCTCTCCCCGACATTAAGTTTAGTCTTCTGGCCCGGAGCCCGGAACGTGAACTGCCAAAGAATACTATCTCCAATTTAAAATGTCACTTACGCGATATCTTCCGTGATTATATTATATTTGTTTGAGTTCCCGATATTTCGACGCGTAGCCAGTAGAATGCACAATGGTAATATATTACCATTCATATTTCCCGTAAAGTGCAAAATGGTAATATATTACCATTCCGGACATGGCGCGATCTACCTTTCAAATTTTGTCCATTTCTTACTAACGCACGGTATTTCATCACCTTTATCTTTCCTATGCTAAACTTCAATACTTTCTACATGCTAAAAATACGAAACGCGCACCAGAAACGTTCCATAAAAAAAAAAAAAAAATGTCGAAGTCAGTCTATGGTTTACGCCGTGCGATAATTTGCCGCTCGCAATAGAAATTTGTTTTATTAAGTTTTTGGTAATTATTATTGAGTGAATTACTGTTAAAGTGGTTTATTGTGATATATTTCATGTGTGTGCAAGTGAGTTTTAACCTGAGCGTAAGTATAATACTTTTTCTGTGTGGTTTTCTCAACGCTGATATCAAGACTTGAATTTTGTCAGAATGCTATCGTAATTTATTAAATTGTGAGACCAGTTCTGAGTAAGAAGTAATTACTATCGCATTGAATGTTTACTCGACAATAGATTTCAGCCAAAACATACACAAAAGATACTAAATTTTGAATAGAAATAGAATTTTTGCAAACGTAAACAAACAAAAATGGCGGCCATTGTAAACAAACTTTCCCGGAGTTTGATATTTCTTATCTTGTATTTTTTTTCTTTGACTAATGACTAGCAAGTGTGATATATCATTGGAAAGGAAATTTCTTGTAGAAAATAGTTACGTATGATGTAACTATTCTAACTTTACTGAATAAAAACAAACGAGAAATGTAAAAACGCAGTTTACTTGTGGGTATTACTTCAATCAATTACATATTTTTCTGTACTAGATAAACTTATCAACATAATTTTTACACAGTAGTTACAATATTAACTTAGCTTTCAGATGAAAACAATATTTTGAATCTTTGTGTAAAGGTATAGTTGTACTAAATTATTTAATTTCTGTGAAAAATTGTTAACCGTCAGCAAATTTTTCGAGGTAGTTGTACGCTTGTAAATAAATATTTTTATACTGGAAAGTATGTTGTTTTTTATTTTATCGTATGTAGATATAACCTCCCCACCAATAAAAGTCATAAAACATATATGTTATCGATTTACTTTTTTAAATAATCCTGTTTAAAGTTCACATGATGTTTTCTTCAACAGAAGTCAATGTTTACAGCTACATATTAAAATAGAGGAACTAATTATCATTATACACTTAACACTAAATGAATGGATCATTCATAACTATTCATAAAAACAACACTTGAATGCTTCTTTGTACGCCGAGCGACCGGCAAAACTTGTTTATCTTATCGGGACCACCTGGCGCGCGGCTCCCGCCCTTTTTTCTTCGATGAGTGTGCACTTGGCGTCACCGACGTGAATTGCATGCGAGTGAACGGCGGGTAGTCAACCCGCGATCATGGCGCTACAGCGTCGTAATAACAGGAACTCGAACAAATATATAATCACGGAAGATATCCTGTAAGTGACATTTTTTTTATAGACAAAACCGTGAAAGTTTAAAACAGTGTTTATTTATTTGATACTATTTTATTTTATTTGTTTAATTTATGTGAAAAATATTTTAATTGGAACCTTTGTTATTTTGATACTTAGCTAAAACTTTAATTTGTGATGATTATAATTATTATAAGCTTGCTAGGTATTTCTGTTGTTTATTTTTAGCTAATAAATCTATTGATAAAATATTTATGGCGTTTATTTTGAACTTAATTGACAAATTAGCAAAAATCGATTAATGTAAAAAAATCGATTATTTTATTAAGAAAAATCGATTATTAATTAATCGATTCTTCATGCTACAAAAAAAAAACGATTTATGAAAAATCGATTTTTTAGGTACAATGTCACATCCCTATCGTCCGGTGGTATAAGTTTTCGCCTGACTAGGATAAATTTTAGCGACCTTTTTACCTCGCTAAATTTTATCCTGCTGTCAGATTGACATTGATTGACATTGAGTTTTCTTGTTAATGTTCGATTCGCGCCGTAAAAACGATTATTTTTATTTTAGAGAGTACCCAATTCATCGTCTCGGTGAATATTATTTGTGGATCATGGATATAATTAATATTACACCGGCAAATTGATTTTTCATGTTCCGGTTCATTTTTACTGTGTAATAATATCGAGATCACAAGTTAAATCCTAATTTTACGGAGATTACAATATAATATTCGGACTGTTAAGTTGAATTGAATTGTTATTTGTTTGACAAACGGAGCTGTCAATTGAATTTGACAGCTAACATTGACAGAAACCTATGACTCCGTTCAGCGAACCCTCGCTAGTTTAATTTTTATCCGGCGAAAATTTCGCCGGCGTACTTAAACGCACCCCAGACACATGCTATGGGAATGGTTTAGTGAAGATTGAAAATGTAAAATAAATAAGTTCTGAAATTTTTGGACGAAACTTAAAAAAAAATGGAACCATAAACTAACGGCGCCACAGCAAACGTCAATATTTGTTCGATTTCCGTTTCCTTCTACTGTCCTGTCCTGTCAGTCCGGTCGCGGGTCGCCATATTTGATTAGTTCCTGCCTGATGAGAAACGCCGAAGCGTTACCCAAGGATTTAAGGAAACTAATGTAAAATATCTCTTAGTTTTTTCAAATATAAGTAAAAATGTCTGGCGGAAGCAGCAGCAACAGAAATGAGTGCAGGATATACGTTGGTAACCTTCCCCCGGACATACGAACAAAGGACATTCAAGATCTATTTTACAAGTTCGGTAAAGTTACGTTCGTTGATCTGAAAAACAGAAAAGGACCACCCTTCGCCTTCGTCGAATTTGAGGATCCAAGGTATGATTTCGATGATTGGATAACATAATATGCATTTTCGCTATAAGAAACACGATTCTTCAAAATGTTCTTTGTTGTGTACACCTAATAGGTTATGACTGCTACTGGCCCATTTTACTTTTGTTTTCCTCAGTCCTCTTGAAAATTATGTGCCTTCATTTAATTCTTTGACAATGGTCGAGAAGCCAAACACTGACTCACACATTGCAGCCATCGTGAATTTATGATGAGTATAATTATGGAGGTAAATCATGTAGGTAATTTTATCTCGTTTATTCATATAACTTAATTACATTTTAAAATATTTTACTTATAAAAAAACAAAACTGTAAAACATTTAAAATAAAAATAGAGGTGTATTATTTTATGTGTTTATTAATTTTATCATACCATGTATTAATGTGTACATGTTGTAGATATGAAAACAATATGCTTACCTACAAAAGACATCATGGTGTAGGTACCCTCGGGCCTGGGTAAATACTCATTACTAAGCCTAAGTCAGTGCTTGGGGACGTCAAATATCAATAATTCTCATGGAAATTTTGGTCAGTGTTCTGACATTTGACCTAGCCAAGCACTGACTTAGGCTTGGCTTGCCTTAGTAACGACTATCCAGTCCTGAATTTGTGCATACCTACTTAATTTACATACTCATGATAAATTAATTCTGTAATGGCTTGTCACAGTGCATAATTATTCACTTTCTGCACATACATGTTATTAAGTTGTTAATAGGCACCTACCTACATGATCAATATTTTTTTCATCTTACTACCTCATGAAAACACCTCGGAATTATTAAATAGAAAAGATAAATTAGTAGTGTCGTTTATTAATTTATATGTATGGCTGACAATTGTATTTCCTTAGGCTAGCCACTCACTGGTGACTTTTTGCCAACTTAAACTACTACCTTAACACACTTTTACAGCTTTAAAGATACTGAAAATAATATGAGATTAAATTGTAATCTCTGCTTTTGAAAAACCATGCAATCATCAGCCTACCCTTTATATCATTCCACTAAGGGTTGGTGGGTCACATTTTCTTTCATAATTATCATTCCTCATACAATTCATTCATCTTTACTTTAGTCTCTTTATCTCTCTCCATCCATAAGTTAATAGAATTCTGGGCATGCGGGCGGCGAGTAAAGGGCAACTCGCAGCCCGACCATGGACCATGCCCGGGTCGACGGCGCGTTGTGTTCCACGCGCGCCTCAAAGAGCGTCAGCATAATGACGGGGCCCCCTCTCTAGAGGGCCAAAGCCTGCCGGGGTGCAGGACTTGTATCATTACCGTGACCCCGGGACATAAAGGGCTATTGAAAGACACCGTGGATTTTAGTCAGTACAAGTCTGACAGTCCCTCCTGCCCTGCCCGGGGTGGGAGGACTCATTTGATGATTTTACCACTATAAAAAAAAAAGTTAATAGAATTCTAAGTACTGTAAATTTAATATAACTGGTATTTGTCATTTTATACAAATAATATGGTTATTTCATGCTATTTTCTGATAAACAAGGCATTTGATGATAACAAGTTGTGGCTTTATTATCAACCGTGTACAATCCTTATCACCAGCATTGGCAATGTTAATTTAAAAAATAAGAATGATCTTAATGTGCGAGTTTCTGAGTAAATTCAAGATGCTTCTTCATATTTGTAACTGACTTCAAAAAGGAGGAGGTTCTCAATTTGAGCAGAAGTTTTTGAACTACTGCTCAAAAGTAGAAATTGGATTACCAACATGACACACCACAAAACAAACACAAATCCAAAAGATACGAAATATTAGACAATGGGAATAAAGGAGGTAGCAGGAGCATGTTGGACTAGACAAGCAAGGGACTGATCGTTGTAGAGAACACTTGGGGAGGCCTATGCTGGAAAGCAAGACAATCCAGAAACCTAACAAACAATATTATACAGTTACTTTCAATCAAAATTTTTCATAGAGTACTAAGTAGTCAAATGAAATGTAACCTATTAGATTGTTAATAAAGGCTTATTATTTATTTATTTATTTTGAACTACAATTTAAAATAATGCACAGTAATCTATTACATTTAAAAGTACCATTCAACATAGATGAAAGGGAGTAAAGCTATAACTAAGTAACCAGAGAGTTTACTTGTAAAACAAAAATGTACCCAAGGTCTGTTTCCCTTATAGTTTTACTTTAATCCATAAAACAGACTGCTGTTTTGTGACTAAGATCATCCCATCCAATTCCTATTGAAATGTACAGTTAGCTTCACTAGTTATAGTTACTCATCTCATAGGACAACTAAAGACGGTACGGTTGGCGCAGTGGCTGAGCTATCGACTGCTGCGCAGCGTGTTGCAGGTTCGATCCCTGCATGGAACTAATATTTGTATGATTTGCAAGTATTTGTTCCAAGTCTAGGTGTTTGTCAGTTTCAATGTTTGTAAACGCACCCACAATATAGGAGAAATTCCTGGAGTGGGGGAAGTTTAAAAAAAAGACATTGTTTTGGAAAAATGGCTCATGTGAAAGAGAAACCAACTTTGTAACTTACATTTGGTTTCATTAGATAGTAATGAAACCAAATGTTAGTTACAAAGTTTACGCGGTATGTGATTAATGTTTGCATTCATTAGCATATTAACAATAATGCTAATTGCCACACCTGCTAGTATTGTCAAAAAACATTTTAATATGTACAAGTCGGTGGAACTTATAACAATGTACCTAGTTTTAAATACAATTAAAGTAATGTGGGATTGAGTCAGAATTTTAAACAATGACATTGAGCACAATAATATCCACACAAGATCGCAGATTCTTGGCCAGTTTCCTGAGAACCACCTTTGTGTAGCCACAATCTTGAGTACAGTCAGCATCAAAAGTCGATGACCACATTCAGATTTTCAAAATCACTGTACATTATAATCACCCATAAATCGCTCAACAAGATAGGCGCCAGTATTGAATGAACATCATTAAAGTTCAAAATTAACTGAACACAATTCTTCAAAGGTCACTGAACACCATTTTGTCAAAAATTGCTGATCGTTATAATATCCGAAAACATCATTACATTCAGTTTTACAAAAGTCACTGAACAATATAAAATACTTGTTTTAGTTATCTAGTGTAATCACGGCAACGTCCAAAAATAACTCAACATCATAAATAACAAAAGTTACTGAACAACATTAAATGCTTATTTTAGTTACCTACTGCAAAACGTCCAAAAATAACTGAACGTCATAAATAACAAAAGTTACTATACTATCTTCAGAGTAATACTGGGTGTAAGGGACAGCCCTCCGCAAACTTTCAGGGCTTGCTCAGTAGACGAAACTGAACAATCTGCCACATTTTTTTTTTCAGGAAATTAAAAAAAATCATCTTCACCATAGAAAATTATAAACTTGATTGGACAGTTTGTATGGAGAGGCTGATTTTTTTTTCATTTCCGAAAAAATAACTGTAGAAGATTGTTCAGTTTCGTTTACTGAGCAAGCCCTGAAAGTTTGCGGAGGGCTGTCCCTTACACCTATACTAGGTCCAATCTAATCTTGTCCTATCCAAACTAAATTATTAAAAAAAATACGTGTGCCACTCGGGGACTGCCGCGGTAAAGCTATTGCATAGCAATTTAAAAAAAAAAAACAAGAAAAAACTATCGTCTACCGCGAATATTTAACGAGAATATCATTTAGGTATTTAAAATGTTTGTGGTGCACTACAGTAAAATAGAAAAATAAATTACAATGAAGATATAAGTGGGACTTTTGTATACAGGATTCCCAGGTCTCACTTCCAAACTGGGTCAAAAATTTTAACAGGTTATGGGCCCAGCACGCTTCCACTGCGCCACTTTCCTTTGTTGTAGGAGAATTTTATAAGTAGGTTTCATATGCGCGTATATTTGGTTAATTCAATTGTAACCTTAGATTAAAAAATGTCCAGATTCCGTGTTCGAAACAAAACGAAACGTTTTAAAGCGAAGCCCTCAGAATAATAACTAAAGCATAGAAGGAGGGCTAAAACAGCAACTAAACTCAATATACTTGCTTCATTTTGACTTACGGAGCCGCTTCTATGTTAGAGAAGGACACCTGTACAGAAATCATTTCGAAATTTCGTTGGTTGTCACTCATTCTGTTCAGACTAGTGATGTGACCCACTAAATTTCAACATCGATAGAATGTACAATGCATGTGTGAATGTATTTTTTTATGCATTTATTGTAATATCTAGGTAGGCGGATAAAATTACAATTTATACATATAACATCTAAATCGTTTTTTTGGAAGTTCGTTCAAAATGAAACTGTATTTTATTAGTAAAAGTAAGTAGTTTTATTTTGGACGAACTCCAAAAAACGACCGATAATTGATGACGAATTATCTAGTTCGTACTTAGGTACGAACTAGATGATAGTTCGTCATCATTATCACTTAAGTCCTCTTTGGTTCCCTACAGATTTGTATGTATCCAAGTATTAAACCTGACCCGGCTACCCCCGAATGTATTTAATTGCCATAGTGATCGATGGGAACAACGTGGGAGACTTCGGTTTTAAGAATGTTTTCAGCAACTCTTGCTTCAAATTACTTTCTCATATTTATTTGGATTTTAGACTTACAAAGTGGAAATTTATAATAATCTTTAATGAAAGACAAATAGATGGATGGATAATTTATTGTTTGCACAACTTAAAATGCAAACCGACCCACTGAAAACTTCTTCTTCTTCCTGCCTTTATCCCATTCTACTTAGGGTCGGCGCAACACGTTTTTTTCTTCCATTCTCCCCTATCAGACGTCACAGTATCATTTACTCCTTTTTCATTTACCGACCCACTGAAAACTGAAAAATAATAAACATTTTTACAAAAAAACAACAACCGACTTCCATACACTGCAAAGTGAAAAATTACTTCAAGGAGATGTTCCAAAAATGTATGATTCTACATTGTTACAAGCCGGCACAAAACAATGAACACTTGTCTGTGTTTTGTGTGTAAAATCATCAAGTAGTTTTATTCATACACACACTACTATAGATGCAAAACGGAGTTTAAATGTTTTAAACCATTTGGTTTTAAACCGTCTTTTTGGTTTAAAACGATTTAAAACCACACTTAGCGGTTTAATATTAGGTTTTAAATGTTTTTTTGTTTGTTCTGTCTTCCTGTAAGATATGTTATGTTATGAGAGTTAGGTTGCTGGTGATGATGAGTGGTTCCTTGAATCTGCAGATCTGCGTTGTTCTTCTTCGCAGACTTCCATAAGTACTTCCTGTAATGTAATACAAATTTGAATGGGATTTAGTGGATTTATTGCAAATAAAATAAAATTACTAATTAAAATTATTGATTAAATTATAAATAAATCATAATATATTAATATTATTATACCATTTCATCTGTTCTATCATGTTTTTTTTTCACAGTTTCTTGAAATCTGTTAAAAAACGTTGTCGATACTTTTTATCGACAACGTTTTTTACGTCACTATGGATGATCAAGATAACCTCAAAACAGTTTCGGAATATTCGCTAATAACTTCTATTGGAATAGATATTACGTCCGGTTTCCACTGCAAAGTGATTCAGCAACAATTGTTATGTATTTAAATTCGGTTATCAGTTCACATTCAACAAAAAAAATGAGCAAAATCTTACCAATGGAAGGTCAATATTTATTGTTTATTTTCTTTGCGTGATGAATGGGACTTGCAGCTCCCAACCGCACAAGACATTGCTCCACAGCGTCCACACACTCACTATTTGTAGTTAAAAAAAGAATTCGTGCAATCTAACAGTAAAATATTATTAAAATATCGCAAAAACATACACAGATTACAAAAAACACATAAACAATAAACACGCGAACAAGTCAAGTAGTTCAATGAACGAACTGTCAGGCATTGAAGCAAAATACTATCAAATTTGGCCGGGTTGAAATAGAACCAATATAACCAAATGACAGTTCATCTTGTGACATGCCAAAAAAGTAAAACAAAGAGTAAATCATTTATCTCTTTCACACATCCTTTTTCGTGCCATAAGATAGAAGGAGTATAAAAGTAGTTACAGAATTCATTTTTTAGCTTTCCTTCTATGCTTTAGTCATTATTCTGAGGCGAAGCCACTTTTTATAAATGTGTGAATGAGCGCCACGCACACATATGTTTTCCTTGGAGATGTTCACTTGTTTATGTAGGAACGACGGGGTAAATTGTTTGTTATTCCTTCACGCCAAAAACTATTAGACAGATTTGATGTTTTCTTCACAGATAGTTTTAGTTGATGAGCTCGTGGCTAAATAATTACAGCCACACAGGCCGATTTTCCGAGTAAAGCCACGCTTGCCGAGGTGGGTCTGTGGATGGGTCACCATCTGTCATAGCGAGTTTCCTCCGTGCCTCGGAAAGCATGTAAAGCCGTTGGTCCCGGCTGTCATTTGTAGATATTTGATAGTCGTTACTGTTAGTCAGAAGCTCTAAAGTCTGACAACCAGTCTTACCATGGAGTATGATATTACCCAGTTACTGGGTTGTGGAGGTCCGACAGGCAGTCGCTTTTTGTAAAATACTGATATCCAGCTGCATCTGGTTTGACTGGAAGCCGTGTTGTGCTCTGTGGCCACGCCACCTTATATTTTTTTATTATGATATAGCCCATTTTTATGTACGGCTAACGTTCATGACGTACATGCATTGTTTGTGAATGTACGATTTTTAATTTAAAAGAAAAAAGCAAATTAATGTGGCGTTGCTGCGGAGAATTCTCTGTAGCAACGCCACCTGTAATCAACATTTGTAGATTCAATTTCAGCTATTTCTCTGAAGTTATGTAATGTACGAACGCTGTTCATTATGTACACGTGATAAGTATGAAAAAATGTGTTAATTCTAAACGCACAAATCTATATATATAAAAGAACAGGGTTTGGTATCAAGACTCCACTACAGCCGAAACCGCTAAACGCAGAAACTTGAATTTCGGACAGCAGTTGCAGACTACCATGTAGGGGAGTAATAAGACGGGATTTTGCGAAAGTCCTCCTCTAAGGGGGGTAAAAAGGGGTGAAAACGTTTGTATGAAAAATCTTATTCCTTGGGTTTATAAACTTGAAACTTGGTATGAATATGAGTCTATGTAAATAAAAAAGATGGGCATGATTAGTTTTCTAAAACTACCCTCCATTGGTAATCGAGACGATGTTAAAGTTTGTATAGGAAAATCATGACGTGCGAAACGATGAATTTGAAATTCAGTATATAGAAATTAGATCAAAAATAACCAAACACGTGTTTTTAGATTTTTCGAAAATCACCCCCTACATTGGTGAAAAGGGGTGATTAAGTTTTAAGGGAAAGATTTTACTGCTTGCTTCGATAAACCCAAAACTTGGCCTAAATAATCTCTCAATCGAATAAAGGATGCATATTTATCTATATTTAAAAAATCAACCACTAGCGGTGTGAAGCCACTTTTAGCTAGTGTCTTACCAGAAAATTAGGGTTGTTACTGAAAAATTAGGTAGTAAATCAACGAAAATCGGTAATTTTTTTTTCGACCCAACATTTTTTTCTGTGGTTTTTGTCCAAACTGCTATCTGATATTAGCTTTTTGAGACAGTGCACTAAATCCTGATCGATCATATCAGGCAATAACGGTCTTTATCTTGAGTATTTTTACCCAATGGACCAGATAGTCAAACCATCAATTTTCTTCCATTTTGAAACAGCTACTTGCAAACCTTTAGGAAATACAAGAGCCAAGCTGTCCCGACATTATACCGAAGATATCCCGGACAGCAGTCTGTACGAGATTAGGATGGCCCTGAAGCAGCTTAAGCACAACAAGGCGCCGGGCGAGGACGGAATCACTTCAGAGCTTCTGAGAGCAGGTGGAACACCGGTACTTAAAGTCCTCCAGAAACTCTTTAATTCCGTCCTGTCCGAGGGCAAAACGCCTGAAACGTGGAGCAGGGGTGAGGTGGTGCTGTTTTTCAAAAAAGGTGATAACAGCCTATTGAAGAACTACAGACCGATCACGCTTCTGAGTCATGTTTATAAGTTGTTTTCAAGGGTTATCACGAACCGTCTCGAACACAGACTTGATGACTTCCAGCCTCCCGAACAAGCCGGTTTCCGAAGAGGCTATAGTACCATAGACCACATTCATACGCTGCGGCAAGTTATACAGAAGACCGAAGAGTATAACTTGCCATTATGCTTAGCGTTTGTGGACTATGAGAAAGCCTTCGATTCGGTGGAAACATGGGCGGTACTTGAGTCACTCCAGCGATGCCGTATTGACTATCGGTACATCGAGGTGTTGAAGTGTTTGTATAATAACGCCACCATGTCGGTCCGAGTACAGGAGCAGAGCACGAAGGCCATTGAGAAGAGGCGTAAGACAGGGGGACGTTATCTCCCCGAAACTGTTTGCTGCCGCAATGGAAGACGCCTTCAAGCTCCTGGAATGGCAAGGACTTGGCATCAACATCAACGGCGAATACATCACTCACCTTCGGTTTGCCGACGACATCGTAGTCATGGCAAAGTCGATGGAGGAACTCAGCATGATGCTCGATGGCCTCGACCGAGTTTCACAACGGGTGGGCTTGAAAATGAACATGGAAAAGACGAAAATTATGTCAAATGCCAATGTTGTGCCCACCCCAGTCTCTGTTGGAAACTCGGTAGGTACTCGAAGTTGTTGACTCATATATCTACTTAGGACAAGTAGTCCAATTAGGTAGGTCCAACTTCGAGAAAGAGGTCAACCGCCGAATCCAACTCGGTTGGGCAGCGTTCGGGAAACTACGCAATGTCTTTTCGTCCGACATACCTCAGTGCCTCAAGACGAAAGTCTTCAACCAATGTGTGTTACCAGTGATGACATACGGCACCGAAACGTGGTCTTTCACTATCGGCCTCATCTCAAAGCTCAAAGTCGCTCAACGAGCTATGCCCTCTCCATAGCTCATCATGCTCGGTGTTTTTCTGCGTGATCGAATCCGAAATGAGGAGATCCGTAGACGAACTAAAGTCACCGATATAGCCCACCGGGTTAGCAAGCTGAAGTGGCAATGGGCAGGCCATATTGCTCGCAGAGCAGATGGCCGATGGGGTCGAAAAGTATTAGAGTGGAGACCACGGACTAGCAAGCGCAGCGTAGGACGTCTACCAACTAGAGACAGACGACCTTATAAAGGTCGCCGGAAGACGCTGGATGCAGGTCGCTTCCAACCGGTATATGTGGAGATCTAAAGGGGAGGCCTATGTTCAGCAGTGGACGTCCTATGGCTGAGATGATGATGATGATGACTTGCAAACCTAACTAATTTTTCAGTAACAACCTTAATTTTCTGGTAGGACACTAAAAGTGGGTACTGTGGAGACAAGAAAGTTTCTTCTGTAATTTGCCAATCAAGTGTCATTCATTCATTTTGAGAAATATGCTTTGAAAGACAAGGGAAGTTTTCAGTAAACTTCAAACCAGAAACTTTATGACACATAACTTCCCAGGATATGAATAGTTTTATAACAAACTTATTCACTAGATTCAGTCGTTCATATTCTATCAGAAAAGTATAAATTCTAAGTGGTGACCATAGTTACTTTCTAACAAAGTACATAATGAGGGAGAGGTAGAAATTTTTCGAAAAATCTTTAAAGTGAGATATCTCATAGACCAGTCAGTTTGGACCCCATGTTTTCGGGGTTAAAATTTTGCAGATAAGGTCTAGTATCATTTCAAAAACCGCACCGAATTACAAATCGTATACACGGACATATAATTAATAACTACTATGTTAGTTTATTTTAATTCTCCTGACAATCTTAAGTAATGGCTATAATACGTTAGTTTTATTAATTTGACGTCACGGTTAGCGCAGTGGCTGAGTGATTGGATTGCTGCGTTGCGTGTCGCGGGTTCGATTTCCGCACGGAGCAAATATTAGTATGATCTACAAGTAGAAGTTCCGGGTCTGGGCGTTTGTGTATGTGAGTTTATATGTTTGAAAACGCACCCACGACACAGGAGAAATTCCTAGTGTGGGCAACATTTATTAAAAAACGAAACACTTTGGGTGTAATTTATCTATAATATTATGTGTGTATTTAGAAATATAAGTGTGTTTATCAGTTGTCTAGTACCCATAAAGCTCTGCTTAGCTTGGGACTAGATGGCGTTGTGTGATAGTTGTGGAATATTATTATATATTATTATTATTACTTTATGGGACAACTAGCACTTCACCCACGACTTCGTCTGCACGTGTTTCTAACTTCAAATTCAGTAATTTTATACTTTTGGAAAATCTAAAAATGGTCCAGTAGTTTCGGAGCCTATTTCGTACAAACAAACAGTCAAATATTTCCTCTTTAAAATATTAGTGTAGACAAACTGATTTTCCGATGTTCACCCCGATAGGGGTTGATTTTTTAAATAGTTTTAAAAAACCAACCCCAACCCAAGTAATAGTAATTGAGAGATTATTTAGGCCAAGTTTTGGCGTATGTCTATCTAGATGATAGATGTTCAAATTCATCGGTTCGCACGTCATGAATTTCCTATACAAACTTTAACATCGTCTAGATTACCAATGGAGGGTAGTTTTAAAAAACTAATAATGCCCATCTTTTTTATTTACTTATACTCATATTCATACCAAGTTTCAAGTTTATAAACCCAAGGAATAAGATTTTTCATACAAACGTTTTCACCCCTTTTTACCCCCCTTAGAGGAGGACTTTCGCAAACTCCCGTCTTATTACTCCCCTACATGGTAGTGTGCAACTGCTGTCCGAAATACAAGTTTCTGCGTTTAGCGGTTTCGGCTGTAGTGGAGTCTTGATACCAAACCCTGTTCTTTTATATATATAGATTTGTGCGTTTAGAATTAACACATTTTTTCATACTTATCACGTGTACATAATGAACAGCGTTCGTACATTACATAACTTCAGAGAAATAGCTGAAATTGAATCTACAAATGTTGATTACAGGTGGCGTTGCTACAGAGAATTCTCCGCAGCAACGCCATATTAATTTGCTTTTTTCTTTTAAATTAAAAGTCGTACATTCACAAACAATGTATGTACGTCATGAACGTTAGCCGTATATAAAAATGGGCTATATCATAATAAAAAAATATAAGGTGGCGTTGCCACAGAGCACAACACGGTTTCCACAATGAAACCTACTTATAAAATTCTCCTACAACAAAGGAGAGTGGCGCAGTGGAAGCGTGCTGGGCCCATAAACTGTTGAAAATTTTGACCCTGTTTGGAAGTGAGACCTGGGAATGCTGTATACAAAAGACCCACTTATATCTTCATTATAATTTATTTTTCTATTATTACCGTAGTGCACCACAAACATTTTAAATCTTCTTTTCTTGTTTTTTTTTTTTAAATTGCTATGCAATAGCTTTACCGCGGCAGTCCCCGAGAGGCACACGTATTTTTTTTAAATAATTTAGTTTGGATATGACAAGATTGGATATAAGTATAACTCTGAAGATAGTATAGTAACTTTTGTTATTTATGATGTTCAGTTATTTTTGGAAGTTTTGCAGTAGGTAACTAAAACAAGCATTTTATATTGTTCACTGACTTTTGTTATTTATGATGTTGAGTTATTTTTGGACGTGGTCGTGATTACACTAGATAACTGAAACAAGTATTTTATATTGTTCAGTGACTTTTGTAAAAGTGAATGTAATGATGTTTTCGGATTAAATAACGATCAGCAATTTTTAACAAAATGGTGTTCAGTGACCTTTGAGGAGTTGTGTTCAGTTAATTTTGAACTTTAATGATGTTCATTCAATACTGCGCCTATCTTGTTGAGCGATTTATGGGTGATTATAATGTACAGTGATTTTGAAAATCAGAATGTGGTCATCGACTTTTGATGCTGACTGTACCTACAAGAAAAATAACGTAAAATCATAGTTGCGTTTTTGCAGTGTACAAAATTTCATTATGTACAAAAAAATAATCAGCAGTCTTTCAGTTTTTCTAGTAATACATCAAATATTGATAAAGAAGCTTCAATCCTCCACAGAGATGCTGATGACGCAGTCCGCGCCCGCGACGGCTACGATTATGACGGCTACCGTCTTCGCGTGGAGTTCCCGCGCGGCGGCGGCGGGGGCGGAGGCCGAGGCGGCCGTGGAGGCCCCGAGCGCTTCGGAGCCCGCACCGCGACTCGCGGCCCGCCTGCCAGACGGTCCGAGTACCGCGTCCTGGTCACTGGACTGCCTCCGTCCGGCTCTTGGCAAGATCTGAAGGATCACATGCGAGAGGCCGGAGATGTCTGTTTTGCGGACACCTTCAAGGATGGCACGGGCGTGGTGGAGTTCTTGCGTCACGAGGACATGAAGTATGCTGTCAAGAAGCTGGATGATTCAAGATTCAGGAGCCATGAGGTGAGATGTTGCTTAGTAGCTTTTGGTGTATGATTTTAGGAAGATCATTCTTGCTCAATAAAACAGTAAAAAAACTGACAAACACCAAAATCATCGTGTTTTAGTGGTTGTAAATTCAAGCTACTAAATACGATGTAAACAGCTGTTTTATATTCTTAATATCTCCTAATTGATCCCATACAAAACACATTAAATTCAAAGTTTTCTATCATTCGTGTCTAAAACCGCGCGCTCGTTTCGATGATATTGTCAGAAGCATTCTAAAACGCTATTACTATAAATTCTAAAGTTTGCAGGCAGTTAAATGATGCCGCTATAAACATAGATATGTTAGACAGACATGCTATTATATTGATCCACTGCCATGCTAGGGAGGCGCCAAGGTGATATACCTTTATTATCTATTGATTTTAGTATGTATGGCTCGAGTTACAATGTAGGTGGCTAGTTGTGAGGAGGGGAGCTGTGCCAGGATCGTTGAGTCATTGAAAGGGGTTAATGAACTTGTTGTAGTGATGAATATTATACAAAACTAGCAAACCCGGCGAACTCCGTTTCGCCACCAGATGGCTTCGTTTTATGTAACATCGTCATTTCGTTTTTTTTTTTCCTAAATAATCTTTGCTATAAACCTCACGGAGCCCGAGACCTTTCCATTGTTTCCAACGAATGCAAAACCGTGGAAATTTATAGCGTCAGGAAGGAAGGAAAACCCGACTTATTTTTATATAGTAGATGATGGTTAATACGTATTTGAATTTACGGCGATAATGATAATGAGTTTATAAATAATGCTATGAGTTTTTCCTCATCATTATTTTTGTAGTTGTTTGTTCGAAATATACCCTTATAATATCATAAGTATTTACTGTAATCTATCTATGAAAACAAAATACTTGAAGTCGTTAAAGTGGTCATGTTATAAAAACAAACTTGTGTATTACGTAAATACTGATAAGATTACTGATATTTATATCTAAGAACTAATTTTAGAGACATCTACAAAGCAAATAAATGTTAAGATTTTTATACAACATGGATCCCAATAGCGTGCTTTATTTCCTTATTCCCTAGTGCACTAATACTACTGGTATTATTCCGAATAAATAAATAACCGTCAGTATGTAATATACATGATAAGGGTATTTTGCTTTATTTCCTTGATATGTTTCCCGAAGTATCTGTTGCAACTTGAAGGACGAATTACAATACCCACCCTTCATCTTGTGTTGCATGCACTAAAGTTTCGGTCACACACAGCGATAAATCGCTGTGGTAATATTGAACATGTTCAATTCAACTTGCGATTGCGACCAGGATCCTACGCATCGACCGCGTTTGGCGCTCTCATTGGTTGAGAGTTCATACAACCTTGGAGCGGGCCAATGAGAGCGCCAAACGCGGTCGAATTCGATGATCGAGTATCGTAATGACAACTCATTGTGGTATGGGTGGGTACAGGAATCTTTTCGCAGCAAACAGTCTGTAACATACAGCGAATAGACAGCTATTAGTTGCTGTGTGTGACGAAGTTTTAGAAGAAGTTTATGATATTTATGTTTTATTTAGGGCGAGGTGTCATACATTCGTGTGAAGGAGGACTACGGAGGTGGCGGCGGCGGCGGCGGCGGTGGTGGCGGCGGCGCCGACCGGTACAGCGGCGACCGCGACAGGTAACAAATAGTCTACTTGATGTTTGTGACAGTTCACGTGACTGTCAGCCTTGTGATAATCTCCTCAAAATTCTTGCCAAACTGTTTTGGAGAACTGTACTTGATAGTTTCGACAGATATATTAAGCTATGGAGCTTAGTAATAGAGGACGAGCCTATCAACCAGATGTAAAACCCCAATTACATTGTCAGCCCTGGAAGACCTCATACTCGCCCTCACTCAACCAATTACTTCTACTGCCGAAGAATAACATAGTGTAGTTTTGGTTTTAATATTCAGACAATGCAAGATATTTTTATGTGTTATTAAACTCTAATTTAGACAGACCAATACGTTGCAAGCTTCACAGCTTCGACGTTGTCATAATTTGAATGTACTTATGAATTGTTTCATGAGTTGACGTAGTCGTCCTGCCGGCAGGTCCCGCTCGTACTCTCCCCGCCGGCGCGGCTCCCCGACGTACTCCCCAGTGCGGCGCAGCTACTCCCGCTCGCGCAGCCGCTCGCGCTCGCACAACTACTGAGCACAGGTCGGTACTACCATCACTCCACCACACTACACACCACATGTCACTGACAATCAGAGGACAACCTTATTTCCAAATGTTCAGCATTTCAACGACTGTTACTTAACTTCTCTTGTAGATAAGCTACCCATCGTGGCTATGCAAAGCTCGTGTTACAGCTTTGTAAGTATAGAATTTCGAGGGGAAATATTAATAAAAGACATCACATAGTAATTCCAGCCCATCATAGAAGAGCAGGCATTACAAAAAAATATACATGATTTTCTAACTATTTAGACATGAAAAGTGGTCAAAAAAGTCCAGTTATGCAAAAAGGAATTTAATAACTGGTTACTTTGGAAAAATCATTTTAATTTTCAACAATATTATTGTGATATTAATAATTATATTCAGAAAGTACAAGTTACCTTGACCTGTTTTGAAGCTATCTTTGGTATCACAATATCTGCTCAATTGACTTAACTGTTAGTGTAATTAGTTTAACATGTGTAGGGCTTAGCTTAGGTCAATAATTTATCTAAATTTATTGTTTTTGTAGTGAAATTAATGGCTAAAATCCGTATTATCTATATTTTTACCGTCTTGGAAATATTTTTACATAA
Organism: Agrotis exclamationis; assembly: GCA_950005045.1. Classification (NCBI taxonomy): domain Eukaryota; kingdom Metazoa; phylum Arthropoda; class Insecta; order Lepidoptera; family Noctuidae; genus Agrotis; species Agrotis exclamationis. The sequence goes on from OX465437.1 coordinate 20,441,907, forward strand.
GCGACAGCTATATTTACAGTAAAGGAAGGATACACTGGATATAGCAGTTGACAGCTTATTGAAAATTACACTGGACTTCTCAGGACTATTTTGAAATAATTGAAAATATCTCTGGACTTAAGGATATGGATTTCATATGGATTTATCAGGTTTGCGGGAATACAGACATATTTTGGCAATGATATCTTTGAGATAGCTTTACGAATAATTATAATTTTTAGTTTGTTTGTTTTGCCTTGCATAATACGTTTGATTTTTGTGCTTATATAAATTAAAAATGCGTGCTCTATATTTAGTTCTATAAAGGCCTTATCTAAATAATGAAGATAAGGCAGATTAATATATTATTTTAATTGATAATCAATTTATAATCATATAAGTACATTTTAAAACTAAGACTTAGTAAATATTTTTTTAAATCTTGTAATATTCAAATCTTTCTCTAATTCAGTCCGGATTCGGTAAGATCACTGTGTCTGGATTCGGTAAGGAAACTGGCGTCAACTCGCTGTCCCTATCACTAGCACAGAGCAGTAAGCACATGGACTGTCCACATGACCTCACTTAACTAAATGTTGCGAATAAAATATGTGAGTAATGGTACCTCCATGTGGTTATTGTGGATGCCAGCAGGTGTTCGGTATACAACTGAAGGTCTATATTTCGACAGCAGACAGCTGACGGAGCGGCGGGCGGCCACGCGGCGGTGGGAGCCACACTCTGCTAGACTTAAGAGAGCATATTAATGTATTAGTTCGTCAAGCTGGACGACACTCTGTTACCGACCACGACCATGCACTACACTACACAGTACACACCGCGGCTACACAACCACAAGTACACATAAACATATCTTCATTGGAGCAGCGTGTACAGTAGTTCATGGACGTGGTCGCATTTTAGTGTTTAGTCAGTTATTTAGTAACATTCGGGTTAACGGTAGATGTTTGTTGCAACACGGCGCGTGCGACGCAGCTGGAGCGAGGTGTTTGAACCTGCACCGAGCTGCGTCGCGCGCCTCTATACGATATAATATGACACTATGACTGTTTATAATTAAAAGCATTTTCTTTTGTTTCATCCACTGTGGATTGGGCTCGTTGGATGTGCTTGGCTGGAGGTGTGAGTCAGGATGCCGTATAGAGGCCTCGCGTGTAGGATCGGATCGGATCGGATCGGACCGCACCGGCGGATCTCTGGCGGACATTTGAATATTTGTCGCGTGGATGTAATGTTCCCTTTCGGATGTTGGATTTCGTATTGGATCGTTGACGATCGGAGCGGCCCGGCGCGGTCACCTCTCACCCCGCGCTGGATCAGGATCAGGACCTTTGGGTATGAATATTCAAATTAATTGCAAAATAACTTATGTTGAGTGCACGCTCGGTAAAGAGTATTAATGTTTGTTTGGATATCCTTAACTCACACTTTATTTGCTTCTCGATGTCTGCCGTTTATTTCCTAGACGTAGGATTTCGGTTCAGTGACGATATGAGAGAAATTTTCTATTAGCTTTGCTCATTAGTGTGTTAGACCTAACAATTCAGTGTCATATATAAATAATTAGCATGCTTTATGAGCTTTCATACAACCTACCTGCGTGGCAGCGAGACGAGGTCTGTGTGGGAGGGTGACCGAGGATGGATGTTGTTTTAAAATTTGACAAATTATGTAATACAAATTGTAATAATGGAACGTGGTGTTAGGAAGACAAAGTTTAATCACAGATGAATTGTAACGTGTGCGTCGCCGACGCTCGATATCATAGATGTATTGTGTGGACATTGTAATTTAGGTACTGGATCTGCATTCCAAAGACCAACACAGTTTGATGGACTTAATAAATTCCTTACAAAAGAATTTGTACGTGTTTCTTTTCTAATGACCTATGACCTGCCCTAACAGCACAAATGTTTTCAGGAGCCCGCTCTGGAACATTGCTGATTGTTACAGCAAACTGTTGAACGCATTTGTTGCCGCAGTTGATGTTTTTTTCATGGAAAGTTCTTCATCAAATGATGAAACATACATACATAGAAATGACTTTCATAAGCACACCATTAGATCGAGTTAGAAATAATACGAAGATAATTAAATTCGAAGAGCTATTTATTATTTAATTAAATAAAAAAACATTATTTATGTACACAAAGCCTAGTAATATATTATCACATGAATAATCTACACACGTGTCTTTCACACACCACACTTAAATCTTAAACCCTGAGTGGATGGCGCAGGTTCCGAACGTGAGGTTCTCGTAGGTGACTTGTCTGAAGCCTGCGTCTTCGATCATCGTTTTGAACTTCTCCTGGGAACAAGAAAAGGGTAGGTATTTTTAATTTAGCGATAGACTCGCGATGGTAAGCGAAGATGGTTAGTTCACGAGTTTTCGCAATGGAAAAGGGTGTGGTCTTGCCTTTCCTTGTAAACTATTGGTATTGGAAGCCATAAATTGACGCCTGCTATCTAATGATTAGGCAGGGGTGTACTAGTACGCCTACATTTCGCCAGTTATACTATTTAGGTCCCGTGTATAGGAGGCCAGCCTGTGCTAGTGAAGAGGAGTGCTCAACATTAGTTCTAGTCTTTTCGATAGGATTTTGTGGAACTTCAAAACTCTTAACATTTATGTACCCATGGATAATTGTTTGAGTTGACTCTTCGTAATTAGTGCCAAACATGGACATACAATAACATGAATCATAGCTAATAGTACGTACCTGGTCGGGGAACTGCCGGATACTCTCAACGAGGTACTGGTATGGTTTCCACTGGCCCGCGAATAGCTGACCCAGTACTGGGATCACTTGAAACGAATACTGATCGTATACCCTGCAAGAGAAATGTACATCATCAGCGTATTGAGGTGCACTGCTGCAAATCTCGTGTATGCATGTTCATTGGAGGATCAAATGTTTTGGGGGCTATCTAACCTTGCTACAAATCCTCACTCCATCTGGGGGTGATAGTGTTAGGCGCCATCTCCACGAGCGAGGAAAACGCTGCGAGTCCGTCCTTCTATCGTCGGAGAATCTCCACGACGAGTGTTTATTCCGCCAGCGTATCGTCGTCGCGGACGCGCGGCGATTCCGTTGAGAGTAGTCGCGCGCCCGCCACGAGCGCGCGGCGATACGCCCGACTAATGTCACACATTGCCATGCGTGATAATAGAAAATTTGACTACTTTTTTTTTTACTTTTTTGTTGCCATATAGGGCTAGATAACGATAATATGGATGGTTTATTCTGAATGATACCGTCAAATATTGGAGTAATCGCCAAACTACGTTTGCATTTGGAGAAAACGACTGTCGCAACCGAGGTACGGGCACGCCGCAATCGCGGCTGTAAGACCCCTCTTTGAGGAGTGGCTGGATAGGTCCCACGGCGTCCTCACCTACCGCATGACGCAGGTCCTCACCGGGCATGGATGCTTCGGGAGGTACCTGTGTCGGATAAAGAAGGAGGAAACGCCCGGGTGTCACCACTGCGAGGACCGCCCGGAGGACACGGTGGAGCATATATAGGTACAGGACTGACCCGCTTGGGCAGAGCACCGCCGTGTCCTCTCGACGGCGATAGGCGGAGACCTCTCGCGCCCGGCATTGGTCGAGGCCATGCTGCGGGGCGAGACGGAGTGGGAAGCGGTCGCCTCCTTCTGCGAAGCAGTCATGCTCGCGAAGGAGGAGGCGGGCCGCGCGAGGGAGAGGACAGCGTCCTCCCTCCGCCGCAGTGGTAGACGCCCACGGCGACGGATGTCGCGGGACGATCTCCGGGCACCGTAGGCGCGGGCATGCGGGCGGCGAGTAAAGGGCAACTCGCTGTCCGACCATGGACCATGCCCGGGTCGACGGCGCGTTGTGTTCCACGCGCGCCTCAAAGAGCGTCAGCACAATGACGGGGCCTCCCTTTAGAGGGCCACAGCCTTGCCGGGGTCGCGGGACATACGTATACCGCGACTCCGGTACGCAAAAGGGCTACCGAAGGACACCGTGGATTTTAGTCAGTACAAGTCTGACAGTCCCTCCCGCCCTGCCCGGGGCTGGGAGGACTCATTTGATGATTTTACCACGAAAAAAAAAAAAACTACGTTTGTATGGAAGAATGACCGACTAGCGTACCCTTAAGTCTAAATGGTAAACCTACATTCAACTGCGGTGCGGGAAGGTGGAGGTCAGTGTGCAAGGTCAGGTGCCCAGTCATTGTGACCGCTGAACCGTGTTGATCTACCCTACTCGCACCGCGTAGCTACTTTAGGTCCCACCTCCATAACAGCCTATAGGTTGCTTGTTATTGCAATTAATATAAATTATTATGCAAGCTGCCAATATCTACTATCTATTAAGGTGACACTAGTCAACATTTTTTCCATAGAAACTTCGGGAGGGTATTACTCCACATTTTCACAATGTACATCCAAAGTTAAACATGATATCGTTTTATCTCATTATTAATTTTGTCTGTACGGAAGCAGAATTGCGAAATAATAAGCCTTTAAAAAGTTACGAGCTTCCAAAGATTCGTTTTATTTTTTTTTGCTAATTTTAAAATAACTTTGGGCGTAAATTAGAAATAAAAGAAGCATCAAATTTCTAAAAAGAGAGTCCGTATCGACAAAGCACAACTAGCGATGAATTCGATCAATTTTATTTGAAACTAGCTTCCGCCCGCGACTCCGTCCGCGCAGATGTCGGTCTTCGCGTGGATGGTTTATTTCTCCATTTTGAGTAACTCTGACAATGATATCTTATAAATATCTATTGGACCCAAATACGGCTAAGCCTATAATAATTAAGGAGATCTATTGAGCTACTGCTGTTGCTCGCGTTCTGTAGTAAGTATTTTTTTCATAGTAATTCCGACCTTGTATTTACAAATAACTGATCGGAACAGTAATCAAAAAGGTCGCGCTGAAAAGCACGGGTTTTTGGTCCTCTAAACCAAAAATAACAGAATTGAATTACTGTTTAACTTAATAATAAAACTTAGTAGCCGAGTCTTGTGTAGCTATTCCAATTAGGACGTAGCCCGCAAGTGCACTGCTAGTTATATCACACGGAAAAATAATAAGGTTAAGTTCAGATGAACGCGCGACGACGCGCGCTGCCGCACGATTCACCTGTTCAGATGGCGGGCGGCTTGCGCGCGACATTCTCGCGTGAACATTCAGTGAGAATGGACGTGGAGGAGGCAATTTGCTTATGGGTTTTATACCGCAAACTACGACGTCGCCGTCGAAAGCAAAGGCGATACTGGGTGCACCCTATTTTAAGTCAAAGACTTTCTTTAAGCCTGTTTGTGACTTTACATCCCATACTAAGACTACACGAAGATCGATTTGTCAACTATTTTCAGGGTTGTCGTCCTCCATTTTTTTCGTCGCTCCTTGCGTCCGTCCGCCTCAAACCGCGCGGGTCAACTGAACAGGTTGATACAGGAGTGTAGATCTTAAACCGCGCGTCACCGCGTGGTGGCGCGCGGGTCAACATTTAGCGCGCGGTGCATAGCGGTGCGCGCGGGCGCGCGCGGTGACGCACGGTCATATACACAACAACATTGATTTGTTACAATCTTAAACCGCGCGTCGTCGCGCGTTCATCTGAACTTAGCCTAAAGTCGCGGTAGTCATTAACTGTCGGAGAATCTTAACACCGCGATTCAGAAATGCGCGTCATAGGCACAACGCCATCTAGTGGTGAGTGGTGGAACCTTTTTAGAAATCAATGGAGGCAGGCGTGGCGTAATGTTCTACTTGCTTGATAATAGGTGTCGCCAGTGGTTCCATAATAGGGTTTGTTATAGATTTTTTTTTCTACGTATTTTTCCAGGATAAAAAGTATCCTATTTTATGCCCAGGATAATAAGGTATAATTATACCAAGTTTCATCGAAATCGAACCGTTAGTTTTCACGTGATGCCTGCACATACAGACAGACAGACAAAAATTTTTTTAATCACATATTTGGGTTTGGTATCGATCCAGCAACACCCCCCGCTATTTATTTTTTCAATATTTTCAATGTACAGAATTGACCCTTCTACAGATTTATTATATGAATTGATTGATGCAGTGTTTGTTTCATAAAACCCGATCTTCCAAAGGCCTTTTCATATTTTTTACGCGCGCCTTTTACTCTGAATGATCGTGCATCTCACTGAATGTTTTCCACGGGCGTGGTGCGGGGAGATGACGCTCACGCACACATGAACAATATGCACACGGACCACGATGTGAGGTGAAATAGCACGGTTTTTAGCCGTGTCTGCCAGTGAGTTCGAGGCCGCGACAAGTGCCACCTTAATGGCGATATAGGCCAAGTAGGTGTCAAAAACAATATGTATACGTACCACTGTAATGTACTGTTGGGCAGTTGGCTGAACTCAAGGCACATGAAACGACCGCCAGGTCTCAGCACTCTGTAAGCTTCCTCTAGGACCTGCACAGGAAAGATTTGGTAATTGTAGTGGGCAAATCTGACTAAGCTTCGTTTCGCGACAAAATTAACATCAGTACCTACTGTCTGCTATGGCTAGTCCCTTGTAGGACATATGTCTTGCATCTCGTCTGCACTGGCATGATGGCGCAGTAGGGCCCGACACGGACGACCCGACAAGAGGAAGATTTATAATTACTTGGCCAGCTTAATTACACACTTTCCTTTTTTTCAAAGTTGCGGCCACGCGTGTTTAGTAAGTAAATTGATAGCTATCTCTAACGGTCTAGGGTCTGCTGTAAGAGAACCCAATTCTGGGTTAAGCTCGCCTTTGTACATAACTTACCCTTACGTGAAATGTTATTTAACTATATTATGTGTGTACAATAAAGAATAATAATAATAGCGATAAGTATTGTATGACACAATTTTTTACGTAAGAATTTTGATGGCATTTTTAGTATCACTTTGATTTTATTAGCCACTCATGTGACTTGCATAATTATAAAGATAGCTAGCATCAAAACGCACGTCCAACCATTCATTTTTCAGTCACTTGAGTATGCACGTATGGAAAGCGTAGGTGTGATGCTGTCTATACAATACGCTGATGATGAAGTACCTATCCACTACAGAGAAGCCAGTGTAAGCAAACCTACATGATCGATATGAGTACAGTTCCTGATGCCGAAGGCGATGGTGTACGCGTCGAAGCTGTCCCCGGGCAGCGCCAGTTGTTCAGCGTCCCCGCACACCCAGTCTATCGACACACCGCACGACTCGGGGGTGTAGCCTAGTCTGGAACAGAGGTACCGGCCATTAAGCCGGGTTCAGATTGGTGTAATGCGAATCTAACGATTACGTGTAGTATGCGTCAACAGTGTGGACGGCACACGAACTCGAATTGAGAACGCGAATACTATACTGCGTGCGCCTTTGTGTTAGCGCAAAAACCGACAGCCGATGGATCAGCCGCGAGCGTTCGCGGTGCCGTCCACACCTAAAATTCGCGTTACATTACACGGTGGATTCGCGTTACATTACGCTTATGTGGACCCGGCATTATAGAGAGTTTTATTTAGGTATAATGTGCTGGGTGGTAGCCACGCGTTTTCGGGTGCGGGGCAGTGGTCCAACTGTTCTGTCCAACTAGTTGGACCACGACCCCTTACTAGGGGCAGTTGTCCAACTATTAAAATAGTTGGACCACGGCCCCTAGTAAGGGGTCGTGGTCCAACTCATTTTAAAATAACTTACCAACCCTAAAAATCTCCATTTGATCTTTGTGGAAAGGTACCTTGACCTACTGAAGAAAAATAGTAAAATTAAAGTCGGGTGAATAATTTTTAAACTTTATTTTTTACAATGCTTATAACTTCACATCACCTTACTTATGCTATCTTATGCACTGACGGAATCTAACATTCAGTATGGTCTTAGTAGTTAGTTATGTATGGTCGAACCTTCAAAACATAATATAAATCTTGACAAAATAAACAAAATTCAAGTTCAAATTTTAATAAAAACGCTTGCGTGACCTAAATTAGAAAACAATTTTATTTCATGACGATTTAAATGGCCTCTTCAAACACTGTAAAGTCTTATCAGTACATACACAAATTATTTGTTTGTGTTTTTTTTTTATGTTACGTATTACCGGTGCTACGGATCACAAAATTTTAGTGCACATGACTGTATGAAAATGATGTAGGTATTGACAAGAATTTGGGTTGAATAATTAAACTAAAAAGAGTATAAAATCTTTAAAAAAATGTAACAACCTGCCAAAAAAGACAATGAAATAAGAAAAACATAAAGTCACCGACTTCCGAAAGAAAAGTTATTTTGTGGGTTATTACCCTTTTTTATGCGGTTACATTATTTTTTGAAAAAGTTTTCATTGTTTGTAAGTATTAATTAATAATTTTGTTTTTTACTGATAAATAAATTGAAAAAAAATAATCAACGAAATTTTTCTAAAGCATGACCTACACTAATTTCACCTGAACTCAGTTGAAGCTGAATTTCACGAATATAGTAATCATTGTCAATTTGGACCTTACGCCTTTTGGATGCGATTTCGCTCGAAAAAGATGTATGTTGTAAAACATTTAATAGACGCAACATTGTAACGTTTTTTGCATTAATGTGCCGACTTAGTTTCGCATGCGAGCTTTCTAAAATATTGTTTGTCCGATGCCTCTGGCTAAATAGGTTTAGAAGCTGTGAAAATTCGTCAAAACTTCCTTTGATCCAATATCTTTCTATGTATCTAATGAGTTTGTTGGCTTCAGCACCACTTTCTTTTTTAATGTAATCCCACCCTTCTTCAAATTTATCACTCTGCAATAGTGGGAAAACTGAGCACAATGAAATAATTCTTTTGACTCTTTTTGATTTTGTTTTTGAGATACCTAATTTTTTTGCTTTTCTCCAAATACATTGTGACCAATGATAGTAACAGCCTACAATTTTAACTGTCGGACAAAATTCTTTAATGCTGTTCAGAATAGACATTTCAAAGTCACAATGAAATATTTTTGGATCCCAATTTAACTGTGATCTTAGCATTTCAAATAACGCAAAATAAGTGGATTGCTTTTTGTCACTTAGAAAAGCAAAAACCAAAGGCGTTACATTAGTAGACTCATGTGTGCTTCCCGTGTCGCCAAATATAGTAAATAATTGTACGAAAGGCCTGGGGCAACATTTAAAGGTTCCATCCGCAAAATACTCATTTAACTTTTTCATCGACTCTCTTGCTTTTAATGAACAAAAAACTAATATACGCGTTCCTTCATAATAATAATCCGTAAATAGAAAATCTTTAAATTTTAGTGGTACTTCTATTACTTCCGTATTAGAAAATACCGTTTTTGAAACACCCAATGATTGGTTTCTAGCATTATATAGGCTATGCTTCAAATTTGAAAATGATGGAAATGTAGTTATAGTATCATATGTTGTATTTTTATATTTAGTTAAAGTATCGTTATACAGTTTTGGAATAGGTTCATCGGAAACCTTTACTTGTTTTTTCAAGTTGTCTAGTGATAGCGATATTTCATGTTGCACTTCATTTGGAATACAACCATCACAATGAGTCTTCGTGTTTACAACTTCCTCCTTTACCTAAAATTAAAGAAAATCTTCCATTACTTATTATTAACCGTGATACCGTAACATAAAATAACCTATTAGTACGTACATTAACGGTCACCGATCCTTTGCAATTCATTTTAGTTTTGTTTGCGCATCTCCAAATTGTATTTCCGTTTTTGTAAACACGAACTTTATAGTAATGACGACGACCCCACAGTAACACCGTTCCACCTTTTCTTTTCACGTAAACACAAGCAACTTCTTCATCCATTATTTTTTAAATATTATATTTGTAATTAATAGAAAATTTTCTGTACGATTTTATTTCAATCAAAGCCCGTGTTGACACAATTATGACAAATGCATTGTAAGTTCTATATTTGATAATAATCAGCCAGTGTCTACTTATTTTTTGCAAAGAGGTTCAATATAACCGTAAACCCGTAGATACCATACATACATAATTATAGCGTTGGGGCTTTTAGGGTTGGCAACTTATTTTAAAATGAGTTGGACCACGACCCCTTACTAGGGGCCGTGGTCCAACTATTTTAATAGTTGGACCACGGCCCCTAGTAAGGGGTCGTGGTCCAACTAGTTGGACAGAGCAGTTGGACCACTGCCCCGCACCCGCGTTTTCAGTGTAAATGAAACAGATCTTTGTTTTTTTTACGCCTGTTTAACGTTTTGTACACCCCTACTTTTGAGGTCCTGGTGGAGCCCTGGGTGGAGCAGGAGAGACTGTCAGACTTATTGACCAAAAACATCCTGTTCTTTCACATGGTCTTTGCTAGCGTTCCAGGGTCGCGGTATCCTGCGTAGAAAATCCCGCGACCCCAGAATCTATAGTACACCTGACTAGTTGCAAACTGTTGAACCAACAGAATAATTATGAAAGATTGTTGTGCTAGCAACATGGCACTTTCGGTGGGCTTGGGCCACTATTCCAATGAAGCAAAATTGTTTTCCTGGAAGATTTCTTGTTGGGAAATTAGGCAGAGTGGTCAGGTGTACATACTTCAATGCTCTCTGCTTGCCGACATCCAGCATGGCTTGGTTGATGTCACAGACAGTGACGCTGCTCTTGGCTGTGTGTGCTGGACCGAGGCTCTGCAGGTACTTTATATATCTGAATGCTATGTCACCTGAAATGTTAGTGAAATACCTTATTACTGAATAGAATAGAATATAGTACAAAACTGGTCTCACTCACTTCTACAATATGATCTCAGTCTGTACAAACTAAAGGGGGAGGTAGCTTGCTTAATTCAGACAATAAAAGTAGTCTACACATGTGGGGTCAGAAACCATCCCTACATCTAAAATTAAGTACTGTCCAGTCAAAAACAAATACAACTGATCTGTATTTGTTTCGCAGTGCCAACCATATAAAACAAGGTATTGTGTATGGTTACCTATCATAAGATCGAAAAATGTTTGACCGAATTTCATTTGACCTAAAACTTTTCAACTATTATCGTTTGGTTTTTTTTACTTCATCGAAGTCACGTTTGCCACTGTTTCAGTTAACCTATTATCTGTTCGTTTTTTTTCGTTACTCCAACACTTCATTTGACCGAAAAACTTTTTACCGATGTTACAGTTACTCGAAATGACGGTTAATCGAAGTATTATGTTTCCAAACATTCAATAAACCACTGTTTTAATTGCCATATTTTCATTTCACCAAACACCTAGAAATTTGTGCACACTAATTATTGCTGTTACATTTTTAGCAGGCGCCATTGAAATGTAGGTAGACAATACAAAACAATTGTACAAAAGTCATATACGATAATATAACTCTGACGGGTTTGTATTATCATTAATGACATTTGCTGTTATTTACATAGTTGGACTATAAAGGTGAAACCGCACTAGGCGGAACTGCACTGCAGCGGAACTTCGCGACACGACTTTTCTTTGCCACGCAGTTCGGTTGCAGTGTAGTTTCGTTGCCGCGCGTATACGAGACATCACGCACTAACGTGATGTCTCGTATAATTTCATAATTATATTATAAAGAATATTTTGACGCGTCGTGTCGCGCAGTTCCGCCTAGTGCGGTTTCACCTTTAGAGGTGTTCTGGCTCTTCTATTATTGTGTTGTTCTTGTCTTTGTAAAAAGGTTTGTATTGTGATACACTTGCATACAGCATAAAAACAGATATGCAACATGCAAACAAGCACCACAAAAAGCAAGCAAGCATGCAGTATTCACGCAAGCATGCAGCATGCAAGCAAGCATGCAACATGCAGCAAGCATGTAGCATGCAAGCAAGCATGCAACAAGCAGCAAGCATGTAGCATGCAAGCAAGCATGCAACATGCAGCAAGCACGCAGCATGCAACATTCAGCAAACACGCAGCATTCAAACAAGCATGCAACATGCAACAAGCATTGTTTCTGTCATGGCTCCGGCGCTGCGGGGTTTTGGGTGGCCCCACGCGAGCTTATCGTCGCAGATAATTTGAACGCTCACCACCGCAGCTTCGGTTTACTGGCCGGCTTCGCCGGCCAGCCTCAGCCGCGGCGGCGGCCGTTCCAACCACCTGCTCCTCAGCTCGCGGGCCACCTCACCCCTCCGCGCCTACGCGATTTTAAATTACACTCTAGGGGTAGGACAGACAAGACTACGTAAAGTCGGCTTTGCAGCATTTCGTTTCCGCCACAAAGTTTTATAGCACAATATATTGAATTTTTATGACAGTAATTTAATTTTTCGGTAAAATGTTATTTCAGTATGGTGAAAATATGGCAAATAAATCATTTGGCAATTGATAAAAGTTTAAAAGAGGCTTCGGTCAATAGTAAAAAGTTATTTTGTTAATCGGCGGAACATACTTCGGTAAAATAATACTTATGGCTAATGATACTTCGATGAACTGAAAATATGTCAAACAATGCATATAGCAAAAGAGATGTCGGTCAATAGTTTTCGGTGTAATGAAATTCGAACAAACAAAATTCGGTAAATTGATCGGTTCCCATTGTGTATACATACAATAAGAGGCAAAGACTTGTGGCATCACAAAAGAAAAAAACTTTATCATCACTATTTACTTGACTAGCCTCTTTTAAAGTTTATTATGGTTCAACAGGATTTGCTGAACACCAGAATTTCACAAGGTGAAAGTGCTTATTTGATCTCTAATACCTAGGTATATCTTGTAACTACTAGTAATAACTGGGCTCCTAATTATCCATGACAAAAACCTAATAAATATCATGGAAACCACACTCACCAGTGCCGCCAGCCATATCCAACAGTCTGGTCTCTTGTCTGGGTGCTAGTCTTTGCATGAAGATGTCCTTCCACACTCTATGGATGCCCATAGACATCACATCATTCATTAGGTCATATTTCTCAGCAACGGTCTCAAATACTTCGTGAACTGGAACATTTACAATATTTTGTAAGAAGTTGTTTTTATCAGAATATGAAATCAACAGAAGAAAAACTGGTTAGCTTCTCATTAAGACGACTCTGAACCTTTCTTCCTAGTTATAATTTCTCTCAACTCAATATCTCAAGCAATTTTAAAAAATGTTTTTTTAGATGTGATGTAAGCTAAAACTGTGATGTAAGAAAAAGACAAACCAGTAACAATTTTTGATGAAAAAGTTGGGTAAGGTAGTTAGCAGATATTTTATATTTTTGTGGGTTTTATTTTTTTCGCTCAGACAAAACATGACTGAATTCACTTCTGATTCTCAACCTAAAAGGTGCGTAGGTTTTACATGAGTAAATTGCATGTTCTTAACCAACTTTACCTTTTTGCGTTTTTTCGCCTTCATCAACAACTTGAAATCCAAAGTGTGTCTGACCGGGTTTCATTGCTTCGGTGTTCGTGTCCTTGGAAACTGTTAGTGTGCTGATAGAGCGAACCCGAAATGCTTGTCGGACTGCACATCTTGTGTTAGATAATGTAAGTAATCCTTTCCTAAGCGCCATCGTTTTTTTTTCTATAAAACCAGGCAGCTGCACAAAAATTTAAAAATTAGTGCCTCAGCAGCACCAGCAGCCCAGCTGACTGTCAGCTGTCTGTCAGTGTCAAAATTTTTCACAGATGCATCTAGATCCATTTCAACTTGGTCTATGATCCATTTTTTATAAAAAATACAGGTTTAATTTTTTACCAAAATAGTGGTCTTTTTTTCTTATTCACTATATTTATTGAACCAAAACAACAAATCACAGCACTTTTCTCATTGGGCTTCGCAGAAACGGCAGAAACTAAAGATTGCCATATTCTGTTAGGAACCTTACCTAAGCCCAGCAAACACAAACGGAACGTAGCCGTCATTGTCAATCACTTCAGAAAAAGTCACAACAAAACAAACTTTAAAAAATGAGTCAATTTCTTTGAAAACAGGAACAAACATGAGACTAGATTATTATTACCGAACAGTTATAAGTGTTATCAGTAGTTATTTTTAAGAACACCACATCTAGCTTTAAGCAACATGTTAGCTCCAAGCGAAAGTAAGTTGAAGTTACCTGGCTGATGATTAGTTGTTTTTCCTAATAGAATCTATAGTCTGTGTAACAAGCTAATAATTTCAAGGCTTTTTTGAGACATTTTAGTCATACTCTGCGTAGGTAATAGGTATCTATTAAAACTCAACATCGCACCGCTAGTTAACGAGTTCTCCAAAGATAAAACCTATAGGATTCACCTATTTTGTGTGTAGTGGATTCACATATAAACATTACGGTTATAACAATGTCCATCTCTCCAGTGTACGTAGAACACAATCTAGATCACTACCGGCAGCGCTACAACTGGGACTGCGGCGTGTCGTGCGTGCTGATGCTGCTGCCTCCGGAGCAGCGCGAGAAGATGCTCGAGAACTTCGAGCAGATCTGTGAGGACGAGGGGTTCCGACAGTCCACATGGACTATAGACCTGTGCTATTTATTAAAGAGGTAATAAACTAGCTAGCCAGTGTTTTTACCTAATAACTTTGAGAAGAAACAGTCACAATAAACTCAGAAGTCATCAATTCAGCCTATCACAGTCCACTGCAATACATAAGCCTCCCCCAGGTTGCTCCACATAGTGTCATCCACATCCTATCCTCTGCCTTTCACATACAGAAATCATATTCTCTTTTAAAGTTTAGACATTATCTTGGTCAAGACATAAGGGCACTGTGCAGGTGTCTGAGATGGTCTTTTATAGAAAGAACCTGACAGATCTGAGTGGATCTGTCCAGTATGTGTTTTATAAGTCCTTGATTCTTTGTTACAGGTTCAACATCAAACACTGCATGTACACAACATTACTCGGAGTGAATGAGGAGTACAGGCGACATGGATACTACGACAGGATAATAAATATGGTATGGATAACTTCACTGAATTGTTATCTAAGCAATCAATGAGCTCAGCTTTATTATACAAGTGGTGGATGTAGGTCCCAAGTCCCAAGCTACTCCACTAAACTCTGTCTTTTCATCTTTTGCTTCACAACCTCAGCTTGCCCCAGATGGCCAACTTTTTAAGGTTGTTATAATTATCTAGGTGGGATACATCCCATATGAAAAACGTGTCAAAGCAAAATGACCTTCAAATCAAATCAAAAATATTTATTTGCTAGAATATGGTAAATGACTTGTAGACACGGAGTCTGTTTTTTTTAAAATTATCAATGCCACTTACTTCCTAGGACCGTGAACGTGTCAAGCGTCGCTTCAGGGAGGCCTCAGTGTGTGGCATAGATGTTCAGAAGCACTCACTGACCCATGCAGAGCTGGTGACACACCTGGCCACTACGGGGCCCGCCATAGTGCTGGTCGATGCCTCCATGCTCGTCTGTGATCTCTGCAAGCATAATAAATTGAAGGCTGAGTTTAGGTAAACATTAACAGCCTTACTACAAAAACTTAAACATCTGTTGAACACTTGTCTAAAAAAAGTGTGACTGCAAAACGGACCTTATTTCAACGACATAATCTGACATTTTTTTAGACAAGTGTTCAACAGACGTTTAAAAGTTTTTGTGGTACAACGGTAATTTTTTTATGTACTTACCACCATGCATTTTGATGTGGCGTTTTTTTTTTGACTGAGTGGGATGGTTTGTAGTTTTGATTTATGAAGATCTGTTCAAGCGTTATTTGATGATCATGACATGTCGGAGATTCTTTTTTTTTAAATTATTATCGGGTTGTTGTCCAGGCGTTGTTTCGGCGGCTCATACACAGGCCACTACATAGTGGTGGTGGGCTACAGCCGTCACAAGTTGCTGTACCGGGACCCCGCGCTGTCACCACGTCTGTGTGCGGCCTCCATCGCGCGGGTGCTGCGAGCACGCCGGGCCAACGGGACCGACGAGGACGCCATACTCGTGTACAAGGACTACCGGTGATGGAATGAGGAGGTAGGGATAGGTTTTAACAAGTTATGACGTTACATTTAGTACTTAATCTTTGTTATAGTTAATTTTTTTAGTAACTAATAATAAATGTAGGACCTGGTGATAAATATTGCACCCAGTCCGAAAGAGACAGGATAGATTTAGCCTCGTATAGCGTAATCTCTGTCCCACAAAGCACAAATCAACCACAACGAACGACAAACAAATAACTGACAAACCACGCATAGTTTCTGGCAGAAAACTCTACGAAGCCAAATCTGTTTATCTCTTTCTTACGCTCGATGTGCAATATTATATTATCACTTGTAAATAAAATTGATGTCGTAATTATTTTGACTACTTCAGACAAATGCTCCCAGTACCTAAGTCCCAAAACAGAGGCCTTTTGACTCCAGAATGATATGTCAGAGCATGTTTGACAAACTGAAATTGGGCAATGTTTTACATTGTTGTCTAGTTTGTAGTTAAGTACTGTATTATGTATTCATCATCATCATCATCTCAGCCATAAGACGTCCACTGCTGAACATAGGCCTCCCCTTTAGATCTCCACATAATTCGTACCCTTATTGCAAAAACCGATTATCTGCATAAAAAATCGAGTGATAATGGGTTTTACCTGTAGCTTCGTCGTGACTTGAGGATTCGATATGTATATTTAACTAAAAATTGGTAAAAAATGCAGATAATCGGTTTTTGCAATAAGGGTATGTATACCGGTTGGAAGCGACCTGCATCCAGCGTCTTCCGGCGACCTTTATAAGGTCGTCTGTCCACCTCGTTGGTGGACGTCCTACGCTGCGCTTGCTAGTCCGTGGTCTCCACTCTAGTACTTTTTCGACCCCATCGGCCATCTGCTCTGCGAGCAATATGGCCTGCCCATTGCCACTTCAGCTTGCTAATCCGGTGGGCTATATCGGATTCGATCACGTAGAGAAACACCGAGCATAGCCCTCTCCATAGCTCGTTGAGCGACTTTGAGCTTTGAAATGAGGCCGAAAGTGAAAGACCACGTTTCGGTGAGGTTTCGGTATTATGTATTGATATGTCATAATTATGTTCTACTTACTGCTCTCAATACGGTGAAGGAAAACAACTTGAGGAAACCAGCATGTCCTAGAACCAAAGTTTCGTAGACATGTGACATCTACCAATGCGCACTCTGGGCCCGCGTGATGGATTATGGCCCACTACCTATCACAGAGTCTGTGTCCCAGCAGGGAGAACATTTATAGGCTGGGACCTACTGATATGTGGGTCTTGACTGTTTATAGCAGGAGCAAATTATTGTCATATTCTAGGTACCAATAACTAGTGAAGTAATTACGAGGTCGATCATTAGTCCATTCATGAGTAAAAGTTGCACAACATTGTTATAGTAAAATGTTTCGATATCTCGCAAACCAGTCAGTTTGGTCACTGGTTTGGACCCCACGTTTCCGTGGTTATAGTTCAAATAAGGTCTAGTATTCCATTTCATAGAATGCACCCAATTATTACAAATGACCCTGTATAGTAAATACATTATGTGCTAACAATTAAACTACTGTAAGTTATATTAAGTCTTCCTGCAACAATGTTGTGCAACATTTGTTTACTATGAGTACAAAGCTGTTTTCAAAGTTGTTTGTAAATAAAACTTGTTTTAGACATAACAACGCTGAAGGTACAGTCAGTGACATAAGTCTGTTTACTAAGTAATTTCCTGAAGGTTTTTTTTTTGTTACTTAAACTTGCTAATTTATATTATGTTGATTTTGCATAAAAAAAAGATTGATTTTTTAAATGTATAGAATTCTTCGTAGACTTAGTAATAACAAATGTTTAATTTCAATTATAAATGATTTTTGTCACTGAATGTACTAGAAATGTGAGCTCTAATCCCTATGGTTTATGTCAGCTAGTTCAGTGATAACTATGTATTTGTAACTAAGTTTCTAATAGTACAGTCAGCATCAAAAGTTGATGACCACATTTAGATTTTCAAAATCGCTGTACACCGTATTATTACGATGTACAGGTATTTTGAAAATAGGAATGTGGGTAGCAACTTTTGATGCTGACTGTACAATAGATTATAAGATATTTTATTAAAAACTATGAAACAGGATTGTTTCTAATAATTTTATGTTAATTCTTACAAAATTAATAATGTGCCTTATTAATGCATAATGTATCGTATGTATGTCTTAAGGCTATGTTTAGCATCGCTAGCTACAATACCTAGGTACAGACGCGAGCACATCAAGCTACCCCAATTTGTCTTAATTGAATAGATTTTCCACTTTATCGCAATACAAGAAGGTTCATTTTCTATTGGGGAAATTTGACAAATTGGAGTATGTTGATTACTGGCAGTGTCTTATGTTTAAATGTAATTTTTTAATATGAATCAGAATACATTACATTCTCTAGTAAGTCGATTTAAAATCAGAGCCATGACAATAATTAAGACTACTAGGACCTTATTACCATGTATCCGGAGCAATATTAAACATTCTGAGAGTTAAAGCACACTTTTCTGAAAACTGAATCAAAATTGGTTCAGCCAAACCCGAGATAATCGCAGACAACAAACATACTGGTCGAACTGGGAACCTCCTTTTTTTGGGGTTCGGCCAAAAACCTTAAATAAAAAATTAAAAACTAACCCAGTACCCAATATATAAATAAAAAAATCTAACATAGACATTATAAACACAACTCTTGGTTTTTTAACGAAAAGCCTTCTTTTGACCACTATCTCGTCTGATGGTAATCGAAGATGTGGTCGACGATGAAGCATGCTTGTCTAGAAGTAACCTGTTCACTCTTGACTTGAAGACCACAAGGTTATAGTTATCATGAAACAAATACTCCGACAGGGAATTTCACTCCTTAAGAGGGCATATTCTGAAAGTTGGCAACGTCGCAAATAGTTGTCAAATACTAACAAGTTCTAATTAATTTAGCAATGTTACTGTATGGATACAAAAAATATGGCTCTGTAGTGCACTAAAAAATTGATAAGGGAATGCAATAAGTAATATCGTAACACCGAATATATAATTTTAGATGTAAAAAAAGTATTTGGAAACCTTCGAAATGCCTTTTTTACACCTGAAACTGTGACAACATCAAATTCAGTGTTTTAATTGCATTCCTATATCAACTTTGTAGTGCACTACAGAGCCATATTTCTTATTTTCATACAGTAAATTTACCAAATTAATTAAAACTTGTAAATATTTGACAGCTATTTGCGACGTTGCCAACTTTCTGGTTATGCGCCCTTAACAATTTCTTTAGGTATGTATGTCCAAGACAAAATAATACTATAATAATAAAAATATAGATAAGCAAAATATTAGTCATTAGCTTCAAAAATAAGGGATAATATACCTTTAATAGGACAAACCAGGAATTAATTTAATTTATCCCAAGCAAAGTTTGAGTCACCGTGATTCAATAGTAAACAAACATTGCTTCAAGTCTGTAGTACACTTGACGCACTTGGAATTACAAAAAAAGACCAATTATGTCGGTATAAGGATATAAATATGTACTAGGGGAAACACACTGATGAAAACATATCGTTTTTAGGAAAGTCGGTCGTGGCGGGTGGAAACTGAGCAACAACGTGTAATCATTGCTTAATTTTTCTTCTTTGTTTATTAAAAGTCAAGAGACAGTTTCCCTGGTTGAATTTCATTTTCGGTTTGAGTGTGACTACTGATCGTGCGTTTCCAGGGTCCATTCACAGGTCGGGCAGTGTTGTTAGCTTTTTCTATCAGAATTTCTGTAACAACCACGGAGTTTAGGTTTGTGCCCGTTTGGTAGTAATAAACTCGCCCCCTGTTACATGGGATTTAAGGGTGCCCTAGTCGGCGGAACGAACTCGTTGGCTGGCGGGATTAAAATGCATGCTATTTCATCCAATATCACGTACCAATGAGATGGATGAGCAGTAAGAAGCTAGGGCACATACGCACACATACATGCACCTTCGACTGACTCATACATGCGTGGAGAATGGACTACTGCAACTTTTCAAGAGACCTTCGGGAATTTGGATATTATTTTAAAACTACTGAATGTATCTGTTCAAAATAAAATACTTTATATTTTTGAACAAATTATCTATCCCTGTATGGTAATTATTTTACAATTTACCGTCTTCTTTTGTTATATATTTCCTCCCGAAGATGTGTTAAAATTAGTCTTAAAATAAGAAAGTTTCGACACCCATAACTCATAATACATGTTTTTTTTTTACTTTTTTGTTTCCATATAGGGCTAGATAACGATGAGATGAATATTCACATTCATCTCATCATTGTTTAATCTGAATGTATACCGTCAAATGTTGGAGTAATCGCCAAACTACGTTTGTATGGAAGAATGACCGACTAGCGTACCCTTAAACATAACTGGTGAAATATGGGTTGTACAGACGACAGCAAGTCGATGGATGGAGACTAAGAATGTTGATGGATGGAGAGGAAGAGGAAGGCCAAAGGACAGATGAATGGATTGTCTAAGGAATGATATGAAAGAAAAAGGAGTACCTAAATGATACTGTGACGTCTGATAGGGGAGAATGGAAGAAGAAAACGTGTTGCGACGACCACAATAGGAATGGGATAAGGGCAGGAAGAAGAAGACACGACAGCAAGTCGAACTACCCGAATCTGTCAAATTTTACCAATCCAAAATAACCTTTCCACTACTGTGATAAGGTCAGATTGAGGTAGTTTGATTTGCTGGTGTCCTTACCACTGTACACTACTTCTGCCTATAGATCCTCTTGGGGATTACAGGCCTAATGTTATCGGGGATTACAGGCCTAATGTTATATTTTTGTACCAAGATGTTATGACCAATCCTGTAGGTATTGACCCGCTGCTGGGTCAAGGCTTAGTTCCGTTCCTATAGCTCACGTTTGTGTGCTACTTTTCCAATTTTCAAGGAAGACATCCAATTCGTCCCGCCATCTTCTTCATGGTCTACCGAGATCCCGTGAGTGTTTTAGGGTTCCAATCTTGAGCTTTGCATACCTGCAGCTCGTTCCGCATGCGACGTAGGTACATGTCCTGTCCAATTCAAAGTTTTAAAGCTTAGTGCAGTTAATTCAACAAGATGCACTTTAGCTAAAATATCAAGTAAATTATGCTGCTACTGTGTAAACAGAACTAGCTAATTAACTGCAATATCCGTTTTCCGCATTGCAATGTAATTATCTGCCCAGCTTTTTTCCTAGTATGCTGGGAGCGAGTTCCAGTCTAAACAAATTTAGCATAAAAATGTTGCATTTGACATAGATCAACTGCCCACAACCCAGTTAGGTTATGTAAATGAGACAAATTATTTTTTGTTTTGTCACATGATAAACTATGTCCCCTCAGATCAAAGAAATAGTTCTTTAATCTGAGTATGTCCCTATGTTATGGGAAGCCTATGTTCAGCGGTGGACGTCTTCCGGCTGATGATGATGATAACCTATTGTTAGATAGGTAGGTTGTTTTTATTGCAATATCATAGACTGACATTCTCTGTACAAAATGAGAAGTCAGTTCTTAAAATTAAGCTTATAATCAGCACTTTTTGAACATCAAAATTTACAGAAGACAGCCCCAAATCGTCCAACTTTCACTACTAGACTGTTGTCAAAATGTAACATTTTTATGTCCTTGATAAACCTTTATAGACTTGCCTAGTAAAACTATGATCTCTAAAACAGAAAAAGAAATAAGCACATTTGACTGACGCCATGTGACGGCTTGTGGTGTTCCCAGAGGCAGCTTAATAATTGACTGACACCTGAGGGTGGCCACATCTTCATACAAAAAAAGAAACTACGTTTGCTGAAAATATAGTCCATTTATGACATGTTTCCCTGCTACGCCTTCCTGTACCATATGGGCAATGGAGACCTTGGTTGATTGCTAGGTTTTCTACTTATTCAATATGATATGCAGATGCTTGATTTGGGAAGAACATTGGCCAGCTAATGTTTATGTACAAATGTTTTCACTCACCCTTAAATTAGTGTCATCCACTGTTTCAACACTTTCAAAACTTTAAATTTCTTCAATTGTTTCACGTTTTCACTCAAATGTTTGTCACGAGAACACTTGCAATTGCATTTAAATGTAGATTAATGAATGCTGTTACATCTTTTATCTCGCGCTTGCGTATGTCAGCCGTCTTTTTTAGCGTTTATCCCAAAACACAGGTATTAGGTATACGTAGGTCGGGCTCCGTCCATATCAAGATTTCCAAGCTACATAGAATACACTTAAAACACATTCGTTCCAATTAAACCGTACTCGTACGTACTCGAAGAACAAAAGGGCTATCGTAGTATTATAGAATGTATAGGCACGGATGTTGGCACCGACCAATGTGTTGGTGGTTATAATCTATGCCAAGGGCACTGGCCCTACTAAAGCTAAGTTCACAGTTCTGTTTATAGGTCCTAGAATCTCTTACTAGCACAAAAACTGGAACCGTAAAAAAATCTACGGCCTAGGAAAAATAATACAATTCAATTGGATTACTACCAACATGACAAAGCATCTTTTTCCTGTTTTAATTTTCGAAAACACACAAACATAAATTAGTTTTCCAAACACATAACACATTTTAATAAAACACATATTAGCATATTTAACACTGGAAAATTTTTCATTGATATTAATCACACATAAAATATTTCGCAGCACATGTTTGCATGTATAAACCCACCCTTACCCGGGTACTTCCAACCATAGAGCTTCGAAATCTATAAAATCTCCATCCGTCACACAAGCTTTTCGTCTATTGTTGGGGAAACACCAATATTTCAATGGCACTGCTATCTTGGTTTTTAAGTATGACGCGGTAAGATTCATTATTGTATGGATAGTTGATTAGGATGATGTTGTTTTTCTGATACTTATCAAGTATTTGATGCGTATGTCGATGTTCCACGTGGCATGGCTTGAGGGCGGGTCACGGCTGCTATTGAAAAGTCGTGACCTTGTTGTATGAAAAGCTGTTTTTCTAATTACGCCGTTATTATAGAAATGTGATGCAATACCTAGCGATTCCTAATCATGAGATATTTGTAGCAGGTATCTGTTTATTTGGACAGCATTTTGCGTCACAAATACATGTTATGTTGAAATAATTGCTGCAGCTTGCCTCACACGCTTTCCCACGAGGAGATATATTTGTTCAAGTGTTATTTTCCTCATCATGCATGTCGTCTTCTTTATTTAGATCGAAGCCTGTATGTTTATAGTTAACTAAGGAGGAACTAAAGGAATTTCCCGTGATATAAATCTTCCATGCTCATGAACCACACAAATATTTGTCACGTACGGATATTAAACCCGCGATCGATAGCGCATATTTAATTTGTAAAACACTACAGGCTGTAAGTAAGCTAACATCTAATTGAACTTCTAAGGAAAAATCGTTAATTGGTTGTATTGTACAAGGAAGATAATAATCTTTGTTCCTTTTCAAGAAGATTAATAGTAAGTACATTTGTATCTAGTCTAATTTAGCAATACGAGTATGAGTAAATAGTTTCAAAGCGCGGGCGCCGGCAGCAAGGCCTTTGCACTTTTCGGGAACAAAAATACAAAAAAGATTAGGTTTTTTTTTTATTAAGTTACTGTTTGAGTAGGTACCTATTTCCGTGCCCCACTATACAAGGGAATAAGGGTCATTTGTGACGCCTTCGGGAATATGTAGGGAATTTTACCTATTAGTAACAAGAGGAGAAATTGTAGTTTCCAATTTCACCATTAATCCCCTACGCCCAGGTAACAGGAAACTGACTTAATATCCGTATTTATGAATAAAACGCATACTCATTTATCAGGGGATTTCTGAATTCCTAGGTTTGACATACGATTCTCTTGTGAAATACTTGTTTCTACTTTGAAATAAGAGCTATTTCGTAATAGCATAGCTTCCAAGAAAAAAGTTCTTGGAAACCTAAAAGATTAATCTAGGGGAAATCGCGATTTATAAATTCTTCTAAGCGAAGCTATACCAACACATTTCTAGTCTAAGCTGAAAACAAAATCCTAAACCTGACCAGTGGCCTTAAAAGTCTCGAATGGACCCTGGCGTCTCGTCTTAGAAGGACCTTTTGGTGATATCTTAGGTAGATAGGTGTTCCGTGGTGTCCCTCGCTGCTCAGCCCCAAAGAGTCGTAGTGTGTTGCTAAATTGCACTTTTTTTTTCATGAATGTGGTTAGGTACTAGATTTTTTTTTTTTTTAATTCCATAGATTAGCCCGTTCAAACAAACTGTCACTCAGGAATGATATAGCTTTCTACTGATGAAAGAATTTTCGAAATAGGTTCAGTAGTTCCAAAGATTACTTCCCACAAACTTGGTCGCAACCTTCACCTCTTTATAATTTTATATTATAGTAGGTACGTACCTAGGTACCTATATTATTTATTTGTATAATATGTGTGAACGTGTAAGATCGTAGCAGATGGCGTACCTACTGTAATTTCTGCCTACCCTTGCCTTCAGCTAATACTGAAAATGTATAGCTTTTTGAATTAAGTGGTGTAATGTGTCAGTATTTGTGGTTTTGATAAATATTTTATTTTAAACCATTAACATAATTGAACAGGAATACCGATGTAGGTACTTAAATAAATTAAATGTTGTGATTAATTATATGTAATTATATTTTAAAGATGACAAATTTTATTCTAAGAAAATGATTGAGTAAACGAAAATGACAAATACCTATATTGATGTGATTTATTTATAGTAATAAATATTTTTTTAAATTATAAATGGATCGATTTTTTTAAAGACTGTTGGCCATTCATGTCGTTGGTATTGTAGTAATATTAGAATTTTATAAACTTTGTTGTACAGAGGCCAGAGTACATCAAGCTACCCAAATCTGAATTTCTTTAATAGATTTTCAACTTTATCTTAATAGAAGCACGATTTTCAAATTGACAGATTGGGGTAGACTGAAGTGCCAGCGTCTGTACATTTGTGACCCACAGAAATTTTGAACTTGGGGAGTAAACCGACCAGAGACATTTCTAAAAACTCGTCCGGCCGGTTTGCCCTTACCAGAAACATTACTGTGAAAAATTGATTGACACAATATCTATCTCTTGCATATGGAAAATATGCTTACGTTAGAAAGAGAGAGGTATACCTACTGTATAAGGTATGAATTCCGCTTTAAATATATATTTTAAAATGATTTTGTTTGCTGTTTATAATGTTCGGCAGATGTCATGTTGTCTCTTTCGCGTAAATGAAAATAGGTAGACAGAGCTGCTGTCAAAAGGAGAAACATATAAAAATCAAATCCACCCACAAATGTCGGAAACGCCCACTTGTTTGATACAGTCAACAGGAAAATGGGTTAAGATTCCATTGAATTTAAAAATGATGTTATGTTTTTAATATGAAAATTACTTTAGTGTTTATTCACAATAGGTTATCATAATCACATCATTTATTTCAAGTAGGCCAGTTACAGTCACTTTGAATTGTCAAAAGACAGAAAATAAAAGTACCTAGTACAAAATAGTTATGGCGCTACAGTAACTAAAGTTTTAAGATAAATTGTTACTAATAACAAAATATGGATATAAAGTAGTCTGAAGTAAACGAATAATAGGTACGAAATGAAAGTTATTTTCATTTTATTTTTTCAGGAGGAGCAAACAGTTGCGCATTAATGCTTAATATTTAGGTACTGATATTTTGTTACAGTCACTATGCCCATATGTGGCCTTAGAAATATGAGTTATTGTATACATTAACATCCCTATGTGCTAATAGCTTCATAATGGTTGACGCATGCATCTCAATTTAGTAAGTAGAATAAATAAAAAATAAGTGTCTATGTTGTTAACACTTTTTGTACGTAATTTTGTGTATCTGATCCATTTTCACGTTTTGTTAGTCCAAGAGATAGGTAGTTTAAGTAATCCTTACTTTTTTCTTCGTGTTGTCGTGTCCCCATCATACAGACAAAAATCTGTGGGTCAAAGCTATTTTTACCAACACTCGCAAGACTGCTATGGCGTATAGCCTCCCACGAAGACGCATCCAAATTCAGTACATTTTCAGTTAGTTATACATATGTTCAAACGGTGTGGGTATGGACCACATCCGTTGAGATTTTAATCCGAAACAATATTTTGTTTGTTTATAATTAAAGTTAGACTTTCTGGGAACTATAACAGTGTCCACTGTAGCTCAGTAACTTCGTTGACAACATGCTTGTCGTCTGACCGTACAAATGTAAAACAAGTAGTTATTCTAGTCCTTAGTCCAACAGCATAAGACCTATATTAGTCTGGTTTTATTATTACAATTAGGAGTACAGTATAAAAAGCAGGGGAGCGTTGAATCTGTGCTTGTTGCGTCCGGATCCCCTCGCAGTGAGGGTGGGTACTGTGGAACTGTGAACTATTGTGACATTCAAG
Source organism: Agrotis exclamationis (assembly GCA_950005045.1). NCBI lineage: Eukaryota > Metazoa > Arthropoda > Insecta > Lepidoptera > Noctuidae > Agrotis > Agrotis exclamationis. Next base: position 20,468,286 of record OX465437.1, read on the forward strand.
ATGAGTGATGGCAGTGATTGCGAGATTGTGACTGATGCTGATGCAGATGTAAGTACCAAGATTCTTCTTTAAATGTCTAGCTAGACCTAGATCCTACTCTCTTGTTGACTAGCAGTAAAATATATTGCAAGTAAACTCATTTAGAACTGTAAATTTTCATAGATTGACGATTTATAATGTTAACTGTGTCCGTGAGTAACTATATTTTTTAAATATTATTGACACACTACTGAAAGCGTCAACGAATGCGGGGTGAATTATTTTATCTTGTTATAAATTCTACTAAAGTGTTAAGTCCCCAAGACCGTGTCCAAAAGTCGTTGAACCGTGAAAACTGTTTACAACAAAAACGAAACTGTACAAAGGCACAAGATTACCGTATTTTACTTACAGCGTACTTGAAGAATTTGTGACGTTTATTGTATGAAAAATAATAATATAATAATATTCCACAACTATCTATCACACAACGCCATCTAGTCCCAAGTTAAGCAGAGCTTGTGTTATGGGTACTAGACAACTGATAAACATACTTATATATTTCTAAATACATACATATTATAGATAAATTACACCCAGACACAGGACATATGATCGTGCTCATCACATAAACATTTGTCCTGGGTGGAAATCGAACCCACGACCTCCGGCATAGCAGTCAGGGTCACTATAACGACAGTAACAGTAGGGGAAACTGGGGAGAGTTGATCCCCCCTTTTTATTTTGGGCTGTATTTTTTTTGCTATTGCTTGTGAATGAACGATTTTTATATAGTTAATCCAGTGTTTCATATGCTATCGAATAATGTAATTCATTTCTGGATTAAGTTATCATTGTTATCATAATTGAGGGAAATGTAGCGGCGTGGACTTTTACCAAGTGTCCCCTATATGTGGGAGACTTGACCCCACCCCGCTGGGAGACTTGATCAGTGGGGATCAAGTCTCCCGAATGTAAGGGACACATGGTAAACTATTCATCGATAAATATAATTTACCATGTTTCTTAATAAATAACAACACTAAATTTGTATAATCATTTTTTATTGGTATATCAGTCACAAAGAGATCACTTTTTATCAGTCTAAATATCCATTAAATTCTTACATATAGAATTGACGTACCTATCCAATGTAAAACCTAAAATTATTTGAATATGTGATACTGATATTTGCATTTTTTTTATATATTTTGATGGTCACTTAAACGCCAATTTTAAATGTAAGGACCTTAATAGTATAAATCTTAATTCTCATAAACAAAAATAGCAAAATTAACAAACAGTCATAGACTTTAAAGACATATCAAATCAAAAAACAAAACTTGAATATACCTTTAAGTAATTAACGTTTATAATTAGAAATTTTTCTTTATCAATTGGCTTCCTTTTCTTAGTACCCTCCTTAGGTTTGTATTGTCGCATTTTTTGTCCTAAAAGTAATTAAAAATAAATAACAGCTCGAAATAATATCACAAATTTAAACTGTCAATCATAAGGGGAGACTTGATCCCTAGGAACATGTCACCCCAAAAAAAAAGGATCAAGTCTCCCCAGACGCCCTTAGGTTATAAAACGTGTCCAACTCGAGACTAAATATCATCTATGTTTTCTCAGTAATCTTGTAAACTACATTACAAGAAACATTCTTTCGTCGAAATCTAATCACAATAATTCAATTCAAAGCCTTCAGTTGAAAAAATCGTGTGCAAACTCACCGAAATTTAAGTCAGTCACAACAAATAATTTTACGCGTCCACCATTTGCAAACTACTGACAACTGTCAAACCGTTCTATGACATAAAGTGAAGTAAGCCATAGACGAATTAGTGTTGCTAGTCTAAAAAAACTATTTGCAATCGGGGTAGTCGCAAATCGAAGTTACCAAGTGTCCCCTAGGGAACAAGTGTCCCCAGTCTCCCCTACCTAGTTAACGTTTAGCCCCCCCCTGTTTACTTTACTTCACAAAAACCGGCCAAGTGCGAGTTGGACTCGCCCATGAAGGGTTCCGTAGTAGCAACCATAGATTAGGGATATAATTATATTGAGATTAGTAAGTAATAGGCAATAGGTATACACAATCAATGAAAATAACTTTGTTTTTCATAGTGTTTGTATGAATGGCCAAGTTATATTTGCGGTTTTTGAAAATGTATATCTCAAAAACTGCTAACTATATCTCATCCAAACCAATTTTCGTTGGAAGTTTTTGTTAAGGTCTACATTATATTATATATTTTTTTAGTTTTATCATTCTCTTATTAAAGAAGTTACAGGGGGGACACACATTTTACCACTTTGGTGGGTCTCTCGCGCAAACTGTTCAGTTTAGAAAAAAAAGATATTAGTAACCTCAATATCATTTTTAAAGACCTATCCATAGATACCCCACACGTATGGGTTTCGTTTCTAAGTAGGGGGGGTACCCCCAAAATTTGTTTTATTTTAATTTTTGTGTGAAAATCCTAATGCTGTTCACATGATACATCTACTTACCAAGTTTCAACAGGATAGCTCTCATACTTTCGAAGAAAAGTCGCTGTGACATACCGACGGACAGACAGACAGACATGACGAATCTATAAGGGTTCCGTTTTTGCCATTTGGCTACGGAACCCTAAAAACGGGAATCTTGTGCTAGTGGCTTGTTGGCGGAAGAGATCAGTTACATCGGAATTCGTTCAACCGTGACAAATACTTATTGTCAACAAAAACGACAATACGTTTTAGTTTTCGTCAGTAGAGAGAAGGATGGAGTGTAATGTAGGTACAACAAATGTGCCAGTGGGTAGGTACACACGGCTACGCATCAAGCTATACAAAACCAATTTATCGTGGTCTCGCTTTGTATCATCTTTACGCACATTCAACGGTCAGATTATACTGGTTTTGTATAGCTTCATGTGTAGCCGTGTGTACTAACGATTGATGGCCTTATAGCGGCCATACACCATACTGCCTATCGTACAATCGGCATGACGATCGATTTGATCAAATTGGCAGTTCGTCCATATACACCATACACCATACTGCCTATCGTACAATCGGCATGACGATCGATTTGATCAAACTTCAAATCGGCAGCAGTGATGCCAAGCTTGGCAAAAAAGTCGTGAAAATAATGGTGGCGCCTCTATCGTACATATTGTAACCCTATATAGTCCGGCAATAACGATCTTGATACTTTGGTTTTTTTTTTCAAATATTTTTTTTATTAAATGTCTTTTGACGGGTTTTAGAGGAGCTCGGGTCTAAATAATAAAACAACCGCTCATGACAATCTTCAAGGTTAAGCCATGAGTGAAGATTGTCCTGTATGTTATTTGTAGATTTTTACTGTGCGTCAGAAACTCAAAAATCTGAAAACGTGACTTTCCAAGTGGTATTGTATTACTCAATTGCTTGGTTGTGTCAGATAGTCAGTCGCTCCATGTAACATACTAATGTTTACGCCGCATCCGGTTAGACTGGACCAGGCCTGTCTCACTCCGCGGTGTAGGCATATTATAACTGCAAGTAGTTGCGGGGCCATTATGTCGTGGCCCATTCACTACGGCTGCCACGCGCCACCCGTTGTGCACGCGCTCCGTCTCCTTAATATTTTTGTTACGTTACGTGTAGTTACGCACAAGTTTCTTGCTTTAGGTGCTTTTGGGAAATTAATAAAACAATATTATTATGAAGAAAAAAAATAAAGTACTTACATATTTAGTAATGATGAACAAAATTATCTCCCTGCTTGTGAAGTATGGGTTTAATTGATCATGATTAGTTAGGTTACAAGTTTGGAAATGAGGCGAGATACTAAGTGGAGGGGGGGGTGAGCCTACTAGACGACCAAGATAAAAAGACGACACTCTCACTCACCTTAAGCTGAGTACTAAGAATTAAGATCGGTAGAAGTAGAAAGATGTTTGCGTTGTTGTTTAAAAGTTCTAACTCAGAAAATGGCCACACTACGCATTCAAGGTCAGCTATCGTAATTCGCTGCGCGCCTTTTTTACCTACCTACAAAGACACGCAACGCGGGGCCTGTGACAGTATGCGATAGTAATTGGTCGGTTACTAGGTTGAGTGCAAAATAATAAGGACTGGCTATTTTGCCATAAACGATAAAAATCTTTTAAATATTATTCTTTTTTTTTTTGTAAGACGTAATGTTCAAAAATATAACAATAATAGGTAGAAAAGATAATATTATTAAAAATATCATTCCTCACGTAAGGTGCCGCAGGTACCTACTATTAACATTCTGTGCTAACAATCAATAATGTAGGTATGTAGTAATCGATGACAAAAAGTAATTTAACAAATGCATAAAATACGCATAGGTTCCTACCTATTTCTGCCTAAACTCGCAAGTCGCAACCCTATTGGGCTTGACCCATAGTAACCTTTTAATGTCGTTGGCGTCAGATAAACCAAAATAAACTCTCGCGCGTAATCATTCAGTACATTTTTGCTTGCGCACGGGAAGTTTAGGCTATTATAAAAGTAGGTGGGCGGTACGGCTGCCAGTTAAAATGTACTTTATTCTCTCGTACATAGATTTTACATTTGTTTAATTTTTTTTTGGAGTGGGACTTCTGTTGTACTATTAAGTATTCTGTGACTGGACCAACCCTAAAATTTATTTGGAAAAGGCTAGGCAGATGATGATGTCTTTGACGGTTTTACATTCTTCTTCTTCTTCTGCCTCGCCACGTCCCGTTATTCGGGGTCGGCTTTCCTTATCATGCTTCGCCATTTACTGCGGTTTTCGGTTTAACATTAATTAAACTTACAATAAACCAAATAAACAAATTTCTCGACTCGTTACACACACTCGCTTTTATATGATAATGCGCAAGTAAGTACGTGTGTATATTGATTTTCATTATGAGGAAAATAAAAGTCAATGATTCTTTTAAGTGGTTTTTATTAATAACAAAGTAAATGTGTCTAAAGACAAAAGGTAAGTTGTTGCTGCAGCAACAAGAAAATCAATTGTTTCTTTTTAGGTATACAGTGTGTCCGGACACGAGTTAGCGATACTTGAAGGGGATATTATAGATTAATTTTCATCGACAAAAGTGCTTTTAAAAAAATTCTTACTCCAACACCTCGCGAATGGCGGCCATTTTAGTTTTTTGATTTTTCAAACTGTGGTATGGCAAATATCTTTAAATCCAAGAGACCTACAAACATGCCAATGACTTTATTGCAAAGTTAAATGTTAAGGCTTTTCAAACACTTGCGAAAGTTTCCTAAATAATATGTAAAAAGAACCAAAAAACGTGGGTAAACACAAAATTGTACACAAAAATTACTGAATATTTTCACATTTTATACTCTAGCACGAAAAGTACCCGTGTATTTTGCTTAGGTTTTTGCATTAAATTAAAAGTATTTGAGTTAGGCTACAAAATGGTATCAACATTATTTCTCTATGTCAAGTACTTTAGGAGTTATTCTTACCTGAACATAACCCTTCCTTAGCGAATGTACCCCAATATTACAGGTGTCGCATTCTTTGGGCGAGCCAAATCGTTTCAGAGTAAATTTATGAGCTGGCATTATTAACCACCATGTAAATGATCCCGACTTATCACCCATAAACTGAAATGGCCCGTTTTTTAAATGTATTCAAAGAAACCGATTTCATAAAGTAAAAAAAAAATATTATTTCAGTTTAATGGTGATTCGTTGGGATCATTTACATGGTGGTTAATAAGGCCAGCTCACAAATTTACGTTGAAAGGGTTTAGCTCGCCCAAAGAATGCAGCTTCTGTAACATTGGTGGTATATGCGCTAAGGAAGGGTTATGTTCAAGTGAGAATAACTCCTAAAATACTTAACGTAGAGTGATAATTTTGATGTAATTTTATAGCCTGACTCAAATACTTTTAATTTAATGCAAAAACCTAAGCAAAATACAGGGGTACTTTTCGTGCTACAGTATAAAATGTGAAAATATTCAGTAATTTTTGTGTACAATTTCGTGTTTGCCCACGTTTTTTGGTTCTTTTTACATATTGTTTAGAAAACTTTCACAAGTTTTTGAAAAGCCTTAACATTTAACTTTGCAATAAAGTCATTTGCATGTATGTAGGTCTCTTGGATTCAAAGATATTTGCATTTTATTGTACATACCCCAGTTCGACAAATCCAAAAATTAAAATGGCCGCCATTCGCGAGGTGTTGGAGTAAGAATTTTTTTAAAAGCAATTTTGTCGATGAAAATGAGTCTATATTATTCCCTTCAAATATCGCTAACTCGTGTCCGGACACACTGTATATCATATTAAATTGTTAAAAACTCGACTTACAATCTTTTTGACAGTGTAACAGAATTGAACTTTTTGTCTGATGGCGCACAAGTCAAAATCATCCAATTGTTTTTTGGGTCGCCCTGCTTTATGTTTCCCTGGAGTGGAGAAAACGCTTTTGTTTTTTTGCCCTTCCTTAGCAATTCGTCGTATGGTACTTACGGATTTACCTAGAAAAAAAACTTAGTGATTTTTATTCTGGAAGTAACACAAAAAGTATCAAAATTATATGAGCGTCCATCTTTTGCAAATAAACATAACCTCTAATTCATCAATGTTTTTCAATGTAAATAAACGTTATAATAATGGTTTATACTATCTATTGCAAGTTTGAACAAACATATTTCATCTAATTACTTAAATAAAATAACATATTACCTGTCATTTCAGCAGTTCTTTCATAAACATCGTTGATATTCGATAAAATTTGTCCGGCTTCAAATTTCGCCAAACATTGGTATACACCTTATAAATTATTGCTCTAGCGGAGCTGCGAATGGTTTTTCTGTTCATTTTGAGCCCTTTAAATCACCGAATTCAACACAATAATAAAAAATACACAAAAAACAGCCAGCGATAACATGAAATGACATTACATGTACTGACTAGACGTGACAGTGGGTGAAGTTGCCAACGATGAAATTTTTTAGTACCGTTTCAGGACATTTTTGCCAAGCTGTAGCAGCTTTATAGCTAGATCTAGCTATTATTCGGTGACAGACAGCTACAATTTTATAAAACTTGTGGCTTAACTTTTTAGCTACTTTTTTACCGACTTGTTTTATCCCAGTAGTGGGAATCAGTTGGTAATACAAGTGAAAGTGAGTTCAATCGATTTTCGACTTTATTGACATTTATGCAAACACCGGATTTTAATGAAGGAGCAATGTTAGCTAACGAGAATGTGAGAAAAAACAAACTAAATTTTGAATGTCAATAAGGTCGAAAATCGCTTGAACCTGTTTTTTAACTTGCTTAACGATAGCAAGTTAAAAAAAGGTTCAGGCGATTTTCGACCCTCCATTCCATTCCACTCCATCGCAGTCTGTAAAAAGTGTCGTTACAATTTTTTCCGCCTAGCCCCCTTTCGCAACGCGCCATAAGGAACTTCGTTCCAAAAAAATATACGTTTCGAATTGAGAACCTCCTCCTTTTTTTACGTCGGTTAAAAAGTAGCTACCGAATATTAGCTAGATCTAGCTATAAAGTTGCTAAGTTGGTATCACTGCTGCCGATTTGAAGTTTGATCATTCCGATTTGATCAAATCGATTTGATCAAATTGGCATGATCAAATCGGCATGATCAAGCCTATTGTTATGCCAATTTGATGGATTACACGCCCACACACGGTCAAATCTAACTGATCAAATCGGCAGCGTCATGCCGATTGTACGATAGGCAGTATGGTGTATGGCCGCTAGGTATTAGTTTAAGCAAAGATGTTGTCGCCTGGTGCAATTACGTTCTTGGATGGAGATTATAAAAAAGTACTAGAGTACTCGTTGTAATGCGTAACCCCACATTTTTTCCCCTTTCAGTTTTATGCAAAAAGAAGCTGCCTATAACCGGCATCAAGGTTCCTTCCAACTTTGTGGCATACCTCCCAGTGGTTGGTTGTGGATTGATAGTCTTACAAACTTACCTACTAGGACTAGCACTCCGCTCGCGACATCGTCCGCGCGAATTTCGCCGACCACCCGCTTTATGGGATGGGATACTAAATAAATATTATAAAATCTAAATAAATATAGCACTTGTAATAATGAAGTGTCATACAAACTATAAAACTTTCCTAAAAGAACCCTATGCAAAATTTGAAACTCCTAGCACTTGTAGTTTCTGAGATTTGAAAAACTTTTTCAAAAAAAATGTAACCGCCTTCAAAAACAAGCACAAAAAAGGGTAAAATAACCTACAAAATAACTTTTCTTTCAGAAGTCGGTGCTTTTGTTTTTTCATTTCATTGTCTTTTTTGCCACTGACTTCTGAAAGAAAAGTTATTTTGTAGGTTATTTTACCCTTTTTTGTGGTTGTTTTTGAAGGCGGTTACATTTTATTTGAAAAAGTTTTTTTTGTGGTTGTTTTTGAAGGCGGTTACATTTTTTTTGAAAAAGTTTTTTATTTTACTTTATATTCAACTCAAATTCTTGTCTAATAAAACATTCTCTTACATGTGCACTAAAATTTTGTAATCCGTAGCACCAGTTACAACATCGCTCAAGTGCACAATAACTATAAGCTAATAAAATTCCCTATCTCAAAAACTCCTGAACCGATTTTGATGAAACTTGCACTATTCCGTAAGTTAAGCAATACTTAGTACATACAACAAAAAAAAGAATTACTTAAATCGGACTTGTAGTTCCAGAGATATGCGAACACAAACTAAAGCAGTCGATGCCTACTCCAAGCCGTTGAGGAGTTGTACCTTCAATTATCAGCTCATCCACCTGAGATGATGATTATCAGATGCAAATACTTGAACAGCTTTAGAAAATATATGAAAATGGTACTATGTGCCTATAAAATTTGAAGGTTGCCCTCGATTTCCCTGGGATCCCATCATCAGATCCTGACCTGATGATTATGGGACCACTTGGGAAGTATATACCCTTTCAAACAAAAGAAAAATTTTCCAAATCGGTCCAGGCGTCTTCTAGAAATCGGGGAACATACATAAAAAAAAAAAAAGATTCCGACGAATTGAGAACCTCCTCCTTTTTTTGAAGTCGGTTAAAAAGTCAATGTCATCTACGAAAACGAAAAATCAAAGCGACCGAGACGATAGGTACATACCTACCTACATAAATTATAATTATTGCAGTTCAGAGGACAGCACGAAAGCGATTCATAAACGTGACGTAATAATTCTTTTTTTACGACAATACATTAAGTAAGTATCACTCATAGTATAAAAAACGTTTAAAAAAAAGGTCTATCAAAACGATCGCAGCGCGCGTTGTCAGAGATGTGAATTAGGTACTCCGGGGGCACCCGCTGCGCTGATTGAAGTACGGTCGTGTTCTTTTTTTCTACTCAACTATTTTCTGATTAATTTCCCTCTCCGTTACCTTCATTCTCCGGGACACGTCGAGCTTCATTGTCACGGCGCTCTTCTGTACCAGAAGAGCCAGAATCCACAGTGGCAAGCTCCAGAAGTTCTGGTGGTTGCCACTGTTGATTCTGGCTTTCAGGAGTTGCAGTGGTTTGGAAATATTTCGATGGGTTTTTCACAAAAAGAAAAAAAGATCCACAACCTTTTTATGTACAACGTATGAGTAAAACAACAGTATTTTCAATTTTGAAATCGAAGTATTCGCTTTACGTTTCCATTGCGCACATGTGCTAGTAAACAAAATGTTAATCAATACCTTTACCTATAGATACTCGTATCTGTTAAGCGCCTACATTATTTTAATGAGCAACGAAAAGCTTGTCACACATTATACTAAAACTATCATACCTAATCATCTTCAGAGTGTCAATAATTTCCTATAACATTTGCGTCATGTTTTCGACCAGAACTCTACCATATCAATGATATTAGGGTTGCCTAAGTACGAGTACCTAGTTATCATCAATCAATAGTGCTTGTGCAACTAATGTTGCTCTAATTTAAAAAAACTTTTTGAAAAAAAAATTTAACCGCCTTCAAAAACAACCACAAAAAAGGGTAAAATAACCTACCAAATAACTTTTCTTTCGGAAGTCGGTGGCTTTCTTTTTATTTTTATTTCGTTGTCTTTTATGCCACCGACTTCCGAAAGAAAAGTTATTTGGTAGGTTATTTTACCCTTTTTTGTGGTTGTTTTTGAAGGCGGTTAAATTTTTTTTTCAAAAAGTTTTTTATTTTACGCTTTATATTCAAACCAAATTCTTGTCAAATACATCATTTTCTTACATGTGCACTAGAATTTGGTAATCCTTAGCACCGGTATTAACATCGCTCGTGTACACAATAAGCTAATAACATTCCCTATCAAAAACTGCTGAACCGATTTTGATGAAACTTGCAGTATTCCCTAAAATGAACTATTCCTCGTACAACAAAAAAAGAATTTAGAAAATCGGACCACAATGGGCGGAGTAATCGCGTAACAAACACTCAAAAAAGTAAAAATCATCACATCATCCATCAATAAAAATGCTCACAAAATAAAAAGTACTGAACCAAATTGGATGAAATTTTTATGGGACCAAACTGCAAGTATACTGCATCGAACGAAAAAAGAACTACACGAATCGGACCAGAAACCGCGGAGTAATCGGTGTACATACACAAAAAAAAAAAAAACATACCGACCGAATTGAGAACCTCCTCCTCCTTTTTTTGAAGTCAGTTAAAAAATAAGTGTAACATTTTAACAACGCTGTCGATATGGTTCACAATGTATGATCGTTTAAGATGGTCGCACAAAGGTCGCACATACCAACAAATATCAACGTAGTACGCGCCGCATGCGCACGTTCTACAGACGGCATCAGCATTGTTGGATTTGTTGGGATGCTTCTAAAAAGCGGCGCGTGCGGTGCTGACAATGTGCGATCTGCTTTAGTCGTTATGTTCTTACTATGGGGAAGGCCAGTCAAAGAAAATGTAGATGGCGTGACCATAGCTAAGTCCTAATCCGACCAATGAGGTAGTACTATTTTGAAGTACCTATAAGATTTGAACCAATGACGATGCTTGGAACTAACTATACTAGCGCCATTCGTTTCCCAGTTGCCATCCCCGATGCGAAAAACTACAAACTAGGTATCAGAAAAACCCACAAAAACAAAATGTTTTGAGGTCAAAAGCAAACGGACGGAGGAAGAACATTTTTATCGATCTAGACATTTACGGGATGCCCCCAATTCTTCAGAAGATACATGTCCTAGTTATGTGATTTACTTTATTACCACTGATGTACCTACCTATACATAAGATGAGTACAGTCAGGAACATCTGCACTTATTTATTTTCATAATGTGAAAGTGACTTCGTCTTTTTATTTATTAGTTTATTACACTTTCACGTCAAAACTATTGAATAGATTTTGATGAATTTAGGTACAGAAATAGATGAGACACTGGGAACGGTTATAGTCTATAAAAGGGGAAATCTAGAATCTCTCGCGTAACAACTTATTTATGTTTAAATGGATGTCGTAAATAAAAACTAACTATAAAAATAATTAAGAACAAATCAAAACAGCCGGGTTTTTTTTTATTTTCCTAACTAGATGCCTACTGATTCGTCGAAATCGCTTTTGTTTATACAATAATGCTCGTAACTATACCTACTTATCAAACTAAGTATATAAACAATTGGTGATCTTTAAATCTATCATTATTAATTTAGCAACAATGGCTCTCGTGATTAGTATCATTATATTTATGGCGGTGTTTGATACGACTTCATTTTCTGAGGGGGTAAGTGTCCTGCCTATACTCATAAATCTAAGAGCGCGCAATTATAGATACTGATTAATAGTTTGCCCATCAGACAGAGGCCCTAACACCAAATTTCCGTTTTTGTGACGGAAAATAAACGGAGACTTTGCCGTTAACCCCTAAATTGGTTCTAGAAGAGGAGTTTGTAATAAAAAAAATCGTTCCGGTTTATGGTGCCCCCAAAGTGATGTCCTAAGCATTTGCGCATGGGTTAATCCGGCATTCCTTAGCACCCTGCTCCCCTACAGATTTGGCGTAGCTGTGTGACTTCGTGAGACACACACCAGCCTTCTTTATCGTGGTAAAGTCATCATAATGAGTCCTCCCGCCCCGTCGGGACAGCCTTGGGATGTCACAAATTCAGCATAATTTTTATAATTATGTGGAGATTGGTGACTTTTTCATCAAGTACATGGCAAGCAGTTCCCACACTTGTAATGGGGTCATTATTTATACATATAAATACCTACATAGATCGTAAATAATGTTGTTTAGTTGTTTACCTACATTAGTACTACGCTTTAAGCCACGGATGGCAGAGCAAATCGTATCGCGAACGAAAATTCAAACGTATCTAGTGGTAACAAGATACAGATTCCAATGTTTAGAGATCGACGTCAAGGCATTCAAGGGGATTACCCTTCGCAGCATTGGACATTGGATTATGAGTCTTGTAACCACTACTAGTTACGTTTCAATTTTCATTGTTTAAAGATAAAATGCTGTAGACTGCCATCTCCCGGTGTGCGCTGACCTTTACTCGTGGCGAGAGTGATGCTGGTGCATCTAGCACGTGCGCCTACGCCTGTCAATCATTGCGTGACTAATAGTCGTTAGCACTAAATGCATTGAGGAAGTGAGGAACTGAGGACATCAGACATTATTACATGGTTGGAATAGGCTTTTTTACTAGAAACAAAAAATTACTTAGTCCGTCAGTAAGAATATCAAAAAAATATTTAGACCAAAATTGACAAAGATACAACGCATTTAAAAAACAACTAAGTCACGCCTGCTGTTCATGATGTGTGGGATTGCGGGAGCTACCCGAATTTTGACGCGGTTTTGGCGCGGGTCGCCACTCGCCACACATGGCCGCAACTCGACTGCAGTCAAGCCTTCCGCTACAATGCCCTGCTAAGCCGAATGGCGCTGACTATAAGATACGCCCCTTTTATTTTTAATAAGTATCCGTAGTAACGGACATAACATGTATCCCTACTTGGACACAATTAATTAGCGAAAATGCTCATAAAATAAAAACTGCTGAGCCAAACTGAATGAAATTTTTATAGGACCAAATGGCAAGTTTAAGTACTAAAACGATAAAAAAAAAACAAATCGGACCAGAAACTTCGGATAAAAATTTAAATATGTAATTTTTTTTGAGAATTTGAGAACTTCCTCTCTTTTGAGTCTGTTAAAAATATCCAAACTAGAGCAACTTACTGATAAATTATATATAATAAGATTAAAATCCAAAAATCTATCTCTGAATAACAGCATCGGTTTTCTTTCTATCCTTCCTCTACGTTTTTTAATTCATGTTTCAATTCATTAACCTTCCATCTAAGTACTATACGTACCGGATAAGACGCAAAAAAAATAGCAAGAAGCAAAACGTAAACAAAGCGTAAACGAGCATACGTAACTATCTGGCTGAGCTTTGCGTTGATAATTAATTAATTATATAAATATAATATCTATTTAACACTAACCAATTTTGGAATTTCCGATGATAACAGATAACATTAATGTATCATTAGAAGGCCTAAAAAATCATTTAAATTCGGTGAAACCCACTCTTCTCTCAAAGTGATGTTCTGAATAAGTACAAAAATCCCCTTTTCCCATTGCGTTTGTGAGTCTACAAAAATCTTGATATTATCACAGTTAAATTATTATTATTATGTAATCAGGTTGTTGTTGTTGGTATTTCTCATATCGTCATTCTTTCTCAGTATTGTTTTCGTCATCATTTTGGATATTATGTCGTCATCCTACTGTGTACGTGATAACTGTGATAAGTGTTACCTGTTATCATAGGCACAGACGCCAGCACCTCAATCTATCCCAATTCCTCAATTTGTATTTAATAGATTTCCAACTTTATTACAAAAGTGGAAGGTTCATGTTCGATTTTGACAGATTGGGGTAGGTCTGGAGTCTACTAAACTCAGTCTACGACAAGTTTCCTTTAGAAAAACCCACCGCTTTGGTCCACAAAAATTTGAACCTAGTTCCGATGAACCAAGACAGATAAAAACATTATCTATTTAATAATATAATTATAAATTGGTAAAATCTATTTGTTTGTTTGTATGCAGGGGGTAATCTCTGGAAGTACTGAACCGATTTTAATAAATCTTTCACCACTAGAAAGCTGCATTGGTCCAGTGTTATAAGGAAGCGAAATGAGCAGGCAAAGCCGCTGGCAAATGCTTGTCCTGCATAAAGTTAAAACTTGACCTCTTGAACTCACAATACGATAAATATTTTTATCATTCTTATCTACACTATAATTTTATAAAGAGGAAAGATCAATTGTTTTTATTTAAACATATAAATTGAAGAACTACTGTAGTCTGGCTGGACCGATAAAATCTTCCACCAATATAAAGCTACAACTACCTACAATCATCCACTAACATCCTGCCTAAAGTTTACTCAGGAATAATGTTGCTTCCTACCTTTGATTAAAATAATATAGCTTCCTACCAGAAAATAACTTATAATCGGATCATCAGTATAAAGATTATCCTTTACATAAAATCCAATAATTAAAATCTCTCTTAATACTTGTAAAGATTTTTTTCAATGTTGCTAAAAGCATCTTTTTAGGGTTCCGTAGCCAAATGGCAAAAACGGAATCCTTATAGATTCGTCATGTCTGTCTGTCTGTCCGTCCGTATGTCACAGCCACTTTTTGTCGAAAGTATAAGATCTATCCTGTTGAAACTTGGTAGGTAGTTGTATTATGTGAACCGCATTAGGATTTTTACACAAAAATAAAAACAAAACAAATTTCGGGGGTGCCCCCCATACTTAGAATTGAAACTCAAATTTTTTCTAAACCGAACAGTTTGCACGAGAGACATTTCCAAAGTGGTAAAATGTGTGTGTCCCCCCCCCTGTAACTTCTAAAATAAGAGAATGATAAAACTAAAAAAAATATGTGATGTAGACCTCAACAAAAACTTCCAACAAAAATTGGTTTGGATGAGATATAGTTAGCAGTTTTTGAGATATAGTACATTTTCAAAAACCGCAAATATAACTTTGCCATTCATACAAACACTATGAAAAACAAAGTTATTTTTATTGTTTGTGTATATTACTTACTAATCTCAATATAATTATATCCCTAATCTATACTTGCTACTACGGAACCCTTCATGGGCGAGTCCAACTCGCACTTGGCTGGTTTTTAATTGCTATAAGCATCTTTCTTTTTTTGATACAAAAATAAAAACTATAAAACAAATATTTTAAACAGAATAAAACACGTTTATTGGAAAAAATAGACTTCAAAATAAGTATCGGACAAAAAAGCGTATGGATGGTTCGATTCTTGACGGAGCAAATATTTGTATGATCTAGTACCTATACCTAGTTGTTCCGGATCTGCAATTTTAAAAGCCTCTTCGTCAATTTTAGTTTACGTAACAAACGAAAAGTCATATCAAATATTTTTTGATAATTTAAGTGAGTAAGTAACTAGTTTGATTTTTTGAGTCAAATACCCTAATTACAATTTAACTTTTAAGCCTTCTGCAGAGCAGACACACGTGATTAATCGCGCGGGGCGACATGTCGCGGTCCATTCGCAGTATTTTTAGAGTGGAAATTAGCTTGGCTCGTTGTCGCAGCGCGATTAATCGCGTGTGTCTGCAGGAGGCTTTATTTAAAAGCCCTGCCATGGTAGGCATGTGTTTAATAATAATCTTCTATGTAGATCGTAGACTATACTTCTGCACCGTCTATTTTTTACTACGCGGGCCACAGCGGGCCATAATATAACGCATTCGCGGGCCGGAGTTGGCCCGCGGGCCGTACTTTGCCCATCACTGAGCTAGAGACTAGAGTAACAATTTCAATGGTGCCAAAATTACGCTTCACGTAAGCATTATTTTTTCAAACA
Organism: Agrotis exclamationis; assembly: GCA_950005045.1. Lineage (NCBI taxonomy): Eukaryota > Metazoa > Arthropoda > Insecta > Lepidoptera > Noctuidae > Agrotis > Agrotis exclamationis. The sequence goes on from OX465437.1 coordinate 20,484,170, forward strand.
CACTGATTTGCCCCCTTACGTACTTGTACCGGGGTTGACCCCCTTTGAGTCATACATGTGTGTACCCGGTATATTCCGTCTACCATACTGTCGACGTGACGAGCATCAATGGTATGACAAATAGGTAAGTAGTTATTATTATTTCACAATAAAATTACTCCTTGTACCGTTTCGTGGCTTCCGCATAAAAGTCCCTGTTCGTAAGAAATACCCACAGTGTTCAACAGACTTCAGAGCCATGCGGATTACAGTGGAAATGGATTTTAATAGTATTGAGAATGTAAGTAGGTATTTGGTTTTTTTGGCACTAACTTTTTGTTCGATGATCATCCCTTTTTAACCGACTTCAAAAAAGTTGGAAGTTCTCTTTTCTTCGGAACCTTTTTTTTTACCTATATTTAAGAAATTAAGTGTAGGTACACAAAAACGTGTAAAATTATTTTTCTTTCGGTCAAGAAAAGTAAAGAAAAAAATAGGAAACGACATTCACTAACTTCCGAAAAAAAAATAATTTAGTACCTAACCTACATTGTTTTTTTTTAGAAACAAATTTGATTTTTTTCGAAAAAGTTTTTTAAACCCCCTTCATGGGATGAATTTTCAAACATTTTTCCCAATCTTTCCAATTGTTCTGTTATTAAATCAACTCTTGTGCTTTAGAATAAACAGATCTTTTGTATTTGACTGAGAATTTTCTATGAAATATTTTTTTTACCTAGTTTAAACTTTTTTTTCTCTCATTGAACTGAAGAATTCCAGTTAGGTACCGGAATAATAACATATAAAAAAGATATGTGAAGACTAATTTTTCATCGTTGACTTTTGCCTTCAGTGGCCCATTCATTTTTATTTTAATTGACACTCGACACTGGCACCAAAAACCATTATTAATTATGTAGGTACACAAGTGACATAAAGCACCATTGTGCACTGTGACGGCCATCTCTGATGATGATGATTTATTGCTTCAATAAAATGCTATATTTATCGACAGTCACATGGCCCGGTGTATTTCGCATCTCCTAGGTACATAGATTTCCAAACTTACTTATTTCGAAAAATACAAATAAAATGGGGATAAGTTAAGTATGGAGTCTTCACTTCAAGGTCAATAACGACTATAGAGATCAATATTGTCTGGGTTGACGTAATTATGTTTGGCAATGAAACTGCGCGTGCACGCCTGCAGCTGTACCTACTATTCTCTATAAACAAAATCAACTTTATAACCCAGAGAATAAGGTTGAAAAATCTACTGACGTCAAACCGTAGCTTCAGCGCTGCCGCGACGCTAAGTCTTGTAGAGAATAGCAGTACAGGTGTGTGCAGTCTCTCTAGCTGAGATGTTAATCTTCTTATTGACCTTACTTAAATCTTTATGATGTGATTAACGAGTGAAAGGCCAAGGTAATCAGAAGATGTTGCGACCACCTGTTGCGTTACGATTCAGTAGTTTTTTTTTTATAACACGCGCTGGAATAGGATATTGAGTTCGAGCTACGACTACATGTTACGAAAAATCGTTACGATTGGACGGTACAGTTCAAACTGCAACGATACTATATTTCTCATATACACACATGTAGATTATGTGTGTATGAGAAAAATCGGACAAACTGTATTAGTTTTTTTCCGTACCGACGCGACACCAGTCTGACCATGGTAACGCACCCAGCGTTACCTTAACCATAAATACCTGTACCTCCTTACAAAAATAGGTTCCTTCTGGGAATCCAAAACTTCGCCAACTGGCTTTTAAGGTTTTGCTTCAACTTTTTTTTATGAGGGAATCTCTCCTAATCAAATTAAATTAGCTAGTAAAACTATTCACCCATCCATGGATTAACCGCCGCGACCGTTACAATTTAGTAACTAGCTCCTCGGATAACAGACGACTGTAAATTTTCTCCTAAATACAGTGGACTGACGTTCTCACACCTGTTATCAGTGATAGTGTTATCAACGCCGAGCATACGGGTATGTCGGCCATTGTCGCAGTTGTTTGACGGAGAGCAATAGGTATGTTGGTTTTGTTGTTCAATTTCAAGTGGAAATTCTGTTTCTCCTATTCTTCCGCCATAATTTCATTCAGTAAAACAGTTGAATTCATTTTCTGGGACTTACCTAATTATTGGCGTTGTGTTTTTCTGGTCGTCGTCACTGTTAATTTTGGCTTTCAAGATTTGCAGTGGTTTAGGGACGGTGTGGAGAGGTTGACCCAAGAATAATATCGTACGTGGTTTAGTGTTGTGTTCTAGATTCGGAGATTTTCGTGCTAACTTGTGGTTTGCCCAGCCCTTTAGGGCAGCAGGGGTATCTACCTAATACTTATGAATGTGCAGTTTTTGTATATAAATAAAAATCAATTGTCGAATGAATATTTGTAAGCACATCTGCTGCACTTACTTGGAAAATTGTTTTTTATTTAGTGAAAGGTTTTGTTATTTTCACCGGAAGTGACGGAAATTCACCGTCAACAGTGTGAACCCAGGACGAATCGCTTGATAGCAATATAATAGTCTCGTGACTAATAATAATATGTCGTTCTGAGGCTTGACCAACATCTAAGGAGGCTCTCGTTAGACAGCTGGATCAAGGGGCTGATTCAGACAGTTCTTTTTGAACACGGCGCGTTTTGTTAGGAGGTTCTCTGGACCTGGAGCCCTGACCATCCGACGGTAGCTTGGACCCTGTTCTCGATACCAGAGGGCCACTATTATTTATATTTTTAAATGTTCTTTTTTCTTGTTTTTGTAATAATATTTAAAAACGTATAAAGTAAAAAAGTTATATGCCGTTCTGAAAGGGCAAGACCTGACTTCAATACAATTTTGAAGGAAAAAAAAAGATGAAACCGCAGGTAGATAGAACGCGCAGGTACCAATAAATTACTGACATATTTACGCAAAAAATCGCAGGTCATCAACCAATATGCAAGGGCGTTATGCAAAACTTTATAACAGAATATTCTAGAGCAAAAACAAATCAAATACATTAAATACCAGCCATCCGAAATCAATCAATTAACGTAGATTTAATTATTTATTCAAACGTTATCGCAGGGAGCGCCACCTGATTGTGACAAACAAACAGAAACGTGATAACAGACCGTTATCATGTTTCCTCCGGTTTATAAAATAGTTATTTAATTGTAATAGCACGGTTTAGGTAAATAAAAGTCATGGAAACAATAAGTTTCAAAGCATATAAAGCAGCACCTGTTTTCTAGTTGCAACGCAGAGATCTGCAGGAATTGATCGATCGAATCCTGCGCATATCTGCTCCACCTGACAATTAGGTTATTCTTTCGCCATTCCTCGCAATTTCGCATCGTTTTTAATAGCGTGTAAGTAGTGTATCTCAATTACAATACTACACACCAAGTAAAAGAATGCCAGACAATTACCAGGGAATTGTCAATTGTTGCCTAACGATAATAGGTACCGAGTATTTTGTTCTGGGTGATCCGATATCCCTTTACAAGAGGTAACTTTTTTTTTTTTTTTTTTAGGGTGGCAAAATCATCAAATGAGTCCTCCCGCCCTGGGCGGGGCGGGAGGGACTGTCAGACTCTTACTGACTAAAATCCACCCGTGTTCCGTCGGATGCCCTTTACGTTCCGGGGCCACGGTGTCCTGGATTAAGAAAAATCCGCGACCCCGGCAGGCATTTGGCCCCATAAGGGGCCCCGTCGGTGACGCGTGAAACACGACGCGCCACCGACCCGGGCTTGGTCCTTGGTCGGACGGCGAGCATACCCATTACACACCGTCCGCAAGCCCGCTCCGCCGCTGTGCCCTCTGCTGTTCAGAGGGACACGCGTTGGAGCGTCCACCCGACAGGCTATTTGCATACGGGCAAAGAAACCCCTTAGGCACACAGTGCCTAAGGAGAGTTTTTGCCCGCATCCCAGGATGCACCGGCCCGAAAAACTGGTCTTCCCCCCGGACGTATCCGAGAGGGAACTCCAGTCCACGGGCGCACGTGGAGGTTTCCTGTCTTAGCACCCCAACAAGAGGTAACTTAGTACTATCAACAATCTGCATAGAGGGCCAACGCCCGGGGTCGCGCGACACTGTCTTATCGGGGAACAGTACCTACTTCGGAACCTAAAGGGCTATTGAAGGAACACCGATGATTTTAGTCCCTCCCGTCCCATCCTGGGAGGAAGAGGACTCATTTGATGATATTACCAAGAAAAAAAAAGTACTACCAACAAGTATAAATAAATAGAGCCACATGTATCCGTGAGTAGACCTAACAAGTGTATCTCCTTCCCCCAGTGTCCGCCCCCGACGCCCCTCACGATGTCGCAGCGCACCGGCTACCCCACCACCAGCAGAGGCCTCACGTACCGCGGCCTTGTGGAGAACATGTCCATCCCAGCTGACCTGCACCAGCGGTCCGACGGCAAGCCCTACGCCAGCTTCGGCAGCACAGTGCCCATCCATTGCTGTACTCCAGAACAGGTGAGATATTTATTATTTTCCTTCATAATGCGCACGTCAATGGAATGTTAGTTACTTCCTGCGTCTATGTTCCCAAACGCATAGAACCCGAATGTCTTCAAAGTTATAGTGAACAGACTTCTTCTGGGTAAGCTGGCTCCGTCGTAGTCATTGTCTCAGTCATCTTTGACCTGGACTAGAGGCAAGAGTAAACCCATCGTAAATATAAAAAAAAACAGATCGCCACCTCTTACTATCCTTACATACTTCAGTACTCGTTTTCCCTCGTCCACGTTCATATATCTGGTCGTACAAGCATTATGTTGGCACCTAGCTTTCACCCAATTATGTTGAATTCGGCTTCCAGTCTAACAGGATACCTACCAGTATTTTAAATGGAGCAATTGCCTATCCGAGCTCCACATAGTTTGTGATTCAATACCCCTTGTTAAGACTTCTTAGACTTTCGGGCAACTGACCAGCATAACCAATTCTACCTCTAATATTCTACCAAGAATTTTCTATGTTCAGTCATTATGACTTTTCTGCCGTCAACAAAACCATTTTCTGAGATCCCATGCTGAACGACTTTAAAAGATACTACATACGTGTGCGGTGTGCCATAGGATCACATACTTACAGATGTGGTTATGTTTGCAGGTGGAGAAGTTGTCGAAGACGACGCATCACTACTGTGACATCTTCACGGAACAGCTGCTGGCGCCGCTCGGGGAGCTGGTCTTCGTGAGGATCGACGAGAACACGGCTGAGAAGGTACTGTTCATTATCACTTGAATATGAATTTGTCTTCATCAGATGGATCATCTTGCCTACTGTTGTTCATAGATTTGGGGACACCAGCAATGTTTGTCTTTCTTACCTAGTATTAGTACTAATATTATAAAACTGAACAGTTTGTTTGTTTAATTTTGACTTATCTCAGGAACAACCAGTAAAATATAACTGTTTAAAGATTAATATCTTTCCGTAATAATACATGAATTCAGGCTTTTTTCGAGGAAATAGAATCAAAATAGAAAAAACGTTATCTGCTACGACTTTCTAGTGAAACACTATGCATAGGGTTGCCATCCGTCCGGGTTTCTCCGGATTCGTCCTAGTTTAGAGGGTATCCGGGGACCGTCCGGCGTGGGCTTCATTTGTACTTAGTTCGGGTTTAAAAATTTAAGTCTTGGACGCCCGCGACACACGCTCACGTCACTCCCGACGCAATTGGCACGGTGCGCACTTCGACTTGTGTCCGGGTTCTGAACTCTATAATCCGGGGTTTTCACGCATCTTGTCCTTGTTTCCAAATTTTAGAGATGGCAACCCTCACTAGGAGAGGCCTATGTCCAGCAGTGGACTGCAATAGGCTGAGATGATGATGATGAACCCTCATTATGCACGGCATGTCACAGGTACCTCTACACAATAGAAATAGAATACTCTGTACCTGATTTTTCTAAGGAATAACTAAAACTAATAAGTGTATGCCTTATTAGCCCACCCTTTAAAGCTTCCGTTGATGTTTTCAATCACATCGACCTTGTTATTCGTCTTTTTGCGATCTGAGATGACCAAACCATTTATGCATAATGTTTTCCCCTCGGCAGGTGTTCATCAACCGCACGAAGCGCATCCTCCTCCGCTCCAGTGACGGCGTGCTCGCTCAGTGGCGACTGTCGCCCACCTTCGAGTCAGCCAACATGTACGTGGCGGGGACACCTGTAGTCAACCAGGCTGGAGAGCTTGTGTCTGTTGTTACTGCTAAGAGGGGGAACCACTACGCTGTCTCCACTTTTGAGGTAGATATCTCATACTTATCTAAATTAACTTAGAAGTCAGACCAAACATTTTAAGACAAGCATTCTGCACTGGGGTCTGCAAAGATGGACGTGAATCCCAGCAGTGGGAAGTCTTAAAGAAGTAGAAATCTTGTTTTGCAGAAAACGATGTTTTTGTATCTGCCACAATATGTACAGTTAAGTAAGTACCTATTAGCCGCACATACGAGGAGAAGCGAGGAATGAAAACATGTAATTTTTTTAAAGCTAAATCAAAGATCGAATCAAAACCTTCCCAGTAGGTATGCAAGGGTTTTGATGAAAAAAATGTTCTCTTTTGTAATGAGAAAATACTAGGCTAGAAAAAATAATAAATAAATAAAAGTGTAATGCAAGAATAAAGAATTTTCTTATAAAATATAAAACAAATTACATATTTCCAGGGCGAAGGTGGCTATTTCGACACGACGGAATCCTGGAAAGTCATCGACCCTCCCGAGGGCACCGTCATTTACGGAGACAGGACATTCTCCTCCCGCGACCAACTGAGGGCCTACGTGTCCTCCCTGCCGGCCCTCACGGAGGGACCTCACGGTCCTCCCACTCCTATTCTCTACCAAGGACCCACTCCTAGACTAGTCCTCGTGGCTAAGAATGGTCGCCAGATCTCTCATCAATATCTACATGGAGTACTCACGTCTCAAATTGATTACCTATGAGGGAGATAGATGTGATAGAGTGTCCTTCACCGTTCCCCTTCGTTAATTCCTGGTATTTTATTTGGGGAGACATGGTGGAACAGCCTCCACAGAGGACACAGACGAGCTGACGTTTGCATAGATGTTTCACATTTAATTTTATTTTGATTTCACTCGAAAAATCAAATTTACAACGTTGCCATACAATGTTAACAAAAACCAGAACAGAATCAACCAAGAATAAGAAATTGAAAAAAAAAACAATATTTCTTATAAACCTGGCTAACTTTTTTCTAAGTTACTAACGCGACATTTTGCGAAAGAGATATTCTGCGAAAGAGGCTTTGTGAGAAAGCGACCTTTTAAGAAGGAGTCATTCCGCGAAAGCGATGTTATGAGAAAGCGACATTTTGCGAAAGAGACATTTTATGTACTACCAGGAGACATTTTGCGTAAGCGACATTTTGCGTCTAAGCGGCTACTTGTCTAGGAGGGTCATGTTCCTCTGCAAACGTCAGCTCGTGATGGACGCAAGTTTAATCATGTTGGTAGCTTGATGATATTAGTTAGTAATATAATTTTTTTATTGATAATCTATTTAATTCGTCACGAACATTGTGTACTTAAATCATTGTCAGCTATGTAGTTCTAGTTATAAGTTTGATTCGTCATTCTAACTTTTGTACCAATTTTATGTGTTCAATTAAAAAACCATCATTAGAAGGTAGCTATGACTATGTGATAGTTCAAACAAATGTAACGAAGAGAAGTCTACTTATATTTTATTGAAATTTGTTATAATAGTCAAATGTGTAAATATAACCTAGACGAAGGTAATCATTTAAGGTGGATGCTCCAGGGTAGCCCGCGAAATTTAAAATTTCTTGCGTTTTTTCTCAATTTGCAGGCGAGTGCTAGGTTGTATGTTGATTAAAATATTGATCGCGGCTGTAAGACGTATGTAGTTACAGAACTGCAGGAACAAAAAAATAACATAAGTCATTCCTGCAGCTTTATGAACTTAGAGCGTTGTATTGATGATTTTGTTGATTATAATTCTGTAACTACATACGTCTTACAGCCGCGATCAATATTTTAATCAACATACAACCTAGCACTGGCCTGCAAATTGCAAAAAAACGCAAGAAATTTTGAATTTCGCGGGCTACCCTGGAGCATCCACCTTAATATGAGATTACTTACATACATTAAGTATATATATTCAGTACAAAACACGACCTACTCCTAACCTACTCTTTTTACAAGAATATTTTACTACTACTATTAGAACCATAATTATGTTACAAGTTGTTTAACGCCATCTAGTTCCCACAGTGGAACTACTCCCGCTTTGTGACGTCATGGTAGCAAGCAAGGCTATTGGCTAACTTGATAGTCACTGACCAGCAGCGGTCAACTGAACTTGGATGGTTTGACACCTCTATATTTTATCGACTGTTATGAGGCCAAGTTGAGGAGTGCCTCAATAGCGTTAGAATAGTTGATTTTACGGAACATTTATCAGTTTCATTGCAAATGTAAAAGCCAATACGAAATTTACCTTTTGACAGCAATTTGATGGTCACCAGAGCAAGTGATCATCATTTGAACTGTCAACAGGGATATGCAATAGCCCCGCTGGGCAGTGTTTTGTGTGGTGACCATAAAAAAGTATTCATATTATTAGATTCACAATATCCCCCCTCCCCCAGTAGTACAGTGCCAGTCCCTCGCTACTCTGTATGTTTTTCTTTCGTTCCCCCGCACTGCGAGGGATGTTGTAGCAACACCCCTCGCCCCGCGGGGGGAGGAAGGACCACTTACAGGGTAGTAGGGGACTTGCAGTGTGCAACTGTTGTATTTCATAAGTAACAAAACGAGGCTCTTTAGTTATCAATCACTCGTCATAAATGGCAGTTGTAAAAATACTTCTAAGTATTCATAGCATTAAAGTTTCCAATGTAATCCTAATGTATAAGACTTAACTATAAATGATAAGTTTTGATACTGTAAAGCGCAGCATTTGTTATGTATTTGTTACGAAAAATAATAAAAAAACACTTCATAATTTTTGTATTTTATTTAAAAAAAACAATAACAAAATTGAGTAATACATCATTTATGTACAATTCACAATAACTAAATCCCTTACATAGTAAGGCACTACAATAATAACAAATATTATTAATTTATAAAATTAATAACTATTACTACTTAGCTACAATTTGCTAAGCGTTTGTGGAATATTGAGCCTTAATTCTACAAAGATAAAGTTCATAAGAACACCGATCACCAATAAAACGACCGCATACTCAGAGAACACTTAAGGTTACATGCTGAAGGCAACACTATCACAACCCAAGGAAACAATAAAAGACAATTTCAATTTTTTTTTTTAAGTAATTTGATTGAGAAGCTTCCATTTGTAATTTCAAGTAAATCGGATGAGTGGTATTTCATCAACAGAATTTCAAGTTCCATCAAACTTTGTTACTACTTTTAAATATAGATCAGATTTAAAATTAACATGCTTTTAAATGAAGTTTGAGTATTCGGCCATATTAAGTCTGTCTTGCATGCAATTCTCCCATAACCATTTATATGTAAATACAGGGTGTAAAAAGACCCTTAACCCTCGACCATACTCGGGAACAAAAAGTTCCTTTGTTTCAACTTTTACATTTTATGCACAGAAGGTTCGTCTATGTATTCTTTTGAATTAATAATACAGTAAGTAAACACTAGTCACTCCATCTAATTTGATCGAAGTTCATTTGCTATAATAATATTGTGATTTATAGTTTAAATTTAATTTAATTTGAAATAAGGCATAATTATTGACATGTTACTACATTTATAAGCAATATATCAGCTCAAATGTCATTTAATTTAAAATAACATTATACTAAAGTTACTCAATCTTTTAATTCTCTGACTGTTTGTGATATGGAATGCAATTGGCACAATATATAAACCAGATTCAATATCTACGGCACTGTTAAGAATATATCAAGTACTGGTGAGAGACGTTCAGTTTCATTTATGCGTCTACAGTGTGTAAAATATATAGTTTGTCATACAGTGTAGATTCTACAAATTTGTCAAAAAGTCGACTAGAAGTACAAGTGGTATGTATGTCCGGAGGCACAGTGGTCACTAACCTCTCCAGCACCAGTCTGCAGTGTGCAGTGTCAGTCGATGTACAGTCTCACCAGCGAGTGTTCCGCGGCCGGACACTTGGTGACTGGACACGCGGAGTGAGTGCGCATGTGACGAGAGATGCAGATGTAGCAGAATATGTACCTGGAAACAAACATACGATCATCACCTGTCTAGCCTTTTCCCAACTATATTGGGATCGGCTTCCAGTCGAAACAGATGCAGCTGGATAGTAGGATAGCGTCTGAGTGAAATACATTATCCCCCTTACTTATAAAAACTTGTGTTGCTTAGCTACCGATTAAATATCACCTGTCCTTGTCATTTCTATTTTAATGAATAGAGATGGCAAGTGACTTAAGAGCTATTTAAGATAAGTAACGTCTAATCAATGTTTATAAGTAAGGCCCTATATTGTTTACCAGTCTAACACACGGGCGTCACCAGTTGCCATGAAAATAATGGCAGGAAATTGAATTTTTTACATATTTTTGCGTCTGGCGAGGAGTAAATCCTTCCTGTCCAATCTTTAAATATTTAATTTTAAAGGTATAAAAGTTTTTTTGGGACCAAAAAAATCGCATCTTTAAAAACGTCTGCCTTCGTGCTATACTAGTTTCTCTGTGTTTAGGGATAATTGAAGAAGTATTGAGCAAGTTTTCAGAGTGCATCAAGCACTTTTCCAAGATTTCAAGTACCTCTTAGGCCAAATAATCACACTCACCCCGACACTGGCAACACCGTGGGTATCTTCCAGGACTGTAGACACAGAGGACACTTGTTCTTCCACCGCAGTGCTCGCTCGTCTCTCTGCAAACATGGAGTATAAGGCATTAGGACGACACAGAACATTTACATTCCAGTCAAAATAGCATTTTACCTTGGAACGACAGATAATAAGCCAGAAACTCGTATACACCTTTGTTTTGGTGTTCTAAAAACTACTACTATCATATAACCCAATTTTACAAAAAGTAATGGAAGAGCATTACTTTTTGTAGAATTGGGTAATTTGATTTTTTAAATTGACTGTTATTTTTGTTCTTTATTATCTTTTTACGTAAATAATGATCGTTATATTCCACTGACCTTGGGTGGCGGTGGCGCGGGCAGGGTCTGCGCGGGTGCAGCCCTAGCGTCCCACCACCTCAGGAACTGAACACCGAACGCGCCGTACTCCACCGCACGGAGCGCCAAGCTGCCCACCATTGGGAATGTCACCACGGCGCTCCTGGTCACACCACAGTTTTAAGGGAAGTTAGTTATTTTTTGAGACCCCATTGAAGACCAGGATACAAAGCACAAAACTGATCACAACCTCCTCGATTTATAAGCAGTGTTTCGTTCTACTCACCCGCAGTGTCCAGTAGCCAGGCTCCTGAGCAGGTCTCCCCAGGTGTGATGAAGTACCTCTCGCGGCGGAGCAGGCCGCAGTGAGAGCCCCAGCGCGGCCAGCGCAGGCCCGGGACAGGCCGCGCGGCCCGCACAGTACCTCGCCAGGTACACCAGCCGCGCGGACCACCACACTGTGTGTGCCACAGAGTACACGTGGATGGCCGCACGACGGAGGCGGTCCGAGCGGGACTGACCGAGGACAACAATAAAACATTATTGACTATCCAGATCTCACTCGACATCCCAAAAACTGCAATCTTAGAAAATAACATTCCAGCAAGTCAAACTGCCGTCGTATCCATCTAAATGTGATAATATAAGTATCGACTAAAAATGCTTAAATTAACAATAGTTTTTCATAACACATATCTTCTGGTTATTATATCCAAAAACTTAAATCCGGCAAACAAAGCCGCACATTCGGAAGACGCACTTGTTTCACTATGTTAGTTAACACTTTACGCAATCAGTTCTTCAATGATTTGTTGACATATTGAAAGGACATAGAAATATTTGCGCAGTTAGAAGAAGACTAAGGCAAGAACATTGTTGCCGACAGAACTGCTACAGGCACTAAATTGTATCTACCGCCAGCTCACCCATCATTCCATGACATTTTTCTAGATCCTTTATATCCTACCTTCCCCAACCTGCCGTCCTCATCATCTTCCCTCCATCGCTCCACGATCCTCTCGATCCTGTCCTTCAGGTAGGGCACCACCACCAGCAGCGCCAGCGAGGCTCGCTCCAGGTACACTGGTAACTGCTGTCCATTGTTAAACTCATTGGATGTTGAAATGGGCACACGGATCAGGTCGTAGAAGCTCTCCGAGAATGATGCCGCTAGGAAGTGCATGATACAGGTAATGGTTAGATAATATGAAAGAATCTATAGCAGACATAATGCAGTTAAAAGGACACCATAGACATTCTGAATGGAACAATAGAAGAAAATAAATCAAAATCCTGTTGTGCACAAAAAAAGTTCTCTGTGAGTCTCAACAATGATTGTCCAGTGAAATCCACCAGACACAACACCCTGTTTGAGGTCCCTCCTCTTGCTACCTTTTTTTTTTTCGTGGTAAAATCATCAAATGAGTCCTCCCAGCCCCGGGCAGGTCGGGAGGGACTGTCAGACTTGTGCTGACTAAAATCTACGGTGTCCTTCGGTAGCCCTTTTGTGTACCGGAGTCGCGGTATACGTATGTCTCGCGACCCCGGCAAGGCTGTGGCCCTCTAAAGGGGGGCCCCGTCATTTCCTCTTGCTACCTGGGGTAAAGGAACACCCTGTTCCTCATACCAGTCATACTCCCAAAATATGGTATTGCAAGGTGGATTAATGGTACATATAATGTGTTACAGGAAATTACGGTCCTTGTTTGGGTGAACATGAAAGTAAGAATCACTGAAGAGCAGAGGTTAATATCAAAAATTTGCAAGATACAGACATTTCCATAATTTGTCATATTTGAACTGACCATAGTGTTTGAGGTAGTAGTACTGTAGACAGCAATCAAACAGCAGGTACACCTCATCGTACCAGTGCAGGCACCAGCCACACTTGTTGGGGTATGTTGCTGCCAGGAACTGGAAACACAGTTATGGCTGGTCACTGAATGATTTTCTGCATCTATAATACTTACGGTTGCTGACGTTGCTGTTCCAATTGTTCTGTCTTAAATCACCACCTTTATATTAGGGTTTCAAGGGAAATAAGAATATTCTCATCTAAATGTTTAATTTTTCTTTTGATATTGTACTTTGCTAAATTTTTACATTAAACTTATCTTAATAATAAAGATAAAATGGACAATAAATGATACAATTATCTTAAATGCCAACTTATCTAACAGCCATCATAAAATATGTTATAAAAGCAACATAATCCCTAAAATTCTATATCAAATACTTGGTAAATTTACAAAACTGGTATGAAGAGCACTTAAGTAAATAGTTCTTAAATGGCATAACCTGATCTTACTTATGAATATTTGATCAGTCAAGTAGGTCTATTTTTACTCATTTAAAAGAAGTTAATACATTTAATAAACTCATACCTTTTTCCATGCCAGTAGACAGAAACTATAATATGCCAACTGCTACAATCTTTATACTCTTTTATTAGTTCGGACTGTACTTGCAATTCATAAATGTTTAACAACATGACTCGCTCGACTACTGCATGTTCTGCTTTGAAAGTGGAAAATTGGCTGATTTGCTGTTTTAACAAGATTCAAATTACCGGTTCTAATAGTTGGCATCACCAATTAACAATTTCATCTAATGAAATACCTACTATCAAGCTTACCTCTACAACTTTCCGTAGCGCAGGTTTCACAGTAGCCCCGAGAGCTTCCTGAGCCGTCACTTGAAATATGGTCGGCGTGCCCTGCAGCGTGCGCGTCAAATGGGCCGCGTACACCGCCATGCTGTAATATTTACCACATTTGTTGCTATCCGAACTAATCAGCACTGTTCCTACGTTTTGTTTATCATTTTTCGAAAAGTGAGAGATGTTGTCCAGGTTGTCCTCTGTCCAGCAAGCAACTGTCAATGTCAAAAACACATTGTCATTTGTCATTTTTGTGCATTGAGATGAAGTTATTTTTTGTGAGATGACATGGCTGACATTGACATATTTATTAATGCGTTTAGAAACAAAATAAAAAAACTCCTGAGCTTATGAGGAAAAACCGACCAATTGCGAGTCGGAGTCCGGGCTTATACTGTACCCTTAGCACGAGTTTTCACTCTTTTACTTTACAGCGTCTTTCCAGTATTTACAGCGTTTCTTGTATGAAAAAATGGAACAGCGCCTCTGGTGTGCGAAGAAGGAACTAATTTTTTCCTTGAAAATTGTCAATTTGAAGTTGCCAAAGTTCCAGTTTACGTCTCAAATACTGAAAACTCGTGCTCAGGGAACAGGTTTATACCATTATTTGTAAGAACGGCAAAAAAAAACACGTTTGCTGTGTGAGAGCCCCCTTAAATATTTATTTTATTGGTTTTTATTATGTGTGTTGTTATAGCGGCAACAGAAATCATCATCTCTGAAAACAACTGTATATCACGTTAAGCTGGGTACTCACTTAGCAGTGTTGCATGTAACGTATCAGATACAGTATCAAGTGAGTACGCACCACGTAGGCACGAGCCAGCTGCGAACCGCTCGCTTTAAGGTTGATGCTCAAGGGTAGCCCGCGAAATTCAAAATTTCTTGGGTTTTTTGCAATTTGCAGGCCAGTGCTAGGTTGTATGTTGATTAAAATATTGATCGCGCTTGTAAGACGTATGTAGTTACAGAATTATTATCATCGAAATCACCAATACAACCCTCCAAGTTCATAAAGCTTCAGGAACAAAAAAATAACATAAAAAGTCATTCCTGAAGTTTTATGAACTTAGAGCGTTATATTGATGATTTTGTTGATTATAGTTCTGTAACTACATACGTCTTACAAGCGCGATCAATATTTTAATCAACATACAACCTAGCACTGGCCTGCAAATTGCAAAAAACCCAAGAAATTTTGAATTTCGCGGGCTGGTTGGAGCATTCCCCTTAAGGTGAATGCTCCAGGGTAGCCCGCGAAATTCAAAATTTCTTGGGTTTTTTGCAATTTGCAGGCCAGTTCTAGGTTGTATGTTGATTAAAATATTGATCGCGACTGTAAGACGTATGTAGTTACAGAATTATTATCATCAAAATCACCAATACAACCCTCCAAGTTCATAAAGCTTCAGGAACAAAAAAATAACATAAAAAGTCATTCCTGAAGCTTTATGAACTTAGAGCGTTGTATTGATGATTTTGTTGATTATAATTCTGTTACTACATACGTCTTACAGTCGCGATTAATATTTTAATCAACATACAACCTAGAACTGGCCTGCAAATTGCAAAAAACCCAAGAAATTTTGAATTTCGCGGCCTACCCTGGAGCATTCACCTTAAGCTAATAAGAAACACAAAGGCGGCTCCAGTGGCGTAGCGTGCCATCTCGGCGCCCGGGGCGGGAGACCCATTTTGCCGCCCCCATTCTATAGGTGCTTAATTAAAATTAAATTTCACAGGCAATGACAATGATATTTTAGTAAACAGATATGTTATGATCGCGCAAACCGTGAAGACTAGAAAACGTCCTAATTGGGACGTGTTGCTTTTAGTCTGTTTCTCGCACGACTACGAGTGACACGTTGCGCGCTGCTACTTAATTACCATCCAAAATGCCATTGTGTGTATTTAGAAACTGTACCAATTATGATACCAAAGTTAATAAAACACAAGGGATCTCATAACACACGTAAGTACGCAAAATACTTCGATTTATTAGTATATTTCAATTATTTTCATAATATTATATTTGTTCTATCTCTCTATCTATCTCTGTCGTGATGCCAACGTGCGGTGATTGGTGGCTTGAATAATGTTTGTTTACATTCATGCGCATTTGACAACATCTAGCTGTCACTTTTTTTCTTATTGGTTTTATCAAGCTATCCTTTTTACTTGTAGTGAAATGTAATGTGTGAATAAAAAAGTGTGTATGTGTGCTGCCGCTCGGCGCGGAACAGTTTTTTCTGTTGTTTTGTAAGTGTATAACATATCTGTATATTAGAATATCATTTGGCAATGAGGTATCTTTTATTGAAGGTAAATTATGATGAGCAGTTTTACAAGTGGATTCTACGGGCCTTATGAGCAGCGAAGTCAGAAATAATTTTGTCAAAATAAATATTTGCAGCCAATTCTTGTTCAGTCGATAATATAGCCAAGTTTGATAGTCTAGCAGAGCTCATAGCAGATCTGAGATAATTTTTTATTAGCTTCAACTTCGAAAACTTCTCTCTCAACTTGCAACACTAATCGCCAAAGTCGAATATATACGAATCAAGATGACTATATTTGGAACCGAAATTCCGAGATTCAGTTTTTGAATGTACTGGAGGAGCTCCAGTGGTCCTTTACCTCTTATATCTTCCTCTGATTCAGAACTGGCAACAAACTGCTGGAGATGCTTCCGCTCCACCCAAAACTCGTCCTTGCCGATATCTTAAATACATGGGAAAGATCACACTCGTACTTGCTGTCCAAAAGTTTCGCTGGAAAATCCGAACTTGTCCGATATTTCTTGAATTTGCTGGAATCGAGTCATCGTTTCTTGAATGATCTTGTCCAATGATGCGAACACCTCTCGACGGAGCTCGTGAGACAAAGCTGCATCATCAAAAGATTCATCACCATGCATGCGTTTTTTCCTGCGAATTCTTCTTGTTTTGAGTTCGATTCCGAGTTTTTCGCAGTCTTTTTTTTTGCGTGGTGAAATCATCAAATGAGTCCTCCCACCCAGGGCAGGGCGGGAGGGACTGTCAGACTTGTACTGACTAAAATCCATGGTATACTTCAATAGCCCTTTACGTTCCAGGGTCACGGTAATGGTATAAGTCCCGTGACCCCGGCAGGCTTTGGCCCTCTAGATGGGGGCCCTGTCATTATGCTGACGCTCTTTGAGGCGCGCGTGGAACACAACGCGCCGTCGACCCGGGCATGATCCATGGTCGAGCAGCGAGCTGCCCATTACTCGCCGCCCGCATGCCTCGCAGAGAGTCTTAGCAAAGTCGATTGCGTATTGGACGAAACGGTCTCTACTTTTCACTAGGAGGGTTTTTAAAAGCAATAATTTAAAAAAGGGATGAAGACTCATTAAGAATTTCTAGAAATGTTAATTTGGATAATTTTATACTTGACTAGCTGACCGGGCAAACTTCGTACCGCCTCACCTTTTAAACCTTCCCTGGACTTCCACAAATAATTCAAAACCAAAATCAGCCAAATCAGTCCAGCCGTTCTCGTGTTTTAGCGAGACTAACGAACAGCAATTGTTTTTTATATTATAGACTAGCTGACCGGGCAAACTTCGTACCGCCTTTTGCTCACCTTTTAAACCTTCCCTGGCCTTTCAAGAATAATTCAAAATCAAAATTAGACAAATCGGTCCAGCCTTTCTCGAGTTTTAGCGAGACTAACGAACAGCAATTGATTTTTACCAGGCCTCACCTTTTAAACCTTCCCTGGACTGCCAAAAATAATTCAAGACCAAAATCAGCCAAATCGGTCCAGCCGTTCTCGAGTTTTAGCGAAACTAACGAACAGCAATTGATTTTTATATAATAGATTATACTTTGTATTCATCGCAGTGTGGCCGGAGCTCCGTTCAACGTAACTGTCAAATCAGCTGAGTCGTCAAAATTAACGCGCAAATGAAACAAACGCGCGGGAACTCCCCACCTCACGTATAAGTCTCTAACTTGGACCTTATACATTTAAACTCATGTTACTTAGACCGTTATACTGTAATAAAAAAAAGTGTTTTTATGCAGAAATCTTAATTTTTTAATAGCTCAGATAATAAATTACAATCTTTAAGATGCGTTTTCCATAAAAAAGTCAAAATGGCCAAATTGTTAGTTTGGCCCAAATACGTAGGAGCCATCGATATCAACAATGGATGATGGAGGATACTGGATAATGATAAATAACAGCCGTTTACAGGATCTATTTTCAAAACATTGTATAAATTGTCATTGTTGTTTTTTGACTTGTCAGACGTTCTGACACATGAAATGAATGAATCATAGATCTCAACCCGCTTCACCGGCGACATTTTTTTGCCGCCCCCGCGAGCTGCCGCCCGGGGCGGGCCGCCCCCCCCGCCCCACCCACGCTACGCCACTGGGCGGCTCGTAGTGTCGTCGGACGAGCCGTACCCACTTGTAGGTTGATACGTCATGTGATACAGACGGTGACAGACGGACGGCGACGTCTCAGTCATACAGTCCTGTTTTACTTAGAGTACGAAACATTCTGTTACTACAGGGAATTAAAAAAATACTTGAACAACAATTCAGAAACAGATATCATTCGGCTCGTCTCAGCTAATCTACCCTCATTATACATATATTATCTTGCTCGATTATTTATGTATGAAAAATAGAAAAACTTGATGATCAAAATTTTAGAGACCTTACAGCCTCGTGATCATCACAAAAGTCGTTTGCAGTTTCCGAGACCGCTTACTTTAGAATGACAATAGATGTGGGTACACCATGCCAGTAAGCAGTGGCGTAGCGTGGGTGGGGCGGGGGGGGGCGGCCCGCCCCGGGCGGCAGCTCGCGGGGGCGGCAAAAAAATGTCGCCGGTGAAGCGGGTTGAGATCTATGATTCATTCATTTCATGTGTCAGAACGTCTGACAAGTCAAAAAACAACAATGACAATTTATACAATGTTTTGAAAATAGATCCTGTAAACGGCTGTTATTTATCATTATCCAGTATCCTCCATCATCCATTGTTGATATCGATGGCTCCTACGTATTTGGGCCAAACTAACAATTTGGCCATTTTGACTTTTTTATGGAAAACGCATCTTAAAGATTGTAATTTATTATCTGAGCTATTAAAAAATTAAGATTTCTGCATAAAAACACTTTTTTTTATTACAGTATAACGGTCTAAGTAACATGAGTTTAAATGTATAAGGTCCAAGTTAGAGACTTATACGTGAGGTGGGGAGTTCCCGCGCGTTTGTTTCATTTGCGCGTTAATTTTGACGACTCAGCTGATTTGACAGTTACGTTGAACGGAGCTCCGGCCACACTGCGATGAATACAAAGTATAATCTATTATATAAAAATCAATTGCTGTTCGTTAGTTTCGCTAAAACTCGAGAACGGCTGGACCGATTTGGCTGATTTTGGTCTTGAATTATTTTTGGCAGTCCAGGGAAGGTTTAAAAGGTGAGGCCTGGTAAAAATCAATTGCTGTTCGTTAGTCTCGCTAAAACTCGAGAAAGGCTGGACCGATTTGTCTAATTTTGATTTTGAATTATTCTTGAAAGGCCAGGGAAGGTTTAAAAGGTGAGCAAAAGGCGGTACGAAGTTTGCCCGGTCAGCTAGTCTATAATATAAAAAACAATTGCTGTTCGTTAGTCTCGCTAAAACACGAGAACGGCTGGACTGATTTGGCTGATTTTGGTTTTGAATTATTTGTGGAAGTCCAGGGAAGGTTTAAAAGGTGAGGCGGTACGAAGTTTGCCCGGTCAGCTAGTCAAGTATAAAATTATCCAAATTAACATTTCTAGAAATTCTTAATGAGTCTTCATCCCTTTTTTAAATTATTGCTTTTAAAAACCCTCCTAGTGAAAAGTAGAGACCGTTTCGTCCAATACGCAATCGACTTTGCTAAGACTCTCTGCGAGGCATGCGGGCGGCGAGTAATGGGCAGCTCGCTGCTCGACCATGGATCATGCCCGGGTCGACGGCGCGTTGTGTTCCACGCGCGCCTCAAAGAGCGTCAGCATAATGACAGGGCCCCCATCTAGAGGGCCAAAGCCTGCCGGGGTCACGGGACTTATACCATTACCGTGACCCTGGAACGTAAAGGGCTATTGAAGTATACCATGGATTTTAGTCAGTACAAGTCTGACAGTCCCTCCCGCCCTGCCCTGGGTGGGAGGACTCATTTGATGATTTCACCACGCAAAAAAAAAGACTGCGAAAAACTCGGAATCGAACTCAAAACAAGAAGAATTCGCAGGAAAAAACGCATGCATGGTGATGAATCTTTTGATGATGCAGCTTTGTCTCACGAGCTCCGTCGAGAGGTGTTCGCATCATTGGACAAGATCATTCAAGAAACGATGACTCGATTCCAGCAAATTCAAGAAATATCGGACAAGTTCGGATTTTCCAGCGAAACTTTTGGACAGCAAGTACGAGTGTGATCTTTCCCATGTATTTAAGATATCGGCAAGGACGAGTTTTGGGTGGAGCGGAAGCATCTCCAGCAGTTTGTTGCCAGTTCTGAATCAGAGGAAGATATAAGAGGTAAAGGACCACTGGAGCTCCTCCAGTACATTCAAAAACTGAATCTCGGAATTTCGGTTCCAAATATAGTCATCTTGATTCGTATATATTCGACTTTGGCGATTAGTGTTGCAAGTTGAGAGAGAAGTTTTCGAAGTTGAAGCTAATAAAAAATTATCTCAGATCTGCTATGAGCTCTGCTAGACTATCAAACTTGGCTATATTATCGACTGAACAAGAATTGGCTGCAAATATTTATTTTGACAAAATTATTTCTGACTTCGCTGCTCATAAGGCCCGTAGAATCCACTTGTAAAACTGCTCATCATAATTTACCTTCAATAAAAGATACCTCATTGCCAAATGATATTCTAATATACAGATATGTTATACACTTACAAAACAACAGAAAAAACTGTTCCGCGCCGAGCGGCAGCACACATACACACTTTTTTATTCACACATTACATTTCACTACAAGTAAAAAGGATAGCTTGATAAAACCAATAAGAAAAAAAGTGACAGCTAGATGTTGTCAAATGCGCATGAATGTAAACAAACATTATTCAAGCCACCAATCACCGCACGTTGGCATCACGACAGAGATAGATAGAGAGATAGAACAAATATAATATTATGAAAATAATTGAAATATACTAATAAATCGAAGTATTTTGCGTACTTACGTGTGTTATGAGATCCCTTGTGTTTTATTAACTTTGGTATCATAATTGGTACAGTTTCTAAATACACACAATGGCATTTTGGATGGTAATTAAGTAGCAGCGCGCAACGTGTCACTCGTAGTCGTGCGAGAAACAGACTAAAAGCAACACGTCCCAATTAGGACGTTTTCTAGTCTTCACGGTTTGCGCGATCATAACATATCTGTTTACTAAAATATCATTGTCATTGCCTGTGAAATTTAATTTTAATTAAGCACCTATAGAATGGGGGCGGCAAAATGGGTCTCCCGCCCCGGGCGCCGAGATGGCACGCTACGCCACTGCCAGTAAGGGCCGAGTCACACCGGAATGGCTGCGGCCGGCAGCTACGCGGCGAGCACTATCAGTGTGAAATAATTTTAAACTTTAACTACATACTTAAAAGACCAGTATCGCTCGAAAAGCTTGAAAAGGTCGCGAGGCCGCCCGCGGTGACGCGAGACCGCTCGCGGCACCGCGCTCCTCACCCCCGTCCCCGCCGCAACATTAGTGCTATAATAACCAATTCCATCATGTTCACTCCAAACTAGTGATGTTGCGAATGTCTGTGTAACACACGAGTTACCTTGCCGAATGTAGAAACTAGTCAAGAAGATACCAGGCGCGCGGGGCGTGGAGGTCGCGCGAGGCCGCCAACGGCGACGCTGGCGGCCACACTGGCGGCCGCTGCCATTTCGGTATGACTCGGCCGTAATGATAGTATCAGTTTATCTTTTTCAATCATTCTTGGGGAAACAACTCAACATGGGACAATAAAAAGGGGTTCCTAATAAAATACCTCATTTATTATTAAAATTTACAATATTATAGTACACAAAATACCTATCTACAAAGCATTCATATAGCACCTTTAATACAATTTTATTACGAAGCGCATAATTACTGACTGTGCATGTGTTACGTCACGCTGATGCCTGTGATGTCTTAGAGAAAATAATTAATTCTAACAATATTAGTTGCAACACAGCTCTCCATAAATACGAAAAAAATGGTTCGCGATCTCAAAAATAATATCAATACCTAGCGTAAACAATTGACTCATAAACAGATGTAGCGTCATCTTTGAGAATCGAAGCTGTATTGCGTTTCGTTCATGAATTAATCTTTTTGAGCCTCCAATAAATCGGTTTCAATATTCTTTAGGATGAAACTTTATTCATGGCTAAATGACTACTTACCGAGACTCAGCTAAAACTATAAAAGAAAAAAAAAAACATCCGCTCTTTTCGCAGCCATCTTGTCCCGCCAGAATATTGAGATCGGAAACATTAACTTATCTCAACGTCAACTTATCTCAGTACAGTATTATTTAATCATTTTGGTCCATTTATAAAATAACAAAACACCATAATTATAATGAGTGTTACATGCTTTCCTAAGTGACTCTCGATTATGGCTTGTACAATAGGAACGTTATAAAAATACGAAGCTTGCTTTAAATGCTTCTCACGTTAATATCTACGTTGGCGACATTTCTGCCTTTGCCCACAACACAGGCTCGTAATAATATGGTCAAATGAACGTAAGTAGTAACACTAATCCTACGAAAACCGTCTTTATTAATAATAATAAGTCAAATTATGACCACATGCGGTGTCTTGTAAAAAATCTATTGATTACTTATTAGTTATTTTTTAGTGAGCTTCAATACGAAAAACAATAAAGGCCTTAGTTGCTACAGGTACATACATATTGTTTTAATAGAATATTACAAGTTAAACTCTCATGTTTTACACCAACTGAAGATTTTTTACAGGCACATACATAAGAAATAAGGCTTATTACAAATATTTGTATTGCTACTGGGTTTACAGAACATATTTTTATCTTCATGAGTGTCAAGCTTTCGTTAAAAAAAAAAAGAAACAAGTTTAATATGATTATTTTCATTTTAAAATCATTTTTATGTTAAATCACCATTATATTTTGAGCAATTAAAATGAACATTAATTTAATTAAAAGTGGGAACAGAATAAATACATTAGAAATAAACATTTAGTACGAAAACAAAAGAAATAGGTATCTAAACAATAGTCAGTTTATGACATAGAAATTAAAGAAACTTGAAGATGAACAAAATAATTGGTACTTTTAATCAATTAGATGTATGCAAGTATTCCTTTATGTGAGATTAAATAGAATGGTGTAGAGTTGTAGACATTTAGTGTAAATTGTTGTGTTTTATACTCATTATTATATGAATTACCATTAGGTACAACATTGTATATTTTATATAAGCTACTTTTATGAGACCTTTTTAACAAAACTATAACATTACTCCAAATGCTTTCATATAAATAGAACATCTTTACTTTTCAATACATACTTTATAAATAATGTTTTCCATGTATGTGTCGTTAGTATTAAGTGTGGTGTTTACATTATTATGATTTTAGTTATTAGCCAAACATTGTTTTATTAAAGACCAATATTTATAATATACCAAATGTATACGTTTTATAGCCGTACAAAGCAAATAATGAGCCCTAATGTTATAGCACAAGTCCGTCACAATCACTAGTCAGTCCACATGACGGACCCAGTGACCAGTCCACGCTGAGCCGTGTCCCGGGCGCGCGCCCCTCAGGAGCGAGGTCAGCGTGCTCCGGTCGGCGGTGTTCACTAGCTGGCTGAGTTGTTGTACTGTGGTCGTCCCGCCAGCTCTAATAGATATCTATCTGGGTGCTCAATCCAATCCGCAGCTGACAACTTTACCTGAAATAGTAAAATGACACTTAGTATAAGGTTCCGTTGTTTTTTTTTGTTTTAATTTTTTTTCCGTCTTGTTTTGTTCTATGAAAACTTGCAGGCATAACAGATGTATATTTGGGCACCAACGAACACTTAATGATGGATGGATGGATGGAGAGCAGTGATGGCCCAGTGGTATCGGCCTCGACTTACGAGTTGTAGGTCGTGGGTCGAACCCAGTCAGGCGCATTACTTTGTGTAATTTATTTCAACACCACTGCTCTCAAAACGGTGAAGGAAAACATCGTGAGGAAACCGGCATGTCCTAGAACCAAAAATTCGAAGACATGTGACATCTACCAATCCGCACTGGGCCCGCGTGGTAGATTACGGCCCACTCCCTCTCACAGAGAGGAGGCCTGTGTCCCAGCAGTGGGAACATTTATAGGCTGATGATGATGATGATGAACACTTAATTATCTAAGAATCAACGAACTAAAACACTTAAACACGCCTTTTATCCATGGGTTAGGCATAAACTACAACACAACACGCCACTTTTGAGATATCCACTCACATTTCGTTGCCTCTCAGCCTCCTTGACCTGCCACTTCTTGATCTCCAGCTGTACCTCACGGGACGCCTGGTCGCCGCAGCCCCACACCTGAAACATACAATATTAGCTGAATTTATATATTTTGTTTGATTATGACAACATTGTGACAGGTACAAAAATAAATAAAATATACCCATTTCTTTTCGTTATATTTATGTTAAAAGGTATGAAACTAGCCAGAGGAGCTGACCTCAATACTCTCGAGCGTGTAGGGAGTTCCCTGGAACTGCAGCGAGTCGAAGTCTTCCGGAATGATGAGCAGCGGCTTGCGAGGGTCGGAGCCTGCGCGGAGACCCTTGGGGTAGCCGCGAATGGCTGTGTTCAGGTACAGCATCTTGGGCGCCTTCTCCACTATGGAGAACCTGGAGTGGAAGGTACTCGTTAGTACTGTCAGTGGTATGAAGACTGGTAATCGATCCTCGAAGTTATGGGCTGTATCCTGTTGTACTGGAAGTAGACTTTATCACAGTTCGGAAAGGTTGAAGATGCATTGAAGATGCATGGAGCAAATAAGTCATTATTCCTTCCTAATAAACTCCAAAAAAAATAATATTTTAAATGAGATGCCGCAAAATAGCTACAGGAGAAATGTTTAACTGGATATAACCGAAAATGTTTGATTAGAATTAAATATTTAATTTTAACTATCATATCGGGTGATAACTAACGCCTAGTGGTAGTTTGGTTTAGTTTAAAGAAACTAGAAGTGATAATCTCAGCAGTGGAATGACGCAGGCTAGCAGTACCAAAGTGTGTGTGTTGTGACTCACGTGGGATGTATCTGCAGCAGCGCGCAGTCAGGACCGCCCCAGTACTGGTGTGTCTCCCGCCACTCCTGGCTGGCACACACCACCAGCAGCAGCTCCCCGGCCTGCACCAGCACCAGTGTGGGCCCGCGGTAGGACAGTGTGTGGTGCAGGAAGCGGTTGGCACCCATGCCGTGGTCGCGGGACGCGTACAGCGGGACCCAATGCGACGGGACCGCGCACACCAGGCGTGCCAGCCAGACCGTCGACGCCAGGCCACCTGTCACCACGATAACTCGTTATAGACAGGTGCATATCATACCTAATTTTGCATAAATATTTGAAGACGTAGAGCAAACCACACCGGCAGCAGGAGTGCCGCCTGTAGAGAGATGTTACCTTGCGGCTGCGGCGGCGGGTGGCTGGGCCGCGAGTACAGCTGCGGCGCGGTGCCGGCCAGCAGCCAGGCTCGCGACAGTGGCAGCAGGTGTGAGGCAGCCTGCCAGGCGCCGCGCTCCAGGACCGGGGTGGCCAGCTCCAGGCCAGCTCCCGACCCGCTGGACTCCACGGACGCCTCCATGTCGCGGTGCCGCGTCGCCAACATGTGTACGCAGTACCTAAACACATCACGCATGTAACCCTCAAGGATAAGGTAGACGTGTACCTTTACCTAGCAATATCTGCGCAGCATACTTATCTTCTAAATAAGTCCACTACATATTTTTTTTGTGCTGTTCCAGTGATATTGCGGATGCATTCGATGAAAATAAAGAGCACGCAATATCTATAGACTGAAGTAAAGCATTTGATCTTATTGATCACAATATTCTTCTAAGTGAGATAACAGGCATGGGCCCATGGGTATTAATGAGTTCTTGAAGAATTGGTTTGAGTCTTATTTCAAAATTTGTCACAATTTGTGGTAATTTTAAAATGTCAGACAAATATAATACCGTCTGGAGTACCACAGGGTTCAGACATGGGGCTCGTGCTGTTCTTTTTCATATCAAAAACTGCAAAAGCCGTTTCATAAACAAAATTTATCAGAAATAAAAGTACCCTTGTAAAAAAAATAGTACCTTACCTATGAACAGGGAATATAAGCCTGTGACAGTGCTCCTCTAGCCAGCGCACCACAAAACCGACGCTGTGCATGTCCTTCTTGTTGAAGCACCCGTTCACCACTACAGACAATGTCTGGTTGATCTGAACACATATTTCATGGACATTTGTAATGGCATTCTCTTGCGAAAAAGTATAAGTCATGCAATTATTTTTAGGTGCTTTGAAGGCAGCAGCGTCTTTACTTGACAGTACTCACCATGAGACAGGTTTGCGGACCCTCGGGGTAGTGGTCCATGGATAGCTTGTAGCTGGTGTACAGCAGGTTTCGCAAACCTTCGGGCATCACCATATTCTCATCTGTCTCGGCAGCGAACATTCTAAACGTGGAGAAGAGAGA
Organism: Agrotis exclamationis; assembly: GCA_950005045.1. Lineage (NCBI taxonomy): Eukaryota > Metazoa > Arthropoda > Insecta > Lepidoptera > Noctuidae > Agrotis > Agrotis exclamationis. Next base: position 20,510,762 of record OX465437.1, read on the forward strand.
TGTTAGGGCCGATTTCTCCCGAAGCACACACAAGCGGAGTATTGAAGTGCCAGAACAAACCAATTACAGAATATAGACTATTGATCGAAATTTAAGAGACAAAGCAATCATGCGGCCAGTACGTCGTTATCGATACGTGTCGGTCGTGACTATAGACCTAGAGAAAAGAAGACTCAGTACGTATTCTCTCCACTCAGCTAGTATGTGTTGGTGGACCAAGTGTTAAAAAAAAAACTTTGGTTCCAAATTTATAATAAACATACATACACGAATCACGCCACGTCTTCATACGCTTTTTATTTCTATTTCAGCTACACTCTGCAAACCGGTATTTCGGCTCGAAATAGCGTAGCACGACTTTTTACGTTTCTGCTTTGGAGCAATTATTTTCCCTTTGACGCTAATTGTGATAACAACCAACCAAGGTCTTCTATTTTCCTATACAGCTATAGCAAAATGCAAGCTTACTAAGCAAGAATTTTGTCCCGCAAGTAGCCAAAACGGTAAAGGCAAGTGGCACCGAGAAAATATTATATCTAGGTAGAGTAGACCTAGGCAATTCTGGCCTGATGATAGGCCAGAATTGCCTAGGTCTACGACAGATAGCACAGAGTCTAAACAAGCGACCTTCCAATTATTTGTCTCAATAATAATGTGAGACAAAAACTGATCTATTTACTGTCAAGAGAACTGAAAGGCAATTGTAACATAATGAATTTGACGGACATTGATTGACAATAAAAACGATGGTGAACACTTGTTCCCCGCCATCTATGGGTACGTGTAAAGGGCATCTCGGGTGTTTTGTCATCCTCGATAGATACAAAATCGACTTATAAATAAACCAATAAAAAATCACCCTCATTTCCCTTCCAATATATTTTAGGGGCAACGTAGCCTCTTTCCATTTCTTCTCTCCTTACCTGACATAGGTCTCAATGATCAAGGCATCGTCGAGCATGGCCAGAATCTTCTCGCACTGCTGCCTGAACGTGGACAGCGCGATGTGCTTGTTCTTGCACTTGCCCACGCGGTGGACGTACTTGTAGAACTGACGTGCCAGTTCCGGGTACATAGGGAACAGGTATTTCTGGAGACAAACGGCAGAGTACTTTTAAGGAGTATTTTTCTTCGACCGCTATTGCGTTAGAAGAGCTTCTGGAACTCTGGCTACGGCCAGGTCCCTAAAAGTACCCTTGCGAGTAGCATAAAGAGCATATCAATAGGAAGGAAAATCGTCGTTTCGCTGTAACACTACTTCTTCGGAACCAGAAATAAGATTCCAACCAGCAGTCACGTTTACTTCTGTTCTTAGGGTTTCCAATAAAGTGGGCCGTCATTTTATGGGCCTACCACACGCACAAGCTTCACCCACCACAGTTCTGCCTGCGCAAGCCCGGCCTGCGCGTACTTGCCTGTGTGTGTGGTTGGGCGTTCAGTGTTGCCGACCGTGTACATTTTTTCCTGCGAGAAGCTTGCGCAGGCAGAACTGTGGTGAAGCTCGTGCGTGTGCCAGGCCAGGCCCATAACGTAGGCTAACTGTTTATAGCACTTACTGTAAATGATTTCTCTGTGACACCGTTGACTCCATCTTCTTTTTGTGACCTCTGAACCAGTAACTGTAACAAATATTAATAATTATTATTTCCTGGACTAGTAACTTAAACTGGCACGGCGGCCCGAAGGTATAAGGATTTACTTTAGAAATAAGTACTTTCTCTGTTTTTTTGGGCTTCTGTCTACTCGTTTAAACAATCAAAACTTCAAAAGATCTCAGATCGTCAGCTGGGACTAACAGCTTGCACAGAGCTCTGTTAGGCGTGAAATCGCATCTTGTGGGATTTATTATTTAGCCTCAAGCCATTGAAGAAATTATCTTGTATCGGCTGTTTTAAGCTAGCTTAGAACAGCTTAGCTTTTATAAGGATAGTAATTCTGATAAAAGCTTTACTTAGGCATTGCATAGGTTAATATCGGCACCGAGCACATACGATGTTGCGGACGTTAGTAAAATAGGAATGCCCTAATATGTTGTGCCAACTCATACATTGTAATGTTTACAAATTGTTAAACTATTTGCGCATTTTATTTAATAATACGTGAAGTAATAATTCGTTTGGTAAATGTTATTTGAGGAGTGTGCAAAATTCCTAATCTGCGAAAATATGTAACACCTGTGAGAGACAGTGCCTTGATTCGGATATTTTAATAAAACCAAAACAAACCAGTTTGGTAAAAAAAAAAACTCATCACACGTGTTCGCAACGGAGCTGGAACGCGCCAATGCTGAAGCTCGTCGATGCATCGCGGATGAAACGCGACGGGCGGGCCTGCGCCGGCGGCGGCCATCTTTTGTAACCTTTCTACTCGGCACGAACGAGAAAAGACGCGCATGACTGCATGTCGCGCTAATTTAATTCTATCCTTCTAATAATTCTGTAACTGTAACTCATGTCAAGAGTAAACGCTGAAACCTACTACTGAGTCTAATTATTGAAGTTGATCACCCCAACATATGGAGACTCCGACGTGATCAACACTGAAGAAATATTGAAGACGCAACCGCGTGGCGTGGTGTGGTGCCAGAAAACGACAACGAGCTGAGCTGCTGAGAATCTTAGATGACCGTGTGTGCGTGCTGATGACCCACCTGTCCCTGTAATCCTGTGTAGTGAGTGATGTGGTCGGTTCACAGGGAAGTACGCCCAATTTTGGTACTTAACATGCGTATCCTAATCTACAGGTCCGACATTTCATAATCAGCCGATTTCTGTGCACCAGACATTCTATACTGTCTCGAGTTACTAATTATTTCTTGTGTAGGTACCTACTATATACTGAAATGACACCTAGGTACCTACCTACTTGCAAATGATGATGAAATAGTTATGTCTACATAAAGGACAACTGCCCACCTAACTACTTATTTAACTTGCACCTTATGGAGTCAGATTCTAAGGCAAGTTGCTAAGTAAGCAGGTACTAATTACTAATTCAATGACAAGCATACCTGCCTTACTAGTAACTACTTACTTTCTCTTTCACTTTGCTTACGGGACCACCCTGGCATTTTCCAGACTTGCTGTGCTGCCTGCTTCTTGGGTCCTGTTGGAATGCGCTGCTATAAATTTACCTGCACATCTCTGCTACTGCGTGCATCCTGTGCTGTGTAACCTGCTTTGCTTGTGTGAGTCGCTGACTGCACGAGATGTTGTCGTAGCCATTGCGCGACATATACGGTTTGGCTTTATTTTCTTAATGTTACCAGCATAGCTAATTTCTTGACGGTCTGTTCAGTTCTTATAAGTGTTCACCATGTCGGCTGAATTGAAATCTCTTATTCAACAACGTGGTACAATAAAGGCTAGAGTAACTTTATTTTCTAAATACATAAATACTATAAAACTAATAGAGGCTGACAGTATTCCTAAACAAATAATTATTGAAACTGAATTAAAACTGTCAAGATTCAAAGAATTGTTGGTACAGTTTGATGATATAAAAACTAAAATTGAGAGTTTAGATCCTGATCAGTTGGAAGAAAATGACATAATTGAAAGTGAATTTTGCTCTAACATGGCTAAAGCTCAACTGATTATTGAAAGTCTTGCCCCTAGTGATATAATACCTGAAAATAGGAACTGTAATTCAATATCTACCGGTCAGCATATCAATCAAGATAACCGTAACTATAACATCAAGTTGCCAACGATACAGCTGCCTTCTTTTAATGGAAACTATTTAAATTGGATGGAATTTCGAGACACTTTTGATTCTCTAATCAACAACAATGATACTATTCCAGAAATAAACAAGTTTCATTACCTTCGCTCTTCATTGAAGGAAGGAGCATCTGATATAATAAAATCAATTGAGTTTACTGCTGCCAACTATAAATTAGCTTGGAAGTTACTTACGGAACGCTTTGATAACAACCGGATACTTACAAATAATCATTTAAAAGCTATCTTGAATTTTGACACGATATCTAAAGAAAATTACAAGTCACTTCGTACTATGATAGATTACTATTCTAAAAATATTCGAGCCCTATCTTCTTTAAATGATCCTGAATCCCGCTGGGATACTTTACTTGTGTATATTATGGTGTCCAAACTAGATGGCGCCACAGGTCGCATATGGGAGGAACACAGGAGTACTATTGCTGCTTCGCCAACAATAGAAGAATTCTATAATTTCTTAAGAAATCGTGCTGACGTTTTAGAAACCTTACAGTACAGCAATAATAATGTTGCTACTAAAATTGAAAAAAGTTCTCACTCTAAAGACAATAAACAAACTAAATCATTTGTTTCTTCTTCAAACACTAATGAAAAAGGCTGTGTTGTATGTTCACAAGATCATTTACTATATAAATGTGATAAATTTAAAGACATGTCGTTGGACGCTCGATTTATGGAAGTTAATAAGCATAAGCTGTGTCACAACTGTTTGCGTCCTGGTCACTACTCTGCTCACTGCAAACATAATTATTGTAAAATCTGCAACAAAAGACACAATTTACTGCTACATAAACCACAGTCAAACAAAGAGAAGACAAACTCATCTGTTGATACTTCTTCTGCGACATCAGTTCCTCAAGAAGCAAGTTCCTCTCAGACAACTACTATTGCCATGTTTAATCCTGTATCACTCTCTGTGGCAATGCCCAGGCAGATTCTTTTATGCACTGCTCAAGTAAAGGTAATTGATAGCCGATCTTCTGAAACACACACTGTCAGAGCATTACTAGATAATGGAAGCCAGTCTTCATTTATAACTGAAAGAATGCAAAGAAAATTGAATTTAACCTGTTCTGATACTAATATTTCAATTGCTGGTATAAATAATAAGTTAACTAATACTACTAAAAGGTGTAACATAAAACTTAAATCTCGAATTAACCCATTCCATGCTAATGTTTCATGTCTTTTAGTGCCTGATATTACTGGCATGTTGCCCAGCTCAAGGGTTAACACTTCTGAATGGAATCTTCCCAAATCTATACAACTAGCAGATCCTACCTACTATATGCCCTCTGAAATTGACTTACTGCTAGGAGCCGATATTTATTGGGAAATTGTAGATTCTGAACAAATTAAGTTAGGGAAAAATAAACCTACACTAATAAAATCTAAACTGGGTTGGCTCATGTCAGGCCCTGCCGGTGGGAGCCCTACTACTACTACTACTAATTCTAACTTTTCTCAGGAAATTAGGGACTCTCTGGCTAGATTCTGGGAAGTTGAAGATATTCCTGCTCTGCCAAATGAAAATACTAAGTTTTCCAATGAGGAACAATATTGTGAAAACCATTTTATTGAAAACACTGTCCGCCTGAGTGATGGGAGATTTTGTGTAAAACTTCCATTGCGTGAAGTTCCCAATAAGGCTTTAGGGGACTCTTATCTTATTGCTAAAAGGCGCTTCTTTAACTTAGAAAAGAAACTAAATAAATCTAAAATAAAAAATGAATATACTGATTTTATAAACGAATATCGCAGATTAGGGCATTTATCTGAAGTAAGCCGTCCTAGCTTTGGATATTACATCCCTCACCATGCAGTAATTCGCGATAGCAGTGAAACCACTCGGTTAAGAGTAGTCTTTGATGCTTCTTGTAAAACTTCTACTAATAAGTCACTAAATGATATCCAATTTGTTGGACCAGTAGTTCAGGACGATTTAATGGCAATTCTGCTCAGGTTCCGTCAGTATGCCTATGTGGTGACGGGAGACATTGAAAAAATGTATAGGCAGGTTATGGTAAATGAATCACAGCGTCATTTACAGCTTATTCTTTGGAGGGAAGACGAAAGTCAACCACTCAAAACCTTGCAACTCAATACTGTCACTTATGGGACAGCTTCAGCTCCCTATCTGAGTACTAGGTGTCTTGTCCAACTCGCAGCGGAGTGTAGTGATGAAGCTGTTGCCAATACTATAAGACATGACTTCTATGTTGACGACCTGAATACTGGTTCAGACTCAAAATCTCTATTAAAGGCCAAAATTTCGGGAGTGATTGCCAAACTTGCTGAAGGCTGCTTTCCTTTGCGTAAATTTAGAACAAATTCTCCTGATATTCTTGATAGCATACTCACAACTGACCAATCTCAAGACTTTAGTAAGCAATCTTCTGTCTTAGGATTAAAATGGTCCCCTATCTCTGACACTTTAAACTACTCAGTCGAAAATAAATCGATTCCTAAAGTTACGAAACGCTCTATATTGTCGAACTCGTGTCGAATATTTGATCCCTTAGGTCTTTTATCTGCCTGCACTATTTTTCATAAAATCTTACTACAAAGGCTCTGGTTACTTAAATTAGATTGGGATGATGAAGTTCCAAAAGAAATTCAGAATTCGTGGATAGAATTCCATAATGAAACGCAATATTTTGTTCACATTCAGATACCTAGATACATTTTCTGTAGTTCTCCTATTTACATAGAGGCTCACTGCTTTACTGATGCCTCGCAAAATGCCTATGCTGCATGTGTTTATCTCAAATCGACTAATAGTTTAGGCGAAGTTAGCTGTAATTTATTATGTGCTAAGGCTAAGGTTTCTCCTTTGAAATCGGAAACAATTCCCCGTCTGGAATTGTTAGGCGCTTTACTTGGTGCAAAGCTATACTCTAAAGTATGTCACTCTTTAAAAATTAAGATTGCACGATCAATATTTTGGACGGACTCAACCATAGTCCTAGGGTGGTTACACACTCCACCTAAGACTCTTAAAACTTATGTAAGCAATCGGATTGAACAAATTCGAGAATTAACTGACATAACTACATGGCGTCATGTACCTTCTGAACATAATCCCGCTGACATGGCTTCCAGGGGCATTCAACCACGTCTTCTTAATGATAATATTCTTTGGTGGCATGGTCCTTTCTTTCTGACCAAGGGTGAACATGAATGGCCCCAATCTAAATCTACTCCTTTTACTTTACCTGAAATAAAAATAAGTTTAAATGTTAAAACTATGTCTAGTGACGTCATACCCTTTGAAAAATATTCTAAACTATACAAACTACAAAGAATACTTGCTTACATACTGAGATTTATGAATAACATTAAAAATTCGAATACTAAATTAAATGGTGAACTTACCTGTTCGGAGTTAAATAACTCACTGTTACTCCTAGCTAAAGCGTCACAAAGAGAATGTTTTTCAAAGGAAATTCACTCACTTGAAACTTTGGAAAAATTAAACTCTAAGTCACGAGTTCTGTCTTTGAACCCTTTTTTGGATCGACAGGGTATCTTACGTGTCGGTGGAAGGATCGACAATGCATCTCATTGTCCCTATGAAAAAAGACATCCCATACTGCTAGACCCCAAACACACTTTCTCAAAACTTTTATTTGAGCAAGAACATCTTCGTCTCCTACACTGTGGCCCTCAGCAACTGTTAAATACTATCCGTGAGCAATTTTGGCCTACAGGTGGGAAAGTATTAGCTGCGACTACTGTCAGAAAGTGTGTTCGTTGTCAAAGATTTAGAGCTAAGCCTTTAGAACCCATAATGGGTAATCTACCGGAATCTCGTGTAACTCCTGCTCCACCATTTGCGACTTGTGGTACTGATTTTGCAGGACCCTTTTTAATTTTAAATAGAAAGGGCCGCGGTGCCAAGAGCTCCAAGTGCTATTTATGTATATTTGTATGTTTTAGCACGAAAGCTGTACACTTGGAGGTCGTGAGCGACCTGAGTAGTGATGCCTTCATTTTATGCTTGCGTAGATTCATAGCACGAAGAGGTAAACCTCACACCATATACTGTGACAATGGAAAAAACTTTGTAGGAGCTTGTAATGAACTGAACAGACTGCTCAAGGAAAATGAACGTTCAGTTAGCGACTTTGCGAGCAAGGAGGGTATAACTTTTAAGTTTTCTCCCGCGTATGCACCGCATTTCGGCGGTATCTGGGAAGCAGGAGTCAAGACAGCTAAACATCATCTAAAACGGATAGCGAGTAACTCTAGTTTAACCTTTGAAGAATTATACACTCTGTTCGCACAGATTGAGGCCATTATGAATTCACGGCCCATTACTTCTATGTCTGCTGATCCTTCTGATCTGACAGCACTTACACCTGGACACTTCCTTGTGGGCCGACCATTGACCTCACCACCTTCACCCGTTATCCAAAAAGCCAGCATCAATCGATACCAGCTGATTCAGCGCTTGAGACACCACTTCTGGTCTAGATGGACAAGGGACTACTTATCCACTCTACAGCAACGCGTCAAGTGGCAGCGTGCACAAGACCATGTTCGTGTTGGCGACCTAGTCCTCATCTTAGACGACCAGCTGCCACCTATGAAGTGGCTCAAGGGCCGCATCATCAAGCTGTACCCGGGAGCTGACGGCGTATGCAGAGTGGTTGATGTGAAGACTGAGAACGGCGTCATTCATAGGCCCGTCTCAAAACTATCTTTACTAGATTCCCAAGAGCTCCTTGGGGAACGTATCCCCAAGGGGGGGGAGGATGTTCGCAACGGAGCTGGAACGCGCCAATGCTGAAGCTCGTCGATGCATCGCGGATGAAACGCGACGGGCGGGCCTGCGCCGGCGGCGGCCATCTTTTGTAACCTTTCTACTCGGCACGAACGAGAAAAGACGCGCATGACTGCATGTCGCGCTAATTTAATTCTATCCTTCTAATAATTCTGTAACTGTAACTCATGTCAAGAGTAAACGCTGAAACCTACTACTGAGTCTAATTATTGAAGTTGATCACCCCAACATTCACGCCTCAAGCCATTGAAGAAATTATCTTGTATCGGCTGTTTTAAGCTAGCTTAGAACAGCTTAGCTTTTATAAGGATAGTAATTCTGATAAAAGCTTTACTTAGGCATTGCATAGGTTAATATCGGCACCGAGCACATACGATGTTGCGGACGTTAGTAAAATAGGAATGCCCTAATATGTTGTGCCAACTCATACATTGTAATGTTTACAAATTGTTAAACTATTTGCGCATTTTATTTAATAATACGTGAAGTAATAATTCGTTTGGTAAATGTTATTTGAGGAGTGTGCAAAATTCCTAATCTGCGAAAATATGTAACACCTGTGAGAGACAGTGCCTTGATTCGGATATTTTAATAAAACCAAAACAAACCAGTTTGGTAAAAAAAAAAACTCATCACACGAAAGACCTCGCGGGAACAGCTGTTAATACTACCATAAATAAACTTTTAGAACCATCCCATGTTAAAGATAAACACATAATTCCTAAATCTGTTTATAATCTGGGCGTATTAATAGCATTACGGCGGTGAATGTCAAGTGTACGCTGGCGTAAAATTGGTTTACACTAGATTATAGTAGTGACGTCACGGCAAACAATGGAAACTCATTAATCAGCTGATTCCATCGTCATACACCGTGGTGAAACATTCACCGATTCAAAAGAAAAATGTACTTTATTTAATCATTACCATATTTCTGTAAAGCTTACACAATTTTCCTGCAATCTTAGCGGAAGAATATTACTTATTTTGGTCTACCCGATGTTATGTGGTTTCCACCACTTAAGGTGGCACTTGTCGCGGGCTCGAACTCACTAGCAGGCACGGCCAAAAACCATGCTATTTCACCTGACATTAGGGTATCGAACCGGGAAATCCCGGTCCCGAAAATACCAGGATTTACCGGTTCTTTCAGCTACTGAAAGACCACTGAAAGAGAACCGGGATTTTCGGGACTCATAAAAAACATTTTAAATAATAAGTTTTAACTTGTAAATTCTGTTAAGGAACAAAAAAAATAAAATTGGATGGAAGTTATTTATTAATGTTGTCTTTGTGAACGGGATAACATGTTCGGATACACGTGTGGATGACAGAGAAGAAAACTTGCTAATGTAGATTAATTATTACTAGTTATATTTCGAAAGCCTTTGACAGGGTCTCGAGACGCAAGTTTACTCAGCAAGCTTCCAGCTTTTGGTGTCCCAATTGATTTTTGTAGCTGGATATCAGACTTTCTTAGTGAACGATTAATCAGAGTAGTCGTTGATGGCTGACTCAGAGGATCAGCCATCAACGACTACTCTGATTAATCGTTCACTAAGAAAGTCTGATATCCAGCTAGTCTAGTAAAGTCTGGTATCTTAAGGCTATATTAATTCCGGAGTTCAACAGGATTTTTTTCCCTGCAACTCTTATTTCCTGCACATTTCTGACCCACTTAAGACTGGTATTGTTGTATAGGCCCTTACTGTTTCAAAGACATTCTTGCCCACTGCAAAAACCAGTGGGCATGAAGATCATTCTTTCTGAGAGGCCATGGTAGAACAAATAGATTTGACCGTAAGTCTCCGAGCGAGCGCACAAGAAACTTGTTTCTCTTAACGCCACCAACACACAGGCGCTATTTCCACCGTAAAGTAGGAGTAGGTTGAAACTACATCCTCTATGGAGTCATCGATCGATCATCGACTCCTACTTTTCCGGTTAAATTGTTCCTATAACTGCTGGGCTGTAACTTCTGGGCATAGAACTCACATCCAGGGTCAACTTCAGTGCCAATATTGAGCACAGATTGGCATCAAATTGTAGCCAAAAAACTGAACACCCTAAATATAGTGAAGCGATACTTTACGCCTGGATAACTTAAGCGCAAGTCCAATTCTGCATGGAGTATTGCAGCAACCTCACCCAACTTAACCTTCGGGATGGCTTAATTAATACTACTAACATGCTGCACTTGACTCAGTAGAACGAAGAGCTTCTTGGACTCATTGGCAATGAGAAACTGGTAGATGCTAATCTTCACAGCTTAACTCATCTCATCATCGCAAGGTTGTCCACTTTTCGTTTTATTTTTATAATAGGTTCGCTCTTGGCAAAGATGAGACCTAAAATGAACTAGCTCACGAATTCCACAACCTGATTGCACCGGCCCACTTTCAGTACATCTAAATAGTAAAAACTACCATCCAAATGCAAGTTTCCATCTATCTCTAGTTGCCATTCTACTAAATCGCACTAAGCGATTACAAGTATCCTTCATATTGCGCACGACAAAATAGCAGACCACTACCTACCTACGTCTGTGTTCCCGATGCCATACAACTCGAATTTTCTTCAACGTTAGAGTAAATAGACTTCTTCTGGGTAAGCTAGTAGACGTTATCTATGCGACCTCTGATTTAGAATCAAGAATGTGTTAAAATTAGCAATAAAAGCGAATCTTTGGATGCTCGTAACTTTTTAATGGCTCGTTATTTCACAATTCTGCTTCCGTACAGACAAAATTAACCTTTTGACCGCCACGTCAAAAAAACCACGACGTGCCCTCAGCGCCAAGCTAAGAATTCATACTTAAATACCTACAAAACAGTAGTGAGTTCGGAATGATATCGATAAAACTGACTATTCATTTTTAAACGACAAGTTTTTTTTTTAAATAAAAGGTAAAGTACCATAAATATAATATACAGGAGTTTTATTTTATCCCACTGTGTCCTTCTATAATGATCTGTGTCAAAATTTCGGCGCACTTTATCATTTAAATCCACAATTAAAACCTAACAGTCGATATAATCAACATGATACCATCACAGCACTATGTTCAATCATGAAGTACTTTTTTGTCATCCTATGATGACTGTGGCGTTGCTGACACCGGTTTTTAAACTTGTTCGCCTCCGGACTAGAGGTGTGCAACCGTTATTTATTAATAATATCGATTTTTATGGTTTCGTATTTATAATCGGAACGGACGGAACGGAGTAGTAGTATACGTTTGAGGTGAGAGGTTGTTTGTTTGTAGTTTATGTGGGCAAACCTTTATCTTCACTACGGTTTGTCCAATTTAAATTTATGCGGTTTTCTGTAAAATGTTTGTAGTATAATAGCAGTGGGTTTTGGATAAGTAATAATATAGTAATGACTCAATAAAAACAGTGCTAAACAAAAAAGGTAAATTACATTTTGAGAAAAATCTCGCATATTAGCCTTTTTAGGCTAGATAGTAATAAAATAAACAAATCGAAAAAAAATTGCTATTCATATTTTTTAATTCCAAATATCATATAACATTATAGCAGTTTAAGAAAAGAGGAAACGAAGGGGATATAAATTAAAATAAACGAAAAATTAGTCTTTTCATTAAGTTTGTAGCTAGAACATAACATTTGTAATACTGCGATACAATTAGTCACTTGTAGTAAAATATAGATGAAATAATAATAAAAATATAATGCAGGTATGCCTAATAGGTCTAATAAAACTTTTTAAACATATTATTTGTTTATAAAATTTGTAATTTCACTTTAAATTATAGCTCCATTTGGCACTTTATTCATTAATATTTGGTATAAACAAAGACAATAGATAATTTACGTAATATTTTTAAAAGTATTTTAAGTTTGTATGTACGTAAATTAAATTTACTTCAAAATCTTTTTCAAATCCGCACTTTCTTCCATGATGTAAGTGTTATTGTCGACTCCTTGTAATATATTTATTAACTCCTCAGTAGGTACTCGTATTATTTTCACGCATCGTTATCATTAAAATTTAATAATAAAGGTGCACCTCTATTTAAATACTTTCCGCTTATGACGTCAGGGGATTGTCACGTATAGATGAAAGTGGCGTTCCAGGCACAGACAATTCGACAGCGTGATGGGGATGGGCATTATGGTCATTATGATTTATCGATTATCAACTGACACCGACATTTTATGAGCAGATAAATGGCTCGGTATTAAAAACTTTCATGATTTCTCAATTATAAAGCTTCAATATCAACATTTGTATTTAAATTTTGTAGAATAACTTAAAGAAATTAACTGTAACGTAGGTTACCGGTCAGGTCGATATTCTTGTTACATTGCATGTTAGCTACATCACTACTTGTCATCCTATCGTGACTGTGGCGTGGAGGGAACTATGTTTATCGAACTTTAGAATTGGTTTAAGTTTTTGTCATCTTATGTAAATATAGATGAAATATAAAGAAAGGAGGTTTATTAATATAAATAAGAATGAGTCAAGGAACATAATTAGCAAAAGAAATAAAAAAATAAATGTTGTTTAATAAGATTTATTTGTGTTTAAAAGTCTGTCATGTAGTCGTGACAGTGGCGTGCTGGGCACTTTTTGGCTTGTCATCTATACATGACTGTGGCGGTCAAAAGGTTAATAATGAGACAAAACGCATGTTTAACTTTGGATGTACAGTGTCAAATTGTGGAGTAATACCCCCCCCCCCCCGAAGTTTCTATGGAAAAAATGTTGACTAGTTTCACCTTAACATTGCAATTGGGTGGAAAAAACCAAAATGGTATATTATTGATGTGACATCCACTAACATGCACTAGTCCCACGTGGCCGCTTATGGACCTTTCCATCACACAGAGGCCGGTGTCCCAGTAGCAAGAATAGTCTGATGATGATGAATAAAAACAGACATAAATAAGATGATCCACAGTTCCATTTTTTTAAATTATAGCGAGAGTAATTATGTCAAGATGTTTATTGCCGGAATATCACAGATTAGATTCAAGATTTTCTTTTATTGTTTCAAGTGTTCCAAGTGGGTACAACATGTGCATAAAACATTCGTTATCAGTCATTAATAGCGATTAAGTGCCATCAATCAAAAATGTTTGTTGATAAATGCCAATCATACAGTAGCTTTGTGCAGGAAAGCAGGAATACACACCAATGACATGGAAATAAACTATATATTGGAGACAGAAATTACAGAACGCCGCACCTGCTACGATTCTGACCTACTGTTTTCGCCTCGACTACATTCACATAATAAATCACGTCATAAATAACTCATTGGCATAGTGTTATCTCCAAGTTTGTTGTCTAGCCGTTGCAACCAAGCTGAAAGCTGGGACTTTGCCTGCTGCAAGGTGGCTACCCCAAGCTTGACATAAATCGAAACTTACATCGAAAACTATTAAAGAAAAGTCAAATAATATTTTTACCGTGCTTTAGGTCATTGTAAAAATGTGCCGATTTTTACATGGGCAGTTTGTTTCATAAAAGTTCAGTCGCACCGGCCTGGGCGATTATTGTTGTCTAAGCAGGTTAGGGATGTAAAAGTTCTCAACATTCTCAGCATAGTGGTCAATGCCTCGCAATCTGCAAGTGTTATTTGGAGCTGCAAGGCTGCCAAGATGTATATGGCCTAATAGGGACAATAGAGCCTTGCAAAGCAAAATAATTGAAATGAAATCAATCTAATCCTTTAGACAGAAACTCTTTAAGATAGATTTTTTATCTCTATCACATTTTACTCTTTTGTGGGTGCGGAGGACTTGCCGTTTTGGTAATGTCCAAAGATAAGGCTCATATCCAGCAGTCGATCGTTCGATTGAATGACGATGATGATGATGATGATGTAAGTAAACTTACGCACTTTGCAAGTCGGTGAAGCAGTCTTCTTCTTCTTGAGCTTGCTCACTTGTATGCCCACTACAGAGAAACTCATGTTTTTCACTCTCCCCAACCACCCATCCATTTTAATGCACTATTTAACAATTAGAAGGTAAACATTCACTGGTCGTAAATATTTTTTTTTACTTTTAAAAAAGGTTTATCGTTTAATTTTTATCACTCTTTGTTTTTATATTGATTTTCCAGTTATTTTTATTTAATATTACTGAATGTTCTTCATTTCACATGATTTTCTATTTGTCTCATTATTATTTTCAAGTTTTGTTTGCGTTATGTATTTATTTAAATACTGTAAACATTAGCCGACGTTGTGTAAAGTGAGGAGGGCATGGAATCACAGCGATCAATCAGGGCGGTGATAAGATAGAACGAACGAATTACTGGATATTAACAAACATTAAGATATGTTGTTCCATAGTGATGATAATGATAACGAACGTCAAAACGATTATATCGATGAACTATCGAGTTTGAAACACTGGTAGGATTAAACTTGTATTTTCAGAAACGAAGATCCTATACTAGAGATACTATTAGGCTGCCTGTCCATTGAAGCGGAGCGAGCTGGCGGAGCGGAGAAACGAGGAAATATTAACCAATAGAATTGCATAAAAACTCCGCTCCGCTCCAGTGGACATGGATCTGCGAGCCAGCTCGCACAGCTAGCACGCGCCGCTTCCAAAAATGTATGAATTTAAAAAACTAGCTCGCAGACCTATGCCCACTGGAGCAATGCCGTCTTTAAACTATTTGAGGCCCTGGGCACATTAGGATCATGGGGCCCCCTATGACCTTGAGAAAACACTATTTAGTTACAATAGATAAAGAAAGACAAACAAGGTTCTAAATTTATTTTTATTTAGTTACTAACTATAAAAAAATAGGAAATATAAAAAATAATCTACAAAAGTAACTCGCTTAACTTAAAATCCTTAGATTAATTCTATGTTGATTGCAAAGGTACCCTTCTAGATTTAAGATGAGCAAAATCACATCTTCAAAATCTATGGTATTGAGAATATCACATTCTATGGACATCAGCGACAAACTAGTTAATCTCTCTTGAAGCATTGTACTTCTTAACTCATTTTTTATTCGTTTCAATTTGGAGAAGGAGCGTTCTCCGCTGCAGTTAGTTACCATCATACTTAAAAATATTCTCAATGCAATTTCTACGTTAGGAAATGTGTCTTCAATTTTGTTTTGCTTTAATATGTAGATTATATACTTCCTGTACACTGTTAGATGCTTCATTTTCACTCTGAACATTTTTTAAGTATTCTTTTAAATGTTGACATTCTATTTCTAACTCTTTTTCATTTACATCTTCGTGATAGATTTGAGAAAATTCTTTGCATCCTTGTCGTATCTCTTCGGAATTCAGAGTTTTTAAGTGAAAAAATAAACTAAAACGTTGACTGACGGTCTCATATGAACTTTGTCGCTGTTTTAGATGAACACTCAAGGTATCGATTATTGGGAGAAAGGTTTCTACGTTGAATCGCTCTTTTCCATTCAATTGGACTGATGGCGCAGAGCCATCAAAAAATTCCAGCCGTGAGCTTCTACGTCTTGTTCTTTGAGATAGATCCTTGTAGTCAGATTCTGGGTTATTTTCTTTGGCAGATGATTCGAAGTTATCAAATTTATCCCTGATGTTAGTAATAAAATCATAAAGTGAAGTCAACAAATTGGTTGCAACGTCCAGTGTTATTGTTTCTTTCTGAAGATAATTACTTGTTTTGTCTATTCTTTCCAATATGGTGCTCCAGATTTCCGTCAGTATAATAAATTCTAGATTTCCCATTTTTCTAGACAGACTAAGGGCTTCGTCTCTTGTTTCTCGTTCCTGTTCAGTATCGTTTGCGATGGTGATTTTGAATAGTTTAAAACATACATACAGCCACATATTTAGCCAACACTTTTTTTACACCAATAGATATTTTCTGTTTCCCATCACTGACCCATCTGTCAAAAAGTTCAAGCTATGTTGTACAAGGAATAGCTATCCGCATGCGGCAAACTAAAGCTAATATAATAAGCGTAGGTATTGTAGTAAGTCATTATCATCAGATTTTTCAAAATTAATGTTTTTCGGTAATACCTAAATATCGGTTATCATTTGGTAATCTGGCAGGAACTAGGGGGCCCCATTCGATCGCGGGGCCCTGGGCACGTGCCCATAGTGCCCAGTGGGGAAGAGGGGACTGCACTGGAGTCGAGCGGAGTTTTTATGCAATTCTATTGGTTAATATTTCCTCGTTTCTCCGCTCCGCCAGCTCGCTCTGCTTCAATGGACAGGCAGCCTGCGAGCTGGCTGTGTGAGCTGGCGGAGCGGGGCGACAGTGAGGCGGCGGGGATGGGTATAGGCTCCGCACAGTCCTCTCGCTCCGCTCCGCATCAATGGACAGACACAGTCCGCAATACTCGCTCGCTCCGCTCCGCCAGCCAATGGATAGGCAGCCTTACACATACAAAAGTCGGGCAGGTTAGTGAAGCTAGCTAGAGTCCAGAAAGAAGAAAAGAAGAAAATTGTAGGCTAAGACTTAGTGTGAAATCTATTTCGCTCTATATTTCTATTAGGTACTTGTAGATAATATATTATGTCCTCAGAGCTCAGCAGAGATATTCATGAGTAGCGGAACGCCAGGCGCAATCTACACGGGGGTGCAAGTGGAAGGGAAGTCTATAGCAAGTTAAAGAAATGACTTGTATCCTGTTAGAACACAACAGGAAGCTTATTTTATTTCTTATGTCGGCCAGGAAATGCACATCCAAACGATCACTGAGAAGCGTTTTGAGAAGTTCAATCATGCATTCGGTAGCAAAAACGTGCAAACATCCTTGATTAAATATAGAAATCGCCGACTGTAGAAAGACTGATGTGATGTCTTTAAAACGCAGTCATTTCGAATCGAACTAATATTCGATTCTGAAAGATAAGAGCAATATCGCATCGTATCTGAACAAATACGGACAGCACACGCATACATCAATTAGTGCACCTCAACTATTCAGCTGATTTAGCGCGTCGCGGTTCATTAAGCGCTACAGCGTCATGTGACGCGTCACATGATGGATAAACATATTGTGATAATATGTGCTAACACACTCTGGACAGGTGAGATTTCACGATTACTTTGGACTCTAAAGTAAATAGACTGTCTCCGTCCAGCTGCAGAACTAGTGAAGGTCAGATGGGCTTGCTGGACAAGATAGCTAGATTTGTCCTTCTGGTGTTTCGCTAGAGGGTAGGCTTTGTCTATTGTTATACTGCCTTCATAACTGAAAACAATGTTAATGCACCAGTATTTCTGCATTAAGCTGAGTCATCGTCATACTATCATCATTCATTATTTTGTGAGTATTGAAAATCCAACAGAGCACCTTGTGTTTTTTTTAAGTAAGTTTTGAAAATGTAGAAGGTCAGTATTTGTGCATTCAAGTCCACTAGATATTTAGCCAGACTCAAATATGAGGCTGGCCTTTTCCTTTTCTACATTGAATCCAGTTTCCCTCTGACGACCTGTCACCTTTCTGATATTATTAGAACTTTTGTCTGTTATTTTTTGGCTGAAGTCAGAGGTCATAGTCTCTTTTAGGGTTCAGAGTTTTATAGGTCAAATATGAACCATTTGTAATCATGACAAATTGATTACTCAATCCCTGTCAAGAAAGTATTCATGGCCAGTATCTGTTAGTAATACAGATCATCTAACAAAACTAGGAAAAAAATAGAGTGTGCTAACGAAATTATCAGTGTTGTCCGCGTTGGCGCCATAACATCCAGTGACAGAAGGACAACATGAGGCAATAAGCTTGGCGCACGCGTCTTTATGTCATTGTCACGACTATGGTGACGTAGTGAAGGAATGTTTGAGGATCGAAGCATTCCATAGTTTCTAGAAACTTTTCAATGATCATTAAAAATATTCTAAATATTCTTTGCTTGGTTTACACTAATCTGTCAAATTACTTAATAGATTTACCTACAATTTTATGACAAAATCAGAGGGTTCATATTTGATAAGGAAAATTTTAATATTTTTAATAGTTTAAAAGAATTCATGGATAGAAAGTGTTGATGTCTCATTCATTTTGTTGAAAATGAAATTTTGCATGATATGTTTATCTTAGCCTATTATAAATATTTTAACCCCATTGTTAAAATATTTATACTGCGCTGAGGGCGCAGAAAGGCTTCCAGCAGGCCATCAGCTACCACGGCCCTCTTGGAAGACCTTAAACCGTTTACGAAGCCAGGTTGGTCGCTGCAAGTATAACATGGTCCGGTGGGGGTACCGTGATGAGGAAAGGCGACTGCGGAGCCTCAGCACAAACGATGGCCCACCTCCTCACTTGTGCTCTGAGTAATTCCTCCTGCACTTTAAGGGGCCTGTCCGAGGCCACCACCAACGCCGTAAATGAAGCAGAGTTTTGGTCGAAGCTCATTTAAACCTAAGGAATCATCGACACGACGAAGAAAAAGAACCCATTGTATACTATTATTTTTGTACAAAATGATTGTTGAAATGTTTCTAACAAAATAACATAAATTAAATCTGGAGATCATCTGATAATCAAAAGTAGAAGTCAAATCCAAGTGATCTTCAAGAGTTTACAGCAGCTGTCATTTCACTAATCTTGACAGCCCATATGTCGATATAATACAGTTGATTTTTCAAACTGGGGCAAAACTTCATAGTAGCACCTCCTCTCCTGCCTTTCAATTTAATTGTTCTATAAATCTCAATAAAAAATTGTTACTATGCCTAACCAATACATTTTTATTCTATTCGACTTGTGAACAAGACAATTAAACTATATGATTGGTCGAAAGTTAAGGAAGAAGTACTGTAATTACATTATTAATTTGAATTGTTTATAAGTAATAATAATAATATATAATAAATAATAATAATATTCCACAACTATCACACAACGCCATCTAGTCCCCAGCTAAGCAGAGCTTGTGTTATGGGTACTAGACAACTGATAAACATACTTATATATTGCATTGGCCTGTTGGTCTAGTGGTTAGTGACCCTGACTGCTATGCCGGAGGTCGTGGGTTCGATTCCCACCCAGGACAAATGTTTGTGTGATGAGCACGATCATTTGTTCTGTGTCTGGGTGTAATTTATCTATAATATGTATGTATTTAGAAATATATAATTATGTTTATCAGTTGTCTAGTACCCATAACACAAGCTCTGCTTAGCTTGGGACTAGATGGCGTTGTGTGATGGTTGTGGAATATTATTATTATTATTTCTAAATACATACATATTATAGATAAATTACACCCAGACTCTCAACGTCTAAAGTCTCACTATAACTCGAGAATGGCTGGACCGATTTGGCTAATCTTGGTTTTGAATTTTTTTGGAAGTCCTACCTTTTTTGGAAACCTACCCGAGGTTTTAGGCAGTACAAAGTTTTCTGGGTTAGGTTAGTATTTAATAATTATAATATTTGGAAATTGCCATTGTCATTGCCACATAACACAATAAAGTTTCAGATTGCACTCCAATAAAGTGATAAGTGATGTTCCTTTTAAAAACATTTTACAGATCTTCTGTTACCTACTTTAAATATAGTATCAATCTAAATGTATCCTCCAGTGTACACTGTCCAGTAACAATTATGATTGGAGCACCAATTACTGAGTGTTTACATCATAGGTGCCGTGGTAACATTCCATGTCAGAGCTCTCTGGCAAAATCATTATTTTAGCTATGGAATAAAATGAGTCTTTTTTTAATTTATGCACATTGTGTAAGTTTCCGCTGTAGATTCAAAGCACAAAATCATAATTATACTTTTTGTACTAAAAAGCTGTTTCATAGAGCAGCAGTTTTTATTTTATAAATAACCAACAGTACTCGCATAAAAATAAAGTAATTTATGATTTCACACAGTTTAAATTAATCATAATTGTACAAGTGTAGACAACCTTGAGCACTGAGGTCATTACAGAGACCTCTGGGAGGCCAATGCAAGGTCAAGTTCAGTAAGAGTCTTTGATTTGTTAAGTGCATTGTTTTTTATTCTCTTTTATAATAATTCATAGACAAGACATCTTTCATTTTTTTTCAGCCGGTCTGTTACCAACCAGACCAGTTTTTATATCCCTGCTAAGAACATAATTCTTAATTGTTTGGTGTAAAAAGCACTAGCTTTAGATACCATAGATAAAGAATATACAGCAGATTCCTTGTGAATTATCTTTATCTAACACTCATTAGAATCACTTGACAGATACGAAACATTTTTTAGACACACTCAAATTACAGTCATGTATCTATTTACAACTCTTTTGCAACCCAGATATTAGTCACACACATTTTCTAAAACATTCCATGACTCTTCAATCCGAATCTGTCAAACATCTGAGATTTACCGATACGTTCGTTATCAACGCGAATCAAAACAAACATCAACAGGAAACGTCAATTTAACCCTGACGATGACCCTCGCTAATATGGACATGCTAGTGTATCCTCCTACCTTGCCGAGCTTCTCCACCGGCACCATCGACAGCGGGGGCCTCTCCTTCGACTCCGCTAATCCTTGCAAGTCACCACCAGATCCAGAACGAGAGCCAGCACCTCGTTGAGATCCTCGCGGCGTGCTCGTGCCACTGCCAGATTGATCTCCCCCACCCTTCGAATCGTGGCTGTGTTGGTTCCCCATCACTTCACCGCACTTCTAGCACCTTAATTACGTAATATAAGCAGGAGTGGATCCTGCAATAACAACAATTTGCGAGCTATTGGCGTAGCTAGCTGTTCTAATGATCACACAAATAAACGTCATACGCATGACAGACAACTGACGTCAATTGTCAATGTCAAGTGAGCGCGTTCGTTCGGATACAAATACGATGAATTATTACGTGTGAACCAATGAAGCAGTAGGACCTGTAGGACGTCCACCAACGAGATCGACAGACGACCTTTTAAAGGTCACCGGAAGACGCTGGATGCAGGTCGCTTCCAATCGGTATATGTGGAGATCTAAAGGGGAGGCCTATGTTCAGCAGTGGACGTCCTATGGCTGAGATGATGATGATGATAATGATAAATGAAACAGTATGTTTTGCATTAATTTCATACGTTGTGCTTTGATAGGTAAGTACTACTGTATGTAGTTGTACTCGTAAAATAAAAATTTGTAAGTGGGCATAAAAATAAATATTGAGTTTGTTAAATAGGTATTCGTTACAAAAAAAAATCATAACAAAAATCAAATAAAACAAGAACTTTACAAAATTGTTGTGTAATTCATATAAAAGATTCATTTAAAGTATTTTCACTAGGTACCTACAAAATATCACAGACGAGAAAACCTTAAAACTAATATGTATCTACATAAAAAACCTTATCTACTTATATTCCATTGATTTGCTTAAAGAATATTAATAAATTAACTTTCTTCTTCTTCGTGTGACTGGCACGATTGTGTTTAGGTATACCTATTATATCAGCCCAAATCTTCTTAAAAATATTATAAGACTAAACTAAGACGATAAAGATTGCAGGAAGCGCATCGCCGGCAGTTCTATTAGTAAATGCAGAGGTATTGCTGCCCAGTATGTCAGGAATACTGTCGCCAGCCAATGTCCACCCTGCAAGAGAATTTATAAATTAGGCCACACATTCGTTCTGCCGTCGTAAATGAAAACACAGTAACTTACATTACACAACCTGTTACTGTGTTTTCATTTATGACGGCATATTTACACCTAAAAACTTTTAGTGGGTCTGAAAAGGGCCAATTTCAAACTTTCTTTTAGGTACTTAAATGAAAAAAAAACATAATTTTGGTCTTGTACCATTTTATCCATATAGGTACATACATATTATGTACCTATATGGATAAATTGACTCCCGCTGAGTTACCTCCATGGTTGACCTCCAGACATGGACTTTTATAGGTTCCTAGTTCATAATATCTGAACATAAAAATTATCATTCTTACAATATCAAAGACGGAAGCCCTGTTGGCGTTGGTCCGCTGAGCCAAGAGTGTGAGGGAGAACAGCCAGTGGATCAAGTAGATGGAGAGCGACATGCGGCCCAGAATCTCCCAGCCGCGCCATGACAAGAACTTCCACCATACATCTGGAAATCAGCGAAGTTACGTTAGTTTTGTAGCATGGTAGCTGGCACTTCGGTGAACCAAGATTATATTGAATTGTTTATCTTCATAAATCAAGTGCTAATGGTGTCCCAAGCCGGGGTCGCGGGACTATCGAAGCTGGATGGCGTCATCCTGGAACTTAAGGGGCAACCAAAGAAACAGGGTGGAATTTTAGTCAGTAATAGTCTGACAGTCCCTTCCGCTCCAATCAGGGAGGTAACGTAAATGTATATGTCATGTGTGATGTGTTTATGTAAAAAACAATTAAATCAAGTATGATTCTGCGAAACGACAAGAGTAAAATAAAAATCAGCGTTGTTCTCCCAACTATTTTTCTAGTTATTTTTTCTAGGGCGTAAGTAATTATGGTCTTCCACTGAATTCTAACTAATTTAAAAATTTGAAACGTAAGTACTTACTGTCAATCTTATTGAAGAAGCCGTACATGGCGAAGGCGGTGAGCGTGACAAAGACAGGCCGGTCGAGGGTGGCGTACAGACTGACCAGCACCGGGTGGCTGACGTCCTTCACCCAGTAGCCGCCCAGCACCCACAGGAACATGCTCGGCACGGACAGCCGGTACAGCACCCGCATACACTGGGATATGAGAAAAACACATAATATTATGTGTTTTAAAGTTAATCAACCTTCTTCACATTTCGATGTTGACACACTCAAATTTTAGCAGACCTATACTATCATCATTATCAACTAGTTAATTTGCAACTGGATAAACCTCATTTCAACCTGGTTCTGATCCACGGCCGAGAAAGACTATTAACCACCATATACCCAAAATCGGTTTATTTTTTTCTAATGGGACATATTGTCTGTTTCGTCACGATGATTTCCTTCACAAACATCGTGACGAAACAGAAATGTCTCATTTGTTCCAGATCCAAAGGTTAGTTACAAGAAAACCGTACTATCGTTTTACTTCTCATTGAGAATAATAAGATCCATTCCTTCTCAAAGATACGAGGTCTATAGGCTGTGTAGGTATACCATCAGTACCTACTTAGAAAAGATGATGATTTGATTTTGATTAAAACCATAACTTACCGTGCTTTGTGCAGGTTGATAGCCATCTTCCTGATGCAACCGGTACACGAAGGCCACCATCAGGCCGATGAGCGCTGCAGGTAGACTGTCCCAGGGTGCGGAGTACAGCCACATGAAGGACCGCTCTCCGGGGAACAGAGTCCTCATTTTTCTGGTATAATAGGAAACGTGTTTAGTGTATACGCAGAGGAGTAAATAACAGGCATTCTCCCATTTTATCGTGTTTGAGTCTATTAGCTGTACTCATCTAGCGCGTTTAGGTATATTTAGGTGATATTAGCGTGATTTTTAAATTTTACTTCATCTGGTTTAATCGGGCCCAAGGATTATTATATCTATTGGAAATAAAAAAGTGGGCGGACACTGCTCAAGATCTTTTTAGCAATAGAGTTCGCGACACCAATAAAGTTTTGTTTACATTTTCCTGACATATAAATATTTATGGCTTTACTAATATGGCCACAGGAATCCATTAAGTGCTAACTGCGGTACATGGCCTCTTAAATAATAACAGTAGGTAATTCTATAAAAAAGGTATCCTAAGGCTAAATGACAGGGGTGCTAAGACAGGAAACCTCCACGTGCGCCCGTGGACTGGAGTTCCCTCTCGGATACGTCCGGGGGGAAGACCAGTTTTTCGGGCCGGTGCGCCCTGGGATGCGGGCAAAAACGCTTCTTAGGCACTGTGCCTAAGGGGTCTCTTTGCCCGTATGCGAATAGCCTGTCGGGTGGAGGCTCCAACGCGTGTCCCTCTGAATAGCAGAGGGCACAGCGGCGGAGCGGGCTTGCGGACGGTGAGTAATGGGTAAGCTCGCCGTCCGACCAGGTACCAAGCCAGGGTCGGTGGCGCGTCGTGTTTCACGCGTCACCGACGGGGCCCCTTATGGGGCCAAATGCCTGCCGGGGTCGCGGATTTTTTCTTAATCCAGGATACCGTGGCCCCGGAACGTAAAGGGCATCCGAAGGAACACGGGTGGATTTTAGTCAGTAAGAGTCTGACAGTCCCTTCCGCCCCACCCAGGGCGGGAGGACTCATTTGATGATTTTGCCACCTAAAAAAAAAAAAAAAAAAAAAAAGGCTAAATGACAAGATAAAGTGCCTATGTATTTCTATGTCACCTTCAAATCTTAAAGTTATAATTATGTGTCCAAAATCAGAATCTCACAAAATAATGTTTTGGTATCAACAGCACGGTACCAAAAAAGTGAGAGTCAAAATGGCGGGTGTACCTCAACGAATCAAATCCTCATAGGTATCAAAAAACTGTACCAAAACTGTACTATTCAGTACCTGGGTTTAAAAAAATAGTACCTTCATCAGAACAAAATTATATCAAAATGTAAATACACCCGCCATCTTGACGCCAAGACGGCGGGTGTATGTTGATAAATCTTAATATACCCATTATTTATTAAATGTAATTATATCAAAAAAAAGTACCTAGAATAAACCATCGACTTGATGGTTTTAAAAAAAAGTACCTTCCCCAGAACTAAAATAAATTGCAAAAATGTTTACAATCCCGCCTTATTGAAAGTGGCAGGCAGATGTTCTATAGTTTTTATTATTGAATAATCGTTTCATTCAAAATATACTTACACCAAAATATTGTACCTTAAAAGAACTTCAAATAAAAAGAAACACTAACTTGATCAGTGGGATAGTTCCTGAAAAATAAAACAACCGTCTCGTTTACTTATGTTGTTACTAACTGTTGCCAGCGGTTTCACCCGCCATAACTCGAAAATTAACAGGAAAATCGGGATAAAAACTATCCTATGTGTTAATCCAAGTTGTAAACTGTCTGTGTACCAAATTAGATCCAAAAATGTTTAGTGGTTTTGTATAAAAAAAGTTTTTTTTTAAATGTAACCTACTTCTAAAAAAAACAACCACTAAAAAGGGTAAAATAACCTACCAAATAACTAATATTTCGGAAATCGGTGGCTTTGCTTTTTTATTTCATTGATTTTTTTGCCACCGACTTCCGAAAGAAAAGTTATTTGGTAGGTTATTTTACCCTTTTTAGTGGATGTTTTTTTAGAAGTTGGTTACATTTAAAAAAAAACCTTTTTTATTTTACCCTTTTTAGTTTAAATATTCAAACCAAATTCTTGTCAAATACATAATTTTCTTACATATGCACTAGAATTTTATAATCCTTAGCACCGGTTATAACATCGCCCATGTACACAATAAGCAAGAACACCAAAATAAATGTTTTTTATGGGACCAAATGCCAGGTATGCTGCATCGAACAATAACCCATATGGGTCATTAGTATAAATGAATTAAGTCCAAATATAAGATAGCTGCTATAAACCGTTGAGGAGTTCCCTGAACTGTTCTTCGTCTTCATCATCAGAATCCTAACGACAGTTACAACCCATCTAGGTGTAAAGTTATCATCAATATATAGTACATTACTGCCGCGGTCTATAATGACTGCTTTGCTGGTCGCGCTGATGATGGCCGACAGCGCAGCGTAGCGCAGCTCCAGACCTTGGCAAAGGCTTGTATAGTGCTTTACTCAAAAATGCAAGTACCTAATATTATTATCTCTTTATTCATTTTTTTTACATATTATTTTACATTTAAATATTATTAAATACTAAAAAAAAAAAAATTAAAAACATTTTAAAATATAAAAAATAGTGTTCCACCGATGTGGGAGCGGGGTCCAAGCTGCCGGTGGTTAGGGCTCCAGAGACAGAAACCTCCTCACAATACGAGCCGTATCAAGAAGTACTGCCTTTTTTATTACCTATTTTTCCTTTGAGTTTCGCGGTATTAAATTTTCAACCACTAATTTAGCTTCATTTGTAATGTCTGGCGGTGTTAAACACATTGAGTCGGAAGAATTTTCGCTTTGAGAGCTCATTTTTAGCAAAAAAGTCACTAAATAAAAATAAAATTTTCGCTGAACCGTGCTTTTGTTACTTCTTTGGTTTTTTTTTAGCAATGGTAGTTGGAACTATACAGCCAAATATGGAATACAATCTTTTTGTACCTATCTCTTTATAAACAAACAGCTGTGTTTTAAATAAAATCTTTTTGCATTTGTTTTTTTAAAACGTTGAAAAGTCAAAACAGCGGCCGGCAATGTTTTGCCGGCCTGTTAGAGCGGCCGGCAAAACATTGCCGGCCGCTCCTTGAAACAGAACGGCAAGGTCGACTTTGCTCAAACAAGGTTGTCAAAATAATGACAAAAAATACATTACATGCATTTTTGAGTAAAATGAATTAAGTCCAAACACAAGGTTGCTGCTGTAAACCGTTGAGTAATTCCCTGAATTGTCCTTCGTCTTCGTCATCAGACCCCTAGTAACAGTTACAACTCATCTAGGTGTAATAGTACATTACTGCCGCGATCTATAATGACTACTTTGCTGGTCGCGCTGATGATGGCCGACAGCGCAGCGTAGCGCAGCTCCAGATCGACACAGCGCGGTCAGCGTGCAGCACTTGATGGACAAGCTGATATAAAGGCCGAGGCCGTAGGTCGAGGCCTTTACAGCGAGGACAGCAAGGGCCCTGCAATGATGGCCAAGCTGGAAGGTCTAGAGCGTAGCTAGGCTAGCTCGAGGCAATCATAGCGTGACCAGCGAAGCAGTCATAGTGGGCCAAGGCTTGTATAGTGTTTTACTCAAAAATGCAAGTACCTAACCTAAATAAAACCAGAAAGTAATTGAAATAAAATATAAATATTAATTAACTAGAAATTTAATTAAAATGACAATTATGAAAAGTACTGCGCAAATCGTATGCAAGCGTATATATTTTTTCCTTTGAGTTTCGCAGTAAGTATTAAATTTTCAACCACAAATTTAGCTTCATCTGTAATGTCTGGCGGTGTTAAACACATTGAATCGGAAGAATTTTCGCTTTGAGAGCTCATTTTTAGCAAAAAAGTCACTAAATAAAAACAAAATTTTCGCTGAACCGCGCTTTTGTTACTTCTTTGTTTTTTTTTTAGCAATGGCAGTTGGAACTATACAGCCAAATATGAAATAAAATCTTTTTGTACCTATCTCTTTATATACAAACAGCTGTGTTTTAAAAAAAATCTTTTTGCATTTGTTTTTTAAAAACGTTGAAACGTCAAATTAGCGGCCGGCAAAACATTGTCGGCCTGTTAGAGCGGCCGGCAAAACTTTGCTGGCCGCTCCTTGAAACAGAACGGCAAGGTCGACTTTGCTCAAACAAGGTTGTCAAAATAATGACCACATTACATGCATTTTTGAGTAAAGTTCTTATCAATACTGCTGTGAATCGTTGAGGAATTCCCTCGACTGTCTCTCGGCTCCATCATCAGATATACTCCAGACCTTTATTAAATTGTAGTGCTTTGAAATACTTAATGAAGAAAAATAATTTACTAAATCAGTCGACGCCTACTCCTTACTGTTAAGGAGTTGTACCTTCCATCATCAGGTCAGCTATATGAGATGATGATTACTTAAATTACTTCATAATATTTGCGAAAAACGATGTGTGGGCCTATAAAATTTGAGGGTTGCCCTCGATTTCTCCAAGATCCAATCATCAGATATTGAAATGGTGACAATGGGACCATACGGGAAGCACCAGCTTTCAAATAAAAAAAGAATCATGAAAATCAGTTTACCCAGTCGCAAGTTATGAGGTAACAAACATAAAAAAATACATTATTCATATTTTCTTGTCCTAAATGTCGTTTGGAACGTTTTGTACAAATACATTTTTTAAATGTAACATGAAAATTGCAATAAATCAAAAACGTTCCACAGCAATATTTTTATGAATATTCAAGCAAGTATAAACATTGGAAGTCTAAAATAGGGTTAAATTAAAACTCGATTATGTCATCTGTAGCAC
Source organism: Agrotis exclamationis (assembly GCA_950005045.1). Lineage (NCBI taxonomy): Eukaryota > Metazoa > Arthropoda > Insecta > Lepidoptera > Noctuidae > Agrotis > Agrotis exclamationis. The sequence goes on from OX465437.1 coordinate 20,539,269, forward strand.
ACAAAAGTTTATGTATTAAAAAAATAATGAAATCATAAAGAAATACGAGATAGAACTTTAATCGCAATTATCTCAAAATGATAAGTTTGTTGGTTGGAACGTTTTTCAGGAACTACGTCCACATGTATAATAAATTTGACTCCTTATTAACATTTATGTTTATTTATTAATAATCCCTAAAATATAATAAATGTTCTTAATTCATCATAATCCTACCCCCTACTAATCCTACTATCCTACTTCCTACTAATCCTATCCTACAATATTAGAAACGTGAAAGTTTGTTTGGGTGGATTTTTGTTACTCTTTCACACAAGAACTACTAAACGGATTTGGATGAAATTTGGTACGTAGATAGTTTATTACCTGAATTAACACATAGTTTTTATCTCGATTTTCCCGTTGGATATTTTTCGAGTTGTAGCGGGTGAAACCGCTGGCAACAGCTAGTATTATAAACGTGAGAGTTTGTTTGGATGGATGTTTGTTACTCTTTTATACAAAACCACTAAACATTTTTGGATCTAATTTGGTACACAGACAGTTTACAACTTGAATTAACACATAGGATAGTTTTTATCCCGATTTTCCTGTTAATTTTCGAGTTATGGCGGGTGAAACCGCTGGCAACAGTTAGTAACAACATAAGTAAACGAGACGGTTGTTTTATTTTTCAGGAACTATCCCACTGATCAAGTTAGTGTTTCTTTTTATTTGAAGTTCTTTTAAGGTACAATATTTTAATGTAAGTATATTTTGAATGAAATGATTAATTCAATAATAAAAACTATAGAACATCTGCCTGCCACTTTCAATAAGGCGGGATTGTAAACATTTTTGTAATTTATTTTAGTTCTGGGGAAGGTACTATTTTTTTTTAAAACCAAGGACTTAATGGTTTATTCTAGGTACTTTTTTTGATATAATTACATTTAATAAATAATGGGTATATTAAGATTTATCAACATACACCCGCCGTCTTGACGTCAAGATGGCGGGTGTATTTACATTTTGATATAATTTTGTTCTGATGAAGGTACTATTTTTTTAAACCCAGGTACTGAATAGTACAGTTTTGGTACAGTTTTTTGATACCTATGGGGATTTGATACGTTGAGGTACACCCGCCATTTTGACTCTCACCCAAAAAAATGGGTTAGGTAAAATTAGGTAGGTATCAAAAAAATGCGAAACCATAATCCCAGTCATATATCATAATAACTTGCGAAAACACTATTTGCCCATTCCAATACGTGAAGAATAAGTATTAGAACACGAGTGTTGAAAGATCCTTGATCCTTTATTTTTCCGCAATGGGTGAAGCTTTTTCTTTACAAATACCTATCGAAAAATTATATAAATACATTACACATAATGTCAGCAATTATAAAATACTCATAAATATAACAGTCGCAGAGCATTTAAAACTTTACAATCACCAACATACGATACCCTGCTGTCACCATGTGACAGTAGAAATAAACTAATCAGTCAACATTACTAACTCAGGAATCATAAGAAGGACCATAGGCTTGAGCTGCCAGTGGTATATGACGGTGAAGTTGACCAGCATGGACCCGACGACCAGGCCGGCGAGGATCTTGACTGCGGTGCGCGGCCACCTGCCCAGCAGCAAGGTCAGGACTGTGCAAACGAGGTACAGCTGCATGTCCACGGCCAGAAACCTGCGAAACAAGAGTATGTTTATGTAAACCTGTTCGGGCGCCATGAAGCGTGTCCCCATAAAAATTACGCCCCTGTTCGGGCACCAAAAAGCGTGTACCCATAATAATGTCCCTGTTCGATCGCCATGAAACGTGATCCCGGATGTCCCAGGTCAGGCACGCTGTCTCCCGGACAGGTAAAACAAAATCATGTCCTTTCATAAAAGAAAATATCGAATTAGAACTTTCATATTCTTAAACAACGTGTAATATTTAGAACATTACACGTTGTCGTCTTTCAAAAGAGAGAGGACATAAAGACTGCGTTGGAAAAAATAAGTTACCTTCACTCGCTAATCGTTAAATAATATGACTGCAAAGTACTAAATTGCATATGTAAACAAAATAAATTATCACGACTAGGGAAGTGCAGCAGACATACACAAAATACGTTATGAGATGAAAATAACGATAATAATCAACGTTTACGGAAAGGACGTTAAGTTGATTTAACAAAATGGCGCATCAGAATCCAATAACATTAATTTTGAACTAAGTACTTCATAAATCAATAAATGCATGCACCTTTCGAAAATATAAAATTGAGTTATAAGCAGTAGAATCTGCCAAAGATAGACTTTGTGCTTTTAACTTCATTTCAAACATAATTATTACCAGAAATTCAATGACAAACCTTGACATACCCCTAATGTGAAATGATATGCGTAAAATGTTGAATTGACCCATCTATATCTACTAGGTACATAAACTATTTTTTTTGAAAAAAGGCGTATGAGGGTCAAAGCAAGATTAGGCACATCCTTATTGGTACAACAACGTTGGGAGGTAAACAACCTTGCGGAACATAGGTATCATTTCTTAGTAGGTATTATTGCTTAACACTAAACAAAACATTTATATTCTACACTGAAGGTTTAACCACAAACTGTAATAATAGGTATAAACCATAATCATTGTCAATTATTCCATGATTACACAATTAATCATCAAGCTATAATGGAATCTACGAGAAGACCTTCTCAGCAAGAAAAATATTTATGCGCCTTTATGTAACCAAATACGGAGTACCTACTTCTGCAAAAAGTCCGGACGTTTCCGAAGTCAAATCTGTTGTTATGTAATTTAATTTAAATTATGAGTACAAGGTTGAATCAGTTACGATTTTTCACAATCCGTTGACATGATATGAATGTAGTGCGTGAAAGAATTATGGCAAATTGTGCCGGCTTTGGATGGAAAGAGATTCACCGGCTACCTAAACAACGTCGACACCTTTAGAAAAGTAATAGGCTGTAAATAAAATTAGGTGAACAATTCAATTATTTTCATATCAACTCACCACGTATGTATAAGACACTTATCGTCGGGCTGCACAAAGTTGCTGATGTACAGCGCCTGAGCCCACCACTTGCCCCTGCAGCGGTATACCTCGGCCTCGATCATGGGGCCCCACAGAGGCCCGTCACCAGCATGCGCCCACCAGGTCGTAGCCAGCCCCAGGACGAACAGGTACAGAGGAGATATCCTGGATAATTATTGTAGATGTGAGCGATATGTTCAGGATTAAGAGCAGACGCTCATAGGCGGTTAGACATGGGTAAAATGGCGTCCGAATGGACCAATTTGAAAACTGTCAGAATAATATTGATGGATTAACTTTGTGAAAGTTTATACTACTATTAACCGGAATTTAAATATTGGAAACTTATGAACTAACTTTTGTTATCTGAAAGCTGCTAAGTTCTCAACGATACCTTGCGATCCTGTGCATCAAGCACTGTGGCAGCATCCTAATGCTGAGCTTCTTCTTGGGGTGGTCAGCCACGTGGAGCAGCAGGTTGTAGGCCAGGAGGAAGCTGGACACCATTATGAAGGTATGCACTATCGAGGTGCCGTTCTGCATGTATGTGGAGAGGATGTGGTGATTGCTCTACAAAAGTAGAAAAATTGTGATAGAGGACGATCAAACAACAGTGTGAACTGTTACTAAATTAAGTCATCATCATCATCCACATCATATCACCCAGTGCGACTCAGTTACTGAGTTACTAAACTAACGCGTTATAAAAGTACACTTAACTGTCACTATTTAGGAAAAAAAAAATTAAAAAAAAAACAAACTTAAGATCGAAAGTGATAGCAGTCCTACTTACTTTCTCAAAAAATCGAGGGTTGTAGATGTATGTGAGGTGGTACGCCAGCACCGAGTGAGCCATCATCACTAGCAGCAACGTAATGGCTCTGAAACAGACACATCAGTAAAATTCAGGGAATGACGTATCTACTATGTCCAGCATGTCCACTATGTAACAAAGGAAGTTCCTTACTTCATCCCCTGTACAGGTTTAAGGGCAGATAGCCTGGGGTCACCGTCACTGTGGTCTGCCGTCAGCCGGCGCCAGTTCGCCACCATTGACCAGGCCATCAGCTGTTTGATTGCTGCAAACGACCAAGAAAATGTAAAACATTTAACATAAATATTTGTTCTGTAAAACGGTTCTGAAGCTACTGCGGCGTATATTGTATAGATTTTGCCTGACTGATTAGGCAAAAAATACTAATATATAATTATTTTTCTCGTAACGGGTATTTTATTATATATCACATTATCGTAATATTTTTAGAATAAAATAAGTATAAAATTTTAAAAACGACAAAAGCTGACCCCTACCTCGATAGATGGCGTTGTCGTCGAATTAGATCTCGCTATGGTTTCGTTACATCGGAAACATGGCTACCGCGAGCGAGCGCTGCTCAAGTTGCCATCAGGAGGGTCTTAACTGACTCGACTGAACAGCGAATGATGATAAAGGAAATGATCTCAGTGATTATGCTCCGCTCGCTCGATTCTCAACTATCGCAGAGAATCGAGTCGAATGACTGACGCTGTATTTGGCCTATTTTACTTTACTATCACATAATCACATTGTATGATGTTTTCACCGAACGAAGCCACCAGGTGGCGCTACGAGTCAAATGAGTAAGTTATTATGATTAATTTATGTCATTAGACATGAAGAAGAGATCTTCCACGCATCCCAAAGTAAAATCAATCTACCTACACCCCAATGAAAAAGGGTAAAAAAATCCTAATGTGCTTGTTCTATTGATACAATTCATAAGTTTGCATAGTCATCATAGTCACATTTCTCGAAACTACCGTGATGATTATTTTGTTTATTATAATCGACAATTAATAATTGGTTTCCGTTTTTTTTGACGTGACTTGACAATACACACGTCATCAATTTGTAATAATTTTAATCAAACCGGTTATTTGCGGTAGTTAGTTCCTATTTTTTGTGAGACAGTAACCACCAGTTATTATTTTTGTGGTAAGCGTCACATGCACGTCACATGTATTTGCGCATATTATAGATTTAGAACTCCCCAAGGTTATTACATTATCTAATTATAGAACTCTTCCATCGATAACGGTTTTTGTACCTACCTATATTATTATGTTTAGGCATTGTGGCAACTGAATGATTAATGGTTATTATTATTTAGGACTCGTACAATACATTCTCGGTTTAGCGGTAACTCATTATTTAGGTATTTGTTAATTAAGCCCACATAGAACAGATAGTAAGGTCAGTGAACAACAAAGTTAACAATGTTATTTTAAGTACAAACAGTTACTATAAATTGAATTGTTGCGATGGCTCAGTCGCAAAATGTCCCTTTCGTCAACTGTCCACAAGTAGCAAAATGTCCCTTTCATAGAATGTCCCTTTCGCAAAATGTCCCTTTCATAGAATGTCCCTTTCGCAAAAAGTCCCTTTCGCAAAATTTCTTTAACATGTCTGCCAACATTTTTTTTTCATGCCATTTCACTGATTTCACAAAGTAACCGTAATCAGCCATGAAATCGGGGGGCACGGCAATGCCCCCGCCAAAGTCGAGCGCAAAGCAAACACTGCCGTACCATCCTTTACTGGAACCATTTCGCCGCATTTTCAGGCCCCTATTTGAGAACCTCTGGATAAGACCAGAACCCAGTCGTCATCCAGTAAGCTATAATCACATACTTAAAATCCAAAATTTCTGTAGGTCATTCAGTTCCGAAGTTAAGCGAAAGCAAATCGGGTCGAATACTTGAAATTGTCTTGTTCATTGACTATCCAGCAAAAGTACTCAGCATCGGCATCCAAGGGGCGAGCGGAGCCTAGACCATTTTAAGAAGCGCAATATTTTATCTTAATCTCGACTATTCCATCAAAATTAATAATAAAAAAAATGAATCCCGTATTAGATCGTCGACCCATGACCGACTGGATCACTGGAGTGCTTTCGACCGTGCCCCTGTATTGCTTGTTTATTTATTTTTATTATTGTGTAACTGTAGGATAACATGAATACAATCATATATCTCGATAATATCATAAGACACCCGAGTCCAAACTAAACAGTATTAACTCACGTTTTCCGTCGCCACTCCTGAGCACATCATACGCGGTAGCCACCACGTTGAGGCCCACGATGAGGGCAGCCACACACGCGAAGGCCAGGTCCCAGTGGTCCTTCCCCCGCGCACCGCCCCCCGCCTGGCAGTACTCCAGCCGCGTCAGGTTGGCCTCCAGCCCGTGGTGGCCGCGCGTCAGGTTGTTCACGCAGCGGTTGAAGCGCGCGCGGGGGGACGAGTCCTGGATGTGACCACACGAGGTGGACAGGCAGAGCCCACGGTGGATCAGCGAGTGGTTGAAGTGGTAGCGGTCGGCGGAGAAGTGCTGGAAGAAAACGTGATGTTAGTGTTTCCTATTTATAATCCATCTTCAGTGCTGTAACTAGCCTTTTATGCGCCCAGTGCGAGCTTCTTAAACTGCGCCCTAGTCTGGCCAATTGTGGGTCCTGGTCTAGTCATTTCGGCGCCCCACCAGGGTCTGCGGCACACTCTTATTGTGCCAACGGTTCCCAGGCACAGGGCGCGGACAACGGCATGCTCGTTGGTCTGTTTTGTTTGCCACATTGTTTTCTACACAAATGTATCAGGGAGACAGCGGTGCAAGAGGAATGGTTGTGCATTGTGAAGCGAGTCACCACGCCTGTTGTGACGACCACGACCACTTTGTCAAGAAATCTTGCCTTTTCCCACCTACCTTATGTAACGTCTGCTTCCAGTCCCACTCACATAAGCTGTCTAGAACACCATGTATTATTGTGTACAGGGATAAACCCAATATTATTGCATACCAATATCTGATGTTTCTAGATTTCGTCTAGGCTATAATTATTAACGAACACGTTTTTTTTTCACGATTTATTGACCGCAATGACTTGACTGACTTTGTACGTTGACTTTGTATTAGATAATAAATAAGCACAATATTGAGTCCTAATTGGCCGTTTCAAAATAATTATGACGCTGATCATAAAGCGGTGTAGCTCCATGCAATGGAAAAACTCCGAAGAATCACTAGACCCAAACTAACTACCTACAGTTTATTTTAACTTATTGTATCCTTTATTGCATTATAACACATTTGTTACTTCCATGGACTTACAATATTTAATAATGATTCGAGAAGTGGCCAAAATAGAATAATTTTCTTAAAAAAAAGTTGCAGCTCACTAGGAAATCCTTCTGTGTAGTTTGAACAAACATTAAATCTCACGTATCCAAACAGACAGACTTGGAAAATCTACCTGTTGGCCAGACAAATATCTGTTGCTCGTGGTAATTGAATCCACAACAGGCAATGCAGCAGTGAAAAGCTCAGCCACTGCACCAGCTGTATCGTATGGACTTGTGAGACAGGTAAATAGTTCTTTACAAGAGTTTCAGAGAGGTTGAAGGATGGAAAGGAAGTATTGTTTATTTCATCATGGTTAAATGAAAAAGATTGGCCCTAGGATTGATCCTTGTGGAACTCCTTGTGTTATTAACTTGAACCTTGATTTATAAGTATTTTCACTATTTCGTTGATTCACTTTAATTTCTACATAATATGCTTCCGATTTTCTAGGTAAGATTTAAATAAGGATAAAATAGGTCCCGTACTCAATAATGTTCCGTTTTTGCTAATAGTAGCTTGTGATTGACGGTGTCAAAAGCTACTGTTACCTACTATTACCTGTATAACAGTGAAGAGGCGTTCGTTCGTGTGCGGCATGAGGTCGAAGGTGCCGAGACAGAACACCCCCCGCCGCGCCGCGCACTCCTCCCAGTCGTCCAGCTGGAACAACTTCGGCATCTTGTGGTAGTCCTCATCTGAGTCAACAACGGTATTGGATAAACATACGTAATAGACAAACCCTGCCAAACCAGAGAACCTAGCATATTCTACGCATTTGGCCGTACAGCGTGCTTCAAGTAGGTATTATTGACGTAAATTGTATAGAAAATAAAAAGGTTTAAAAAATAAAAATGGAAAATCAAATTGACATCAAAATCCCGTTTGACATTACGTCACAGAAATGTGAAAACTGTGATAGAGTCTCACAGTTTTCACGTTTCTAGGCAGTACTCTACCACTGTGTTCGAAACAGCCAATTACTGAGCCAAAAGCCACAACACTCATCCATATTATGTTTAGCAAGACGAAAAAAGTCAAAGCGCGGGCGAGCGGGTGGTCGTTGGATTGCGAGGCTGTGGGCCAAGGTCCAAAACTAAATTGAAACTTAAAAATTGAAAAATGGTCTGTCCCTTAAGAGGGCTAAAGTCGTCGTCGCGGGACTATCTTATCAGGTAACCGTCACACTGGAACGTAAAAGGCTATTGTAGAATCACCGTGGATTTTAGCAATACAAGTCTGACAGTCCCTCCCGTCCCGCCCTAGGTGCGGACACATTTGATGATTTTAGCAAGATATAAAAAAAAAACATAATAGTTCTGTGAAATGGAGCAAGCTAAACCGCAAGCAAAAGTTTCTGTAACAAGTGGTTTTACCGAGTTGTTGATTGCTAAATAAAACCCCGGGGTCAAGTTACTGTAAGATTCCATTCATTTATAAATAGCAACAAAAAGTACCTGTATTCATAAAATACGTCATATTCTTTGATTGACACCTTTTGTATGTGAATACAAAGGCTCTGTAACAAATTCTTTGTAATTAAGATGATATTTAGGTGGTGTATATGCAAGCTGGCCGGATGTCGTGTTTTATCGTGGTATAATCATCAAATGAGTCCGGGAGGACTGGGGGGAGCGAAACACCTTGGATTTTTCCAAGGTGTTTCTTCAATATCCCTTTACGTTTCAGGGTCGCGGTAGGCGTAAAGGACAGCGCCGCGCCGTGCTGCGACACTATCTCAAAGCTTTGTCTCGTGTCACGTTCGACATAGCTTACAGCTTTTTTTTTTTGTTTTTTTAGCGTGGTAAAATCATCAAATGAGGCCTCCCACCCATACTGTCAGACTTTTACTGACTAAAATCTACGGTGTCCAGTGTGTTCCAGGGTCACGGTAATGAGATAAGTCCCGCGACCCCGGCAGGCTTTGGCCCTCTAGAGGGGGGCCCCGTCATCTTGCTGACGCTCTTTGAGGCGCGCGTGGAACACAACGCGCCGTCGACCCGGGTATGGTCATTAGGCTGCTTTTCCACCAGAGATGCGCTATGTAGCTGTGCTGCGAGGATGTAAAAGCTGAGCTACGAAACTGTGTAACCGTTTCCACTGATGCTACGCTATGTAGCTGTGCTGTGAAGATGGGTAGCTGCACTACGAAGATGCGCTGTCACAAGGTAGCTGCGCTATGAAGATGCGCCGCCACAAGGTAGCTGCGCTATGATGATGCGTAGCTGCGCTACGAAGATGTGCTGTCACAAGGTAGCTGCGCTATGAAGATGCGTAGCTGCGCTACGAAGATGTGCTGTCACAAGGTAGCTGCGCTATGAAGATGCGCAGCTGCGCTACTAAGATGTGCTGTCACAAGGTAGCTGCGCTATGAAGATGCGCCGCCACAAGGTAGCTGCGCTATGAAGATGCGCAGCTCGAGCTATGCGATGTATCGATACTAGGGAAAACGACCCATAGCACGCATCCATAGCACGCAGCCTTAGCACGCAGCCACAGCACGCAGCCATAGCACGCATCCTTACATATAAAAAACACATCTTAGATGAATCCGTTTCCACCAGTGCTGTGCTATGTAAACCAGTGAATATGATTGGTGGATATCAAACGCATCCGCAGCAACGTAGCATAGCGCATCTCTGGTGGAAAAGCAGCCTTACTCCTTGCCCATTACTCGTCGCCCGCATGCCCGCGCCTACGGTGGCCGGAGATCGTCTGCCGACGTCCGTTGCCGTGGGCGCCTACCACTGCGGCTGGGGCGGAGGGAGGACGCTGTCCTCTCCCTCACGCGGCCCACCTCCTAAGCTCTGAGGCCTTAGCACAAGATTTCCGTATTTAACTTATAGCGTTACGGCGTTTATTGTTTGAAAATGAATGAAAAAGCGCCTCTACCTTACGAACGAGGAACTAATATTCTTTTAATTTTACTTCAAAGTTACCGTTAAAAACGTGAAAAGTCAGGCTAGGGCCTCTGTTTTCGTTTTTATAGGATAACTGTAGGTATGTTTTTTTAACAACGAACATAATAACATAGATGAATAATAAATTAAAGGTGAATAATCCTCACACATCCGTTACCTCAGTGGCGTCACGATTAGTGGCGGTCGTCGTGGGTTCGATTCCACACTTAGTTAAAATAGTCTAGATTTATTTTCGTTAAATCCCAGTTTTTTGGACCAACTTTTTAGTTATTTCTGATGGGTCCCATTTTCTATTTCTGTTGAATTCCATGTTATGATATTTTTTTGTTCCCTTTAGTTTCCTTCCCTACCCTTTAGTTTATTACGTATGGAAGCGACCATAATTATCATATCCTACTTATCCTGTTAATAAACGTTAAAGTTAGTTTGGATGAATGTTTGCGACTCTTTCACGCAAAAACTACTTAACGGATTTGGATAAAATTTGGTACACATATAGTTTATAACCTAGATTAACAGATAGGATAGTATTTATCCTGATTGTATGTTGCTGTGGGATATTTTTAGAGTTGTAGCGAGCGATGCCTCTGGCAGCAGTTACTTAAAATATAAATTTACTATCACCGCTATTTTGAATTAAAACATGCTCATATAATTCGGGGTCACGGTGACAATAGCGTCTGCAGTTATAGGACAGTCACAATGAGCAGTCAATTGGATAGTATTGCAGCTATAAGGCAGTGTCCGGCAGTTACGGCGGTTCCTTATGTCGGGCATTGTGCCGGTGAGTCAGCGCCGCGCTGGGTGGCAGTGATGATGATGAACAAATTGACGAGTAATTAGAAGTGATGCAGATACATAAGCTTAACGAATTAGTTTTTGATTGTACTGATTAGATTAGAATAATTAGGGACTTGTGTACTGTATGTCTTGTCGTGACAGGTGCACAGCTACACCCGAAGTCCAAGCTTCGATTACGTTAAAATGCTATTGTCTAATCTACATAATTATATGGAATGCATCCAATGAGAGGTGTGCAGTGCGAGGTTGTCGATATGTGGGATGTAAATTGTAAAAATCAGTGATCATTGTGCCGATATTGTGTCATTCAATGCCAAGCTTCGACCAACATCTAAAGTGGCTCTCGTTAGGCAGTTGGATCAGGGGCCTGATTCAGAAAACATATTTTCTTCTTGACACACCCACGATCTCCTAACTATGCACGCGCACGGCGCGCGTGCATAGTTAGGAGATCGTGCATGGGTGTGTTGACAAACGTGAAACTCATATACACAAACACCCAGACCCGGAACAACTACTTGTAGATCATACAAATATTTGTTCCGTGCGGGGATCGAACACGCGACACGCAGCCGCAGTTTCCAGATAGGTACCTCAAAGGGGAAGCTGAGGCAAAGCACAAATTACTCCAGATGAGTTCTTAAAAGAGATCTCTGTTATATAAAAGTTGTATATGTATAGTGCGATCCAACTAAAAGGAGGTCTTCTACTGACGTCACACCTGTCAAATCGTAATAGTTGTATATGGTCAGCAAAAAAGTTTCCAAGAAAATATACCCTTTTGTTAAGTTTGTTATTTTGTTTTTAATTTAAGTTTGTTATATGTTTGGTGTAACGATAGTTTAAGCTGTAATAAATAAAAATTGCTTAAGAATTGTTGTTTTAAAATTTGAATTTTAAAATTCAAAGCCTCATTTAGACGATGCAAGAACTCGCACGCGAGTTGCGTTACGTAGCGGACTTTATAGGTACAACGAATTCAGTTGATCGAACAAATATGAAATACCGCAATGTAGTGAAACTCGCATGTCTCATGCGGGTTCTTCGTCTAAATGAGGCTTTAGGCAATTTTTATTTTTGTTAAAGCAATTTCTATTATTGTTTTTGCCATTATTGTGTCAATAAAAATAAATGCGTACTAGCGATGAGAAAAAAAAAAACTGCACATATCCCGGTTGGTATTGAAAATTAACTTGTACAAAGCAATTCTTTTGGTAACCGTACTTCGACACTCACCTTTTTAGTTGGACCCCATTATATGTACATTTCTTTAAACTTTTGAAACGTTTTGGATGAAATTAGGTCCTTAGGATACTTTTCATCTCGATGATGTTCCTGTGGGATAAGCAAAATTCACGCGCTAACTATTATTACATAAAATCTCCTTACCATTTATTTCAAAGCCAGTGCCAGCCGCCACCAGCGCGGTCAGAGCCCACAGGATGAACATCACTGCTACTACGTGCAAGCACCTCTCTCACACACTGCACTTGTTTGTCTAAAGTTTATTTAAGCTAGACTACCTCCGGTGAAGGTCGACACACCATGCGGTTGATAAGTTCACAGTAAATGAGCACCGGTGAATGCCGGGCTAGTGTTATATAGTGAGTTGTCTCACGATGCTTCGAGATCGTGGCCCTATGACCGGTGCTTCTAAAACGGTAAGGTTGGCGCCAAAGAAAAGCAAGGAACAAACATTTGTATGATCTACAAGTCGTTGTTAAGAGTCTGGGTGGTGTGTGTATTTGAGTTTAAATGTTTGTAAGCGCACCCACGATACAGGAGAATTTCAAAGTGTAAAAGTTTCCCGTAACGCGCATTTTAACAATATTGCAAATTACCTTCTCTGTTGCTTGAGCAATAGAATAAAATATTCCATTTTTTTACTAATTTTATCGCAATTTTGTTAGCAGCATTGCTAAAGTAGTGGTTTTACTGTTTTAGGGCCACTGTGCACGGACTTAACGAAGGTCCTATGACAATGACATCCAGGCATCCAGCCCAGCGGGTATTGTGTGACAATCTCGCTGTGCCATAGATAACTGGCTGGGGCCGAATCCAAATCCATAAGAGATACGAAATATCTTTGTTAGGAGACTTTAGTACTCTTTTATTATACTTACGAGTACATATATAAATATTATCAAAGTTGGCATTTTTTTGGTCAAGTGTGAGTTGTCCTGATCCTTATAAGCGACACTATCAAATGGCGTACGTGATTTTTTTTCCACAATCAGCGGGTTCGATTCCTGGCCGGGATTATATTATTGACTAGCTGCTGCCCGCGACTTCGTACGCGGATTCTGTTCCTTATGCCAGCGGCACGGGGTCGTCAAAATCGAACATCTCATAAGTCTGATGTCCAATTTCAAGAGCCCGGGTAAAAAAATAAATGGGAGTTTTGGCCTGTAGAGTCAAATTTTTATTCATCATCTAAAATTAGTTCTAAACTGTTACGGCCTTTACTGCGTGGAGGTACCTCCAGCTTATGTTATTTTAAAATTATACAGTGAAATTAGTGATAGCTTTGATTTCCACATCAGGTGTTCCAGATCTTCAATTTTATACGTCAACAGAGAGTGCTCATCACTCAGAATAACTCTTGCTAAGACGTCATTCCCAAACTTATATGTAGCTGGTCGCGGGACATACGTATACCGCGACTCCGGTACGCAAAAGGGCTACCGAAGGACACCGTGGATTTTAGTCAGTACAAGTCTGACAGTCCCTCCCGCCCTGCCCGGGGCTGGGAGGACTCATTTGATGATTTTACCACGAAAAAAAAAAAAAAAAAACTTATATGTAGCTGGGCTCTTGGTGTCCCACATCAGGTGTTCCAGTACTTCAATTTTATACGTCAACAGAGACTGCTCATCAGGCTGAACAACTTTGCTAAGACGTCATTCCTATATTATTTTATAGTGTAGCTGGTCTCTAGGAGTTCTACATCAGGTGTTCCAGATCTTCAATTTTTATACATCAACTGAGAGTGCTCATCAGGCTGAACAACTTTGCTAAGACGTAATTCCTATATATATTATGGTGTAGCTGGGCTCTTTGTGTTCCACATCAGATGTTCCAGTTCTTCAAATTTTTATACGGCAACAGAGAGTGCTTATCAGTGTGAACAACTCTTGCTAAGACGTCATTACTGTATATGTTATAGTGTAGCTGGGCTCTTGGTGTTCCTCATCAGATGTTCCAGATCTTCAATTTTTATACGGCAATAGAGAGTGCTTATCAGGCTGAACAACTCTTGCTAAGACGTCATTACTGTATATGTTATAGTGTACCTGGGCTCTAGGAGTTCCACATCAGGTGTTTCAGATCTTCAAATTTATTATCTCAGCAGAAAATGCTCATCACATGAAACTATTTTTGTTTTGGCACCATTTTTGTATCTCTTATAGTTTAGCTGGTCTGTTGCAGTTCTGCACGAGGTGTTCAAGTTTTTAAGATAAATTATAGCCTATATGTTGGCCAGACTTAATACCTATACAACAAAAAAAGAATCATTCAAATCCGTCCAGTACTTTTTGAGTTTATCCCGGACATACATACAGACAAACAGACAAAAATTATATATAAAAACTATATTTTTGGCTTCGGTATCGATTGTAGATCACACCCCAAGTATTGTTTTAAAAAAATATTCAATGTACAGTTTTGACTTTCCTACCATTTTATTATATGTATTGTAAGGAGAATCCTCTCACTACGTCTATGGCAACCTCCCTATCTCGCCTATAAAAGCAAGGTGCTGGGCTAGTTCGGCCCTTTTTGCTGCTCTGCGCTTGGACTGGACGGACGTGTAAATCATCAGGTAGTCACAAGGTTACGTAAGCCATTTGAGTCTCGTAAAAAGGTGATAAAGTGACATTTTGTTTAGTGGATTTTAAGTGTTAGTGAATTGTGTTGATTGTGATTTAATTAAATTGTAATTGTGTAGTAAAAAATGGTTCTTTTGTTGTTATTTGTTTTTTTTTAATGATTTTCCACTTCTGAAGCTTATATCAGAAGTGGGATCGAGAACTTTTAAAGCCCACTTAGAGAACATTTCGTAGCTATAAATAGTCGTAAACAGAAAAACCATTTTTAACCCACCCACTTTATCACTTTTATTTTCATTCGATCGTTTTGTTTGCTTGTTTTTTGTAATAATGGGGCGTGAAGGCTCGTTTACTCGTGAAAGACGGTCACATACTCGGGATAAGTCACGCGGCCGCAAACGACGTCGATCTCGTGGGTCAAATGATCGCCGTAGTGACAGATCGTACCGCGATTCAAGTAGGAGTCGCCGTACTTCGCGAGATGGCTTACGTAATCGAGATAGGCATGATTCTCGTAGTCCCGAAAGGCACCGATCGCGTACTAGGGATAGGCGCGATTCGCGTAGTAAGGATCGTTCGCGTAGTAAGAATCGTTCACGTAGCAATATTGGTAATAGAAAGCGCACGTGTACTCCGCCGCCCCCGGTTGGAACGAGTTCTACCCACAAGAATAGCGACGTTTTGCAAAAATCTAAGGAGCCGATAGTCCTTAATACGTCGAAACGGCATCGGTCTATGGAGTCTAGTGTCCCCGGCTCCGAGGTATCCACTCTCGCTCATGCCTTGATGCAAGCAATAAAAACCATGCAACCAACAAGATCACAGCACTATTACGTGTCGAACTTTGACCCATCAATTAACAGCATCGAGGCATGGTGCGACGAAGTGGATCGTGCTAGAGAGGCTAACGGTTGGAGTGACCACGAATGTCTGTCGCGTGTAGCTACTTGCCTTAAGGGTGACGCTAAGGTCTGGTTGGGGGAATGGGTGACGAACGAAAGGACGTGGACCAATTTCGTACGCGAGTTCAAACCCCTTTGTCCGAGTAAATTAGACTACGCGAATATATTGTTAGAAGCTATGAATACTACTTCGGACAAGTATTCAACTTACTCAGAATACGCCCGTCGTACCTTATTGCGTTTGAGGATAGTCCAGGGGCTAAGTGATGAATTACGAACACTAATAGTTATACGCGGTATAGACAATCCACAGGTGCGTGCAGCTACTGCTAACGCAAACTTAACCCCTGAC
The DNA here is from genome assembly GCA_950005045.1 of Agrotis exclamationis. Classification (NCBI taxonomy): domain Eukaryota; kingdom Metazoa; phylum Arthropoda; class Insecta; order Lepidoptera; family Noctuidae; genus Agrotis; species Agrotis exclamationis. The sequence continues at coordinate 20,555,273 of OX465437.1, forward strand.
ACTATTGTCTCATTTCTGTCAATTTACACGAAACCGTCAAAGTGCGACAAGGTCGTCGATTCTAAAAGGCAAGTTCAAATAAAATCAAACCATCGTTCCGGGCCAAAATGTTTCAATTGCTATCAAACTGGTCACATCAGTCGCAATTGTAAGAGACCTAAGGCAAATACAACCAATAGTAAGCCTGCTAACGTGGCTTCGGACTCATCTTCCAATACACAACCCTCTTCGAGCAAATCTTGTGCGTTCTGTAAGAAGTCGGGGCATACTGAGGACAAATGCTTTACTAAAGCTAAATCTGAGCAACGAAATCCGCGTAATGTCAACCTTTGCTCTTATCGATCAAGTATTGCACAAAATAACGACATGACTACCGCGATAGTAGATGGAATACCTGTAGACGTGCTTATTGATAGTGGAGCCCTCGATGTGTCCCTTATTTCTTCAGATATTTTGAAACATTTTACGTGTCAGCCAAAACCGAGACGTTGTGTGTTGAAAGGTTTGAGTGAGAAAGAAGTGGTCGTAACATCTTACGTCACGCTCACGGTGGAATTCAGCGCTATTGCTATTGAAGTCGACTTAGTTATAGTTCCATCGACTTTTATGAACGCTCCTATCATAATTGGCACTGATGTTTTGAACCGCGAAGGCATTACATACATTCGTACTAAAGACGAGCAATATCTCACGCGTTGCGATAAAATTAGCGCAAAAGTCAATGCCATTTGTGTAAGTGACCAGGTCAAAGTAAATACACCCCTTCAGGGTACAGAGTTGGATAGTCTTATGTCCATCATAGACGAGTTTTCCGACTATCTAATATCAGGGACTGCTATGACCACAGTCCAAACAGGTGAGATGGAGATAAAGCTCACCAGTTCCACCCCTGTTGTGTATCGTCCTTATAGATTATCCTACTCCGAAAAACTTAAAGTAAGGAAAATTACACAAGACCTTTTAGATAAGGGAGTAATTAGGCGTTCGAAATCCGAATATGCAAGCCCGATTATACTTGTAAGAAAACGTGACGGCTCTGATAGGCTCTGTGTGGATTTTAGGGCGTTAAATCGAATTACAGTGAAAGATCGATACCCTCTGCCACTAATTGATGATCACATTGATAGGTTAGGTGCTTGTAAATTCTTCTGTAGCCTTGATATGGCTACAGGCTTTCATCAAATTCCTCTTAGAGAGGAATGCATTCATTTTACTGGTTTTGTGACACCCGAAGAACACTTTGAGTACGTCAAAATGCCTTACGGTTTAGCTAATTCTCCGATAGTTTACCAGCGCATTATAAATGACACATTACGCTGTCATCTTAATGAGGGAAACGTCCTAGTATACGTTGATGACGTCCTCTTGCTAAGTAATTCTGTGACAGAAGGGATTGAACTGTTGCGTAAAGTACTCAGGACGCTTACATCTGCGGGTTTTTCAATAAATTTAGCCAAATGTTCGTTCCTTGTCACAGAAGTAGAATATCTAGGGAGGTTAGTTAGTCAAGGTCAGGTTAGGCCGAGTCCACGAAAAGTGGAAGCCCTGGTTAACACCTTGCCACCTGAAAACGTAAAGCAAGTACGCCAACTCTTAGGTTTGGCGGGCTATTTTCGGCGGTACATAAAAGATTACTCCACTAAAACTGCTCCCATTGCTCATCTAACCCGTAAAAATGTCAAATTCAATTGGACTCCCGAATGTGAGGCCATTCGCCTTGATCTCATTAGAGAACTGACTAATGAACCAGTCCTTTCCATCTTTAATCCAAGCTTTCCCACCGAAGTACATACGGATGCCAGCAGTGCTGGATACGGTGCAGTACTCCTACAAGTACACCCAGATTCAAAAAAACACGTGGTGGCTTATTTTAGTAGGTCCACTCAGGGTGCCGAAGGAAAATATCACTCCTACGAGCTGGAGACCCTTGCCGTAGTTAAAGCCCTGCAAAACTTTCGCCACTATCTGGTTGGTCTGAAATTTGTGGTGGTAACAGACTGTAACGCCCTTAAGGCAACCGAACGAAAGAAAGACCTTTTGCCTCGAGTAGCTAGGTGGTGGATTTACCTCCAGGACTTCCATTTCTCAATCGAGTATCGAAAAGGAGTGATGATACCCCATGCTGACTACTTAAGTCGCAACCCCGTTAGTGTCAATCAAGTTTCTAGACCAAGAAATTGGGCTCAGATTGCTCAAGCAGCCGACAACGAGACGCAAAATCTCATTCAAAAACTTCACGATGGTTATCTCGATTCTGATCGTTATTCCGTCCGAAATGGAGTCTTATATTACAAGTACACCCCAGTAGGCCAAGACCCACGTCAACTCTGCTATATACCCAAAGGGCACAGACTTAGTCTTTTGAGAGTATTTCATGACGAGCACGAACACATTAACGTAGAGAAGACCCTTGACCTTATCTTAAGACATTTTTGGTTCCCTGGAGTCAGACCGTTTGTTAGCAAATACATAGCCCATTGTCTCGTGTGTGTGTCGCAAAAGAGAGTTCCTCGGGCTCCTTTACAAACAATCACTTCGTGGGAAAAACCCGATACACCGTTCCACACTGTTCACGTGGACGCTCTAGGCCCTCTGCCTGTGTCTGAAGGGTACAAATTCGTTTTACTCATCGTCGACGCTTTTACCAAATATATCCTCCTCTACCCAATTCGTAGACAAGATGCTAGTGAGTTAAAACGTGTTGTTTCTCAAGCTATTTCTTTGTTCGGAGTGCCTAAGCTTATGGTCACTGACAAGGGACGAATGTTTGAGTCTAGTGAGTTCGTGACTTGGATAGATGAACTCGGTTGTAATCTGCATTACATAACGCCGGAAATGCACCAGGCGAACGGCCAAGCCGAGCGTTACATGCGCACCGTCCTCAACATGCTACGTATCCAGGCGAACTACAAGAACGTCCCCTGGTCAGAAACGTTGTGGAAACTTCAACTGGTCTTAAACATTACAAGACAGAAGACTACGCAAGTATCACCATTGAATCTTCTGATTGGCACCGAATCTACAACCCCTGTGATTCGAGCTCTGGTGCGCGATATAACAGTCGAAGGATCGACACCGAACAGAGAGGCTCTACGTGAAGTGACCAGAAGCAGGGCCCGTGAACTTCTAAGGACCAATCAAGCCAAGCAAGACGAACAGGTTAACCAACGGCGACATCCACCTCGCCAATTTAACGTTGGTGACTGCGTGTTTGTTATTAAATTTTCTCAGTCAACAGGAAAACTTGACTCTGGAATGCGTGGTCCGTATAAGGTAGTAGAAGCACTGCCTAGTGGACGCTATAAGCTGCGTTTGCTCAGCGGTAGCTATGGAAAGATTACACAGGCTGCAGCCCAGTACATGGTGCCGTGGCGCGGCGAGTGGTGCCCAGAAACGTGTGCCGCATTCTTTGAGAGTAAGTAAATCACTGCTGTTTGATTTACAAAAGTTTGTGTTTGTTTGAATTTACAGACAGGAGTGATGTGTTGGCTGCTGCGTTGTACTGCGGTACCACCGGTAGCAGGCGCATTTGGGTCGCCGATCGTGTTGGCACCTGTTGCTGAGTCACAGGTAGCTGTGCAAATTTGACCATGTTCGGTCAATTTGTGGTCTCACACGTACGAATACGGTCTGCGTGTTGAGAGAACTCGTGCGTATGAATACGGTCTGCGTATCGAGTGGGCTCTTACGTATGATTGCGATCAGCGTTTGGGTCGGCTTACACGTATGAATACGGTCTGCGTGTTAAGCGGCTTGCACGTATGAATACGGTCTGCGTGTCAAGCGGGTCTACGGTTTGGTAGACCATGTTGCAGGTGGCGTAAGCTGAATGCTGGCCGCGGTCGCTGACAGCAATATGGCAGCGAAGAACCAGTACTGGCGCGCTGGGCACATACAGGACAATGCTTTTGCTTTGCTATTGGTTTGAGAAAGATGGATGTGTGTGTCTATCTACAAACTTATGAATTGTTACAAAGAACGATGAATGAATTAATTGGCTGAAGACGAATGGAACTGTATTAGAGGCTGAACGCTCTTATAGAAGTTGCTTGAATGGGTTCTAATAAAATTTTGTTTGCAGATGAAGATACTGATGACGGCTCTGAACAAACGGAGTCTTCTACTGTGGTTGACCCGTCGCCTCGACCCGTTGGCGAAGTGGAGGCCGAGCCGCTGACCTCTCCCATCGCAGGTCCTAGCCGGGCCACACCAGGAGTCTGTGTCGAGGACGACACCTCGTCAGGAGAGGCCGTGTAAGGAGAATCCTCTCACTACGTCTATGGCAACCTCCCTATCTCGCCTATAAAAGCAAGGTGCTGGGCTAGTTCGGCCCTTTTTGCTGCTCTGCGCTTGGACTGGACGGACGTGTAAATCATCAGGTAGTCACAAGGTTACGTAAGCCATTTGAGTCTCGTAAAAAGGTGATAAAGTGACATTTTGTTTAGTGGATTTTAAGTGTTAGTGAATTGTGTTGATTGTGATTTAATTAAATTGTAATTGTGTAGTAAAAAATGGTTCTTTTGTTGTTATTTGTTTTTTTTAATGATTTTCCACTTCTGAAGCTTATAGTATAGATATAGATTTTTCATAGTTTCAGATATCGCTATCCACGCCCAGTTGGAAAATTCACCTTGTCCCTACTGCCTACATAATCATTGTACTATAATGTACTACCGCGTATCTGATCTATATCTATCTCTTCTATCTCTATTATATAAAAATCAAATGCTGTTGGTTAGTCTCGCTAAAACTCGAGAACGGCTGGACCGATTTGGCTAATTTTGGTTTTGATTTATTCTTGAAAGTCCAGGGAAGGTTTAAAAGGTGAGGCGGTACGAAGTTTGCCCGGTCAGCTAGTCTTCTTATACAGGGTGATTTGCAATTCGATGTGGTCCTTGAAATGGGTGATACTAGACCTTATTTGCAACAATTTTAACCCCGACAACATGGGGTCTAAACTGACTGGATTTGAAGATATCGAACTTTAAAAGTTTTTCGAAAAATTTCTACCTCTGCATCATTAAGTGCTTATCGTTAGAAAGGAACGATGGTTACCACTAAGAATTTATACTTTTCTTATAGAATATGAGCGATTGAATCTAGTGAATACAAGTTTGTTATAAAACTAATCATATCTTGGGAAATAAAGTGTCATAAAGTTTTTGTTTTGAAGTTTTCTGAAAACTTCCCTTGTCTTTCAAAGCAAATTTAAAAAAATAAATGTATGACACTTGGTTTACAAATTACAGGAAAAACTTTCTTGTCTCATTACCTTTCTAAAATGGTGCCACAGTACCCACTTTTAGTTAGTGTCTGACCAGAAAATTAGGGTTGTTACTGACAAGGTAGTAAATCAACGAAAATTAGTTATAAAGTTTTTTCGACCCAACATTTTTTTTTCTGTGGTTTTTGTTCAAACTGTTATCTGATATTAGCTTTTTGAGTCAATGCGCTAAATCCTGGTTGATGACATCAGGCAAAATCGCGCTTTATCTGGACTTCTGGAGTATTTTTACCTGTCCTACCAGTAGGGTGACCTAACTTTTATGCACGCCAGTTTAGTTTTTTTATGAAACCAGAGTTTACAAACATTCCGTCATTGTACTTATGTTTCAAGTAGCTGTTTTAAATGGAAGAGAATTCATGGTTTGGCAATCTGGTCTATAGGTAAAATACTCCAAATAAAAACCGACTTTGCCTGATATGATTATGTGATTATGGCCAGGGATTGAGCGCATTGACTCAAAAAGCTAATATTAGATAGCAGTTTGGACAAAAACCACAGAAAAAAAATGATGGGTCGAAAAAACATTGCAACCAATTTTCGTTTATTTACTACCTTGTCAGTAACAACCCTAATTTTCTGGTCAGACACTAACTAAAAGATGGTACTGTGGCACCATTTCAGAAAGGTAATGAGACAAGAAAGTTTTTCCTGTAATTTGTAAACGAAACGTCATACATTTATTTTTTTAAATATGCTTTGAAAGACAAGGGAAGTTTTCAGAAAACTTCAAAACAGAAACTTTATGACACTTAATTTTCCAAGATATGATTAGTTTTATAACAAACTTGTATTCACTAGATTCAGTCGTTTATATTCTATCAGAAAAGTATAAATTCTAAGTGGTGACCATCGTTACTTTCTAACAATAAGCACTTAATGATGGAGAGGTAGAAATTTTTCGAAAAACCTTCAAAGTTCGATATCTCCAAAACCAGTCAGTTTAGACCCCATGTTGTCGGGGTTAAAATTGTTGCAAATAAGGTCTAGTATAACCCATTTCAAGGACCGCATCGAATTATAAATCACCCTGTATATAAAAATCAATTGCTGTTCGTTAGTCTCGCTAAAACTCGAGAACGGCTGGACCGATTTGGCTAATTTTGGTTTTGAATTATTCTTGAAAGTCCAGGGAAGGTTTAAAAGGTGAGGCGGAACGAAGTTTGCCCGGTCAGCTAGTCTTATATATAAAAATCAATTGCTGTTCGTTAGTCTCGCTAAAACTCGAGAACGGCTGGACCGATTTGGCTGATTTTGGTCTTGAATTACTTCTGGAAGTCCAGGGAAGGTTTAAAAGGTGAGGCGGTACGAAGTTTGCCCGGTCAGCTAGTCTTATATATAAAAATCAATTGCTGTTTGTTAGTCTCGCTAAAACTCGAGAACGGCTGGACCGATTTGGCTGATTTTGGTCTTGAATTATTTCTGGAAGTCCAGGGAAGGTTTAAAAGGTGAGGCGGTACGAAGTTTGCCCCGTCAGCTAGTCTTATATATAAAAATCAATTGCTGTTCGTTAGTCTCGCTAAAACTCGAGAACGGCTGGACCGATTTGGCTAATTTTGGCTTTGAATTATTTGTGGAAGTCCAGGGAAGGTTTAAAAGGTGAGGCGGTACTAAGTTTGCCCGGTCAGCTAGTCTTCTTATATATAAAAATCAATTGCTGTTCGTTAGTCTCGCTAAAACTCGAGAACGGCTGGACCGATTTGGCTAATTTTGGTTTTGAATTATTTTTGGAAATCTAGGGAAGGTTCAAAACCGAGTAAATATGATAAAAATATTAGGAATATAGTAATAGTTATTTTCAACAGATTTGCTCGAAAAATGCATTTACAAAGCCTGTATAGGTACATTGTTCGAAAGTTAAAAATTACGCACCATACAACGGAACGTGCGGTAAAATCTCTCACCTAAGTACCTATTTTACGGCATACCCCGTTGTATAGCACCGTGCGTTTTCTTTATGGTTTTTTTTTTAATTTCCATAATAAAAATATAAGAATTCCACCAAAGAGTTTCACATTATGAGAATAAACAACCTGACTGATCGAACCTCCTTGGAAGCGCTTTTGCTCAATACGTTGTCTCACTTTAATACTAAAGAGTAAATGAGACGAAAGATGTAGTTCTAATTTTCACCACGTGCATGTGGCGCCATTTGCAAATTCGCGCCATTTTCATATTAGAAACTTCAAAAATTGTTGCGATTTTCCCGATTGTTCCGATTTTATCGTTAATTTGTTGGCGCAGTGACTGAGCGATTGGACTGCTTCATTGTGGGTCGCGGGTTCGATTCCCGCACGGAGCAAATATTCATAATTATGATCTACATTTATGTTTTTCGGGTCTGGATGTTTGTGTTTGTGAATTTAAATGTTTTTAAACGCACCCACGGTTCAGGAGAAAGTAATAATGTGCAGTCTTAATAAAAAAACTTTTTGTTGTTCTTTAATATCTTTTAAATTATTTATAGGTAGCTTAAATCCTTCTTTTTCTCGTGGTCATGGTATAAAGTATCGTATGCAACTCTTGAATAAAACGGATTTATATCGAGGGCCATGAAACACTTGCGTTGCTCAGGATTTAAATACTTGAATCACTTGCTTCGCTCGTGATTCAATCATCATGAATCAGTCCCTACGGTCGTGATTCAGCCATTAAAACCCTTCGCTTGCTCGTGATTCATAATGGCCCTCGCTTTAAAACCGCTCTTTATTCACTAGTAGCATAATGTACTATTAATTTTCCGCGATTATATCAAAAATAGCCGTCAACACGTCTATCATAGATGTGTTGATGGCTATATTTTCTCTCATCATCATCATCATCATCAGCCTATAAATGTTCCCACTGGTGGGATGATGATAAATTTGATGATGATGAATTTTGTCCCACAATGAGACAAAATTAATATAAACAACTATCATGTTCTAGTAATTCTTTCTGTACAAAAACATGTTTGGTTCTTAGATTCAATCAGTTCCCTGTTGTATGTGGGTACTTATGTGTATATGACGTAATTGTACGTAAACAAAAAAAATAGAAGATCTCATGGTGCGCTATTCATTACCTACCTGATTGTGGCGAAACAAAAGAATATCGGGTATCTTTCCAAAGATTTTTTTAAAGTTCAAAACATTTTGTAAAAACCAAATTGCAAAAAAAAAATTAAAGAAAAACAAAAAACCCGACTGCCTAAAAAACTAATTTTAAAATAGGTACGTAAAAAAATAACTTAAAAACTAAAAAGAAAGAAATAAGCAGAACAGAACGACTCACAGTCGGGGCCCATTCAAATTTTACCAATCAAATCTTCCCAAAGGGCCCCGACTTGCACCCTGGGATGCGGGCAAAAACTCTTCCTTAGGCACTGTGTGCTTAAGGGGCCTCTTTGCCCGTATGCGAATAGCCTGTAGTGAGGACGCTCCAACGCGTGTCCCTCTGATTAGCAGAGGGCGGAGCGGGCTTGCGGACGGTGAGTAATGGGTAGCTCGCCGTCCGACCAAGGACCAAGCCCGGGTCAGTGGCGCGTCGTGTCGTGTTTCGCGCGTGCCTTCGGGGAGTTGTCAGCAAACTGACGGAGCCCTTTATGGGGGCCAAATGCCTGCTGGGGTCGCGGGTTTTTCTTAACACAGGATACCTTGGCCCCGGAACGTAAAGGGCATCCGAAGTAACACGGGTGGATTTTAGTCAGTAAGAGTCTGACAGTCCCTTCCGCCCCACCCAGGGCGGGAGGACTCATTTGATGATTTTACCGGGTGGTCCGGGTTCCAAACACCCAGTGGTGTTTGTGTAGGTATGTGAGTTTCTAGTTTGTAAACGCACCCACGGTACAGCAGAAGGGTCATTCTTCGTTCACCAAACATCCGTTGAGGATAATGACGCTCGATCATTTACTACTAGTGCAACCATCCACTAACAAAAAACAAAAATTATTTTAATTTCATTTAAGTTAGATGTAATTAAAATAATTTATATTTTTGTTAGTAGATGGTTGCATTAGTAGTAAAAGATCGGGCGTCATTATCCTCAACGGATGTTTGGTAAACGAAGAATGACCCAGAAATTCCTAGTGTGACTTGCCGTTTCTACGTAGGTATTAACAATAGATAACAGTCACAATCTTAAGTTATTTTTCTTGTTTTTATACACTTTGTTCTTGCCACAACTGCGGCTGGGAGCAATAAAAAATGCTTCTTTTCACAAAATATATATTTCAAACATCATAATATATATATTTACAAACACGATTGTGGTAAGGTACATTTGATCAGGTAACTGAAGTAAACACACAATGAAATAATTGAATGGCTAATTTTCTGTTATGAATGAATGATCTAATAAATTGATATATTTGCCTCTTATCTCTTGTTTCCATAATGTATTCTAATTTTTTTTTAACTACTTGTTTCTTAGTGAAAACGAGAGATTATAAAGCTGTTAATGCATCAAGTGTAGCCTATTGTATTGTTTCTCTTTAAACTAAAAGACAAGCCAAAGTACTAAGCTACTAATAATTAAATGAAAATAATAAATATCTACCACACTCGATTATATTATTGTACCCAAATATTCAACTACATCCAGCGATTGCCGGTTCGTACTTGCCAATAAAGAGGGTTAGGTTCTTAGCCGCTTCCAGACATACATCTACATTAATGACTACTAGTGATCTTATACAATCGATGAAATCATAAGTGGGTTTCATTACACATGTCACATCACCGCAGGAGTGCACCACCGCGGGAGCAATTGTCAGCACCACCAGCACCTGCAAACATATATGATAGTGGTAACTGTTCTGTGAGAGTGGCCCTCACCATCGAAGTGACTGTGATCATCACAGCAGACTTACCAGCAGAGCGAGTACGGAGCAGGTCTTCATGTTGGTTCAGTGGAGTAGTTCAGTTGTGGGGATGGCTGCACAAGTTGCAATGTTCAGTGTCGGCTGGTGGCGCCTTATATACCTGCAGAACAACTGCCAATGTCGGACCACATGTAATAACCTACAATAATAGATCGCACCACAAAACTAAGTCAATATTAATTGCCATTACGGTATTTGCATTATAACTTGTAAACAAACAAAGAAAATACATTCATTTAACATCTGTTAATGAAGTTAAAAAGAAAACCATCATAGCCAAGTAGGTTTCAAAAGATTACGAGTATTAGTCGATCAACTTACAAAATGTACAATATAGATAACATTATATTTCAACTGCAAATGTAAAACTACGAAACTCTTCACTTTGTGTGTTTTTAGGATTCCGTAAGTCCGAATGAAAAAACGGAACCCTTCTTAGGTCTGGTTTTTAGGGTTCCGTAGCCAAATGGCAAAAACCGGCCAAGTGCGAGTTGGACAAACTGACGGTAGTGAGTTAGAGTGATAGCAAACTGACGAGGTTCTCATAAGGCCAAACACCTGCTGGGGTCATGGACCGTCTGTAAAGGTAACCGTGATCCTGGAACGCAAAGGACAACTCTAGGAACATTGAACAGGGAGGATTTTTAGTCAATCTCTTTGGAGAGGACTCATTTGGATTTATTGTTTTTTTGAAAAAAAAGGTTTTCTGGCCGAGACGTTCAACACGACACGGGCATTTGAAAATTTTACTACGATAAAAAAAGGGTCGTACGTACATGTGCCGTCATCTATTGTCATTTGAACTTTATTGTTGTTTTTCTTGTGAACAGGACTTTTTCAGGATGAATTGTACCCTATTTCCGTCTCTGTATACCTGACACATAATATACAGGAACAACCCAAATACGAAAACTGATTGAGTCATGACGATTATCAGAAAAAAAATAAAACAAGTTATGGAAAAGGAACACCCTGTGATGTTCTTTTGAGTCCTATATCCTACCTATTGTAATCAAAATAATTCATCATAGTACAACTTCGGCTGTACTGAAAAAAGAAATGTACCTTCCTACGACGCAATCTTGGCAAATGACTTAGGCAGATAACTACTGCAGGGGCAAAAAGCACAGGCTGTTTGCCGTGCCTGCATGTCGTACGGTTGCACGTGCTAAGTCGCCAATCCCTCGCACTCTGGCCGCACTTAATGATCTCTCGGATGTTAATCCAACAGAAGATCTGTTTGAGGAGCGATGGTCGAAGATTTTATTGGTATGCCAGAAGTACTGTGAGATGAACTTATGAAAGTGTAGCGAACATTATGTTTTAAGCGAGATAGTTTTGTTTTTTGGTAAAATTATCAAAGGAGTCCTTCATCCTGGGTGGAGTGGAAGAGGCTGTCAGACTATAACTCACTTAAAATCCACCCTGTTCTGTCATTGCCCTCTACGTACCAAGGTCGCAGTTACTTTTACAGATGGTCATGCGACCTCGGCTGGAACTTTGTCCTATGGGGCTCTGTTAGTTTGCTGACTGTTCTTACGACGCTAGTAGAACAATACTCGTCCGACTCGGTGTCGATACATAGAGCCCCTGTACTTTACCCTGTAGTTTGAGTGCGACGCTGTGGTCATCACGAATCACTATAAAGCACTAAAGCACCTATCCTTGTAGGTACTAAAAGGATCCATAGCTGCGTGTGCTCAAACGAACTCACCGGCGCCATCTTCATTTTCCACAAAATCATCTAACGCGTCTGGTCAAAGTCATACATAAGTATCAATGCTCCTTGAGTATTGTATCCAGGTTGTCTACTGTCGACTATATGTATATCAAAGTAGTACAATAATAAACAGTTTGAACACGTAAATAACAACTTTAGTATAATTATAAGTATGTACGTGCATTTATTTATGATGCGTATAACAAAAACATTATAAATGTTATATCAATATAGTAAGTAATAATAGACTGCAAGTGACTAATAATAATAAAATATGTGCAATAATATATTTTAAGTTTAACGAACTCTTCGCATAATAGTTATTTTTTTGTTTCTATCTTTTGTCTGTTTTCATCAAAGAAATAAATATGCAGCCTCACAATATGAAACCCCAATGATCCTTGTACACTATATTAAGGTTGTTTGCTTTCATTCTATATTGGCACGACGATGGTAGAAATAAGAGATGTGCCGACAACAAGCGCACACTAGTCGGTGACTAGTCGGCTAAGGTGATTGACATTACCTTTATTGTCAATATTTTTACTTTTAATCAGCATCTCAGCATGTAATCAAAATTTCTAGGTATCGGACCCGCTGAATAAATTGATTTACAGCAGCTAAAAGCAACTTGTAGCGCCTGTGAAATACAGTTTATGAGTATAACACACGGGAGCCATATTGCTATGATAATAATCGTAGGAAATTGTTTTTTTAACATATTTTTGCGCCTGGCGAGGTGTTAAAACCGACTAAATGATCTGGCTCCTTCCCTCTCTTTAAATATTCAATTTTAAAGGAATGAAGGTTGTCTCAAACGCTGTTTTTGGGAAAAATAAATCGCATCTTTAAGTAGGTAGGTACGTCTAGCTTTTTAAAACCACTTTTGCTCAGCCAGCATTTCAGTGTTTAGAGAGTGATTAATTAAAGAAGTATTGAGCAAGTTCTGTGTCTGGGTGTAATTTATCTATTATATGTATGTATTTAGAAATATGTAAGTATGTTTATCAGTTGTCTAGTACCCATAACACAAGCTCTGCTTAGCTTGGGACTAGATGGCGTTGTGTGATAGTTGTGGAATATTTATTTATTTATTTATTTTATAAGTGGAAGTTACTCAACGTGCTATAAGAATCGCATTGAAGTGATTTCATCTTGAAGTACGACCTTTAATAACCCTTTACGTTCCAGGGTCACGGTAACCTGATAAGACATTCCCGCGACCCCGGCAGGCTTTGGCCGTCTATGGAGGTCTATGGAGGCACCGTCAGCCTGGAAAGGAAAATACCATTTTAATAAATAATTTGATTTTCTAGGAGCCGTTTGACAGGTGTGATCGAGTGCATATAAAATATTATTAATGAGTGCAAGTCAGCTGTGTGTGACACGGCATCGACAATTTAATGATCGGCGGCGGCGTGGCCGACTAGTCCGACACAGTCGCCCATCACTAATAAAAAGAAATTTTTTTAAACAGTTTGAACACATAAATAACTATTATTATCAACAACACCTAATACAAGAATAAGTACTAGCAATAAATTAATTTGTTTAAACAGTTTGAACACATAAATAACTATTATTAACACAACACCTAATACAAGAATACTAGCAATAAATTAATTTGTTTAAACAGTTTGAACATATAAATAACTATTATTAACACAACACCTAATACAAGAATACTAGCAATAAATTAATTTGTTTAAACAGTTTGAACATATAAATAACTATTATTAACACAACACCTAATACAAGAATACTAGCAATAAATTAATTTGTTTTAACAGTTTGAACATATAAATAACTATTATTAACACAACACCTAATACAAGAATACTAGCAATAAATTAATTTGTTTAAACAGTTTGAACATATAAATAACTATTATTAACACAACACCTAATACAAGAATACTAGCAATAAATTAATTTGTTTAAACAGTTTGAACACATAAATAACTATTATTAACACAACACCTAATACAAGAATACTAGCAATAAATTAATTTGTTTAAACAGTTTGAACATATAAATAACTATTATTAACACAACACCTAATACAAGAATACTAGCAATAAATTAATTTGCGTTAATAAAACACATTAATTATTATTATGTTTCTATAGCGAAGAGAACAATTAATAATTTATATTTTATAAATATAGTTGATAATAGTGCTCTATCAATTATCAAATTGACGCAAGTGCATAATAACATGTGCAATATAATGCTTTAGTCACAAACATAGTTATTTGTTTGTTGTTGATCAACAACGACTAACATGAAACATTTAGTGCAGTTGTAGTTTGTGAACCGCACACTTGCACAGGGACAAACAAACACACAGCTAGTTGTATTAACAGATGTGATAGTATGACTTTCATAAAAAAAAATTTTTCGAGAAGACGATAATGATGAAAATTGCTTATAACTCTCTGTGAAAAATTCCTCAGTCTCAAATACTAGCTGTATAATATACATAACATTATGTATGAATGTATGAGTTAGAATAGGTACCTAAATATAAATATCCACCAATTTTTCGATTTCTGTGTCACTCCAAATTAACTTTTTACATTTCGTGCTCTAACTTCTAGTGAAAAATTGTTTTTTTTTATTTAAATAAAGTTTTGGAAAAAAGGAAATGATAGCAGCACAGTAATATGGCCTAGATTTTTCAGAAAAAAATCATTGCTCTTGAGGCATTATCCCCGATGAAAACATCGAAATACGTTTGAATGGAGAAAAGCCCGATATGCACCACGTAGCTCGTAGCTGCTACAAGTAGGTACGCCGCGCGCCGTAGCCAGCGCGTAGAAGGAAGAGGATTATAATATACAGGAAGACTTTTTTACCACCGTCCAAAATTTTTCTAGGCATTAGGTATCAATTACTAACCCCATTTTTGGAAAAAAATCTATACGTAAAATTTTCATATTAAATCATTTTCTCATAAGAATTATCCGCTCTGCGTGGTCACCAAGCTAAACGTTAATAATAATACTACACTTGCCGGCGCATGAAACGGGCAGAGCGCACCCCGCTTACCCCCCGCCCCGCCCCGCTACACCTGAGCGACACATCACAGCGCGGTGTCCAGATTCATCAACATTTTATAGATAACTTTGTGACGTGATATCTCAATATTTTTGTATTGAGTGATACAAAAAGAAAAAACACGTATTCAATGATTTTCGCCAAAGATTAATATATCAAAATTTGGATGGTGACTAAAAAATCATCCTGTATAAGTTTCTAAATGAGTGTTATAATCTGTGGTTATGTTTCCTTATCTAATACATTTTTTAATATATAGAAATACGAGTAAATAAATATGTTTTATTATAAGATGTAGGAGGCAAATTATCCAGGCATCCAACGCCCTCTGATCAAAGTCATACATAAGTATCAATGCTCCTTGAGTATTGTATCCAGGTTGTCTACTGTCGACTATATGTATATCAAAGTAGTACAATAATAAACAGTTTGAACACGTAAATAACAACTTTTGTATAAAATATAAGTACGTGCGTTTATTTATGATGCGTAGGTATAACAAAAACATTGTAAACGTTATATCAATACCTATAGTAAGTAATAATAGACTGTAAGTGTCTAATAATAATAAAATATGTGCAATACTTAATATATTTTAAGTTTAACGAACTCGTCGCATAATAGTTATTTTTTTCTGTTTCTATCTTTTGTCTGTTTTCATCAAAGAAATAAATATGCAGCCTCACAATATGAAACCCCAATGATCCTTGTACACTATATTAAGGTTGTTTGCTTTCATTCTATATTGGCACGACGATGGTAGAAATAAGAGATGTGCCGACAACAAGCGCACACTAGTCGGTGACTAGTCGGCTAAGGTGATTGACATTACCTTTATTGTCAATATTTTTACTTTTAATCAGCATCTCAGCATGTAATCAAAATTTCTAGGTATCGGACCCGCTGAATAAATTGATTTACAGCAGCTAAAAGCAACTTGTAGCGCCTGTGAAATACAGTTTATGAGTATAACACACGGGAGCCATATTGCTATGATAATAATCGTAGGAAATTGTTTTTTTAACATATTTTTGCGCCTGGCGAGGTGTTAAAACCGACTAAATGATCTGGCTCCTTCCCTCTCTTTAAATATTCAATTTTAAAGGAATGAAGGTTGTCTCAAACGCTGTTTTTGGGAAAAATAAATCGCATCTTTAAGTAGGTAGGTACGTCTAGCTTTTTAAAACCACTTTTGCTCAGCCAGCATTTCAGTGTTTAGAGAGTGATTAATTAAAGAAGTATTGAGCAAGTTCTGTGTCTGGGTGTAATTTATCTATTATATGTATGTATTTAGAAATATGTAAGTATGTTTATCAGTTGTCTAGTACCCATAACACAAGCTCTGCTTAGCTTGGGACTAGATGGCGTTGTGTGATAGTTGTGGAATATTTATTTATTTATTTATTTTATAAGTGGAAGTTACTCAACGTGCTATAAGAATCGCATTGAAGTGATTTCATCTTGAAGTACGACCTTTAATAACCCTTTACGTTCCAGGGTCACGGTAACCTGATAAGACATTCCCGCGACCCCGGCAGGCTTTGGCCGTCTATGGAGGTCTATGGAGGCACCGTCAGCCTGGAAAGGAAAATACCATTTTAATAAATAATTTGATTTTCTAGGAGCCGTTTGACAGGTGTGATCGAGTGCATATAAAATATTATTAATGAGTGCAAGTCAGCTGTGTGTGACACGGCATCGACAATTTAATGATCGGCGGCGGCGTGGCCGACTAGTCCGACACAGTCGCCCATCACTAATAAAAAGAAATTTTTTTAAACAGTTTGAACACATAAATAACTATTATTATCAACAACACCTAATACAAGAATAAGTACTAGCAATAAATTAATTTGTTTAAACAGTTTGAACACATAAATAACTATTATTAACACAACACCTAATACAAGAATACTAGCAATAAATTAATTTGTTTAAACAGTTTGAACATATAAATAACTATTATTAACACAACACCTAATACAAGAATACTAGCAATAAATTAATTTGTTTAAACAGTTTGAACATATAAATAACTATTATTAACACAACACCTAATACAAGAATACTAGCAATAAATTAATTTGTTTTAACAGTTTGAACATATAAATAACTATTATTAACACAACACCTAATACAAGAATACTAGCAATAAATTAATTTGTTTAAACAGTTTGAACATATAAATAACTATTATTAACACAACACCTAATACAAGAATACTAGCAATAAATTAATTTGTTTAAACAGTTTGAACACATAAATAACTATTATTAACACAACACCTAATACAAGAATACTAGCAATAAATTAATTTGTTTAAACAGTTTGAACATATAAATAACTATTATTAACACAACACCTAATACAAGAATACTAGCAATAAATTAATTTGCGTTAATAAAACACATTAATTATTATTATGTTTCTATAGCGAAGAGAACAATTAATAATTTATATTTTATAAATATAGTTGATAATAGTGCTCTATCAATTATCAAATTGACGCAAGTGCATAATAACATGTGCAATATAATGCTTTAGTCACAAACATAGTTATTTGTTTGTTGTTGATCAACAACGACTAACATGAAACATTTAGTGCAGTTGTAGTTTGTGAACCGCACACTTGCACAGGGACAAACAAACACACAGCTAGTTGTATTAACAGATGTGATAGTATGACTTTCATAAAAAAAAATTTTTCGAGAAGACGATAATGATGAAAATTGCTTATAACTCTCTGTGAAAAATTCCTCAGTCTCAAATACTAGCTGTATAATATACATAACATTATGTATGAATGTATGAGTTAGAATAGGTACCTAAATATAAATATCCACCAATTTTTCGATTTCTGTGTCACTCCAAATTAACTTTTTACATTTCGTGCTCTAACTTCTAGTGAAAAATTGTTTTTTTTTATTTAAATAAAGTTTTGGAAAAAAGGAAATGATAGCAGCACAGTAATATGGCCTAGATTTTTCAGAAAAAAATCATTGCTCTTGAGGCATTATCCCCGATGAAAACATCGAAATACGTTTGAATGGAGAAAAGCCCGATATGCACCACGTAGCTCGTAGCTGCTACAAGTAGGTACGCCGCGCGCCGTAGCCAGCGCGTAGAAGGAAGAGGATTATAATATACAGGAAGACTTTTTTACCACCGTCCAAAATTTTTCTAGGCATTAGGTATCAATTACTAACCCCATTTTTGGAAAAAAATCTATACGTAAAATTTTCATATTAAATCATTTTCTCATAAGAATTATCCGCTCTGCGTGGTCACCAAGCTAAACGTTAATAATAATACTACACTTGCCGGCGCATGAAACGGGCAGAGCGCACCCCGCTTACCCCCCGCCCCGCCCCGCTACACCTGAGCGACACATCACAGCGCGGTGTCCAGATTCATCAACATTTTATAGATAACTTTGTGACGTGATATCTCAATATTTTTGTATTGAGTGATACAAAAAGAAAAAACACGTATTCAATGATTTTCGCCAAAGATTAATATATCAAAATTTGGATGGTGACTAAAAAATCATCCTGTATAAGTTTCTAAATGAGTGTTATAATCTGTGGTTATGTTTCCTTATCTAATACATTTTTTAATATATAGAAATACGAGTAAATAAATATGTTTTATTATAAGATGTAGGAGGCAAATTAGGAAACAAATATATGACAAAATGTAGGTATCTAGATTTTCTTTTTCTTTTCATTAAATCAATCACTATTTTAATAACTCAGTTATTGCATCCTGCAAAGCGAAAAATAAAGCAGTTAATGGCGCGAGGCCTCCTTGTAAGAGGCCCTCGAAGCTGAATGATGTCGCTGACATTCAAATTAATGGTATAGAGGACTTGGGAGAACCAAGTCACCTATCCGCTTTGCGAGGCCTCTTTGAATCTTTCACTTCCCATTTAGAAATAAAGGCTCCTGCAGACACACGCGATTAATCGCGCGGGGCGACATGTCGCGGTCCATTCGCAGTATTTTTAGAGTGGAAATTAGCTTGGCTCGTTGTCGCAGCGCGATTAATCGCGTGTGTCTGCAAGAGGCTTAAAACGTTAATAAATCATCGGTAACATCGGGTTCACGAAGCCTCTTATGGAAATGGTTAAATTGGCTAACTTTTTTAATCAATTGAGTCTATTAACATTTATTTACATAAAACTGAAATACGTTTTTTTATGGCCGAACTAAATAATGGTTGGGCTTTGACTTTGACTTTGAATTCTAGGCCAAACAGGATTAGGAATGACTTTGGTATATCTTCATTTGGCAAATTGATTTTAAAATAGCATCAATTAAAAGCTTTTTCAAATAAATCTGCGCGCCAAATAATGTCGATAAATGCAAGGATACGTCGCTATATAATTTGGTGAATCACTATGAAATACCTTTTTTGGAACACCTCGTGAATATCTCCCTTGAACTACATATATTAGTTACTTAATAAAGTGACGCTTTCTTGATGTTTGTCTATTTTGAATGTCAAGTTTGCAAACTAATATGGCTTTGTTATGTTGTATGATTACATAAATGTGTAGTTATGGTAGCACCATTTACGGTTTTGATTGTATTATACATCTCTTCCGTCGGCGCTTGCGCACTGTATAAAGTGAATAGGTACTTCGATTTTAAAGTTGAATGAACTCGTTTCACTTTTAATATTTGTGGATGAGTGGTAGGGACTGTCATGAACTCATGACTTAAAAACTTTGCTCCTTCAAGTGCCTTGTTTTTCAGAGTGGCGGTAACCTCTATAGCCTGGTTTAGCCTTCGTTCTCAGGAAATAAACGTAAACCGTTTACACTAAGAAAGAGTTCAGTTGTCGGGGTCCCAGGGCGAGCTCAATTTTACTCTTTTAACTCGCTCGACTAGAGAAACGAATGCTTTGTTCACGAATTCCACGATATTATGTAATCTAGTAGTTTTTATATTTTCATTGGAATTGTCCGGTTCTAAGTAAAATGTTTTATTTTCAGTTTGTGCTACCAACAACATAAAGCTTTACTGAGAGAGATAATTAGCTCGGAATCACACTGTTATGGTTCTTTGCTGTTAACATTACGTGCCTACCTATCTTTATGTAGATAAGACTCAAAGATAACTGTATAAAGTGACCATATATGACATCTAGAACAATACGGACCTACCTCAACATATTATCATTCATACGCACTTTTTATCTTATTAAAATTTTATCAGATAAGTGTCGAGCATTACGCACATAAAGGCTTGAACAGGAACATACGTGGAACTTGCCAGCAGCAAACAATAATTACTGGCGAAATGTGGAACTTCCCTTATTATAGTGTGTAAAATGGGTCATATCATGAGGGGCACTAACCCTGGTATACCTCTTGCCATGTCCCGGGAACATAATACCAGGACACTGTTCCAAATTGCATCGATCTACATTCATTCTGTTCTGGCATGATTGGATAACATGGAGTTTCTTGCCCGTTCTTCTCCATAGAAATCTACGCTTAGAAATGGGTACCTACAGTACTTTCACAGTTATTATATTATTATCTTGTGACTGGGACTGCCGCACCATTTAGGGTGGGTTCATATCTGACGGAACATCCGTCGCGTATTGTCGGTCGTGGAACGCCAGAGCAGACAAATGTATAGAAAAACAATTGACCGTTCCGTATGTACCCACCCTTAGATATTCCGTCAGATATGAACCCACCCTTATTTTTGCTGAATAAAAATGTATGTCTTTCGACGATTTAGAAATGCCTGTTACTGGCCTAATTTAAATAGATGAATTGATTTTGAAAATAAAAATACTTCTATTAAAATGTTTGCAATTTTAGTAAGATAAGTCTAGATCTCTAAAGTTTCCACTGTAACTCCGCATAACCGGAATGGCCACGGCGATAGGCCCACAAGTGTTGCAAATGTCATGAACATTTCCAACGAGCCCTATTACAATCAATTAAAAAGTAATGGAGTCAAGCGTTACTTGCCGGAAATCCTGGTTGTACTGGTGTCTTGCGAAAGTGTAATATCGATATTACCATAATATTATAATAACGTATTGTGGTAAATACGTTGACGATATGTTTATCAGGTTTTCAATGCAGATTGATAATAAAACGGCTTCTATTAACTAGCATTATTGTCCACTAAAAACTACATTGACCACAAAATTACTTAATCAGACACGTCTCAAATAGATTGACTGATCGGGAAAGGTACAAAAAATAGGCCAAGCCATGGCATAGTCGGCGGAGCCCCGTTGGGCGGGGTTCCTATTTCTGTCTGCAGGTTTTAAAGAAACCTAACCAAACCGAACCTCGTGGTGCTGAATTGTAATAACATGCGGAAAATTCAACTAAATAGGTAATTCCGACGAAGTTTTATCTTCAGTGGTAGTGTTTTTGATTTACGGTCAAGGCATCTGCATAGTATTAGATTTGTTCAAATATGGGAGCCAAGCCCTCGACCCTAACCATTTAAGGCATTTGCCAATTTGTTGGTTCCACAACTCGCTATCACCTTGCACTTAAACCTACGTTAAAACACTGAAATAGGTTTTAAGCAATGTCCTTCGCTACCCAATAAGGTAAATCAAATCAGCAATAATCATTAATGAACTCAGAAACTCGAAACAGTCGTTTACATAGGACCACGCATACATTGCTGCTACACCTCAATACAAAACACCGAGTGTATTGCTGTAGCACGCAATGTACCGCATGCGAAGGCTGCGCTCCCGTCACTCAATAGGAAGTTATAGACTGGTGACATTACACATGGTCATTGACGTGATTTTGACCGATTTTTACTGAACTTGCATTAAACGTGTTTTCTGCGTGTTCCAGTTTATTCCATTTGAGTTCTATGAACACTGCAAGGTCGATCGACGCAAAATGTCCTTTATTACTAAATGATCGGATATGCAGATTGTACGTAGTGTGGTTATGCACCATAGTATTGGTACAGCAGGTAATCGAGCTAACAGCACATTTTTTTTTGTCCATTGAAAAAATATTTGACTCGTAGGTATTTTTATACAGGGTGTAAGAAGACACGTCACAAAGCCGTTAACTACGCATACTGTACATCTAAATACCTAAGTAGCTTTACGCTAAAATTATCACTGGGAACCGACTTCTATTTTTAAGTATCAAAAATTGAAAATCCCAGTCTAGAGAAGAGGGTCATCGACCGTCGAAAGTAAATCAAACGCACACTAACATAAGCCGTGCGTTTCTGCATTTAGTTCTTACGTACATTACTGTTCGTAACTTCAAATGCGTAATTTATTTAGAAAAATCAAAAATTCAGGTAATGCTTGTTTAGAAAAAAGTTTTGTAATACTACTTAGAATTCGATTTCGTAAAAAAAAGTTTTGAAAAAATGCAACTTTGACCTTCAATATCTCGAGAACCCGTGGAGTCCCAGGTATGGTCTAAAGGAAAAAAATGATCCAAATAATGGGTAGAATACGTGGCTTTCGGCTTCGTTAAGTGTCTTCTTACACCCTGTATACTATGTAAACCAGAATTGACGAAGATACGACTACGCTTTTAAAATTCTCAATACGTCACATCGTGGACCTGTGGACCCTGTGGTATATTCTTAATAGCGTTCTGACGTCATGAACCCCGATTCCTGAGTTTTGATGCGTATTATCTTTGTTTTAAAATACATACGTGTTCCATTTTTAGGGTTCCGTAGCCAAATGGCAAAAACGGAACCCTTATAGATTCGTCATGTCTGTCTGTCTGTCCGTCCGTATGTCACAGCCACTTTTTGTCGAAAGTATAAGAGCTATCCTGTTGAAACTTGGTAGGTAGATGTATTATGTGAACCGCATTAGGATTTTCACACAAAAATAAAAACAAAACAAATTTTGGGGGTGCCCCCATACTTAGAAATGAAACTCAAAATTTTTTTTCACCGAACCCATACGTATGGGGTATCTGTGGATAGGTCTTTAAAAATGATATTGAGGTTACTAATATCATTTTTCTCTAAACTGAACAGTTTGCGCGAGAGACACTTCCAAAGTGGTAAAATGTGTGTCCCCCGCCCCTGTAACTTCTAAAATAAGAGAATGATAAAACTAAAAAAAAAAAAAATGTAGACCTCAACAAAAACTTCCAACGAAAATTGGTTTGGATGAGATATAGTCAGCAGTAATTGAGATATAGTACATTTTAAAAAACCGCAAATATAACTTTGCCGTTCATACAAACACTATGAAAAACAAAGTTATTTTTATTGTTTGTGTATATTACTTACTAATCTCAATATAATTATATCCCTAATCTATGCTTGCTACGGAACCCTTCAAGGGCGAGTCCAACTCGCACTTGGCCGGTTTTTTTTAATACTTCATCTGACGGACTACAAAAATTTTGTATTTTTAGGGTTCCGTAGCCAAATGGCAAAAACGGAACCCTTATAGATTCGTCATGTCTGTCTGTCTGTCTGTCTGTCTGTCTGTCTGTCTGTCCGTGTATGTCACAGCCACTTTTTGTCGAAAGTATAAGAGCTATCCTGTTGAAACTTGGTAGAAAGATGTATTATGTGAACCGCATTAGGATTTTCACATAAAAATCAAAACAAAACAAATTTTGGGGGTGCCCCCCATACTTAGAATTGAAACTCAAAAAAATTTTTTTCACCAAACCCATACGTGTGGGGTATCTATGAATAGGTCTTTAAAAATGATATTGAGGTTACTAACATCATTTTTTTCTAAACTGAACAGTTTGCGCGAGAGACACTTCCAAAGTGGTAAAAAGTGTGTCCCCCCCCCCGTAACTTCTAAAATAAGAGAATGATAAAACTAAAAAAAATATATAATGTAGACCTCAACCAAAACTACCAACGAAAATTGGTTTGGATGAGATACAGTTAGCAGTTTTTGAGATATAGTACATTTTCAAAAACCGCAAATATAACTTTGCCATTCATACAAATACTATGAAAAACAAAGTTATTTTTATTGTTTGTGTATATTACTTACTAATCTCAATATAATTATATCTCTAATCTATGCTTGCTGCTACGGAACCCTTCATGGGCGAGTCCAACTCGCACTTGGCCGGTTTTTTTTTTTTGCTGGATACTAGCCTGTTATTGATCTATGTGCCTTACTCATACTGTACAATATTTGTTTCTGTCCAATATAAAATAATATTAAAAGAAAACACAAATGCTAAACTTACTGGCGTGCAGTAGAGATGCCCATAGCAAGCTATCTCTGAGCTGCGAATAATGCGATGTCCGAAGTTGTTTCTTTACTCAAGGTTATTTTATTTTATTGTAATGCGTTAAGATAAAAATATGTTTCTGCGGGCCGTTTTAAATACATATATTTATTGGATTACTAGGTTTCCATCCGTTCTTTATTTTTCTCTCTTCAAAGTTAATACTATAAATAGCTAAAGATAAATTCTTTGAGGGAGAGGACTGCAGTAGACGCCCACAGTGACTGACGTCGCAGGACGATCTCCGGCTACCGTAGACGCGGGCATGCGGGCGGCGAGTAATGGGCGACTCACTGTCCGATCACGGACCATGTCTGGGTCGGCGGCGCGTTGTGTTTCACGCCACGGTGCTCTGCCCAAGCGAGGCAGTCCTGCACCGTATGCTCCACTGTGTCCTCCGGGCAATCCTCGCTGTGGTGACACCCAGGCGTTTCTTCCCTCCCTATCCGACACAGGTACCTCCCGAAACTTCCGTGTCCGGTGAGGACCTGCGTCATGCGGTAGGTTTAGGACGCCGCCCGTGACGCCTATCCAGCCACTCCTCAAAGAGGGGCCTTAGGCGTGCCCGGACCTCGGTTGCGACAGACGGGGCCCCCCTTAGAGGGTCAAAGCTTGCCTGGGTCGCGGGACTAACCAGTTACCGTGACCCCGGAACGTAAGGGGCTATTGAAGGACACCGTGGCTTTTAGTCACTACAAGTCTGATGATTTTACTGGATTGGTATTTTTCTCTTGAAAAATTCATCAACATCCGTTCAATGTTTAAGGCATGAAAGCAGTTGTTACTGGTAGTCCGTGGCAAATCTGAGACCCAGTCTTACCAAGGGGTATCTTATCTGCTCCATATGATATTCACCTGCACCAGGCTAAACTGAAACCCCAATAAAATCGGAGAAAATTTGGCGGATGATGAAGATTCAGACGTGAAAGGGTAAGAAACAAGTAAATAAACAAACAAATAAAGTTAGAATTTAGATACTGATAGGATAGGCAGAATTATACCCGTACCAATACTGGTTCATTATAACTCTTTCGTACTTGACACCAGTATCTTTATACAAGCGCCCTGCATCGTCCGTGTTGAACATAAATGAACAACCAGAACTTCACAACTCTACCAGTTGACACAAGATGATGGTCCCGATTCCGGAGATCCCTGACGACTAATTGCGACAATTCACACAACACTGCATTTCTAATGAACATGTTTCTTCAATGCAACTGATTTCCTCGTTTCTGCCTACCTGTGCATTAACAACAATTTACAACGTTGTACAAATATCTGCTGACTTGTGTATGTTTCTTCGTTTCCGCATATTAATGAAGTGCAAGATTATAATTATACATTTTCCCTCGCTAAAATAATACCTACGTGTGTGACGCTAGCTCAGCTGAGAATCTAAACATGGAGGTGCATATATAAAACGAACAAACGCTAGAGGCTTTCGATTGCGTTCTCCACTTCTCCATATAACATTAATTAGGAAATTCCACTACTACGGAATCTCGAACTCCTCTCTAGATCTTCTTACTTCGTATTTAAATGATAGGATTCAGAGAGTGCATGTTAACGGAAAAAAAAATCCCGAAACTGTAATACAAATGGGGGTACTCTAGGGTTCAATTCTTGGCCCTTTTTGTTGCTTATTTTTATTTTATGAATGATTTACATTACCTCCGTGAGGTCCCGTTGTGGAAACGAGTATCAGAGTTATCCAGGAGACTGTATTGTTGTTCTACTGACATAAAACGCAAACATTATTCACAATGCGACTGCCCTGCGTTACTCTCAGGGACTGTTACTAAAAACATGCTAGAATTCTATAGTAGACACGTTTATTACCTTTTTGTAATAAGTATTAGACTAGCATAGACATTGAGCGGTACAAATGAGGGTACAAACATTATGCATAATAATATAATATTAAAATGTGCGTTTACTGGATTACCCAGGTTTACAAAGAATTAGTGTTCTGTATAGCATACCGCTAAATTGAGAAAGAGCCCATGACAGTGACATTGAGCCGCTCAAGTGTTGCATGCGGCGCCTGTTGCGGCCACTACATCAGGTTGCGAAGTGCCCGCCGACTGTCGTGTCCGACATTAT
Organism: Agrotis exclamationis; assembly: GCA_950005045.1. NCBI lineage: Eukaryota > Metazoa > Arthropoda > Insecta > Lepidoptera > Noctuidae > Agrotis > Agrotis exclamationis. Next base: position 20,581,550 of record OX465437.1, read on the forward strand.
TCTCATTTACTCAACAATCACATCTTCCAAATATAAGATTTCTTTAAAATATTACTAAAGTAGTGCAAGTGACTGAAAACATGAAAGTGTTATGTTTGTAAATGTTAGAAACAAAAACACTCATAGACTAGTCCGGGTTAGTTCTACGTTCTGACCACAAATAACATAATATTGTAGTGTTGCATGTCGAGAGGGCTACGGTGGACCCTTTATTAAAAGTTGATCTTCCGAGCAGTGTGTGAGATGGATCTCCTGTGGTGTTTGCTGTTGTTGGCGGCGCCCGCAGCACTAGCAACAGACGTGACCGGTACGTTTCATTTGAAATAGCATCATCATTATGTTCCTGACTTTATTGTAAGTACTTATTGTAGTCTGCACATGTTTGTACTTTCCTTACTTTTCCACTACTTCTCACCTCATTTAGTTCGGTGTATGTTTTTCAACGGCCGACTAGCATCTGACGAATAGCGAACCTAGCAAAAACGTGGAAAGTCATGACTTTGACGTTAATTTGTTGGAAAAAATTAGTTCATCGTTAGACACTAGAGAGAGAGAAAGATTGGGATATTTTTGGCGCCGACTGACTCCGTATTACAACCTCTAGGTAAAATGGATATCGTAGTAGGCAAGAAGAGATATTAGTCTATATTAGACGGTTGTTACCCACTCTTATTTTTGTGTAGGGGATAACAAAAAGTGTATGTATGAACGAGGCCTAGGGAGTACCCCTATGGTGTACGGCGTGAGTTTATCATATGTATTTATGACTTATGTAATGGTAGCTAACGATTAAGATTATGACAAAACACCCAAAGGCATATGCCATTACTTCCCAGAATTTGATCCTTATTAGCGACACTAACGGTTTAATAATATTCCTGGCCAACAGCCTCGTTCTCTTTCGTGAAAATCGGCCTCGAGACCACTTTCAGTATTTTTCAATATTCCTCATAGTTTCGGATATAGACATCCGCGCCCAGTTAAATCAGTCTCCCTGAATATGTTATGCATTAAAAACTGCTTATCTTTAAAAAACATTGCGAGTGTAAGTACGGCCTGCCTTCACATTAACACTATAAACATAAAAACGTTAAAGTTGACTTGAATTATAACATTTATAACAGAACTTATTGTTGTCTTAATTTAATTTCGTGTATGTTCTTAAAAATAAATTCGGTTTAGTATTCCGTACTAAAGTTAAGAAAACTTCAACGGAATTCTCCAGTATTGGTTTTATTGATTCACTTACAGCTGAGCATTTTTAAATGTTATGACCACATTTAAATATATCGTATGCAGGGGACCCTTCCTGGGTCGCTTGTATTTCTTGTTTTGATCTGATTGTAGGCTGTTTCGATATAGGTCAGAGCCTACATTAAAACTAGTTCGCTAACTAGTTATTGAACATTCTGTATTTAAATTCATGGTTAATAATGTCGACAGGCAGACACCACCAGATCACATTTTTCTTTTAATTTAAGATGGTCTTGACTCAGAAGTGACTGAGACAAAGACTACGATGGAATGAGCTTACCCAGAAGAACCTCTTCACCCTAGCTTTGAACAGATAAGGCTTTATGCGTTCGGAAATACAGACGCAGGCAGAGAGTTCCTCCGTGCTCACAAATCCAACTGATTCCCAATTAAATCATCATCCAAAAGACGTCCACTGCTGAACATAGGCCTCCCCCTTAGACCGTCACGCCGAACGACAATTCGCCACTTGCATCCATCGGTTGCCCGCGACCCTCACGATGTCGTCGGTCCACCTAGTGGAAGGCCTACCTACGCTGCGTCTGGACCGTGGTCGCAACTCGAGACCTTTTCTTCCCTATCGGTTATCAGTTCTACGAGGGATGTGGCCTGCCCATTGCCACTTCGTGGCTCTGGTTATTCGACGAATATCCTTGTATAAAGAAACTCCGAGCAAATAAGTACTCGACTTAATATGAATTTATTCAAGTTAAGCTTTGAGTCAGATTCGTTTGTTCCCTAACAAGCGAATCTGACTCATAGCTCCGTACCCAAATGATAAAAAAACGGCACCCTATTACTAACACTCCGCTGTCCGTCCGTCTGCGTCTGTCTGTCTGTCCCACTGTCACCAGGCTGTATATCATGAACTGATTCAGTAAGACAGTCGAAATTTTTTCAGATGATGTATTAAAAACAGATTAAAGGGGCTCCCATAAAAGAGACATGATTATTTCTCCGTTGTTATAGGTTGGTTCGACTCGCACTTGGCCGGTTTTTGTTGGTCAGTCTTCGTCCTTAACATTCTCGGTCACAGGCTCACGGCGATCGTTTTCGATACAATTCTGTGTTACGTAAATGGTATTTACCTTTTTGGTCATCAAGGTCTTGAACTTCACTGACTTACTTCGGATGCTGGTGGATTAGGCTTCATGCCCTTTTGTATCAATTTATTACCTACTTATTTTTAATTCTTCGATGGCTAGGAGTAAATAAAGGTCCTGTTTTGTATGTAAATTAAGTTACGAGTACGTGGCATGGTATAGAACAGGGGTCAGTTTCAAAATTATTATAATTATAACACGAAATTTTTCCCATATATCGATGAGAAAAATGTCATGTTTTATTGCGTTTTTTTTATATTAAATCCAGAAGATGTTCATCAGTAAGTCGATATCGTAAATTATTCTTAATGAATTATTCTTAGTTCATTTTCGAAAATGCTGCTTCAATTAGTTAATTTTTCAAAGGTAATTCTGGATATTTATTTCCAGTTCTCTAAACTGGAAACTTAAATGATTGTGTTTTCAAATTGTGTTTTCTTGGAAATCGATCATAAGATCGTATTCTGTAGTGCAAGTTGCTGTGTTCTCGCGGTCCGCACAAAATGGGTCGGCGGTCCGTCATTTAGTGACCCCTGGTATAGAAAGTCAATAGTTTTAAGTTAAAGAATAAATATTTCCCATTAAAAAGATGCCCTTGATCAGTGATTAATAATACTGTCCTAAAATACTACACTCTTCTTTTTCGTATTGTTGGCACGACGGTATTTATTTATTCGCCCATAACTTCTCCAAACCAAGATGTTGGTAGCAGCGCGGTGACAGAAAAGTCAAGGAAAGAAACAAAGTCATCGACTTCAAATAATAAAGTTTTCATTCAAAACTTATTTTACACGTTTTGTGTGTTTTTTTTAAATTTGATAATTCAGCTATTAAATTCGACAACTAAATTTTAAACTACCCCTTTGGGTGTAAGTCTGGAATCAGCTTCCATCCATACTCCATAGACATGACCTGCGACACTACTTTTCGTATCTTTGAATCAAAAGTAGTAGTAACTCGCTTCGTCGCGTCTTCGCAAAGATATTTTTAATGAAACGAAAAATTAGTAGTATTATAGCGAAATCCACGCCATGTCTGTAGACGGACCGATGGTAGATGGAGCAGACAGGTGCTAGAGTGGAGACCGCGAATAGGCAAACGTAGTGTAGGACGCCCTGCGGCAAGATGGGTCGATGATTTGAAGAATATGGCTGGCAGCGGATGGATGCGGGCTGCCCAGGACCGGGAGAGTTGGCGCTCTTTGGGGGAGGGGAATATTTATAGCGAAAAAGTAGTTTGAAACACTACCAATAGATGGCGCAACGTGTAAACAGCGTTCTAAAAAACAAGGAAACGAGAAATTCAGCTTTGTGAGTAGTGGTTGCGATGGCCTAATTGGTTAAGTCGTCTGGAGTACTTATCCAGAAGACGCAGGTTCGAGCCCTGCTCGCAACTGAATTATTCGTTTCTTTAAAAATATCTTTGAAAAGTAGTGGTAGAGGTAGTAGTGGAGTATGTGGGACCACTCTCTCGTATCTTGAGTTAAATAAGCCGCCTCTGCGGGAAACAAAACCTCAGACCTCTGACACGACACGTCATGCCAGAGGTCTCAGAGGTCTGTTATCTCAAGCTTTAGATTTTACTTATTATTTTTATTTTAGTCCGGGTTTCCTCACGATATTTTCGTCCACCAATTCAGTAAAAGATAATAATAGACAGTACCAATTTTGTTTCGTTTTTTTTTTGTCGAATTTCACCTTTATCGTGGGTGCGTTTACAAACATTTAACTACACGCACATACACAAACACCCACAGCTGGAACAACTACTTATAGATCATATAAAATTTGTTTCGCGTGGGAGTCGAACCCGCGACACGCAGCGCAGCACCACTATCGTTCAGTACCAGTAATATCCAACTGCAATCAGATAAGCTGGTCAGAGATAGTGTGTAATTGACTTACTAAGCAATATATTGCGACAGCGCGGCATGCGCGTGCACAGCGCGCCGGTAAAGCGGAGTGCGCACGGTCGGTTTTCATTATTTACTATTCTTTTAAATAAGTATAACGTCTATTCTCAGGTAGCACAATAGATTTCTCAGTAAATTGACTTTAATCATAAACATTAATTGTACTTATGTTATTTTTGATTGACTGCAATTGCCATCGTTATGTTATGTATGAAGCGTGGAGAGCCCTCAAAGGGCGCAAAGCCTTCAGCAAAGCATTTTATAATATGATGAAATGCATTGAATAGTCTAGGTTACGGTTATCGTGGTCCAACGCTCCTGGGGGGGTATTACAACGTCTTAAAACCAGGCTTATTCCGGCGAGTGAAAGTGAAAGAGCTATACAAGTCGTCTAGCGCCATCTCGTTCACTCACTGAAACCAGCCTGGTTTTAAGACGTTGTAATACGGGGGCTGGTTTCTTTGGCCCAACGTTTTTCTTTTCCGAACTGCTATGCATGATAGTTTTTAGATGAACTATAATGGATTAAAGATGAGTGAATATTACATCAAGTTAAACTACATAATTATGTATCAGTCACTATCAACGCTCTGCTTTATTTTGATTTTAATTTGATTTTCGGCGCGGCCTTGACCTGGTTCAACCCGCTTTGAGCACTTGTTGAACTATCTATCCAGCGAGGGTAATTATCTTTTGATGAAATATTAATTGACATAGGTACTTGATGTGTCCTTAGATTTTTATACTAGCATTAGCATTGCGCTCAACTTTACCTTTTTAGAGTTTCATATGAACTGATGATGATTTGCTGTCTTTTACTGAAGAGTTCCCTCTATCGATTTCTCTAACATCCAGTCATCAGATCCTGACCTGATAACCATGTGACCTCAGTGAAGTACCCACTTACTTACACCACTATACCCTTTCAAATTAAAGAATTTTCCAAATCGGTCAGGGCGTCATTGACAAATCGGGGAACATACTTAAAAAATAAATTAAAATCGCTTCGACGAATTAAGAATCTCCTCCTTTTTTGGAACAACAGTGCAATTAATTCAAAAGACAACACTGGATTTGCAAAGTACCGGCTCATGGCTAAGTATTACTTAAGCTTGACTTCTAAAATAAAAAATAATGGTATTGAAAAATCGAATAAAAAAACGTTTATCACAGCTAAAGATCGCACAGGATAGAGAGGTTTGGTAGGAGTAAGGTCTTTGCCCATCAATGACAAATTAGAGGCTAAAATATAATTACCTTCTACGATTGTGAAAGTAATGTACGTTTTGTTACGAATTTAAACTATTACGCGGTAGAGTCCATTTTCGGTTAAAAGTAATTAGGCATTTAATTACAATCATTTAATTACAATCATCATCATTATTGGCAGCCTCGTTCCATCCAATGCTACTTTTCTGAAAACCGCATCAAAATCGGTTCAGAAAAACGTTAGTTAATCGCGGACAAACGTACTGGTCGAACTGAGAGCCTACTTTTTTTGTTTGAAGTCGGTTAAAATATAATATTCCAGGTAAAAATTCGGGTACCTAACCGAAGTCGGTTGTCGGAACTGGCAGGTTGTCGTTAGTGGTGGCGGTCTTTGAGGAAGGCCTTTGTTCAGCAGTGGACGGCTTTCAGCTGATGATGATGATTATTATTAATTATTTCCTAAGCTACTTGCGTCAATGACGGGGTCCCCCTAAGAGGGCCAAAGCCTGCCGGGGTCGCGGGACTAACGAGCTACTGTGGCCCCGGAACGTATAGAGCTATTGAAGGACATCGTGGATTTTAATCAGTACAAGTCTGGCAGTCCTTCCTGCCCTGCCCTGGATGGGAGGACTCATTTGATAATTTTACCTACTTGCGTCGTCTTAATAAAACATTATGTTAAAAGGCCGGTCTCTTTTCGCAGTGCGAAAGGAAATTTCCTTGCTTTTATTGTGTTATTATTTTTCTTAAGTGACAGAACAACATCGCGTTCGATCTGCGAGGGCCAAGGCACTCCTCTAAGGGCCACCACTTGCGTTACAGCACCACTCTGACCTCAGTCGCTATCTCATTTCGTTCCTGCATACTTTTTCTTTATTTTGCTCAAATAAACTACCAGATTATATCAGCTTATGTTTGGGTCCATCTTAGTTCATCGGTGTTATTTAAGTCTGTGGAAACTTCCTTTTTACCGACTTCAAAAAAAAGGAGGTTATCAATTCGACCCGTATGTATGTAAAATATATATAAATATATATATAGTACTGATATTTCTCATTTATATGTATATATATATATATAAATGAGAAATATCAGAACTGCCCAGTTTTCATATGGTATAGGTACGAGTATGTTAGTCTATATCAGCGTCTGAACAAATGTGCCAAATTTCATAAGTGTATGTATGTATGTATGTTTTTATGTTTGTGCACGCATATCTCCGGAACTGCAAGTTCGATTTAAGTAATTCTTTTGTTGTACTAGGTATTGTTCAACTTAGGGTACACTGCAAGTTTCATCAAAATCGGTTTAGTAGTTTTAGAGATATGGATTTTTTATGTTATGATGGATTACAAGATTAGTGCATATTATGTAAGAAAATTTTGTATTTTACAAGAATTTGGGTTGAGTACTTAATCTATACATATAATAAATCTGTAGAAGGGTCAATTCTATACATTGAAAATATTGAAAAAATAAATAGCGGGGGGTGTTGCTGGATCGATACCAAACCCAAATATGTGATTAAAAACATTTTTGTCTGTCTGTCTGTCTGTCTGTCTGTCTGTCTGTCTGTATATGCAGGCATCACGTGAAAACTAACGGTTCGATTTCGATGAAACTTGGTATAATTATACCTTATTATCCTGGGCATAAAATAGGATACTTTTTATCCTGGAAAAATACGTAGAAAAAAAAATCTGTAACAAACCTTATTATGGAACCACTGGCGACACCTATTATTAAGTAAAACATTACGCCACGCCTGCCTCCATTGATTTCTAAAAAGGTTCCACCACTCACCACTAGATGGCGTTGTGCCTATGACGCGCATTTCTGAATCGCGGTGTTAAGATTCTCCGAGAGTTAATGACTACCGCGACTTTATTATTTTTCTATTCCATATAAATTCTGAATTTTGATGCGAGCGGACGTGTCCAGTGTGGCAAGCGGTCATCCGTGGAATTAATATTGTATGCGTGTAATTTCAAACCGTGCTTTTCAGCGCGACCTTTTTGATTACTGTTCCGATCAGTTATTTGTAAATACAAGGTCGGAATTACTATGAAAAAAATACTTACTACAGAACGCGAGCTCAACAGCAGTAGTCAATAGATCTCCTTAATTATTATAGGCTTAGCCGTATTTGGGTCCAATAGATATTTATAAGATGTCATTGTCAGAGTTACTCAAAATGGAGAAATAAACCATCCACGCGAAGACCGACATCCGCGCGGACGGAGTCGCGGGCGGAAGCTAGTAAATAAATAAACTAAAAACTAAAAAGGGTAAAATAAAAACTTTTTTGTTTTGTTGTTGTTAGTTAAGTCGGTTACTTTTTTGAAAAAGTTTTTATTAACGTTAATTTATCCGTATCCTGGCTGCGTTTCGGTGATCTGTACCCTTAGCACGAATTTTCAGTATTTGAGACGTAAAGTAAACTGGAACTTTGACAACTTCAAATTGACAATTTTCAAGGAAAAAATTAGTTCCTTCTTCGCACATCAGAGGCGCTGTTCCAGTTTTTCATACAAGAAACGCTGTAAATACTGAAAATACGCTGTAAAGTAAAAGAGTGAAAACTCGTGCTCAGGGTACAGTACCCTTAGCACGAGTTTTCAGTATTTGAGACGTAAAGTAAACTGGAACTTTGACAATTTCAAATTGACAATTTTCAAGGAAAAAATTAGTTCCTTCTTCGCACTCTAGAGGCGCTGTTCCATTTTTTCATACAAGAAACGCTGTAAATACTGAAAAGACGCTGTAAAGTAAAAAAGTGAAAACTCGTGCTAAGGGTACTGTTTGGGGAAACCGTAGGTTTTGTCTGTGCAATAATGAACGAAGTAATGATGACGAATAACTACCGGAACTACATTGTGATGGATGGCACGGTTGACGTAATTATGTCGGATATACCCCGATGGTTATTTCTGGGTGTTCTCGTCTGGCTAACGTCGAATATTTGCTTATACACAACCTCGCTGCCAGGATTATCGACCAGCTTTCAAACTTGCTTTGAAGTACAACCTTGTGAATCGGAAGTGCCGTACTATAGGTATGCCCGAGGCCTGTGTCCCAGCTTATGTCAAAACGCATGAGCTGGCTACCGAAGCTCACTGCTGGTTTGGCTTCCAGACGAGGAGTACGCGAGGTTTCCGCGGCTGTACCACCTGGACGACTACAGCAGCTGCCTGGCGCAGGCCGACGGCCTCTACTGCCTCGGCTCCTTCCACCTGGAGCCGCTCAGCGAGCCGCACCACCTCTACAACATGCTCAAGGTAAAATTTGGGAACACGGCAACCGAAAGCCTTATTTTCGACCTTGAAGACTGCCTCGTTGGTCCAATCGCAAATTCAACTCTTACGTATAAGTCTTAAGTTCGATTCCTGGGTCGGGCAGGGCATAATGTTATTGAGTTTTTTTTTCAGGAATTTCTCAATTTTAGTCACGGTATCGTATGTAGAGTGCGGCACTGGCTTACTCCTGCTACTGGCTGCTTACTTCGCCACGCATTAATAAAAGGCAAAGTGCCAAAGAAAATTATTATGTTTACACAATACTGGCTGGTCACTGTTAAAGAATTCACAAATAATTAAAACTTTAGATTTCCGTGTCCCTACTTCAATTAAAATCAATTGACTTTTGTACTTTATTATGTTTGTTGACCTATGGGTAAATGTTAACTATTGAAAGTAACGGAAGGAATTTTTGCGCTAACTTAATTGACTTATGTGACGTTAGTTAACCTTTTCTAAAATATTGACATTATAAAACATAATCCTTCAAGTAAATAACACAAATCAAGGGCAAACAAGTTTATAATTTGCAATGTATATTGTTACTGCAGAGAGAAAGAACCAATTAACCGCCAGGGGGAACACTTCCTTGATGTTTCTTCGTACGCCTGAGTTTTCCAATAATGTACTCTTGCTGATTCCCAGGAGTATTCACAAGACGTGCACCACTTCAACCGCACGCAGGTGCACCGCGGCTACTGCGTCAGCTCGCGCTGCCCCGTCTCCAGCGGCGGGACGGCGGGCGGGGACGAGCGCAACGTGACCCGCCGGTTCTCCCGCTGCGTGTCTCGCTGGGCGCGGCGGCTGGCACTGCGCACACGGCTCGCGCAGCTCTCCTACTGCCGCACGCACGCGCAGGAGTACGCTCACGCGCACAGTCCCGCGCCGCTCGACGCACCGCAGAAGCTGTTCCTGTTCGTGGTGGTGGCCATCTTGGTTCTGAACGTGGTCGGGACTGTGTATGATGTGGCTACTGAGGACCATGCGAACAGTGAGTCATTGTGTCTTATACAAAGAGACTCATGAATTTTTTTTTATGTGTGTAGGGATATTTCAGATCCGACTCGAAGGACCATTTTTATGTACGACTCAGAGTTGTCAAATTGCAGTGTAGGTTTGTTGAGCTAAACCGTAGTCACAGACGATGATTTATGTCAACTTTATGGAAAACTTACACGACTTGCTTTTTGGATAATAACCAGGGTTTTATCCACGTTTTATCCCTATCGCAGTTGGTGTATGTTAGTTGCAAGTTGGTTTGTTACATTGATGTGTGTATGATGTGTGGACAGAGAGTGCGCTGCTGAGCGCGTGGTCGGTGCGCGGCAACTGGCGCCGCCTCACCGCCACCTACGAGGACGGAGACCCGCGGCTGGCCTCGCTCACGCCCGTGCAGGGCATCCGGTCAGTTCACCGTCCTTTTATTATCATTGTTATCATCATCAGTCAGGTCAGTTCACCTTAGCCACAGCTGTGTATAGGGTTCTTTTTGCTTATTCTAATCTCCAAGTTCCTATGGCTGGCCTCATCCACGAAATACCCGCGATGGCATACGAGTAACTGTCATCTGTCCATCTCGCTGTCATTTTGTCTCTGTGACTCAATCCTCCGCTGCTCGGCTCCGATTGGTCATAGCGTGATGTAATATGGCCTAAAGCCTTTCTTGACTATCCGACAGACGGATTTTTTCTATTCTATCCAGCAGTTCCTGAGATAAGCGCGTTCAAACAAACAAACTCTTCAGCTCAAACTCAACTCTACTCAGCTAGCTCAACTGTCCATGTAATAACAATAAGTCCTGCACTGCAGGGTGCTGCTGATGGTGCTGACCATGGCGACGCACAGCGGCTGCATCCTGGTGAAGCTGTACCTGTACAACCCCAGGTGGATTGAGCAGGTCAGCGACTAACACTCACTACTGTCAATAATATACGTAGCTACGGTGGGTATGACCAGGTGTGGTACGAATGAGGGAGAGATGAGCATTTTGTAGATCGTGTCAGGTAGTTTGCAATAATTGTCTATCCTGCATCCAAGCCTGAACCTTTCATCAATCAATCAATCATCAATCGCAAAATTAAAATTAATATTTTACGTAACATTAACGTCATGAATTTTAGTCAAATATACCTTAGTACCGTAACTTACTTACTTAACTGCTCATGAAACACACCTGCATGGTTCTTCCCCGTGGTCCGCAGATGTCGCGACACCCGTTGCTGATGCTGTTCCTGAACGGCACGTCGGTGGTGCAGATCTTCGTGATGCTGTCCAACTTCCTGCTGGGCTACAACCTGCTGCTCTACTCCAAGACCAACAAGATCTCCTTCCGCCTGCTGCCCTACATCACGATCAAGAGGATAGCCAGGTGAGCCAGCGGATGTACATCACACTATAATAGTTTTACATTATTAAAGATGGATGGAGTAGTAGAGTTGACATCGTAAAATACCTATACACATCTTCGGCCCGTCTATTTGAAGATTTTCAACGCAACTTTTTTTTTAATTTTCCATATCATACAAAATCTGAATCGGTTTCAGCGCCAAATGATAACAGAGATAGACAGAGCTACTTTTACATTTATAAATTAATAATATTAGTAAGTTAAGAATACCATTCTCTTCTCCAATAATCCAATTTATTTAGGGGCAGTTCACCGTATCTTCGTCTTCCATACCTGTCTGTTTGTCGTCACCTGATTACTTGTCGTTCTCTTCCAGGATATCCCCGGCGTACCTGCTAGTGGTGGGGTACGCGGCCACGTGGTGGGCCCGCGCCGGCGCTGGGCCGCAGTGGGCGCCCGCCGTGGGGGCCGAGAGCGACGCCTGCCGCCGCAAGTTCTGGACGCACGCGCTCTACCTCAACAACCTGATCGACCCTGAGGACATCTGTCTCGTGCAGACCTGGTGAGGCGAACACCAAAACAAATAAAAAAAGAATTGTTGTGTGTACCACGGCTGTTCCAAACAGGCCCAGTTCAGGAAGGAAGGATGATTGTGCTCATCATAAGATATAAAAAACCCCTCCCCCCCAGGTTCCTGGCGGTGGACATGCAGCTGTACGTGCTGGCCTCAGTGCTGACAGTGCACCTGGCCCCGCGCCGGCGCCGCGCGCTGCCGCTACTGGCGGCGCTCGTGGTGCTCGCCAGCCTGCTCAACGGAGCCCTCGCCTACGTGTTCCATTGGAAGTCTATCATGTACTACGCGTATCCGAAGTATGACATCATTTTTGCTTCGTTGGTTCAATGGTCACAAGCGTAACTGTAGACCATGAGTTTCTGTGTATCCAGGTGGGACTCATCCATATATTTTTTCGATGGGTTTTATAATTGTAATGATAAAAAGAAATTTTCCTCGGAATCATCCGCCAAACACCACTCTTACACCAGGAACAAATAGAAATCCATGAATGTAATCTTCCGCCTCTCCTCAGCCAATTGAAGACGATGTACCAGGGCATCCCGTCGTTCTCCCGGCTGTACCAGGCTCCGTGGGGCAGTCTGCCTGCCTGCCTGATCGGACTGATGCTCGCCTTCCTGCACTTCGAGCTGCAGGAGACAGGCGTCAAGGTGTCCTCCTACAAGGTGAGTCACACACTGACACCTGCTGATTAGGAGCATACCAGCGGAAGGGCAGTTCTTGGAGAGGAGATTCCAAAAGACTCTGCCATTGAATGCGCACGCTTCTGCTATCTTAGGTATATTATAATGCAAAAGTTTGGCTTGATGAATGGAATGTTTGTTACCTACTTATTTTCTAAATAGCCACAGAATAGCCAGTATAATAGCGGGGTACCCCCTGTGTAATACATGGGGATTAAAAACATAGCTGGCGAATCTGGGTGGCACACCACGAGCCTAGGTTACAGGCGTAATGACAATATTTTCATGTACGTCCACAGTGGCTGCGCGGGCCGTACCTGGCGGCCCCGCTGCTGATAGTGGCGGGTATCCTGGCGGGCTCGTGTCTGCGCGGCCACTCGGCCCGCTGGCTGACGGCCGCCTACGTGTCCCTGGAGCGGCCCGCGCTCAGCCTGCTGGCCGCCGCCGTGCTGCTCGGCATGCTCAACGGGCTAGAAGGTGACGACATTATCATCATGATCTACTTACAACGTTGACTAAATTCTATGTGTCAGTTGGTCCTCAGTTGAAACCTTATTCTTTACAGTTGTACTCAAACCATGAACAGCTTTTACTAAGGGAACTAACCTTGAAACCACACCCTTTTGAGATTACAGGTTTCATAGGCAAAATTCCAAATCAGGTGACATTCCGTGTACTCCCATAGGGTTAAGGCGCGAGTTTATGTGTGTATGTAGTTCCATACATGAGAAGTTAGTTGCTAGAGCTTTTATTCACAATTTCACAAGTATAGTTCGAGGAGGATATAAGACGTATGTAAGTATGTATATGCAGTTCGAGGAAAACTTTATAGCAGCTCAGCCCCCTTTAGCCAAGTGAAAGATGCTCAGTGGTCTTTAATCGACTTTATGTCCTAGGATATAAAGTTGAAAATCTATTTAAGACTACCGAGCGTTCACGTTTATCGTTTGTCGCTTGTCTTGGGAGGGCTGACTACATAATACAGGTGCAGGTGCGGGACACAGATGTGCGGTACGTGAGTGTACCTGCGTGGACTAGGGCTTGAAGCTCACTGCCGCCTTTGAACTATAATGTAAGGTCGCTGATGTGGTGCAGGCTGGCTGGCTCGCGTGCTGAGCTGGAGCGGCTGGCGCGCCATGGGGCGGCTGTCGCTGGGCGTGCTGCTGGTGCACTGGTGCCTCAACCTGACCCTGGCTGCGCAGCCACAGCCGCGCGTCGCCTCGCTCGGCAGCGTGGTCAGTACCTCACTCAATGGAAACTCTAACTCTACCACCACTACCAACACACACTCAAAGTATTTATTCCTAATTAGATTTTGCCCCCTGCTTCTCTCGCTTTCTGATCAGAAATATCCCCGTAGAAGGAAAAAAAAAACTCAAAAACGGTTGAATTAATTAAGGTAGTTTCTTGGTGGTATTTGTAATTTTTAGAACAGGAACGGGGCACGTCAAGTAATTGTTATAGTCCGTGTGACTCGTAGCAACAGCCGTACGGTTCATTCATCCATCTTTGTTTCGTCTGGTAAACAAACATGTCTGATTCTGCAGTTGTCAGACTGGGTGACGACCAGCTGGTGCTCGTACCTGGTGGCGGTGCCGCTCACCGTGCTGCTGGAGATGCCGGCGCAGCGGCTCGTGTCGGCGCTGCTGCTGCGGCAGAGCACCAAGCAGGCGTAGCGGCGCATGAGTCTCAAAGCCATGCAGGTCTGCCTGCTTCCAGCAGTAAGATAATGAACGCCTTGACTGACTATATCTACATGTGGTTGAGGTTACCATCTCATAACTTTAAAAGGTCAGACCTAGAAGTGACTGTGCAAAAATATCTTATTAGTCTTTGTTTTTTTCTGTACTTTGTGTCATAAAGTCCAGACAAAGGAGCGTACAGAACTGATGGTGACCCCACCTGTGCTGCTGTTTGTAGACTGAAGCAACCCTCCGTGGACTGTGTTACTATAAGTAAAACCCCTGATCTGTTATCATCCGCTGTAACAGATAGCCTGATAGCTGTCGCAGTAGTTTTTATTTTCAGTATCAGGGATTATTAATATAATTCCAGTAAGTTTAAAATTGGGTATTTGACTCTACTGACCAACAATTACAAAACACAGTTTCGCTTAAAACACTCTATAATGTAGGCCCGAAATAAACGAAAAATGTAGTAAGCTTGTTGAGTTCACTAATTAGTGACGTCACAATTCACTTTTTGTGCTTTTGCCGTACAAAATTGGAAGAATTGCATTTTGACAGTTCTTAAAAAGTATGTCAATTATTGATTGGTGATCGAAGGTCCATTGTTTCTCGGATTTGTAAGTAAATCTGAATGTAACACATGACTTCTTCATATGAATGATGTTAGCAGCCATACGTCGAACCCGCGATTAGCAGATAGAGATACTTTAGTAGATTACTGATCGTTGTTTGCAGCAGCCGCTTATAGTGTATTATATTAAGATTGTAAATTATATCTAGCGAATAAGCCAAATATCATAAATTGTGTGTAATGTCATAATGTGTAACAAAGTTGACTGCCTTTAATAAATTAATACATTAAATTTTTATCGTATTCACAGTTATTATGTCTTGTGACTGGGACTGTAGCACCATAATTATTATTGTGCTATTTTAAGCGCTAATCTCAGGAACCACTGGTTCTAATTCAAAAAATCTTTTTATTTTCTTCAGCCAAATAAATGATTATGATTATGTTGGATATTCCATTTATCGAGAAAGGCAAACTGCGGGAAGGAGCTAGTATTAGGTAGGACACAAAGTATTTTTTTAGAAAGAAGAATTTAGCTGCGAGCAGAACTCGAACCCGCGTCATTTAGCATAAAGTACCTACTCCAGACGCTGCCTGTACCAACTATCGCAGTACTGCCGGCGAGGTCGCATCTTTAATTCCAAACCAATGGTGATCAGTTGACTGACACTACAGTTATATTTTAGGTACTAATATTGTTGTACCTATTCCCATTGTTTCTCCGCTATATGTATGTACCACAATGTACTCGAAACTGTAAATAAATAAATATTTATGTTTTTTTTGTACATTATTAAGTTTTATGTATTAGGTTAGTTTTTAATAATGTTAATATTTTGTTTTAATTATTGAAAAATGTTTAAACATCAACATTATTTGAGACAGTGTCTCAGAGTTCCACCGTACTTTAAGTTATTTAAGATCTTAGCTTATTAAAACGTGTACAGTACATATAAGATCCACGCGTGTTTATAAAATAATTATAATTAATATAAATAAATGTAAGTCCTCTGCTATTAATTTCACCACATGACCACACGCTGTCGTCATATAAGAAGTATTAAGTTGCTTTTGTACACATAAGACAATAAAACGCAATAATAGTGATTAATACGAGTATTTCATTAAACATTTCCTTTTATTTTTTTACTAGCTGACCTGGCAAACTTCGTACCACCTAAGAAGCAATATTAACTCACTGTTTAAACCTTCCCTGGACTTCCAAAAATAATTCAAAACTAAAATTAGCCAAATCGGTCCAACCGTTCTCGAGTTTTGGCGTGACTAACGAACAGCAATTGATTTTTAGGGTTCCGTAGCCAAATGGCAAAAACGGAACCCTTATAGATTCGTCATGTCTGTCTGTCTGTCTGTCCGTGTATGTCACAGCCACTTTTTGTCGAAAGTATAAGAGCTATCCTGTTGAAACTTGGTAGAAAGATGTATTATGTGAACCGCATTAGGATTTTCACACAAAAATCAAAACAAAACAAATTTTGGGGGTGCCCCCCATACTTAGAATTGAAACTCAAAAAAAAAAAATTCACCAAACCCATACGTGTGGGGTATCTATGAAAAGGTCTTTAAAAATGATATTGAGGTTACTAACATAATTTTTTTCTAAACTGAACAGTTTGCGCGAGAGACACTTCCAAAGTGGTAAAAAGTGTGTCCCCCCCCCGTAACTTCTAAAATAAGAGAATGATAAAACTAAAAAAAATATATAATGTAGACCTCAACCAAAACTACCAACGAAAATTGGTTTGGATGAGATACAGTTAGCAGTTTTTGAGATATAGTACATTTTCAAAAACCGCAAATATAACTTTGCCATTCATACAAATACTATGAAAAACAAAGTTATTTTTATTTTTTGTGTATATTACTTACTAATCTCAATATAATTTTATCTCTAATCTATGCTTGCTGCTTCGGAACCCTTCATGGGCGAGTCCAACTCGCACTTGGCCGGTTTTTTTTATATTATAGAAAGAAGAAAAAGCGCCCCTGGTGGGCACACGGAAGACAGGTGTAGTGTCTGCTGATGCCAACTTCTTATTCAGTCGTCCGCAATACGTATGCTCTGGATATGGACGGAAATAATATGATGTTGTTTTTCTAAAGCCCTTAGCTCAAAGTCGACAGTTAGGTATTATTAGCACGGCAGGATGGCAGTCCTGATCTACCAGAGGTTAACATCTCGCCCTTCATGCACGAGGCTGTGAGTTCAAACCCAAGCAAGTTCCAGTGTGTCTTTTTCAATGCACGTCAACATAGTTTCTAAGCTTATTCTGGACATCACTGACATCGGTGAAGTGAAGCATTGTGACACCAGGTTAGGATCAGGCGGATTAAACAATTCTGATCCGAGAGGGTGGCCACATCCTCACACGAGAAGGAAAGAAAGAACTAAAAACGAAACGATACCAGCTCACACCTGGCCATGCCATGTTTATACTTGTTATCTAGCAGGTGTTAACTAAGTATAATTAATCTTTATACATAATAAAAACTATATTCTTTCACATTTTCTTTGACTATTTACAAGTTGTAATGCAAATTAATATTGACTTAGTTTTGTGGTGCGATCTATTATTATAGGTTATTACATGACTGTGGTCCGACATTGGCAGTTGTTCTGCAGGTATATAAGGCGCCACCAGCCGACACTGAACATTGCAACTTGTGCAGCCATCCCCACAACTGAACTACTCCACTGAACCAACATGAAGACCTGCTCCGTACTCGCTCTGCTGGTAAGTCTGCTGTGATGATGATCACAGTCACTTCGATGGTGAGGGCCACTCTCACAGAACAGTTAGCACTATCATATATGTTTGCAGGTGCTGGTGGTGCTGACAATGGCACCCGCCGGGGTAGAGTCCTCGGGTTCATCTCCATTGATAATAATTTATGATTTGTTATGCTGTTTAGAACCTCAAATGTCTAAAGAGGATTACGACAAAGCCTATAAATACTATACCGATTTGGAAGCTAATTTGTCACTATATATCAAGCTAGGCCTTTGCTTATAATTGTATTAAAATTTTCTCTTATACTATTAGGGGTTAGTGATTTAACTTTTTTCTTCAATTTGACCAGGAAGAATAAAATAGCTTACAGGTACAACATTTTTTCCATTAAAACCAAATTATTTGGTTATTAATTTATACTAGAAAATTGGGATCTTGGTGAAAAAAAAACACAATTATCATATGTTTGTCAAATGTAACTTACCCCAATCGTGTTAGTAAATATTTATATGATGTTTGAAATATATAATATTATTTATAAAGAAACATGTTTTATTATTCCCACCGCAGTAATTATTATTAGTAGGTAGGTAGGTAAGTATTTTTAACAGACTTCGAAAAAAGAAAGAAGGTTCTCAACTCGTCGGAATCTTTCCCCGATTTCTCAATGATGCTAGGAACGATTTGGACAAATTTTATTTTAAAGGTTACACTTATGTACAGTGGTGGCCCAGTGGTATTGGCCTCGACTTAAAAGTTGTAGGTCGTGGGTTAGAACCCAGTCAGGCGCATTACTTTGTGTAATTTATTTCAACACCACTGCTCTCAAAACGGTGAAAGAAAACATCGTGAGGAAACCGGCATGTCCTAGAACCAAAAATTCGAAGACATGTGACATCTACCAATCCGCACTGGGCCCGCGTGGTAGATTACGGCCCACTCCCTCTCACAGAGAGGAGGCCTGTGTCCCAGCAGTGGGAACATTTAAAGGCTGATGATGATGACTTATGTACAAGTTGTCCTGTGGTAATCAGGTCAGAATCTGATGACGGGATCTTGGAGAAATCGAGGGAATTCTTCAATAAATTATGTACAGCAAATCAACGGCGATTGCTGCTATCAAATATCTGCATTATTTACGCGTTCACACAACAAAATACCTATACACAAAAAGGGCTGAATAGAAAACATTCAGAAAAAAAAAACAAAATTTATTGTTGGTAATCGCTGGCAAAAAAGTCAAGGAATTAACCTACCGGTAATCAGATGTGACATGAATTTGGGTTGAATGTTTAAACTGAAAAGGGTGACGGTTTTTGAAGTCTGTTAGTTTTTAAAAATAGTTCATTTTGTCCATCATTAACGGATTTTGATGTTATAGAGATAGTTTTAAACCTGGATTAACATAGGAGGATAATTTTTATCCATATTTTATGTTCCCGTGGGATAACGTTCGAGTTGTAGCGTGTGGAGCTGCTGGCAACAACTAGCACAACTATAAAATACTAAGTTCGCATAATTATGAGATAAATTATGTTCTATTACGGAACATTTCATTGTGGAACTGTGGGTAGTCTGTTTTTTAGTAGGTAAAGTCATCAAATAATGGATGAATTTCAACAAACGCCATTTTTTTAATCATATCGGTGTACTATTTCAATTATAAATAATATCCCCAGAGGGTATATTTAATATCTCAAAGATTACATAAAATCTGAAAAAAAAATTGAAATAGTACACCGATATGATTAAAAAAATGGCGTTTGTTGAAATTCACCTTAATGAGTCCTCCTGCCCTGGGTGAGGTGGAAGGGATTGTCAAACTGCTACTAGCTAAAATCGACCGTATTCCCTCAAGTCCCTTTACGTGGCAGGACCACGGTAGCCTGTCTAGACAGCCGTGACCCCGGCACGCTATCTATGTTTCATACCTGACTAATTTGAGGAGAAACAGCCGTAGGGGAACAGTGTATAAGACGGGGACACGAGGTATGATGGGAAATCACACACATAAGGCAAACTTAACACAAAACTAACGTAGCACAAGCGCCAACAGGACGCCATTTGCGTCTGGCCGCTTGCAAATGACGTCCTGATAGCGCTTGCTCTACATTAGTGTTGTGTTAAGTATGCCTAAAGAGTGTATGTCCCCAGTATACCTCGCGATTATTAACGTCCCCGTCTTATACACTGTTCCCCTAAGTAGGTATGAAGTCTTTTTTTTAATTTAGACTCTTTTTTGTTAGCCTACTGTGTTCCACTCCTGAACAAAGGCCTCCCCCCATTCCTTATACTTCTCTCGATGGTGTGCCTCCTCAGGCCAATTCACAAGGAAGCCATCCAAAGCGTCCCGCCATCTTCTCCTAGGCCTGCCGCGACCCCCGCCCCGCATGGCGTTACTTACGAGTATACCTACAATCCGAATTGATTTTCAAATTCTAAATTAACGCAAGCGAAGCCGCGGGCAAAAGCTATTAAAATAATATAGCCGCACGGAACAAATACATATTTGTATGATCTACAAGTACTCGTAGTTATTTCGGGTCTGGATGTTTGTGTATGTGAGTTTCTGTAAACGCACCTCTCCTCGTTCTCTGTAGTTTTGTGCTGGATTTTATTATTTAATTGTTCTGATTTCTGTGCGGAAAAAAGAAATAGGGCGAAAATGAAGATGATGAATGAATGAATGATCGAAGGGGGCGAATTTAGACTAAACAAAATTCAAAAACAAAAACTGTGGCTAATTTACGGCTCAATTCACACAGGGTCCGTCATAACGATTCGTGATTTAAAACTGAAGGTTTTTGAAAGACGAAACGTCTTAAGACGTATCCGTCAGGGCGTAATAGTGTGAACACGGGCAATTAAAATGTATAGCCGCCCATAGAAAACAAAATAACGATTCGTGAAAAAAGACTATTCGTCAAAAAACACGAATTGTCTTATCGGATAAGTGTGAATGAGCACTTTCACAATATTTTTTTTGTGGCGAATTAACTTTGTGACAACGACAACCCTTATTAAGGGTATAAGAAGAACACCTTCATCTTCTGTGTTTATTATAGGGATGATTCAAGACTCCACTTTTTTTATCGTGGTTAAATCATAACATTTAATGAGTCCTCCCACCCAGGGCAGAGCAGGAGGGACTGTCAGACTCGTACTGACTAAAATCCATGGTGTCCTTCAATAGCGTTTTACGTTCCAGGGTCACGGTAATTCGTTAAGTCCCAAGACTCCACTCTAGCACATGTTGACCCAAAAAACCGGCCAAGTGCGAGTTGGACTCGCCCATGAAGGGTTCCGTAGTAGCAAGCATAGATTTAGGGATATAATTATATTGAGATTAGTAAGTAATATACACAAACAATAAAAATAACTTTGTTTTTCATAGTGTTTGTATGAATGGCAAAGTTATATTTGCGGTTTCTGAAAATGTACTACCTATATCTTAAAAACTGCTAACTACGAGTATATCTCATCCAAACCAATTTTCATTGGAAGTTTTTGTTGAGATCTACATTATGTATTTACTTTGGAAGTGCCTATCGCGCAAACTGTTCAGTTTAGTACCTTAAAAATGATATTAGTAACCTCAATATTATTTTTAAAGACCTGTCCATAGATACCCCACACGTCCGGGTTTGATGGACGGACGACCTTATAAAGGTCGCCGGAAGACGCTGGATGCAGGTCGCTTCCAACCGGTATATGTGGAGATCTAAAGGGGAGGCCTATGTTCAGCAGTGGACGTCCTATGGCTGAGATGATGATGATAATGATGATGATGATGGGTTTGGTGAAAAAATTTTTTTTGAGTTTCAATTCTAAGTATGGGGGGTACCCTCGAAATTTGTTTTGTTTTTATTTTTGTGTAAAAATCCTATGTGAACCGCACATAATACATTTACTTTTTTTTTTATCGTGGTTAAATCATCAAATGAGTCCTCCCACCCCGGGCAGGGCGGGAGGGACTGTCAGACTTGTACTGACTAAAATCCACGGTGTCCTTCAATAGCCCTTTACGTTCCGGGGTCACGGTAATAATATAAGTCCCGCGACCATAATACATTTACTTACCAAGTTTCAACAGGATAGCTCTCATACTTTCGAAGAAAAGTGGCTGTGACATACGGACGGACAGACAGACAGACGGACAGACAGACAGACAGACATGACGAATCTATAAGGGTTCCGTTTTTGCCATTTGGCTACGCAACCCTAAAAAGCGTCTAATATTTATTGATGACATTGACTTATACAACGAGCTGTGTGTCGCTTCACCTACAGTTTTACAGGTGTTTCATACTATGACGTTGTTTAATTGTTTATTTATTTATTAACAACATATTGTTGAAGCTCAATATATACATAATTAATGCACTTATTAATAACATTCGTCACGCGCACTTGAGCGCGCATAATAATAGTAGGGTGCGCTTGCACTCTACTATTATTAATGTAACATTAACTACACACATCAAAAGTGTCTAGGGATCAACATATATTTTTGCAATAACTTTTCTCCTGATTGATATTAATTAAAATTTTCTTTAAGGATTCATCAAATAAAGTGTTTTCGTTTGTCACAGTAACGATAAACCAAGTCACCTTTGCATTAATAAAGAAATTTGTCATTTTCCTAATAAAGGGATTTTTGACATTTGAACCACTAACACAAAAGTTCGAAAAAAAGACTGAAATAACAGTTTTCTTTAAAATTTTATTGGGTAACTTAAACAATTAATAATCCGTGTTTCTACCGCGAACACTAACAACACAAGAACATCGGTTTGGCATACTCAAAATGAGTTCATCCAAATTACGCTGTGGAATGGCCGCCCATGTTCGTTGCAACAACAAAAAAAGGTCTTCTTGCGACTGGATACCCTCCATATTCGGCAGAGCTCTTCTCTGTAGCATATCCCATGCATGCTCAATCGGATTCAAGTCTGGCGACTGAGCAGGCCAGGGCAGGACATTGATGTTAGCTGCGGCGAGAGTCTGTCTTACAACTCTTGCGGTGTGCGGTCGTGCATTATCATGCATTAACTGAAATAAGGGACCGATTTGCACTTGTAGAGGAACGATGACGTCTGATACAATCGTCTCAGCATAAATTTGAGCGTTGAGATTGCCTCTGATCCAAATCAACTCAGTTCTTCCGCCGATCCAAATACCCGCCCATACCATGATGGTTCCACCATTATAAGGATGGACTTCCTGGCAGGATTTTAATCGCTGTTGGCGTCCAGGGGTTCTCCAGTGTCGTATACGTCTTGTATCCGGTCTCATACCGAAACGAGACTCATCAGAAAAGCACACGAAACGCCATTGTTCTTCTGCCCAATTTCTGTGTTCAAGAGCCCATTGATATCGAATCCTACGATTGTGCATTGCTATAGGTGGTACCCGTAGCGGTCTTCGGGAATGAAGGTTTACTTCATGCAAGCGGTTTCTGACTGTTTGGTCGCTAATTAAGTTCCCTGAAGAGTGATGAAGCCTCACGGCTAACATCATGGCGGTTATTGTTGGAGCTCTTCGAGTTAAGATTTGAATGTATCGGTCTTGTCTCCGTGTGGTGCAGCGATACCGTCCTCCATGGCGCTCAGCCACGGTACCAGTGCTTCGGTAACGTGTCCAAAGTCGACTGATAACACTCTGACTTGTATTCAGAGCTAAAGCCACAGTACGTTGCCGGGAACCAGCTTCTATCATTCCCACGGCTCTGAGCATTTCTTCCCTGCTTAAATGACGTCGCCGCTCCATAATAACGTTGGTTTTAATCAGTAGTAGGGAAACAGTAGCACTAATAATGTCTTCAATGCGTTGTATGTTTTTATAGGGAAAATATTGACAGCTGATTTTCATCTTTTACTCGAATTTGATTCACAGTTCCTGATTCAAATTATGAAATGCACCAAAAAGGATCCATATAAATTTATAAAATCATAAATTTATTACAAAGCCACATCTCAATCTCAAAAAATCCGCATAAAAATGCTTGATCCCTAGACACTTTTGATGTGTGTATTTACTATATCTTCAATATTTAAACATAATTTGTGCTTTTGTTATACAGTACAAATAAATATAATATCTGTAAGTACAGAAGTTGTTATTTATGTGTTTATTATTGTACTAGGTACTTGATAACATAGATGACAACAGACTACCTTGATACAATGCACAAGGACCATTAGTATAGTTTCACAGACAGTGTAGTATGACTTTGACTAAAGCTTCGGCCACAAGCTGAACAACACCGTAAGTGGCTCGCGTAGACAAAGAAGAGAGACTTAATGACTTATCCTAATGAACCAACTTACAGCATTTTATACTCGCCCTCAGCCCCTCTTCTGTATCACATCTCAAAAGTTTGTTAGATTTCTGGGGGAAAAGTGGTAAAATTGTTCATCTTGTTCATTTTTAAATTCAATAAAGGACATCATTCACGCTCCATACATTTTTGGGGCTTTTCTGAAAGTGCTGGCCAACGAAAAAAATGGTACCTACGGCCACAGCTATGGCCCAGCGCGGCTTACCCCGGAAGATTGGCCTGTGTAGCTGTAATTATTCAGTCAACAAAAATGTAGGTATGAAAATTACGAATCTTCGAACTTGTATAAGTAACTTGGCCGAGAGCAATCCTACAACTTTTGTGCTGTAGTAACTATTGATTCAAATGCCTAGTAATACCCATACACTAGGCTTTCAGAAAAGGTCCATCATCTTCTAATAAGCGATCAAATTGGGTGCGCCAAAATTCACCTAAATTTTCAACTCCGGTAATTGGAAATCCGAAAATGTTCTTCCTAACATTTTTCATCCTAACAATCACAATTCCTAACTACTCTGTCTCTAATGTTCATAATTCCGAAGCATTCAACTTCATAATGTCAGTAGCAATAAACATCTATTACACTTTTATTTGTTTTCCTATATTTTCTCAACATAACCATCTTTTACACTATTATTCAAAGTCATATCTTTTTTGTTTAGATGTAAAAGGATGCCAGAGCGAGGGAAGTGAGCTCGGGACTTGGGGCACCCCGACTCGGAAACCTTGCAAACAGAATAGGAGCCCCGCGAAGCGGAACTCCGTCGAGCTACCTTGGTAGTTGGTAGTCGGCAATTTGACTATGGATGCAAGGGCGAGCGTATATTATTGATTACCACCTACCAAGGTAGCTCGACGCAAGTTTAGGGATAAAAGCATTGTGATAAAAAACAGTAGGACTAGGAGCTTAAATTTATTTTCAATAATGATATTATTAATAACAATTTTCGGAAACATGAGTGTTATGAACATCGCCGGTAGCACTACAAATAGTATGAATGAAAACTTTAGGATGAATTTTAGGAAGAGGGATCATTCGGATTACAAATCTTTAAGAAGAATAATTTCGGGAAAAGAACTTTATGTGAACCAATATGGACCCGAACAAATTAGCTTCTTGCCAGTAAGCGTTCCAGTTGTGGTGTTGTGGCCGAAGCCTTAACCAAAGTCATACAAGAGTTAATGATCTTTGTCCATTGAATCAAGGATGTCTGCTGTCATCTATGTATATCAGGTTGATACAAAAATAAAATAATAAATAGTTTCTACAAATAAATAACAACTTTTGCATACACATACGTGCATATTTTATTATAAACAGTAGTGGCCTATCACTTTTAAAAAATATGTTTGAACAGTTTGAACACATAAATAACAACTATTAACAACACATAATACAAGAATACTTGCATTAATTCTAAATATAATAATATGCTATTAGTTTAACGAACTCGTCAATAGTTATTTAATTAATGAGTTTCAATTTAACAACACACATGTTCTTACTGTGCATGTTGTTATTAAACAATAAATACATAATTAAACAACGTCGTAGTTATTATGAAACACCTGTATAACTCGCCATATACCAATAGTTACATTCTCTAGTCCATTATGCACTCTGAAACATAACTCCGACGAACGTTTCTCCGCTGAACGATTCGCCGACACAACGATTCATTTATAGGCCATTCGACGACAAAATCTTTCACCGAAGAACGATTCGTCGACAAAGACATGGTTTGACATTATAATACTAGTAACTAAATCCGACATCAGGGGCACCCCGAGGTTCGGTTAGTTAGGTTCCTTTAAACCCTGAACACAGAAATAGAATGGGGCTTCGTCTAAATGGCTTAATTTATACAATACTTCATGAAACACAATACTCATGACTTAATCGTTCTGTCGGCGAAACGTTCGTCGTGGAAAGGTTCTGTCGTCGAACCGTCCAAGAATGAATCGTTGTGTCGGTGAATCGTTCAGCGGAGAAACGTTTGTCGGAGAATTATGTTTCAGAATCTCCATTATGGGACTACTTACTGGTATTATTTTTTTCTCCCAGTAGTTCTATGAACCTAAAATACCTTTTCACCCCCAATTTTCAATCCCGTTAGTTCCATTAAGACACTTGGATGGTTATTAAATAGGTATAGTAAGAACAATAAATAATCTTACCAATTTACCTAAGGTTACCGGACAACTCGCCCTCAACAAAACTGGGCCCAGCGACAGTTGCATGTAACTTTTGGAGTAGGTAATGGGTAGCTCGACTGCTCGACATCGACACCTGCACAGAATTCTAGCTACAAGCTAAGAAACTGAAAGAATGTTAATAACCAGCAATAGTACTCCGCTGGCATGAGTTCGAGTTTCGGGTTCGCTTTTTTGTGTTTGTTTTTGTTATACGATGGAATCGGATGGGCAAGTCAATCGAGCTACACCGCGCCCATAAAACAGCAGAGGGCACAATGTGAACAGTTGGACACCCCTCAGCCTAAGCCAGGTACAGGAAGACACCTCCTAAGACCTAACAGTGGTTGGCATAGACATGTGGCTTAAAGTTATAGAGTGAAGGTTGAGGTTACATCAATTTATAAAAATGCATGATGAACGTGCCTGTGTATAATAAATAGCAACAACTTCTCATAAGACCTTTTCCTACAACATTTGTATTAGGCGTTAAACTTTGGGGCGATAAATGCAAGAAGGATAAATGTCTCTTATTATTTTGACGAGCGGCTGGAGTGACGCCACGAAGTCCACACCTTCCGCTAGACGCAGGTCCTCACCGGACATGGTTGTTTCTGTGTCGGATTGAGCAGGAGGAAATGCCCGGATGACACCACAGTATGTGTGTGGTCCGCCCACAGGACACGGTGGAGATCCTTTTGGGCGGAGCACTGCCGTTGCCTCACAGAGATAGAGGATAAAGACCGCTAATACCCCTATTACGAAACTAAAATGCTTGATGCTACGCTAGATAACATAAATTACAAATTGTGCATTTATGGCCTACTACTAAGACTTGTATTAACAAAACATTCACATTTTAGACATCTTTCTGGATAGGGTATGTTGTAACTTTGTTAGTTTCGTGCACGGATTTGAACGATAATGATTTGAAGTTAGGTACTCTGTCATCTCAGTGAGAATGACCAAAAATAAATAATCTATGCTTAATATAAAAAGCTGGAGAGTTTGTTTGTTTGATTGAACACGCTTATCTCAGGAACTACTACTACTATCGAGTTGTAAAATTGTTTTTGTGTAAGATAGTCCATTTATCGAGATCTATGTTCACTTCCTAAAAATTAGCACGACTAGCACTTCTCCCGCGACTTCGTCTTACTTTTGTCGAAATATGAATGTGTGTATGTAAAGTATGTCTCAATTAAAAAAAAAAATATAACGTTGAAAAAAATAGTAGGCCGCAAATAGCAGTCTTAGTAATGATGTAATCTAGAGAGACCTGCGTAATTACTAAGTTTACAATCCATTAAAAAGTGCGGCTCGGGTTATATAAATTTTGAATAAATATTATAGCTATAAAACTGTGAACTTAGCTCATTATAGTTTTAATCTAATTAGTAGGTAGTCTTGTTATGAAATCTACATTCATTACTATTCTAGTTTCATTTAATACTAGTTTTTTCCCGCGACTTCGTTCCGGTGAAGTTCTCATCTCATCGTATTTTCCGACTTATTCTAAACAAAAATTGTGATAGTTCAACTAAATAATATGTATGATGTAGTAGCTTTCTTTCTACCAGAAAAATAACATAATAAATCAATAATTGAATCATTCGTTCCCAAGATTATCGCCTTACACTCATACTTACAAACGAATTAACTTTATATTAATATAGATTGCTACTTTTTTTGCAGTTATTCATAACCTACCATTTTAAAAGCTGTTATTTTTTAACTGACTTCAAATACGCAGGAGGTTCACAATTCATCGGAATCATTTTTTTTTATTAGTATACCTATATATTTTCCCCGATTTCTCGATGACGACGAGTCGATGACGCTTGGACCAATTTTCTTCACAGATGATATCCCATGATATTTAGGTGAAGGTCTGAGGGTGGGAAATCGAGGGAACTCATCAATAAATTACAGAAAATAAACGGTGTTTGCTGCTATCACATGCACATATATAGGTATTGTTAACACAATCACACAACAAAATATTACTTCTGGGTTATACCCAGTAAAAAGGGTAAAATTAAAAGCTTTTATTGTTTATGAATGTTTTATATTATTTAAACTTAATTAATTAATGGACCTTAAACTTTTTGAAACTTTTTTTTTTATTTTGTCTTTTATGGCATAAGGTGACGTACCTATTAAATAAATTAAAATACCATTATTAATTCGAGTCAGTAAAATGACATTTCCAATGTTCCTGGTTTGTTTCATTTTGTATGTATCAGTGACAGTTGCACTTGTCATTTTACTGGCTCAAATTAATAATCAAACTTTAGTGAATGTGACTTAATAAGCATAGAGACGAAATAGCTTATTAATATGACTATTAAAAATTCTAATAATAAAGTAAAGACCACTTGGAAAATCATTAACAATGAAACAGGTAAATCACTCAAACAAGAAGATCAACTTGAGATCATGGTTGATAATAAATTAATTAATAAACCAGCTGATGTAGCTGAGGCATTTAATGAGTTTTTTGCCAGCATTCCTGCAACTACGACTCGCTCCTTAAGTTCGTCACCATCTAAGGCTGAAAACCTTTTGCAAAGTAGCGTCCCTAAATGTAGTCATGTATTGAGATTCGAACATGTAACGCCCCATGATGTGGTTAATGTTTTTAATTCACTCAAGTCTAAAAACACTGGTGATTACTGGGGCATTTCTATTAAACTTTTGAGCAATATAATTGACATTGTAGCCCCCTATCTTGCTATTACTTTCAATAAATGCGTTGACTTGGGTACTTTCCCTGATCTCATGAAGAGCAGTAAAGTCGTCCCTTTATTTAAATCTGGCTGTAAAAATAATATTGGTAATTTCAGACCAATTTCTATTCTACCTGCATTCAGCAAAATATTTGAAAAGTTAATACTCAGACAGTTACTTCGCCATTTTAATTCAAATAGTCTTCTTCATAATGATCAATACGGGTTCACAAAAGGCCGTTCGACTACAGATGCGGGTGTTGCTTTGTTGAAACACATATTTGACGCATGGGAAAAGTCACAAAATGCAATTGGTGTTTTCTGTGATCTCTCTAAAGCCTTTGATTGCGTACACCATGATACACTATTGCGTAAACTTCGTCATTACGGTGTTCAGAATGAAGCCCTCAATGTAATTGAGTCATACTTGTATAATAGATCTCAATGTGTCGATGTTAGTGGCGCAAAATCTTCTAGGTTACCTGTTCAGCTAGGTGTACCTCAAGGCTCAATACTGGGTCCGTTTTTATTCCTGGTTTATATTAACGATCTACCATACTATTTGAAGAATATCTGCGATGTAGTACTGTTTGCAGATGACACATCTCTAATCTTTAAAGTGGATAGGAATAGACAAGAGTTTGATGACGTGAACAACGCACTATCAAAGGTCATAGATTGGTTCACAACAAATAACCTTGTACTCAATGCCAAGAAGACTAAATGCATAAAGTTCACTTTACCCAATGTTAGAAATCTGGGTCCCAGCATCGTCCTTGGTAGTGTGGAGCTTGAAACTGTTGATTCAGCCGTGTTTCTGGGTATAACAGTAGATTCAAAACTACAATGGGGTCAACATATATCAAAACTAGCAGGTAGGCTTAGTTCGGCCGCCTACGCTGTTAGAAAAGTTAGACAATACACTGACGTTGACACAGCAAGATTAGTCTATTTTAGTTATTTTCACAGCGTCATGTCCTATGGTATTCTGCTGTGGGGCAAAGCCGCTGATATCCAAAATATATTTGTACTCCAGAAACGAGCGGTTCGTGCCATTTACCAACTAGGTGCGCGAGATTCTCTAAAAGATTTCTTTAAAGAGATTGGAATTCTCACAGTGGCTTCCCAATACATATTCGCCAACATTTTATATATCAGGCAAAACATTCACCAGTACAGTAAAAATAGTGATATCCATAACTTTAATACTAGGAATAAGCACAAACTTCGTGTTCCTTTTCATCGGCTTCATAAGGTGCATAATTCATTCGTTGGGGTTGGTATAACTTTTTATAACAAGTTACCGTCCTCTTTCCTAGACTTGCCATTTAACGTGTTTAAAGCAAAAGTAAAAGCTAACCTCTGTTCTAAGGCATACTATTCTGTAAGTGATTATTTAGATGATAAGCATAGTTGGTCGCTGTGTTGAACACAAGACATTGTTCATGTTCTTTTAACAAAATTGCTAGCTGACAGGTTATTTGACTCCATGTAGCTCTGTATTTTTTATATTTTTAGTTCTCTTACTTTAGATACTTATTTTATTCGTTTTTTTTGTGTGTGTGATTTTTTATTTATTTTTTGTTGGACGGTCGTAGGGTATCATTTGGTACTACTCGTATTGTCGGAGCTGATGAAGATTGTATAATGATCTTTGTATTGTATAGACTCAATCTCTCTAGTTTTATATAGTTTAATAGCAAGCATTGTGTGAGTACTATGTATTTCAGAGCTTTCAATGATTAGATACCCACGTCTTTTAGTGACTTGAATTACCCTGGTGGTTGAGAATATGTCATGCTCACTCAAATGTCTCGCTGACGGTGGCGTGTGTGTCGGATCATTTAGTTCCCTTCAAAATGGTTGAGCTGAATGGTGCTGATACATGTGTCATGTTCGTGAACGGGCGCCGTCAGTCGTGACTGGTCATCTCCTAGCTGCCACGGTCTATTTTAATGATTTATAATTCTCTTGAATTGTCTATTTTATATTTTCCTATGGGCACTTTTTTATTTGCTACATCGTTCTCACATAATGTACCATCTTAAGATGAATGATGTAACAAAGATTCTGTAATAATTTTGGCGATTGAAAAAGAGTGTCCATGGAGTTTCTTGCTCATTCTTCTCCATAGAGATCTACGCTTTGGAATGAGCACCTACGGTACTTTCACAGTTTTTATGTCTTGTGACTGGGACTGTAGCACCATAACATATATAAAATTTTATTTTACCTATTTTATTTTTTGTCTTTTGACAATTCAAAAGTGCCTGTAACAGGCCTACTTGAAATAAATGATTTGATTTTGATTTTGATTTTGACGAATGATCATCGCCAAAAAATAATATGCAAAACATTTTTGCATATTATTTTAGCAATAATGATTTATTAATTTTTTAAACCTAAATAAATACATCAGTTTTATTAATTAAGTATCTACTCCTGTTTTTACTTTTTTTTTATAAATGGTTAAAAAATAAATTAAACATATTTAACTGTTTCTCAGGTACCTCCGCAACATGTTTTGCACACAATTAATCAATAAAAAAATTGTGATGTGTATTTATTAATGAACGGTGAGATTTGTGTCATAATCCGCTCGTTATACAAGAGGGTATGTCTAGTGGAGCTGCGGCTAGTCGAGGGCAGTGTGTCAGCTGACGTAACGTGGGCGAGGTACCACTGACAGCGGGCCGAGGGGAGGAGCTAGGCCGATGGATTACTGACAACCTTCATTTAAAAGGAAAACAATTTGCACAGCACCTTAAAATTCAAAACGTGAAAACGTGTTCTCAACACAACACTGACAAAATAGTCTACATCAGATCAGTTACCAAAGATGGAAAAACACCGATCAAGTGCGGGTCGGTGCTATCTTGCCTCCTCGATCACCATGTTAGGGACTTTTTTCCCGTTTTGTTTGGGAACCCCTTAAATATTTTTCTTGAATGAATTTATAGGTAATTAATTATTCTGTGAATGTTTCAGGCGTTTTCTTGGTGCCGTTATCAATATCGAACAGGGACAGTATTAAGTACCCTCATACAACGTAAGAATAATAGACACTGTAATAATATTGGTGTTATAAATTCATAGCATATAGACCTAATGGCCGGGGCCCGGGGGCTGTAAGGTCCTCGAACTTTTTTTTTCTTTTTTATAGAAACGTTGCCCCACGCTATGAATTTCTCTTGTATCGTGGGTGCGTTTACAAACATAGAAACTCACATACACAAACACCCAGACCTGGAACAACTACTTGCAGATCATACAAATATTTGTTTCGTGCGGGGATCTAACCTGCGACACACAGCGCAGCAGTCCAATTGCTCAGCCACTGCGCCAAATGTGACGTCGAATTAAGACCGCGCACTGGCAAGCGCTGCGTAGCGCCCCCTACAAGGTGGACAGACGATCTCATGAAGACCACAGGATCGCTCTGGATGCAAGCTGCTTTCAACTCGTCCTATTGGAAATTTGTAGACGAAGCCTATGTTCAGCAGTAATTCGCCTTTCACCCGCTCCGAGTCAGCTGCCCGCCGCCCGCTATCAGCAAGACCTTGCTAATAGGAGCGCCCACAGCGAGCGCGATGTGTGAATGTGTGCTAATGACATGCGCTACATCCATATTACCTATAGAACCGGTCATCGCTCCACACTTTGATATACGCTTTATTGATTATTATTGGGTACAGGACTTAGTTCCGATCATGTTTTTGTAGTTTTGGAGAATATCACTTACATAGAATGTAACAGGAAGAAGCTTATGAGGGGGGGAGGGGGAGGTCGACGCATAAGAAAAAGCGTAAACGTGTGAATAACATCCGATGCAGTCAGCAGGTCTAAAATGATATTTCTAAGCTAGACCCAATGACAAAAAGTCAGCAATCTAACGGGGCTCCCCCTTAGAGGGCCAAAGCCTACCGGGGTCGCGGGACTGTCTCATCAGTTAAACGTGACCATGGAACGTAAAGGTCTATTGAAGGACGCCGTGGTGTGCCGTGGATTTTAATCAGTACTTCTCTCTCGTCTAAGACCACTAATGAAGTGAGATTTTAACAAAGGCTTATTTAAGGAGTTGTCAATCGCTCCAAAAGACAGCTATGGTTTAGAGCCACAGATATCGGAAATGATCGTGTAGGCGATCATGCTGTAGTTACCATTGGGGTAGACCAATATAAGTATAGAAGTTAATATTATTAGTTTACATAAGCAATTAATACGTATGATAATTAAAAGTACTTATGACGCCACTTCATCATGAGTAGGTACTGTGTAGTGGATTTACTTAACAGTAACTGCAGGACCTTATGAGTAAGTGGTGTTACGTCAGGAACACTTTCCCTCAGCCAATAGCCTCAATTAACTAGTTAAGGAATTTACCCGACATTGCTTCAGCTTTTAGGATCAAATTTGTAAATGATTACCAACTACCGACTTATGGTTTTTTTGTGACAAACCCACCACACTGTTCTCAAGCCAGTGCAAATCCTGAAAGCCAGATTCAATAATGGCGACCACCAGAAAAGCGCAAAGACAATGAAGCTCGACGTGTCCCGGAGAATGAATATAAACATGCGACTTAAATAGTGTGCCTATATACACCAACAAACATTACTGTCTAGCCCCCTTATTAATAAACGTGGACTAAAGTTACGCCAAGGTTAATCCTTAAAAAATGTATGGTTAATCCGAAGATTAACATTGGCGTAACTTTAGTCCACGTTTATTAATAAGGGGGTGGGTGTTTGTGTATGTGAGCTTAAATGTTTGTAAACGCACCACAGATATAAGGACAAATTCCTAGTGAGGAGCAAATAAAAAAAAATTACAGTATTCTGTTTTCGTCTATAAGTTTTTTATTTTTGTTTTTAGAGGTTATTTTTTTTTTAATAAAAAAGCTTGTAACCATGTCTAAGCCAAGCAGTTTGCGAGCTCAGACACACAGACGAACAGACGCAGTGCTTTCTAAACAGCCTGTGATAAGGAAACGTTGACGTAACAACAAGTAGTTGGACCCTGCAGCCGCCTGCCACGGTCTACAGCTTGGAGAAATAACACTGCCATAGTGTTGCGAGCTAAGGTAGAGCTACATGTTTCCTGGCCCAGTTAACTTTTATCAGCTGATGAACATCAACGACTCAACTTGGCACTTTGCTCCATCTGGGAATCAAATCTAAATCTCAATATGGAATGAAAAAATGTAATAAGTGCGTCAATTAGATTACCAAAAGATAAGACAATTTTAAAATTGGCAAAACGTCACAAGTATGTACAGTTTTTCCTTGTTCTGAAGTCACGGGTCCCCACTCTCGAATTTCGATTCGTTTTCTTTGTAAATATCTCATCATCATCAGACTATAAATGTTTCCACTGCTGGGACACAGGCCTCCTCTCTGTGAGAGGGAGTTGGCCGTAATCCACCACGCGGGCCCAGTGCGTATTGGTAGATGTCACGTGTCTTCGAATTTTTGGTTCTAGGACATGCCGGTTTCCACACGATGTTTTCCTTCGTAGTTAGTATATTACACAAAGTAATGTGCCTGGCTGGATTCGAACTCACGACCTACAACTCGTAAGTCGGGGCCGATACCACTGGACCACTGCTCAAATATATGCATTGGTTTAATAATTATAAAAAAAATAGCCGCCCATTATTTTTCAAAATTATAGCTGACGGACTAATTTTTACAATTTAAAGATGCTGTCAAATTGGCTGGAGTAGCTACAAGACCATCGTATATCATATCAATTAGAAAGTAATACATAATAGTTATTGTTGTCATGAATAGTAACAATTAGATAAAACATCATCGTTGCACCGGAAGCGGTTATCGGCCGCCATTGTTATCAGTGCATTCATCTGTCACACACTCGCAGCTCATGAACTTACAACTAAGGCCCTTCGTATACTAGGCGACGCAAGTCTCCGATACCTTACGACTTTGGGCACACATAAACACGCGTCGCGTCGTGGAAATCTACGACACGACGTCGTAACGTGTCTATGTGTATACGACGTTGTGACTCACAATGCAATCCTGCGCAGTTGTTATTCGAAATTCAAAGATGACGAATGGTATTGAAGTAGATCATTTAATTACCCTAGTCGAGCAGCGTCCCGTACTATGGAACAGAATGCGTCTAGAGCGGTCCATTTTTCGGAATGAACTAAAACACCACCCCATGGGAGCCCTTTGGTATCCAGGTGACTATCGCAATAGAATCGGAGACTTTTTTTTTTTTTTTTTTTTTTTTTATCGTGGTAAAGTCATCAAATGAGTCCTCCCACCCCGGGCAGGGCGGGAGGGACTGTCAGACTTGTACTGACTAAAATCCACGGTGTCCTTCAATAGCCCTTTATGTTCCGGGGTCACGGTAATGGTATAAGTCCCGCGACCCCGGCAGGCTTTGGCCCTCTACAGAGGGGGCCCCGTCATTATGCTGACGCTCTTTGAGGCGCGCGTGGAACACAACGCGCCGTCGACCCGGGCATGGTCCATGGTCGGGCTGCGAGTTGCCCTTTACTCGCCGCCCGCATGCCCGCGCCTACGGTGGCCGGAGATCGTCTTGCGACGTCCGACGCCGTGGGCGCCAACCACCGCGGGTGAAGGTATCGGAGACTTACGTCAATTTGAGTACGAAAGGCCTTATACCAGCCAATACTGGTGACTTTTTGTGGCGGAGACCTTTGTTTCTCAGTCCAATGCTATGAAGATTATACGGGAGACAATGGTAGTGCACTGATTATAGTGACAAAGAGTTACTATAATAGTAGCATTCGATTGGGTTTGTGACTTTGATATAATCGGCGCACTTCCATAAATTATCTTTGAAAGAAAAAGCCTCCACGTCAAAACCCACCCACCCCAGTGAGCGGCTGGTCTCTTATGTAAAACGTAGAACTCTCGTGACAGTCAACACAAATTCAGAACTTCAGTGAGAGAACATTCGAAATGTTTCCATTTGACAGCAAGGCGGCGGCGGTGGCGGCGGTGGCGGCGCAGTGGCTTACTTATTGGCTGCTGCACGACCTGTCGCGGGTTCGATCCCCACATAGAAGTCATAGAACAAATATTTATATGGTCTACACTTCTACAGGTAGTTGTTCTGTGTATGTGACGGCCACGACTTTCTTGTTTTAAATAAAAACTTTATGACTCTATATTCGTTTCAGAGAGACAGTCACGCATGATGTGTTAGCTTATAACACAATAGGGACCCAGACCCAGGTGTTTAACAACTGTGTATTACAAAACATTATGAATACTTTCATTTAAAATGTTTTGATTGGACAGTATCATTGAAACATTTCACATCTTTGTTTCAATATTTATTTTATGATATCCAAAAATAATAATGTTAGGTATACTAATTTGAGTAATTAATAACAAATGTCATATAATTATATAATACATAGTTAGCAAAGCAAAAGAGTTATTTTACAGGCAGTAAATTTAAACCCCATGATAACATTATTCTATCGGATCTTGTAAGTTATACCGGCAGCTGTTGTATGGCACACATGGAACTTCGTGGACGTCGTCGATTCCTCCATGGCCCTTGTCGGATTGTGAGCCACCCATTGCTGACCCTCGCCTACAGCACAGTTTAATATTATTTTCACACCACCTGCTCGAAAATGTCAAATTATATGTCAAGCAACCTTAACCTAAAGTGAGTCATTAGTGGCCGAGGGCACAGCCGGTCAATAATGTTGTACTGGATTTCATTATTACCCGCTGGTCAATAATGTGATTTGAATTTGGAATATGTTTATAAACAACAAACACCCTTTGGTGCCAGAAAGATTTTTTTTTTTTTACAAAGGGATCTATCTAGCCCATGCAGCCTAGATTTTTTTTTTGGTTCTTTTCGTTCCTCTTTGGGGCAGGCAAAGGGAGCTGAGCCCATACAGCCAAGTCTGATTTAGTGTGCCAGAAAGAGGAAAGCTATTCTCGAAACCCTTACTACGCGTGGATGATATTCTCGATTTCCTAAAAAATCATAACGATTGCTTCTTCATATCGTTGCCATGTTTTCGAAGACATAATATTGTAAGAATAATTAGATAACTACCTACGAACCATTTTTTAAAAGGAATGAAATAACATTAAAACTGGCATTAATAATAACAAATACCGTACCGCGCCGTAATACCGTAGGTAATAGTAATTGGCTGTAACATTAGTTAATTTATTTTAAATAAACTGCACTAAGATTGCTGTGGATTATGTAAATAAATAAATAAATAATAAAACCTATCTATAATATAGTCGATTTATCACATTTTATCAAAAATACTCTATTTTCACGAGCGTCTCCAATGACGTTCTAAATTCAAAATGCATACAGCCAATCATCCAAAACCATTCTACCAGCCCTGTATAAAACTTAGTTTACACAAACGCCACATCCATGAGAGTGATATCATTAGGACAAACACGACAAAACCATAGAAGATACTTTTTTTTTCGAAAATCGAATTGATCGTGTCTTGGCTACTTATTGGTAGACGCAAAAAAGGCGCGAATTTTTGGCATTTAAATTTTAAATTTATCAACAAAGTATTATAAAATGTCCATTGTACTCCTGAATTCATTACAACCGAAGCTAATAATATTTCCAATGATTTACTGCCGGAAAAGTCAAAGGAAACTTATATAAAAGCCTATGACAATTTCCAAAAATGGAAAAGTACGAAAGGCGTCAAGTCCATTTCGGAACCAGTTCTATTAGTGTATTTTCAGCATTTATCTTGTACTCAGAAGTCAAGTAGCCTATGGTGTACTTATTCAATGCTTAGGTCAACAATAAGCATGAAACACAATATAAATATCAAGACATACGCTAAGCTATTAGCATTTCTAAAGAGGAAATCGGAAGGTCACCAATCAAAGAAATCTAAAGTTTTCACACCTATGAATATTGAAACTTTTTTAAATGAAGCTCCTGATCATAGCTATCTTGCCGTAAAAGTAAGTACATCATTTTATTTATAACTAAATAAAATACCACATGGTAGCAAATAGCAACTTGTCTTGATGTTGTTAGTAAATTTATTTTTATTTTTGTTACAGGTGGCTTTAATTATTGGAGTGAATGGGGCTTGTCGTTGTCAAGAAATGGTAAACATGAAGGTCCAAGATATAGAAAAACACTCAGAAGAGTTTTTATTGATTAAGTTGCCAGACACTAAAAGGAAAGGTCATTTGTCATCCGCGGAGCATATGTAAAGGTTGTGGAAAAGTATCAAGCTCTGCGGCCTCCTAACATAAACACTAACCGATTTTTTGTAGCGTTCAGTAGTGGAAAATGCACCCGTCAAGTGATTGGGAAGAACAAAATGAGTGCCATGCCGAAGGAAATTGCCAAATACTTAGGATTACCAAATATCGAGCTCTATACGGGTCATTCTTTTCGTCGAACGTCAGCTACACTGTTGGCGGATGCGGGAGCAGATATAACCCAAATAAAACGACATGGTGGCTGGAAATCGGATACAGTAGCAGAAGGATACATTGAAAATTCTGTACAAAACAAAAATAAAATAAGCTGTCAAATTGGTAACAGCATCACTTTAAAAACGTCATCTGATTCTTTTTCATCACAACCTTCAACATCACACCATCACATTCCATCTTTCCCTGAGCCTCATTCACCACCTTCACCAACTTTCACCACCCAAAATGCTTCTCTGCAAATACAAGATTCTGAAGCATTGACGAGCAATACTCAAATAAATTCCACATCAACATCTATAAACGTACCAAATAAAAACATAACTATATCTTTGCACAACTGAACTAATGTCTCAAATGTTACAATTAACTTGAATTAATATATAAGTGTACCTATATAACTAGTTCTAAATGTTATTCTTACTGTTTTTTTATTTAATAAATACTTTGTTTTTCGTACTATGGCTATTATTTTCTCACAGTAGGTGTAAAAAGTAGAGTATCCTCCTCTGGGCTAAAGGTGTCTTTGCCTTGGGCTAGCTTGAATCCCTCGCTGCATTCAGGATTCTTGTATTAACTCCCTCGCTTCGCTCGTGAGTTAAACTCTTAACTCCCTCGCTACGCTCGGGAGTTAAATCCCAAATCCTTCATTGCGCTCGAGATTCAATATGACGCCCGTGACATAAGACACAACTTTAGCCCCTCGGTGCATAATCTACTATACCGTGCCTACAATGTATTAAAACCACCTCGCGATCTCCGATTCCCAAGGCGTCTCTGAAAATCCTTCGGGTGTTACAGACATGATGTTTTCATGAAGAAGAAGACAGGTAGGACCCGCTTTCAGACCTTATCAGGTACCGTCAAACACTGTAAAACAGCCTTGATGCCCAACTTTGCCTTCATTGTATCAACGCACGACGTGCGACGTTATTGGTGATAACGGGGCGTCCACTCGAGGACCACCTGTCAACTGGCGGACGCCAGGTCGCAAAGTTTGGCATCAAGGCATCAAGCTATACGGTTGATATCCGTATAATGTTATCTCATACCCCCGGCAGCGCACAGCAGCAGCGGCGACGGCGCTCCATTCCATTATTTTTCATCGATATGGTGCGTCTACGCAGGGTTGTCAAAAGCTCGATATGCATTTATTTACAGATACCGGCATGGATCTTGAGCGCTGACCTTCACCTGCGCAGAAGTGAGTTATTAGGTCCCTTTGGTAGATGAAGTGAGGAACGGGGGCGGGGAAAGTGTAGTGATTGGCCCGCGTAGCGTGCCGTAGCGCATCGCGTCATAGCCGCCACTCGGGATTCGTTGTTTTGTGCGTTTTATTTGTTTTATTGTGCGTTTCATTTGTCGATAAGTGTAAGATGCGCAAAGCGATCCCCACTCTTACGCCGAGCGCTCAAGAACCGTGCCGGTTCGCGGATCTCTCGAATCAGAACCGCCGAGAGCGTGGCTTGATTACTGTACAACATTTACCATTCTGTTTTTCATTCTCATGTGAGGATGTGTCCAGCCTCTGGTGTTAGAGTTACTTAAGCCGCCATTGGAAGCACTATAGGCCTCTGACATTAAATTTACACTTACAAAGATTTATAAGTCCAGGTTTCCTCACGATGTTTTCCTTCACCGATATCTAATAATAGCTTGGAAAGTATATATTTTTATTTATTGGTACTTGGCGGGTTTGAACTTACAACCTCATACAAAGTGTTAACCTCTGGACCATCACGACAATTCATTTTCTTTACCTACTTTTACAATGGAACATACATTGAAATCGATCAAAATTTCATAATACCCTCTGCTTGGCTATGTTTATCTTTCTTCAACTGTTTGTTACCATTTGGGCCCTTATCATAAACGGTATCGATGCACCAACCGTTGTGTGACCCACTGTGACCTTCCTAACATTACCGGTTCTCTATTTATGATCGTCTATGTATAGCAGCGGCAGTCACTGCCCTTTCCCTAATATCTCGTCGCATGAACCAAATTATTTTTGATACAAAATGTCGACACTTGATTTACGGTTTTAGAATAAAGGGATTTTCAGTTTCAGATTGACAAGAATCATAGACAAAAGACATAAGGAGTATCTTCTACTCCTTCTGGTCCTTTGATTGTATTCCTCTGTTTCTAAAGTGCATATGAAAATATTATTTGACATTTGGCTAGGGAAGACTCAGTCCATGCTATAAATCTATAGTCCCAGCTAAAACTATTATTTTCAGACAATTATTATTTTAGAAGATTGAGTGGTTATTCCTTGCGTGTAGGGTGCATCTATCATAGAGAACTACTAGATAGACACACAGGTCGACTTCAATTCGTGTGACATTTACACGAATTTAACTATAGACGCGTTTATTAGGTTATATTGTAACTTGTAATCCAAAAAAATGCACTGATTTGTTGATTTTCCTATTAGTAATCAAATCGAGAATCTATACATGTTTAAAAATACTTTAGATTCAACTTCCTGGATGCCACATTGTCAGGTTGCACGCACATAATCGTATAACAAATTCTTTTTGCGAATCATCATGAATGTCAGCATCCAAAAAGTGAATTAAAAGTTTGATACACAAACATCGTCACTCGACGACTGTCAGTATCACCCCTGCTCAGAAATGAAAGGCGCTTGCATAACATGCGCGGGCGCCGGCCGCTGGTCGCGCGCGCCTCAGTGCTCACCATGGCCCCGCCGCGTGCGCCGACCCTCCTGGCGGTCCTCGCGATCCTCAGCGTCCTCAGTGTCCTCGGCGCCGCGACTTCCTCCCCCGACATTATCTTCGACCTGAGCGGTACGGTACCAGTGTTGTGATCTGTGCTCGTGAGGATGTTTCCTCCCTGTGTTTCTTAAACCTGTGGTTTTTGGGGGCTGAAGTTATTAGACACTTCGGTTTGGGTGTTTGGAAATAGTTTGTAAGACTGCGCTAAGGGTTTTTTCAATTCTTGAAAGTCATTTTCGTAACATTTGATCTATAGGTGTCCATTTCCGTCATCATCATCACACTGCCACACAATGTAATATTCTAGAACAATTGACATCGCTCAACTAACACACGCCCTGCATAAAGTTCTGCTAAAACCCAATAACACTGACTCCCGAACTGGGAGTCGGACCCAGTGTATTTACAGCGGTGTAAAAAAACTCGCAGCATAGCCAAAAGGTTGTATTACCGCCATTTTTTTGTCAAATTCTGGACCCCTCTAGGTTTCTTCTAGATAGGGAAATATTGGAGGTCAAAATTATGAATGCTGTTTTTATTTAATCAAAATAATTCACTCCATCCACTCTATAATTAAGTCTAGAATTTCTCCTGTATAATAGGTGCGTTTGCTAACATTTAATCTCACATACGCAATCAGCCAGACTAGAACATTTTTTATGAATCAAACAATGTTTCTCTGAGCGGGAATCGAACCGGCGGCATTACACGCAGCGCAACAGTCAGACTTAACCCATGCGTTAACTGTGTTGCACTTTCAAAAACATAAGTTTTATCTCTACTTAGAATAATAGCCAATGTTAAATACATCCTCCATCACAATATTTTGATTGTGTTACATTGAGCTACACACAAAAATAATAACTTGCATTTTATCATACATACAGTGTTATTTAGTTTAATTACATAGAAATTGGTGACCGGCATCAAGAAGGGTCAAACACAATTACAACATACATAATTATTTCGTACTACACTATTGGGGCACAAATCTCTTCTCTATGATTGGGTGGGAATGTCCCGCAAACACCACGTGAGTTCAGTACAGGTTGGTTGTTGCGGGACTGTCTCATCAGGTGATCCGCACGTAAAGGGCTATTGGATTTTAGTCAGTACAAGTCTTCCAGTCCCTCCCGTCCCACCCTGTGACGAAGGACTCATTTGATGATTTTTATTTTTGACGCTGATTTGCCTATTAGAAAAAAAAAGTACGGGTTGGACTATTTTCTATTTCTAGGTTGATTCTATTTCTAGCTTAACACGTTCGGTGCGGTATCGGGTCGAGTATATCCGATGCTCATCTTGCCACTGGTGCGGGGTAAAAAATACTGTGCCAACCGCTGGTGCGGGACAGATATATTTGGTCTCCCTATGAATATGAATGAGACAGTTAGTGTTTTAGAATTGCCTCTTTAAATAAATAGTAAAGATACCAAAAAATTGTATCGGGTCCTTTAGACCCGATGCCGACTGGAGCAAAACTTTTTACGTCTAGTGCGTTTATCGGATCTAAACGACCCGATACCCGATGACCCTATAGCCGCACTAGATTACATGTTAGTAGAGCTAGTGAGGTCCTTCTGGTTAGATGACTTTTTATCCAAATGAGAAGAGAAAGTGTAAGAAACATGAAACGATCTAGAAGACATGAAACGATCTTGAAAACCACACTACTAATATGATTGTTTAATTTCTTTTTATTTGTATTAAATACTTTTTTAAACCATCACAATTTGCTTCTAAACTTAAAATGTTACTTACGGGATATCTTCTCACGGAAATATCTTAATCACGGAAGATATCCCGTAAGTGACATTTTAAGTTTTTGAATTAAATAGTTCTCAAATATATGTTATAACTTATAAGTACATTTTATCGATATCAATGTTTTTTTAGTTATCCACAACACTAAAAATGTATCTACACTTTAACTAACTAGTGCGAATAAGGGGTCGGAAAGATCCGACAGACAATACCTTTGTTTACAAGCAAACCATTCAGCGCATTTACCTACGACTTCAGCCTTTTATTGAGTATTTATTTGTCAACATATTGGTATATAGGAATATGCTTTTATCATTATCCCTATTAAGATAAGTCCTTCTAAACAGACCGAAGTCGAACAGGTCTATTCGACCCAGCACCGCACCAGGGACTAGTCGGGCTTCGGATATAATCGACCCGATGCCGCACCAACTGAAAGTCATCAAATATGACTAACGCAGTGAACGTGTTAAAGAATGCTTGTTGGCTAAAGAATAGAATAGAATAATCTTTAATTTGCGTGAAAGTTCTACATAACATTCCGCTTACTAGGACAGTGGTGATGAAATAAATTACATAAAGTAGTGGGCCTGTCTGGGTTCGAACCCACGACCTATAAGTCGTAAATCGAGGCTGCTACCACCGGCCACCACTGCTTATTAATCAATAGGCGTAACAAATCATTCAACGCGCGAATCGTAAAGCTTTTTTGTGGAAAGAAATACTCGTATTCCATAGCGGACAGGAAATTAACCTACGACCTTCCGATTCAGTGCAGTGGTACACAGGTTCACGCCCTGCCCACGGATATAAAGGTGTTCAAGAATATTTTAGGATAAGTCGTCGTTTCGTACGAATTGATAAAAAAAATAGATGTAATAGTTTTGTTTTTATGTGTATAGGAATATTATATCAGAATATGCTGGAACCAACACGCCTACTGTACCATATTTTTACAAATAAATATTTTCGTTTTGATTTGAATCGAATAAATCTTTTCACAAAAATAAATACAACATTCAGGTGCCGATCGTTCTCAAATTTTCTATAATATTTGTGTGTTTAAATATTTCTAAATGCACCCACAAAATCAAATCAAATCAAAAGCATTTATTTCAATTAGACCAGGTACAAGCACTTTTGATTGTCAAAGACAAAAAATATAATTAAATACTACAAAATTATGGTGCTACAGTCCCAGTCACAAGACATAATAATTGCGAAAGTACTGTACTTAGATGCCCATTCCAAGAAGTAGATCTCTATGGAGAAGAACGGGTAAGAAACTCAATGGACACTCTTTTTAGATAGCCAAAATTATTACAAAACCTTTGTTACATCATTCATTTTGAGATTGATTATGTGAGAACGATGTAGCAAGTTCAAAGTGTCCACAGTAAAAATTACAAAAAAAGACGATTCAGAAACAAAATAATCAATAATTAAAATAAACCGTGGCAGCTAAGAGATGACCAGTCTCAAATGACAGCGCCCGTTCACGAACATGACACACGTATCAGCACCATTCAGCTCAACCATTTTAAAGGGAGCTAAATGATCCGACACACGTGCCACCATCAGCGAAACATTTGAGTGAGCATGAAATTCTCTCAACCACCAGGGCAAAATCGAGTCAATAATAATTAATAAGTACTACATGTTACTCTACTCACACATGTAAGTACAATAAAATTATACAATCCTTAGAAATTGAATCGATACAATGTAAAGATAATCTTACAGTCTTTTGTAGCTTGCTCAATAATTATGCGTACTACCTATAATTAATAAGTTGACCCCTATTGTCGTGGAGCAGAACCAGCATTGAGCCAAGCATTTATACCATTAAAAAATCTCAACATTTCTACGTATTTTTCCAGGATAAAAAGTATCCCATTTTATGCCCAGGATAATAAGGTATAAATATACCAAGTTTCATCGGAATCGAACCGTTAGTTTTCACGTGATGCCTGCATATACAGACAGACAGACAAAAAATTTTTTAATCACATATTTGGGTTTGGTATCGATCCAGCAACACCCCCGCTATTTATTTTTTCAATATTTTCGATGTACAGAATTGACCCTTCTACAGATTTATTATAT
Source organism: Agrotis exclamationis (assembly GCA_950005045.1). NCBI lineage: Eukaryota > Metazoa > Arthropoda > Insecta > Lepidoptera > Noctuidae > Agrotis > Agrotis exclamationis. Next base: position 20,626,277 of record OX465437.1, read on the forward strand.
GTATAGATTACGCCGACTCATTTGATGATTTTACCACGTAAAAAAAATTGCCACCGGACTTTGACTGATCCAACATTTGGATCTTGTTAGCACATCCTGGCTCAAATTAGAATACTTAACTAATGGAATGAAAATATTTAGACAGACTGCAAATAACATTTAGCACATAATATATGTTAAGCTATATATTATCTAGACTCAAATCACTCTAATAGATATATCGTGATCGGATTATCATTGTTCGATGGATATTGTTTAGATTTGAAACTAAAAAAATATAAACATTATTTCCTCGTGACTTTATAATTTACGATGTAAACTGTACTGGTGTTAGAAAACAAAATAAATTGATGTCCACGAGCGACCCCTAAGGGGTTGAATATAGACTTTTAATTTTGAATGTTTTTAGTCCACTTTTAACCCCCACAGAGCTAACGCATAAATACGGGACTGTCTAAACAGGTAACCGTGACCCTGAAACGTAAAGGACAATTGAAGGAACACAACGGATACCAGTCAGTACGAGTCTGACAGTCCTTTCCGCCCAGGGCCAAGAGCCACCAGGGGACATATTTGATGATTTTACCACAAAAAAAAAAGTGTTCTTAACTCATCGTCATCAATGTTTATCCAGTTACAACCCCTGGGGGTCGAACGTGGGTAACGTTGAGGGGTTGACATGAGTGAGGGTAGAAATTTTGGGGGTTGAACTGAACATAGACTAAACCACTAAAAGTTGCATACCCCTTTAATTAAATTTTAAAAATCACTCATTAAATATTCTTATTCTATGTTTACATTTTTCTTTTGGTTCATAACATAAACTCACGCCTAAAAGCCACGAATGCTGTCATTTTGAGTGAGTGATGACAAAATCCCATATTATGTAGGTATATGGGTCGACCCTATTACGTGCTATTACCATCATCAAGGCACAAAAATACTGTTTCACAAACACCATTAGAATATTTTCATCAAATCGAGTTATTTTTCTTTTCTTGCTTATTGCAGTATTTTAACGGACAGCAATAAATAAAAAACTTTTTAAAAAAAGTAACCGACTTCAAAAACAACAACAAAACAAAAAAGGGTGAAATAACCTAATTAATAACTTCTTTCGGATGTCGGTGGCTTTATTTTTTATTTATTTCATTGATTTTTAGCCACCGACTTGCGACGGCGTGCACAAACATAAAAACATACATACATACACTTATGAAATTTGGCACATTTGTTCAGACGCTGATATAGACTAACATATATGAAAACGGAGCAGTTCTGATAATATTACATACATACGGGTCGAATTGATAACCTCCTTTTTTTTGAAGTCGGTAAAAAGGTGACGCACTAGGTAAGTATGGAAATCTTTGAAATTGCACTCAAATACTTTAATGACCACGATTTATTATATTGTTATGACGAACTTCGTGAGGGACATTGAGGTCACATTCGCTGTCATTGATCGTCTGTGTCTTTTAGGTTAGAAAAATACTTTTTAGTTTATTTATTTAAATAACGTTGTATTTATTTCATCAGCACAGTCATGTCTCTTCAGCTGCTGAGACACAAGCTTCATCTCAGCGAGGAGTGAGTCCAGTGAGCTTGTTGAACACAATATATCTTCACCGCTTTGAGAACAGTCCTGGGGGGGTATTACAACGTCTTAAGGGCGCATAACCAGAAAGTTGGCAACGTCGCAATTAGCTGACAAATATTACAAGTTTTAATTAATTTGATAAATTAACTGTATGAAAATAAGAAATATGGCTCTGTAATGCACTAAAACATTGATAAGGCAATGCAATAATTAATATCGTTACACCGAATATATAGTTTTACATGTAAAAAAAAGTATTTGGAAACCTTTCAAATGCTTTTTTACATCTGAAACGGTTACAGCATCAAATTCAGTGTTTTATTAATTGCATTGCTATATCAATGTTTTAGTGCACTACAGAGCCATTATTTCTTATTTACATACAGTAACATTGCTAATTTAATTAAAACTTGTTAATATTTGACAACTATTTGCGACGCGACGTTGCCAACTTTCAGAATATGCGCTCTTAATACTAAAGACTGCTAGCATTTTAAGATGCATTGCTAGCGGTACAGAAACGGTACGGTACCTCTAGGCAAACAGAGTGTATGTAGGTGAAGATGTAACTAGATGCTAGCTTAGTACTATTGGATGCTGAGCCTCACTAGAAAGTCGTCTTCCAGTCATTATTGTATATAGCTTTACACATATTTTCTAACGGTTCGCGGGAAAGCGTCGTTTGTGCATTTTATCTAAGTGTAATAATGTCACTTTCTCAAAGACATTCACGCTATTTGTATAGATTTAAAAAACGAGCTTTCTTTGTAGTTTCATCAATGTCGTTTACAGGAGTTTCTTATACATTTCACAGATACCGCTGATAAATAATGTACATCGACCTTTGGAAAGATAACCGGCTAGTTTCGACTAGTTTGTAGAGCGTTATCTCTGTCGCCAAAGCACAACAAATGATGAACTAGTGGCAAGCGGCTCATTGGTAGTGCATGACAGAGATAACACTCCACGAAGTGGAAACTAGTCAATTATCTCTTTCCAAAGATCTCTGGAATCTCGTCACACATTTTGCAACACACGTTCTCGTACGGCTACAACTCAGTTTTATGTAATCATTAAATCATGATGTTGACCTGATTAGCTGAAATTATTTAAATTTTTATTTTTATCTCACGTTTTTATCTTGTCAGCGCCAGCTGTTGGATGATTGGCGGTTATCTTATCTGTTGTTCGTTTGATGTACAATTGTACATGTTATTTTTTCATTGGGGCTTTTGCTACCCCGCAATGCTTAGATATTAAGTTTAACGTTCCCCTTCCGACACTTGGAACTCTCAGACCTTCTCTTTCAACTCTTTTTCTGATCAACACGTGTTAGATTGAAATACTTCATTTTCGTTTTCAGTTTTCGTTTGTAAAAACAGATATATCGTTATCTATCTTCCTATATTTTTTGAAAGCACTTTTCGCCTCAAATATGTCGATTTCCCAGAAATGGGTACACCATTATCAGTATATATAAAGCAACTACCCTATCTGACATCAACGACACAGTAACGGGATAATAAATCGTCTGGTAGTCAGCCGGTACTGATAGTCAGTCATAATTCGTGGCCCTACTTACTACTGAGGCACCACAGTCCTCCATAAACTTAAATGTAACACCGAAAGTAACAACAATTAAATTATGTAGATTACAATGATCCCTTATAATTAAACGTGACATAAAGGCTGTTCACATTGACCTGTATATCCGGCGCCCGCGCAGGCCGGCGCGGCGGGAGGCAGACAGCACGCACTACAAAGGAAGCGTTGTGCAAACTCATGCGCGTCAAGTTCGAGTGCACTTCATCAGCATTTCATTATGTAATTCATGAAGCATTATGTGCTAACATACTGTCTTATCAGCCTGTACCTACCTAATGTTCCATTAATTCAGGTCTCCTGTAACAATACAAACAACACAACACAATTGTGGGCTTGATCAGAGCCAAAAATAGAGGAGTGCCAACTGTGCCCAGGCTAAGGGTGAAGACCCTGGTGATGCGCAGAAATGGTCAGACCAGGACCACAAGGCCAAACCAGGGCACAGTTAAAGAAGCTCCGCACTGGGCACAATAAGGCTAGTGACGGCATTGGACTTGATCCACCAGCCCATATGCATCATTACTTATTTTATAAGGCGAAATGATATCTTGATTTGATCATACATTACCGTCGAGTCGCTATTTTATGACGAACCTAATCTCTTCAAAGTTAGAGTGAACAGGCTTCTTCTGGGTAAGCTCGCTCCACCGTCGACCTTGTCTTAGTCACTCCTGACCTAGACTAAGGTCAAGAGCAAACACATATAACATTTAAAACAAAAAACCTTAACTGTGTTAAGGCACTTTAACATCGAGTAGTTTAGAAGAAGTGTTGAACAGATTTTTAAGGTATAGAACTTGTTGATCCTTTATTGTTGAGGACATCGCAGAGCAAGACAATGCTATTGATTACTGTACTGTACATACTGGTACAGTGTTCAGTTTGACTCTAACAGTCGTTTGAAGAAATTGGGCAACAGAACTGGGAAAATGATCATTTATTTTTTCTTGCGTATTCTTTCACAGTTCATCAAGATTGTAGCAATAGGTAGTTGAATAGGTACCTACTAAGGGTCAGCCATATTAAGTATACTTCAAGCGTGTAACATCACCGTCTGCAGGCATTTGGGGCGTTTCCTAACGCGGTTGAAGTAGGGCTGCGTGTAACATCACATCGGCGACCGTTACATTGTGTAAGGCGTCCCCGATCGCCGTGCGCCCGCGCTGCCACCGCACACACGTTGTTATTAAAACAGTGAAATGTTAGCTATTTAAGTTATTGCATTTGATAGCTCCACTAGTATTCTGTGGCCTCCACTCCAGCGCCTTATGAAAGGGCTCTCCTAAACAAATTATTCACACTGGTTTCACGTTCACTCACATAGTTAGGCAATTATTTAAATTCAAACGGTAACTCAACTAAGTAATTTTTAATGGAAAATATAGTATACGAAATATAACTCAAATCACTACACGAAGCCGCCACGTCTGCAAGCCCTGCGACTACCAGATCAACAATTCTGTCGAACACTAGGGCCACAATAACGAGAAATGGGTAATTATCGTGTTAATGGACGTTTGTGCGAACATTTTAAAGATTTTTATCACGAAACTTAACAGGAAACGCCATTAGTGTGGGCCTAACGTAAGATACTAAATCCAACTATTTAAAAACTATAGAAAAACCCGGCCTCTTCCATTCTCTAAATTATAATGACAAGCAATATCACCCATGTCGAGGTTCAATATACAGAGGGTTATTGTTATCCTTAACAGGATAGATAAGCATTTCCCAGCATAATATTCTATACCGGTTGCAAACAAGAGGCGATTACCATGACAATGCGCCGCGATATGCACAGTATGCACAGTATGCACACACCGCAGGACACTGCCAATGTCGGTCACTGCCCGACCATCCACTGTTGCATTCTAATCGTCTAGCTCTGTATGCTGTCCTAGTACTTCGTCATCAACGTACTTATACTGAAGGAGTTTGTCTTTGACTCTTACTGCAATCAAACTGGTCTAGTCTTCGTCTTCTAGCTTAAGTTCCTTTTGTTGTGAAAAGAGGATGGCAACTGAGCTGATTGTTGAAATGTTGATACTGTTTTGTTTATAGTGATATTTACTTCATATTTGAGAGTGTTCCCCGTGGTTTCACCCCCGCTGCTCATTTCCTATTGGTCGTAGCGTGATGTTCTATTAGCCTATAATCTTCCTCGATTAATGGTCTATCCAACACACAAATATTTTTTCAATTTGAACCAGCAGTTCCTGAGATTAGCGATTTCAACTAAAGAAATTCGTCAGCTTTATAATATTAGTATAGATAAGAGCAGAGTAAAGATAAGATAGATTGACGAGAGATGGTTGTTTGCAGATGAGCAGTACTACACGATGCCGCAGCTGTTCTCGCTGGACGAGTGGCCGGGCTGCGCGGCGGCGCGCGCGCCATACTGCCTCGGCAGCTTCGAGCTGACGCCCGCCATGCGCCCGCATCCCGTCTACGACCTCATGCAGGTGAGCCGCACACACGGCCTTGAAGCCTGAGTTTAAAAAATAAACAGCAGGGCAGTCTAATTAGCACTAGACTTTAGGACCTCCAGAGGAAACCGCCGTGAAGTCTTTACATGTCGGAACCCCGTCTGCAAAATTTGAAGGCAGGCCGGACCCCTTTACAGTCTTACCAGCCTTACAGGTTAACAGACGTTGAACAGGGGGGGGGGGGGAAGGTCGATCTTTTAACAGACCCCGTTAAGTGGGACCAGCGGCGTGAATTTAGTGAAATAAAAATCCCACACTGCCAGCTGTCATAACTGGTCACCTCTCAAAGTTTTCAAAAAATAGAGGAAAAATTGAAAAAAAGAGGTCAGGACCCACAGCCTCTCTTACAGGATGATGATGACTTACTATTTAGATTACCTCACAAACGTTGTCTACAAAATGTCTTTGTAAACGTTGTCTATATTGCAAGTTACATTCCTTTGTTTTGACTTTTGTCGCCTACAAGAAAGATAAGAAGACATTTCTCTATTGAAAAACGAAGGTGCCTTATCAAAGTATATATGTATAAGAACAAATTATTATCTGACATCAAACATGGCTAATACGTTTATAAAATTAAAATCAATAAATAAATGTGCCTATTCACTTGTGTTCTCAAAAGTTTTTAGTGCCGAAGGCATCGTGTCATTAGCCAGAGCGTTGAGCAATCGTAAATATGATGTAGTAGTGAACACCGCCACATTGCCGAGCTAGCGTGGCTGCGCGGGCCGCGGTCTGCTGGCACGTTGGCCGGTTGGCCTACTAACATCACTTTCAGTTTCGTACGACTACTTTATTATTCAAATTCTAATTGATGTGCTCATACATATCCTCTTACTGTGTTCTAGTTCTAGACTCATAACTATTGTGTAATAAATAAATGGATATTTTAATTTGCCCTTCATTTATTAGGTAACTACTATAATAGGTATATACTTTGTTTTTCCTAAATAAAATTAAATCTATTTTTTTTTGAAAATTTTGGAATGATAAATGTAAGTACATAGTTCTTATTAATAGGCACTGTCCTGCAAAGAAATTAAATTGATATTCCTGGAAAAAATGATAATTGTTTAGTGGAATTTTCCTCAAACGTGATTATTAAGCACAGTGCTACCGCCGACCTTTGCGCCTTGCGCATTTGTTACAACCATGTAAGTAATTATGTATGTTGATGATGAAGTGATGTTAGATAGAAATGTTTTTATTCAAGCTATTAATGATATACAATGTTGTGGCTTCAACAACATATTTGATTGATCACCTTAAGAACAAAAGCTGACATCTTGACAATAACGATACATTGTAAACTTCAACAATGAGTGTCAGAGTGGCGCCAAACACTTTTTACACTAATAATTTGACATTAGTCTGACAATTCTGTACTGCAGGCGGTAATTTACTACTAATAGTTGACAGTGCGAGAGCGGCCATAGATAGTCAAAAATAATACTATTCTGCATCGTTTAAAAGTGAAACCAAAACATTCGACTTGTAGCTATCACTCCATAGACCACTCCATAGACTAGAGAGCACTCAAACACCTGAGGTCACAGTGTCTGTAATTGGCCAATACGGCCAATGTGGGCCAGTTTCGACAAACAAACTCGTTATAACATCTCTTCTCTTGATCAGCAATTATTTTGACAGATAACGTATGCAATGTTCGCGAAAAAAAGGTCAAACAACTGGCTGGGGGCTGGTGAGAACAGTGCCAACTGATGACATTTTCGGCAATATGCTCCGAAAAGTTAGCTATTTCTACCCAACGCAGGTTTATCATAAGAGCTTAAAACGGGATTTTTATCATGTTAATCGTTTTAAGTTTCATCCGTGATCATGGCGCTTTGCCACAGTGCCGGGATATCGGACACTCTAAACAAATAAAAAACCCTCGTGACCCGACCAACAAACTTTGGAAAAAGGACAGATAATAATGGTGATAGTAACCATGCCACTTAAAAACTAATAATGCAGTTTTATTTGGTAACATTCGGTGAAATAGTTATCTAATAATGAGAGTACTTTAAATACTGAAACCATGAAGTCATTAGTTATACGAAGGGAGCGGTGCACAGTGAAAGGAACTCGGAGGGGGTACCTATTAGCGGGAGGCGGGGGGGGGGGAGGTCATTGAACCTCTCTCACGTGCGACGCTGACCGGCTGCGCGGGAGTTCACCTTGAGCTGTCTGATGTCGATGCAGCACCACGATATACTGCTGTGATGAGGTGATGACGCGGCCATCGGACTATGAGTGATGGGTGACTCGCCGTCCGACCATGGACCATGCCTGGGTCCACGCTCGTGGCGCGTCGTGTTTGAGCCCCATGGAGAGCCAAACCCCAGACGGCACGGTTGGTTCCCGCACTGAACAATTATTTGTATGACCTATTAATAATTGTTCCGGGTCTGGGTGTTTGTGTTTGTGAATTTCTATGTTTGTAAACGCACCCACGAGTGGCACGAGTCCACGACACAGGAGAAATTACTAGTGTGGAGTAAAGTAAAAAAAAAATGTCTGCCGGGCTCACTAAACTATATTAACAGGTAACCGTGAACCAGGAACGTAAAGGACTATTGAAGGAACACTGTGGATTCTAGTCAGTACGAGTGTAACAGACGCACCTACGATCCAAGAGTAATTTAGTGCAACGGCCAACGTTTACTTTGTTAATTTTCTATCATGAATCGCCACTTCCGCAGGTTTTCCTTACTGCTGCGGCCAAACAAGAGTGAATCAATTAATCATGAAACATCAGACTATAACATTCAAGACCGTTGTAACAGTAATACTACACTAGCGAGCTAAAGTATGGAATTACTTACTTGGAATTGATTCGGGACAGCTCCATAATGACGTGATTTCAATTTTGGTATTAATTTAAAGTTAACGGTTTAACCTTAAAAATGATACCATTTTTATTATTCTTAATTACTTATTAAATAATAATAATAATAATAATAATAATAATAATATTCCACAACTATCACACAACGCCATCTAGTCCCAAGCTAAGCAGAGCTTGTGTTATGGGTACTAGACAACTGATAAACATACTTATATATGTCTAAATACATACATATTATAGATAAATTACACCCAGACACAGAACAAATGATCGTGCTCATCACACAAACATTTGTCCTGGGTGGGAATCGAACCCACGACCTCCGGCATAGCAGTCAGGGTCACTAACCACTAGACCAACAGGCCTCAAGATGGCGGGGAATCGTAGTGATTTCATTTTGCTCGTGAGTGTAGTTCATGCAAAATCGATAATGGTTTCCCACGAGCACTGTGTGACATATCCATCACCTATGTTATTGACCTTACCCGACGGTTGCTCAACCAGTCCATTGCTCAACCATGCTGAGTACCGGCCCGGCCACGAAGACCGGGTGCGACTAACGGTTGGGCAACCATCGCAACCAGTGGTTAATGTCCAACCAGTTAGACTAGGTTAGACTTGTTACCGTCATCTAACCGCTTCTATTGCAGATATTTATAGTGTTTTAAACTATTTTACCTTGCTTTTAGAATTCTAAAAGTGTTTGTAATGAACATGAATTAGTAAAATTACTTCTGTGACAGGATTTTGTAGGACGGACGTCCTGAAGCGTGTATTTAGTTAAAATTAGTGAGCTAACTAATGATATTATCCCGCTTTGTACAAATTAGGGTTGACCTGGGGTCTTAAAAGGCCACTAGACTGCTTGTGCGAATAACAATATATTTTAAGCAGAGTGCGCGACGACAGCGCCTCCCACACTATTCCGTTTATTCCCGTCCAGTGACACCCCTTTCTGTCACTCTGTTACTGGTTGGGAAAAATATTCGTCATGCGATAAAAGTGTTGATCATCATCATTATCATCAGCCGGAAGACGTCCACTGCTGAACATAGGCCTCCCCCTTAGACCGCCACGCCGAACGACAATTCGCCACTTGCATCCATCGGTTGCCCGCGACCCTCACGATATCGTCGGTCCACCTAGTGGGAGGCCTACCTACGCTGCGTCTTCCAGTCCGTGGTCGCCACTCGAGAACTTTTCTTCCCCATCGGTTGTCAGTTCTACGAGCGATGTGGCCTGCCCATTGCCACTTCAACTTGCAAATTTTAAGAGCTATGTCGGTGACTCTGGTTCTGCGCTGAATATCCAAATGAAAGTGTTCCAACCATCAGGTTGGAATAAATTAATTCCCATCTGGTAACACTATTACTCGATTAAGATTTACCGTTTCTTGCCAACTTTGATAAACATTTTCGGCTTATTTTTCATTATTAGTAATTAAGTAAAACCTAAAAAAATACTTAAATAGGTTGTAAACTTGACACATACTTCACTCCGCGGGTGTTCCCAGTTAGTTCACATCATTATCTGGTTGGTTTGGTCCAAGACAACAGTTCTGATGATTTTTTTATGGTGCGGAAAACTTTAATGTCGCGACAAAGGAATTTGTTTTTATTTCTTCATTAACATAAACTCTATAAACATCGCCAGTATAATTTTTGCTGTTGACTTAATGCACTGTCAAATTCATAAGAATGTTTTTTTTTTCTTCCTGTAGCGCTACTCAGCGAACACAGTGGACAACTTCAACCACACGCGGCTTCACCGCGGACTGTGTCTACCGCGCAGCTGCGCGCAACATGCGCCCGCGCAGACACACGAGCTGCGCGACGATCAGCTGCGAGACTGGTGAGTACTGCTGTGTATTCTCTATAAGACTCTACGACGAGCTCGTCGATAAACTTGAAATGCATTTTCAACTTTGTGCTCGAGACCGAGAGTATAAATTTGAAAATACATTAAAGACATCGAGGACCGAAAACGTCTGTTTGTCGTCTCTTCATAAAGAGAGTGTCGCCATGAAAAATCATTTGAGAAAGCGACAATGCATATGGCTTATGGTCAATCCGATCAAAAAAATAGTATAATCAATAGTTGCTATAATTATTTGATGAACCTTACTTAGTTCTTGCTATCGTTCCTTTGTTACCAAGTTTGCTATCTAAAAGACAATAATAAAACATTTTCATTTACTTTATTTACATTTCTTTCGGAGAATAATATAGAGGAAGACATAAAAGTCTTGAATACAAACTGAGCACATTCATGAACACGCGTTGATGTCTTTTCAATGTAAAAGTTGTTTATTAGCTGTCTATTTACTAACCCCCTTACTTATAAAAACTTGTGTTGCTTAGCTACCGATTAAATATCACCTGTCCTTGTCATTTCTATCTTAATGAATAGAGATGGCAATTGACTTAAGAGCTATTTAAGATAAGTAACGTCTAATCAATGTTTATAAGTAAGGGGGTAAATAGATAAAGTTTTTTTTTAAGCTGGTTATGTTATTTTTTTGTTGTAAAAACACGATGCAGTGGATGGTAGTTAATTATTCGTAAATGAGAGATAGGCTGTATGTTTTGTCCTTCATGGCGTACAAAATTCTTCAACCATATGGCTGAACTCGGACGAAAGTAAATTTTTAAGTTGTGAGTCGCATAATTTCGTGTTCTGATAAAAGAAAAGAAAGACTTTTTCTGTGAAAGCGACCGAAATTCTGCGACTCACGACTCACTAAATACGCTCGTTTGGCCTCACCCTATAGGCCAAATAGCTAATACTAAGTCGTCCCCTTAGGTTCGTATCATGCGTGAACGCGCAGACGTCGGCCTCGTACAACCTGTCGGCGACGCTGCACCGGCTGGAGTACTGCGCGCGCGCCGCCCCCGCGCCGCCGCTGTCCGCCAGCGAGCAGGCCTTCGCCGGTGTGCTCGCCGCGCTGCTCGCGCTCGCCGTCCTCAGCACGGCGCTGGATCTCACCCTGCCCGACCATGCTAGAAAAGGTTATTCGTTTTCTATTTTTTCATCTATTTTATCCCACTTCGGAACAAAGGCATTCCTTTAAATCTAAGTACGGCTAAGCTTATCAATTATATCCGAACTCAGCTGAAAGGCCTGGTTAATAGTTTCACTGGTCGGCCAGTCATGGGTGATTCGCCGTCCGATCATGCAACATGCCCGGCTCAACGGCGAGTCGTGTTCCACGAGCGCCTCAAAGAGCTGTCAGCTATCTGACGGAGCCCCCATAGAGGGCCAAACGACAACCAGGGTCTCGTAACTGTCCAAACAGACAACCGTGACCTTGAAGCCTAAAGGGCAACTGAAGGAAAACGGTGAATTTTTGTTCGTACGAGTCCGCTCCGCCCAGGGTGGGAGGACTCATTTGATGATTAAATAAGGTATAAGCGTACCTACTACATTACATTAGAGACATTTTTGAGACTTCTCCATGAAGGGCACTTCAGTTTGTACCGGTACAGTGCGTGCGACCCGGTGACTGCAATCGTTTATGTATTCGATGGAATTCGGCCACTAATCGCGTTGCCAGCGCCGCAACAAACACAAATCAAGCCACGACTAGCGTGAGGTTCTGTAGGTTTCAGAAATACTTTTAAATGACTAATCCAAATTCAGATTCAAAATATTTTTTTTTTTACAAATAAATTTTTTAAACGTTTAATTATTAACTTAACTAACTTTATAAAGATATAACAAAAATACCTATATATACATACTACATTAAAAAACTAAAATTATTACAAAAATAACTAAATTAAAACTAAAATAAAAAAATATATAGGGCGTCAAAAAATTCATTCACATCGCTGTCAATGGGGAAAGTGCCCAGAACGCTGGCAGCATTGCCACGTTGGATGGCAATGCTGATCCTTTGACCAAGAAATAGGCCAGCCCTCTGACTCACGACTCACGAGAGGCGTCGACTATACGTTTGGCGATGTCTTTGAAGACTTTGCACTTTGAGCACTCGGACCCTATGGCCCTAGTGTTTCAACCCCAAACGGGCCAAATAAATAGCTAGTAGTCAAACCATTAAATTAATTGTAAAAAAAAATGCTGATCATTTCACAACTTACAAACTTATTTAAACTAGCATAAGCCCGCAGCATCACCTCGTAGAGCCTCGCACCAATTACCGGGATGACAAAATTATAATACCCAGTTTTCCAATAATCCAAATCCCTATTCAGTATCCGGTAGATTTTGCGTGTCTTACAAACATCCATACAAGCTCACAAACATTCGCACTACGGATCTCCATTATGTTGCTACTAACTGGAGCGCGGTGCCCGGGGGGAGTGGTGGGGGGGGTTCGCTCCGGATCAATAACAATGTGCAATCTATGAGGTAGTACGTAACGTTGCAGCCGCGGAGGTTGCAGCACGTTACAGCATCGCGCGATCAATGGACGCCGACAAATTGGCGGTTGTGACTGATTTGTTAGAAATTATAGATGTTGAAATATGACTGTTTAACATCGTTTTTTGTGAAGTTATTTGTTTCTTTCATAACAGTTGTTGCCCACGACTTCGTTCGCGTGGCTCAGTGTCATACAAACTACCAACCCCCAAAAAACCCTAAGGAAAATCCCATCTTAGTGAGACGTCTTAAAAAGAACTCCTGTGCAAAATATGCAACTCCTAGCACTTGTAGTTCCTGAGATTGTATGATGAGTGGGTGGGCCTTTCGCTTTAAAACCCTTCATGCAACCCTTTATGTAATATTTCAGCAGCATCCACGAGGCACACAACTGCTCCCTCTCTTTTTTTTTTTGGCGTGGTAAAATCATCAAATGAAGGACTCATTTGCCCACCCAGGGTAGAGGGGGAGGGACTGTCAGACTCGTACTGACTAAAATCCACGATGTCCTTCAATCCGACACAACTCCCTCTTGGAATAATGTTTTCTAAAAACTTCATGAGATAACTCCCATATAGACAGAACTTGTTAACCTCGCAGGAGCGGAATGGGCCCTGTCGTGGTCGATCCCGTCGTGCTGGCGCGCGCTGCACGCGCCGCCGCCGCGCGCCGCGCGCACCGACCTGGCCTCCTTCGACGGGCTGCGCGTGCTCACCATGCTCGTGGTCATCATCGAGCACGTCTGCTGGATCACCACTCAGACATACCTCACCGACACCAAGATATATGAACAGGTACATACATTTAACTTCCTGCATTGTTTGAATACTGGAGGTCTACCGGCCTCTGGTATGGAAGACTCATTTAGGAAGATGCAGATTGGTCACAAGTAACAAGTTCCTAATTCCATCTCAAAAATAGTAGACTTGGCGTGTCCTTGCAGTAGAATCATTGCAGGCTGATGCCTGATTATTATACTCCAGGCTAGTTACAATGAGCTACATGTGCGTGTGGTGAGGTGACGTCTGACGCCACAGGTACATATGCGCGCAACTAGAGACCACGCGCCTGACACCTGGACCATGACGACCAAAGTCCAGCTTGTTTAAAAAATTGCGTCAGAAACTGTTAAACCTAAAGTCTCTTCTTCATCACCTGGAATTTATGCACTGATAATAAATATTCTGAAGATGAATTTCGAGCGTTGCTTTTTTTTTAATTATTTACTTGTTGCATATTGTATACATACTCGTAGTTACAGTCTAGGTTTAAAATTTATAAGTTTAGTATAACCCTGTTAGGGCGCAGCAAGATAACTTACTGCTTATTGATATCTACATAATCCCGTAGATCCGTGGCTCAGTGGACGTGCTACTGATGACGAACAGCACGCTGGTGGTGCAGATCTTCTTCATCATGTCCTCGTTCCTGCTGGCACACAAGCTGCTGCAGCAGCGCCGCCGCGGCGAGAACGTGCCGCCCGTGGCCACCTTCGTGGAGACCATGATCAACAGGATCATCAGGTATTCAAAAATACAGAGTGAACTTTCAATTGATGACCAACTTCCAAACTATGAGAGTTCTAACGATTGTTCGTGCTAAAGTTTTATTAAGAGTGCAGTGAAAAACTACGCGTCTGTGCAAACTCTAGTGATGCGATATTTGCGCTCACTAGAGTACGCTCAAAGGAATCCCAAGATTTCTCAGATTTTGATCTTTATTAGCGAATAGAAGCTATCAAATGGTGTAATAATGACCAATTTAAATTCCTAGTTAGAAATATTATTCTTTCATAAATCCGATGACACACCTGATGACGATTTATAGTAGTATTCAGGTACATCAGGAAAGACTGATATCTGACTCAACACACTTAGGAAAATACTAAGCAGTTGATGATATAACAAAGTGTGAGATAATAATTTAATTTCAGGGTGAGCCCGTCGTACTGGGTGGTGGTGTGGTTCGCGGCGTCGTGGTGGGAGCGCATGGGGCGCGGACCCATGTGGGGCCCGCTGGTGGGCAGCGAGGCCGCCGTGTGCCGCCGCAAGTGGTGGACGCACCTGCTCTACCTCAACAACATCCTGCACGCCGACGACAAGTGCCTCATACAGACCTGGTCAGTATTCACACCTATTGCTTTCACGTCTACTCTTCTTGCTAAGGTTATATTACATGATAAGTACTCAGCTTCTACCCAACCATAAACAGTCTAGTGTTTCCAGCGCTAGGACACTCGCAAAGGTGCTGCGCGTATAAAACGGCCAAAACTTCCAAATAATTCACTTTGTGAATAAATAGCCAATAACGTTGCTGGAAATTCACGAAGTGAATCATTAGGAATATTGCTTAAAAGTGGCAGTTGCCTCTGACTGTAATACAGCAAGCAAGCACAATGGCCGGCGCTTCCTCTGCAGCTCTCCTGATAACATACCGTGCAGGTACCTGGCGGCCGACATGCAGCTGTACGCGCTGTGCCTGGTGCTGACGCTGGCGCTGTGGCGCTGGCGGCGCGCGGCGCTGCTGGTACTGACGGGGCTGCTGCTGGGCTCTGTGGCGCTGCTCTTCGGCCTCGCCTACTCCTGGAACCTCGTGCCCACATATGTCATGCACCGCCCTGAGTGAGTTCATGAAGGAAATAAGTAATAACAACTTTATTGCTGACCGAATGGAGCAAGAGTTGCAAAACTGATTGAACGGTATGACTGGCTGAATGCAATGTTAGAAGACCGACTGAACGGTTTGACTGACTGAATGGAAACACAAGGGTGTGGGGAGGAAGGTTTTGGGTACGAATGTGGCTGTGAGAATAGAAGCTCAAAGAAACGATTGATGGACTGTGTCAATTGAGTGAAGATGATATGACCAGAATGCGGTGTCTACTGTTAACAAATAATAAAGAAGTATGGTAGAATTTTGTATAAATAATTGGTAAGGCGTCTGGAATACAATTATCCAGACACCGGTTCGATTCCGACTCGCAGCTGAATTTTTCTTTCCTCAAAATTTTATCAAAATATAGAGCCATGTTAGAAAGTGATGGTTGTGATGGCAGGTCGGTGCGGCTGGCGTACCAGGCGGACTCGTCGTTCAACGTGCTGTACCAGTCGCCGCTGGGCAACGTGCCGGGAGCGCTGGCTGGCCTGCTGCTGGCGCACCTGCACCACGCACTGCTCGACAACAACGTGCAGCTCGACACATACAAGGTAGGACACACCACACCTGCACCACGCACTGCTCGACAACAACGTGCAGCTCGACACATACAAGGTAGGACACACCACACCTGCACCACGCACTGCTCGACAACAACGTGCAGCTCGACACATACAAGGTAGGACACACCACACCTGCACCACGCACTGCTCGACAACAACGTGCAGCTCGACACATACAAGGTAGGACACACCACACCTGCACCACGCGCTGCTCGACAACAACGTGCAGCTCGACACATACAAGGTAGGACACACCACACCTGCACCACGCACTGCTCGACAACAACGTGCAGCTCGACACATACAAGGTAGGACACACCACACCTGCACCACGCACTGCTCGACAACAACGTGCAGCTCGACACATACAAGGTAGGACACACCACACCTGCACCACGCACTGCTCGACAACAACGTGCAGCTCGACACATACAAGGTAGGACACACCACACCTGCACCACGCGCTGCTCGACAACAACGTGCAGCTCGACACATACAAGGTAGGACACACCACACCTGCACCACGCGCTGCTCGACAACAACGTGCAGCTCGACACATACAAGGTAGGACACACCACACCTGCACCACGCGCTGCTCGACAACAACGTGCAGCTCGACACATACAAGGTAGGACACACCACACCTGCACCACGCGCTGCTCGACAACAACGTGCAGCTCGACACATACAAGGTAGGACACACCACACCTGCACCACGCGCTGCTCGACAACAACGTGCAGCTCGACACATACAAGGTAGGACACACCACACCTGCACCACGCGCTGCTCGACAACAACGTGCAGCTCGACACATACAAGGTAGGACACACCACACCTGAACCTTGCAAAAAACCTTATGTCGCACATATTTGTGTTAGATTCATAAGTCAGTTTTTGTTTACTCAAGTTCTACAAATAGAAATATTTGAATTTAAGTTCTTGTCCATACACTAGGAAGATATTTTTTGGTTGAATAACGTCTCAGTGAATTGACTTACAACTTCGGTGTAGTAATGAAAAATGTTTGTTATGTTACGCTCTATATAAATAGTGAGTTTATTTTTGTTGGCTTTTGAAAATAGCCCAAAAATGTATAGGGCGTGGGTGATTGGGCCGCCCGCGACACACGCACACTTCACCGTCTGACACGCACACTGAACTCTTCAAAATTTGAGAGATGGCAACCCTAGTTACATCCGGTATCACTGACGTAGTGTAGGTACAGTCACGAGCCCGAAGTGCGGTTACACCTTGGTTTAACCGGCTAGACCTAGGTGTAACCGAACACATGCGGTTAAACCTAGGTGTATCCTACTTATCTTCGGGTAGAACTAGGATTAGCCGGTTAGAACTAGGTCTAACCTCGGGACTTGCTTGCACCCCGACTCGGACAGACTCTGCCATCCTCTTCTTTTTTTTTTTAAACCACTCAGAAATAGGAGCCCCGCGTAGCGGGGCTCCGTCGACTTGCTCCTGTGATGGAAGGATAGCCGCAACATATACACTAAGCAGTATTCAAAAGCGACATTCTGCTACCGTATTGATTAAACTTTTGCCTTTTCATTAGACTTATATTTTGGAAGCCATACTATTACGAAAAAGGTCTTATTTGAAAGTGGAAACCAGTATTTTATGAGTAACTTGTGTTTCAATTTTGTTAAGTGTATACATGTTATTGCTCGTGACTGTACATTGTACAAAGTAGCCATAATTATACGTGAGCAATAATTTAGCTATTTATTCAAATCGCTCATGTAAAGCAGATTGTTTCGAGGCCTAGTATATCCTCAGTCTTAACATCGATCAACAAGCGTGATGCACGCGATTCCTAGCCTTCTACTATTAGTTGAGCAATTGACTGTATGTATACCTACGGTGTGCGAGTCGCAGGTTCGATTCCCGCACGAGAGTAAATACTTGCATGGCCTTCAGGTAGTAGTTCTGAGCATGATTGATGAGTGCAACATTTATAAAATATAAGCTACTGTAATTTGACAGAAGAGCAAAGTTTCGGCTGTTAACTAATCACTAAGAATTATGATTTTCTCGCCTTGTATGGCCAATGCAAAGAAATGACCTAGTGCTTAGGTTAGGTATGGCATACTACTAACAGAGCGAGTGTCACTTTCACCGCTACGACTGGTTGCTAACGTTGAGCAATAAAACTATTAAATACCTAGGTATCTATAAGAACTTATTTATGTCTTAGTCTCCAATCCAGGCTCATTGACTGCTACTCAGCAATTTATAATGGAAAGGTCATATAACACAGTAACACTAGTTATTAAGTTACTTTATTGATACTAACACTATGAACTCATGTCTGAATTAAAGAATTTGAATAACACGTCTTAAAACGTTGCCCCACACGTAGTTACTATTAAGTATTCTGTGCCCACACCACCAACACACCAACACTAGGAATTTCTTCTGTATCGTGGGTGTGTTTACGAACATAGAAACTCATACACAAACACCCAGACCCGGAACAACTACTTGTAGATCATACAAATATTTGTTTCGTGCGGGGATCGAACATGAGACACGCTGCGCAACAGTCCAATCGACGATATATTGTACCCGGCTCCCCGGGGCAAAGTTTTCAAAAAAGCCTTTCAGGTAGTAAATAACAAGTGTTTGTTGCAGATATTCGGGTGGTTGTCAGTGGCGTCGGTGCCGGTGGCGGCGTGGTGGGTGGGCGCGTCCCCACTGGCGCTGGGCCGCGGGCCGCCCGCCCGACTGGCCGCCGCCGCGCTGGCCGCGCTCGAGCGACCCGTCTTCTCCTTCTTCGTGGCCATGGCACTGCTCGGGGCCATGAACGGCATACCTTGTAAGCTACTGTGATTATTTACTAGCTGTAAAACAGTAAACAGTGGACCTATACTGTCATCACAATAGTAGATTACGCAACAAGGGAATAAAGCATTGCCTTACGTCACGGGCGTATTGAATCCCGAAGCGACAATAAGGATTCTGAAGGTTCAAATGTTAATTCCTGAGTGAAACGAGGGAATTAAGTTAAGAATCCTCAGTGTAGTAAGGGGTTCAAGTTAGCCCAAGACAAGGCAGCTTTACTCCCGAGGAGCGTACTCTGCTTTTCACACCTACTGCGAGGAAATAAATTCGAATTTTGAAATTTGATGTGGTACGACAACCTTCAAACGTGAAGTTGGCACCACTGCAAGCGATCAGCTGTTGTGGTCACCGGCCGCCATTACTGATACAACTCCTTGGTGAAATTTTGTTTTCATACTGTTTTATTTGAGATTCCGAAAATCAAATCACATTATTCCCACGGGAATAATGAAATTCAGTACAATATTATTGCCCAGCTCGAATGGGATCAACAATGCCTTGCTTTATTCCTTGTTTGCATGACATTTACGAGCAAGTGGTGTGAAAAAGTGATTAAATTAGACTACCTGTTCCCCGTGGTTTCACCCCCGCTGCTCGGGTTATTTTAATCGTAGCGTGATGTTAATGACGGGGCCCCCCTCTAGAGGGCCAAAGCCTGTCGGGGTCGCGGGACTAATCGAGTTACCGTGACCCTGGAACGTAAAGGGCTATTGAAGGACACCGTGGACTTTAGTCAGTACGAGTCTGACAGTCCCTCCCGCCCTGCTCTGGGTGGTAGAACTCATTTGATGATTTTACCATGATAAAAAAGCGTGATGTTATATATAGGCACTAGCCTTCCTCGTTAAATGAATTATTATCCAACTAAAAAACCGGCCAAGTGCGAGTTGGACTCGCCCATGAAGGGTTCCGTAGTAGCAAGCATAGATTAAGGATATAATTATATTGAGATTAGTAAGTAATATACACAAACAATAAAAATAACTTTGTTTTTCATAGTGTTTGTATGAATAGCAAAGTTATATTTGCGGTTTTTGATAATGTACTATATCTCAAAAACTGCTAACTGTATCTTATC
The DNA here is from genome assembly GCA_950005045.1 of Agrotis exclamationis. Lineage (NCBI taxonomy): Eukaryota > Metazoa > Arthropoda > Insecta > Lepidoptera > Noctuidae > Agrotis > Agrotis exclamationis. The sequence goes on from OX465437.1 coordinate 20,646,355, forward strand.
CAAACCAATTTTTAAGTTAAGTTAGTTTTTTTAAGTTTTTGTTGAGGTCTACATTACATATTTTTTTTAGTTTTATCGTTCTCTTACACACATCAAAAGTGTCTAGGGATCAAGCATTTTTATGCGGATTTCTTGAGATTGAGATGTGGCTTTGTAATAAATTTATGATTTTATAAATTTATATGGATCCTTTTTGGTGCATTTCATAATTTGAATCAGGAACTGTGAATCAAATTCGAGTAAAAGATGAAAATCAGCTGTCAATATTTTCCCTATAAAAACATACAACGCATTGAAGACATTATTAGTGCTACTGTTTCCCTACTACTGATTAAAACCAACGTTATTATGGAGCGGCGACGTCATTTAAGCAGGGAAGAAATGCTCAGAGCCGTGGGAATGATAGAAGCTGGTTCCCGGCAACGTACTGTGGCTTTAGCTCTGAATACAAGTCAGAGTGTTATCAGTCGACTTTGGACACGTTACCGAAGCACTGGTACCGTGGCTGAGCGCCATGGAGGACGGTATCGCTGCACCACACGGAGACAAGACCGATACATTCAAATCTTAACTCGAAGAGCTCCAACAATAACCGCCATGATGTTAGCCGTGAGGCTTCATCACTCTTCAGGGAACTTAATTAGCGACCAAACAGTCAGAAACCGCTTGCATGAAGTGAACCTTCATTCCCGAAGACCGCTACGGGTACCACCTATAGCAATGCACAATCGTAGGATTCGATATCAATGGGCTCTTGAACACAGAAATTGGGCAGAAGAACAATGGCGTTTCGTGTGCTTTTCTGATGAGTCTCGTTTCGGTATGAGACCGGATACAAGACGTATACGACACTGGAGAACCCCTGGACGCCAACAGCGATTAAAATCCTGCCAGGAAGTCCATCCTTATAGTGGTGGAACCATCATGGTATGGGCGGGTATTTGGATCGGCGGAAGAACTGAGTTGATTTAATAATAATACCATTTCATTTGAAATGTCTAATGGGCCTCTGCAAGCTGGCTCCGGCTCCTGGCAAGCCCTCCAAAAGCCCGGGACACCATGATCCCGAGATGTGTAGACATTTAAAAATAATAATAATAATAATTTTATTTCGCTCACAAAGTATGTACAACATAAAGATAATTTAGTCTATAAGGTACAAGTTATTAATTCAGGTGTTAAGTGGTTGTACAGTAGCACATTTTTAGTGAAATCGACTCCCAAACTAAGCCAAGCTTGTATTTTGGGAGTTCTTAATACGCAAGACTTACATAGACACAACCTTGTAGCATAATTGACTTGGAAATAACAGTAGATGATATAATTAATGAGATTACAAACAAGACTAAATTTACATTTATATATCGATAATTTAAAACAGAGATTATATTTTGGCTATCTAGCAAAAAAAAAAAAAGAAAATTAAGAGAAAAAAAAGGAAAAGTTAAAAATAGTTTAAATATATACCTACCTTCAAATCGCCTAAGATGAATAAATTCACTTTGCTATAGTTAAAAGCAATTCAGTTTGATCATAGTTCAGATTTAGCAACCAATCACTTAATTTATGTTTAACCTCACGTTTAGTTAAGCAGTAAATGTCTATGGTTTTGTTTATTTTATTATACAGTCTCGAGCTTACTGCGTCAAATTGCCTACTAGCGAAAGCTGTCCTACAGGGTACACCGGGGCAGACAACTGCTCCGGAGCGCTTTTTACTGGTTTTGTCATCCAGTGGTAGTAACGAATGCCTCCGGAGTATTGATTTTAGAATATATAATTGTCTCACAGTCATAACATGGCATTCGGCATACAGTTTGGTGGTTGAGTAAAACCGTGGTTTGGAGTTTATCACTTTTAAAATTGCCCTTTGCGCCCTTTCCAAGACAAGAAAGAGAGTCTTGTAGGTTCCACCCCATACGGGAATGCAATAAGTCAACACTGATTGACATAGGGCAGTGTAGACCATATAAATCGTTGAAACATCAGCGCTGTGTCTCAGATTCTTAAAAATGTACATAAGTTTTCTGATGCGATTTGTGAGAGCTTCAATTTGTGGTCTCCAGTCTAGTCTTTCGTCCAGTAAGACCCCAAGATATCTAATATAACTCACACGTGACAATGACAAGCAGACACAGTCTGTTGGTACCTCACAGACGTGAGCTCTGAGGATCTGGATCAGAGGCAACCTCAACGCTCAAATTTATGCTGAGACGATTGTATCAGACGTCATCGTTCCTCTACAAGTGCAAATCGGTCCCTTATTTCAGTTAATGCATGATAATGCACGACCGCACACCGCAAGAGTTGTAAGACAGACTCTCGCCGCAGCTAACATCAATGTCCTGCCCTGGCCTGCTCAGTCGCCAGACTTGAATCCGATTGAGCATGCATGGGATATGCTACAGAGAAGAGCTCTGCCGAATATGGAGGGTATCCAGTCGCAAGAAGACCTTTTTTTGTTGTTCCAACGAACATGGGCGGCCATTCCACAGCGTGATTTGGATGAACTCATTTTGAGTATGCCAAACCGATGTTCTTGTGTTGTTAGTGTTCGCGGTAGAAACACGGATTATTAATTGTTTAAGTTACCCAATAAAATTTTAAAGAAAACTGTTATTTCAGTCTTTTTTTCGAACTTTTGTGTTAGTGGTTCAAATGTCAAAAATCCCTTTATTAGGAAAATGGCAAATTTCTTTATTAATGCAAAGGTGACTTGGTTTATCGTTACTGTGACAAACGAAAACACTTGTAGCCCAGAATCCGGCAGTTAGTGATGTTGGCTGCACTGTACGTGGTAGCCAATCACAGAGCAGCCTCAACGACCAATCAGGTGCGTTGAACGTTGGCGCCAGAAACACGCCACCCGCCGAGCCCTCGCGCGTCACGGCCCGCCAGTCGTTACAAAATCTCTGTGCGCCGCGACACGTTTCGACTCGCGCTCGCAGAGCACCCCTTAAACTTAACCTATAACTTATAAGCTAGTGTTAAAGTTTTCATGTGTATTGTTTTCCCTCTTAATATATTGTTTTACACCAGTAAAACCGTATTTCCTTGAAGAAATCCCGTCAACCCCAGGAGAAGGCCTAACCCACACACCCGTCGGTTACATTTGGCGCTCAAACAGTAGGGGCCTTCAACTTCGAGAGACGAGGAATTTTTTTTTTCCTGTTCGTTGTGAAAGGCAATAATGCCACGAACAAGGCAGCAAGGATCTGAAGAGGATGGGGCTGAGGAGCCTTCCACAATCACAATGGGGTCGGAGCAATTTGCGGCTCTGATGCAGACATTGCAGCAGAGCCAAGCTGATATCTTCGCGCGGCTCATCCACGAGGTGCGTACCTCGACGCCGGCGCCACTTTTCGACGCGTCTGTCATAACTCCCGCCGGTAACTTCACCAAGTGTACCGCTCGATTTAGTGGAAAACCCGAAGACACAGAAGGTTTTATCGACGCGGTGAATGTGTATAAAGACTGCGTCAATATCAGCGATGAAAATGCCATAAAAGGATTTTCTATGTTATTAACGGACTCAGCCGCATTATGGTGGCAAGGCGTAAAAACAGGCGTCACCTCATGGCAAGACGCCATTGAAAAACTGCGAAGTGCATTCGGTGAGCGCCGCCCGCCATTTCGTATTTACCTAGATCTATTTTCACTACGGCAGAATACGGATCCGACTGATCTTTTTATCTCGAAAACTCGAGCGCTGATTTCGAAATTGCCAGAAGGAGATTTAAGTGAAAAAGTACAAATAGACATGGTTTACGGCCTTCTAGACCGTAGGATACGAAAACGTGTCGAAAGAAGTTCGATATCGTCATTTGAACAATTGTTGCAACGTGCCAGAGCAATTGAAGATTCGCTGGAAAATGGCGCGGATCAGAAGCCGCGAACGGCCACGCCCGCGCCAGTCACAAACGCCAGCACCACTCAACACTCCGTTGCCGCTCCAGTTGCCGCCACCGGCGCTGCCGTTCCCGCCAACTGCGATAGTTCATTGACCCGGGCTAAGGAATCTCGTAAAAGACTGTCGTGTAATTATTGCAAGAAATGGGGACATGAAAAAGCTAATTGTAAAAAGTTAATCGGTGACAGTGAAAAAGTAAACAGTGATAAATCAAAAATCGAGTGTTTTGGGTGCGGTGCCCCTAACGTAATTAGGTCTAAGTGCGAAAAGTGCAAAGTGAATACAAAAAACGAGTTTTGTTCGGTCGTGTCATCGTCGTTCGTAAATAAAATGCGTGAGCACCCCGTTCGCGAGTCCCGCCAAAGAAGCGAGGAAAGCGCGCGAAACAGCGCGCCCGTCGCGGCCTCTGCCCACAGTTCGTTCGCACGTGCTCACACACGTAAGCCTGTGGCACCTACGGCGCCCGCGCCGGTCGCCCCCGAGCCGGCCGCGCCCGCGCCGCCGCTACTAAGTTGGAGAGCCCACAGCCGCCGTTGCCTAGCAACCGCACGCGAGCTCGCTAGTTGCCCTCCGCCCGCCGACACCGCTTATACGAACTCGTCAGGTAACCCTGCAAATACTGCGGGGGTTTGTTTAGAACTTTATTCTGATAATCGCGACGATTCGTTTAATAATTGTGTTATGGACAATAAGCTCTCTATCGACCTTTGCACTGATAATGTTATCATAGGCAATAAGGAGCTAAGTGATAATTTTTTGTGTAAAAATAATAATGTTTGTTTAGATTTAAGTTCTTATAGAAATAAGTGTGTATATAATGCTGTTAATTGTAAGAATGATTGTGAAAAACGTATCGCGCGTGCACAGGGTCGAATCCAGGGGGAGTCTAATTATAGTAGGCCTTTGTTGCAAATTAAAATTTTAGGGAAAAATGGGACCGCGTTATTAGATACTGGTGCAAAAGGTTGCATTGCGGGTCAATCGCTTCATCGCGTCTTGGTAGAGAAAGGCCACCCACTTATTAAGTGCACTCGGTACATCCGACTAGCGGATGGTTGCACGCGCCTGATGGAGGTGCTTATTGCTAATGTTGAGGTGGGCCTTTTCCACAAAATGGTGCCTATCGAGTTTATAATTTTCCCCGACGCGCGAAATAACGAATCTTTATTAGGTATAGATTTTATTAAAAAAGCTGGTCTCACTATAGATTTCACACGAGGCTTATGGCATTTTTCTGAAAATAGAGATCAAAAGTATAAACTTCTTTTAGAGGATAGTTCACCTCGCCGCACTTCATATAGCGCTATGAACGTTTTGCGGGACGATGAGGGGACATGCTTGCAGGAGCAGGAACGTGATGAGCTTGCCCAATTACTCTCGGAATTTCACAATTTATTTGATCCGATTGGGGAGCCTACACCATATGTGGTTCATCATATTGACACGGGAGATCATGCGCCGATAGCGACGCCGCCATATCGCCTGACACCTGCAAAGAAGGAAGTTATGCAACAAGAGCTCAATAAAATGCTAGCTGATGGTATTGTAGAAGATTGTGAGTCCGCTTGGGGCGCCCCGGCCCTGCTAGTACCTAAGCGTGATGGTAGTTTCCGTTTTTGCGTCGACTATCGAAAGTTAAATTCGATCACGAAGTCGGACGCGTATCCAATGCCTCGCATTGATGAACTACTGCAGTCTACCAAAAGAGGTAGTTGTCACATGAGTACAATTGACCTAAGATCAGGATACTGGCAAGTGTCTGTTAGAGAGGAAGACAGAGACAAAACAGCGTTTGTCACTCCGTTTGGAACTTTTCGTTTTAAGAGGATGCCGTTCGGTTTAAAAAACGGACCGGCCACTTTTCAACGCTTAATTGACAGAATGCGTTCCGGTTCGGCGCTGAAGGATATAACCATGTTAGGTTATTTAGACGATCTGCTTATTATATCAGTAGGTGGTTTTAGTAAACACCTGGAAGACCTGCGTGTCGTTTTTGAGCAGCTTATAAAATTCAAATTGCGTGCTAATCGTGATAAATGTGTGTTTGCAAGAGAATCGGTCAAATATTTGGGCCATGTGATCTCACAGGAAGGAGTATCAGCTGATAAGGATAAGATACGGGCTATCTTGGATATGGAGCCACCATCATCTCTGAAACATCTGAGGACATTCATCCAGACTTGTTCGTGGTTCAGAAAATTCATCCCCGGATTTTCTCAAGTCGCTGAACCACTTACTAGATTAACTAGGAAAAACCAGTCATGGACATGGGGCCCGCAACAAACAGAAGCTTTCAGTGCTTTAAAGAAGCTGTTGACGTCCACGCCGATCCTTATACAGGCAGATTACTCCAAGCCGTTCATTCTGCGCACGGATGCCAGTAATTATGCTCTAGGGGCAGTACTGCTACAAGGCGAGAAGAACGAGGAGAGGCCTATCGAGTTTGCCAGCCGTTTATTGTCTTCAGCTGAAAGGAACTACTCGACCACCGAGCGGGAAGCTCTGGCAGTCGTGTGGGCTGTGGATCGTTTTCGAGGATATATTGACGGACATCCCGTGGTCATAGGTAGTGACCATCAGCCGTTGAAATGGCTTTTATCATTGAAGTCGCCATCAGGTCGCTTAGTGCGTTGGGCACTAAAATTACAGAGTTATGATCTTCATTTTGAATACACTCCTGGAAAAGTAAATGTAGTGGCAGATACGCTCAGTCGCCCCGTCTGCACAGAAGAGTCTCGCGAATCCTGCGGAATATGTTCTGTTATTGTGGATTTACCGACGCGTGACCTTACAGAACTGCGTGCAGAACAGCAATCTGACCCAGATATTAACAAGATCATTAAGGAGCTTGAAGATACAGAAGAAGTTGCGACTCGACGTTGGACAGAACGTGGCTACTTGTTGGACCGTGGTATACTTTACCGGTATAACCCAGATACGGACAACGAGTCACCACAACTGGTAGTACCTGCTTGCATTCGTGAAGAGATTTTACGCGAATGTCACGATGCTCCAGTAGCGGGTCACCCTGGAATTGAAAAAACTTACGGTTGCTCAGAATTATTTTTTCCCTGGCATGAGAAGAATAATCACAGATTATGTTAAATCCTGTGCTACTTGCCAGAAGTATAAAGCGACGAATGAAAAACCACCAGGTCTCATTCAAACGCCGATTTTAAACCAACGCAATGAAGTGTTGGCTATATACCTTTTTGGACCACTGCCTGAGGGTGAAAATGGGGAAAAGTGGATCCTATTAGTAGAGGACACTGCAACTAGGTGGGTAGAATTATATGCTCTTAGAGAAGCCACCTCTTCTGCTTGTGCAAAAATTCTCATAGAAGAATATTTCCTACGTTATGGTTTGTGTCGTCGTATAATGTCAGATAACGGTGTTCAATTTGTTTCTGCTGTCATGCAAAAATGCATGTATATACTGGGTATTACACAGGACCTAATACCCTTCTATCACCCGGAAGCCAACCCAGCTGAAAGGAAAAATCGGGATATGAAAACCCGATTGGCACAATTGGTGGGCACAGATCATCCTTCCTGGCCTAAACAGCTTCCGATTGTTCGTTTCAGCATGAACAGTTCAGTGTGTGAAACAACAGGAGTTACTCCAGCCTTCCTAACTTTTGCTCGTGAGTTGAAATCTCCGTTAGAAGTCTACAACGATCCGAAGGCTATCCTGGAGAAAGCAAATTTTGTGCCTCAGATTACTCCATATCTTCGCAAATTCTTGAACTCACTTAGTGAAGTTCGTGATAGAGTAGAAAAACAGCAAGATAAAAGAAAGTTATATGCTGATCGGTCAAGACGCGAAGGCGAAGCCTTTAATGTTGGTGATAAAGTTTTATTGATTACTCGCCAGATAAGCGATGCCAGCAAATCAAAAACTGCAAAGTTTTTCCCTAAAAGAGATGGACCTTATATTGTGCTGAAGAAAATGAGTCCAACAACATATTTGATCGCGTCTGCTGTAAATTCCGCTGAGGTATTGGGCAAGTTCCACGTTAGTGAACTGACTCCGTTTCAGGAACGAGGAGATGATCAGGTTCAACCGCTCGTACCCAAGAAAAAGCGGGGCCGCCCTCGTTTGCAACCTGTCCTAAGGGACCTTATTGTAGGACTAGATCACGATCGAGGACGTTATCGTGATCTAGAGGGGGAGTATGTAGCCCAGAATCCGGCAGTTAGTGATGTTGGCTGCACTGTACGTGGTAGCCAATCACAGAGCAGCCTCAACGACCAATCAGGTGCGTTGAACGTTGGCGCCAGAAACACGCCACCCGCCGAGCCCTCGCGCGTCACGGCCCGCCAGTCGTTACAAAATCTCTGTGCGCCGCGACACGTTTCGACTCGCGCTCGCAGAGCACCCCTTAAACTTAACCTATAACTTATAAGCTAGTGTTAAAGTTTTCATGTGTATTGTTTTCCCTCTTAATATATTGTTTTACACCAGTAAAACCGTATTTCCTTGAAGAAATCCCGTCAACCCCAGGAGAAGGCCTAACCCACACACCCGTCGGTTACACACTTTATTTGATGAATCCTTAAAGAAAATTTTAATTAATATCAATCAGGAGAAAAGTTATTGCAAAAATATTATGTTGATCCCTAGACACTTTTGATGTGTGTATTTTAGAAGTTACAGGGGGGGGGGACACATTTTACCACTTTGGAAGTGTCTCTCGTGCAAACTGTTCAGTTTAGAAAAAAATGATATTAGTGACCTCAATATCATTTTTAAAGACCTATCCATAGATACCCCACACGAATGGGTTTGGTGAAAAAAAAAATTTTGAGTTTCAATTCTAAGTATGGGGGACACCCCCAAAATTTGTTTTGTTTTTATTTTTGTATGAAATCCTAATGCGGTTCACATAATACATACCTACCAAGTTTCAACAGGATAGCTCATATACTTTTGACAAAAAGTGGCTGTGACATACGGACGGACAGACAGACAGACAGACATGACGAATCTATAAGGGTTCCGTTTTTGCCATTTGGCTACGGAACCCTAAAAATGTACTTTGAATGCGAAGTAGTAGTTCCTGAGATAGCGCGTTCAATCAAACAAAATCTTCAACATTATAAAATAAGTAGTAAAAAGTAGGATAGATAAATTACCGATGTCCAGTCAAAAACCATTGTAGGTATGAGTAGGTCTTGTGGTTGCGGTACATAAGTAGGTACCTACATAATTATCCGTAACGATCTAGTATCTAGTGTTAGCTAACCTGTGCTGTGTTGCGAGCCATGGTCCGTGGTGGTCGGCTTCCTATCTATGATTGTCCAAGCTTCCTGGTCCAGCTTGCGCAAGAGTCGACCGACAGCCGTCTTTCAGTGTAGGTACTTACGGCGCAGGCGAGGCGGTTACGTAATGCAGTTATCAACAGTTTCATAATTGTTGCTTTGATGATAAAAGGGTTAAAATAATCAGTAGGTATTATTACCTACTTCAGAAGAAATTATTCTGTTGACTTTATAGCTGACATTAATAAACTTTCTATTACTATTACCTAATGTTTGCCGCCGTCGAGTCGTTCAGACGCGGTTACGAATTATTTGCATATTAGTATTTGCCTGCAGTTTCACTGCGTTGATTTAAAATTTGACAATTTCGAGTTGTAGGTACTCTGTTTGTAATAATTCAATCAATCATGATTCGAAAGACACGTCATAGCTTCATAAGAATGTTATTTTTATTTCCCTCGGGAGCAGTACTTTTTTTCAGGATGATTAGGTAGGTACCCCATGTCCGTATTCTGTACAGGACCTACTTGACAACGTAATGCAAGATTTCAGGATGATCAGTTCAGTGGACTAGGCGTGAAAAAGTAACAAACAAACCTACTTTCATATTAGCATTACAAATATGAATTGCCTTGGTTCATAACAGATCATTGCGGGCTGCGGCTAATCACACGATATACCTACCTATCTTCAAACCGCTAATTTTTATCAACTCTCATCCTGTGTCTCATCGTAACTACATACCTATAGTAGAAACTTGTAAGTAGGTAGCCGACTTGAAGCTGTGAATGAGCTACGTATATACAATATCTCATAAAGAAAAGCTTATGTGTGCATATCGTTTCGTTCCAGCGGCGGTGCGTCGCGTGCTGTCGTGGCGCGGCTGGGCGTCGTGGGCGCGGCTGTCGTTCGGCGCGCTGCTGCTGCACATGCCCATCAACAAGTCGCTGGTGGCCGCGCGCCTCATGCCCTCCATGCTGGACCGACAGTCCGCGGTAACGTACTTCCTTGTGGAAATCACCAAGATTGTGTACTGTTGCTTCTGTCTACCTCGTACCTGCAGCCAGTCAACAACTAGTTCAACATCATCTGTTCCCATTACTTGAGCATTATATTTTTTCGTCAGATCCTGGAGTGGTTCGGGGTAGCGGCGGTGTCGTACATGACGGCGCTGCCGCTGGCCCTGCTGGTGGAGCTGCCGGCACAGCGCCTGCACCGCGCGCTGTCCGCGCCGCGCCGGCCGCCCAAGCGCCCGCCCGCGCCGCCTCCCAGCGACGAGAAACCCTCCGATAAGGCTGACTTGTGAACATCTCATACACAGAGTAGTACAAAAGGAGTGTAAAAAATCTTCACTCAATTGAGAGATCATCGCGTCTATACTCTGCCATTGTTCGGCAGACTTCGACGCACGTCGTGTACACAACACTCCGTTCGCTACTGCTGCGTGTTTGTTCAATCTGCAGGGTTTTGGGTGGCTTGTTTTAAATTATTCTAGGCTGGACCTAGTCGGGTATTGGTTGGTTCCAAAATTGTGGCGCCCTCCCACAACTGTAGCAGTGAATTGTAACTAACAATCCTTTTCAAACCTACCACATCTAAATATAAATATTTATAAGTAGGTACTTATACACAGAAAATGAAGTATTTTGCTGCTGCTGGAAACATTATTTTTCATGTAGATTAGTTAAATAAAATGAATAAGTTAACTAAATTGACATGAACTCAAGCGTCACTGAAGCTTAATTTATTTTTTTCGAAAAAATCTGTAATATTTAGTGTAAACTAAGTATTAACAGAGTTTTCGAAATATCGTAACACATCACACAAGTTAGCGACGCCAAGCTATTTTGAACCTACTGTAATATAGTTAGCAGTTAGCCATATCAGGGTCCATGGTGCCCACAGCCACAGGGTGATTTGTAACAGTGCTTGTTGAACTGATTAACATACCTAGATTAAGTTAGAAATATTTACTATCCTGGAAATAGTCTCGTGAACATCTTGTTTATTGATTACATACATTTGCAGCTGTGCACAGGGGGTTAATTGCTGATTCTAGTGAACAGCCATATTGGTACCTTAGCGACCCTTAATATATTGTGATAGTAGATCGTAGCGTAAGGGCGCCGCCCGTGGTGAAAGACTTAACTAGCTGTGTGTAACAATACTGTAGGATTTCCTCTGAACTGATTCATAGGTGCACAAAAGGACAACATCCTCTCTGGGTACATCAAATGGCATTCAACTTGAACATGACATCTTATGTACTATATTCTTTTGCCATTACAGTTAAAAATGCAAAACCAAAGATATAAAATATAATGCTACCATTTTATTCTTGGCTATAATATCAGTCAACCCTGAATACATGATCAGAAGACTGGAAGTGTTTTTAGTGCACTTATGGTGTCAAATTCAGTTAAATAAATCTGTACATAATGATATTTCTATTGTTTCATTTCATTCCTCTAATCCCCTTCCAGATAAAGACATTGTTAATACGACAATCCTCAATGATTAATAAATAATTGATTGAATTACAGTATGTAGTATTTCAAATAGTTGTCATCAAATTAGAGGATGATTACTCAGAGTTTGTACTCGTATAGAACGGTTGTCTACAGGTTGGTTGCACGATGTCTGCCTTCTCATCTCCTCCTCCACATTCGATTCCACCAAAATAGTTTGCGGAACATTTGTACGCGCACTTCAGCAGTGCACGTACTAAGCTGGTATCGCGTTCAGCCTGTGTCCACCTTCAAGGCTGTGCGTAACTTTTGTTCGCGCACATTGCAGCACATTTGTGCGCGAACATTCTCACTGAAGTAAGTCTAGCATTGTGCGTGCACTCTGTCTGTACCAATGCACATTACGGTAGATGAAGGATACTGATACACCTAACATTCGACGCACTGAACCAACGACGTACGTGTGCTCTTCCTTAATCATTGTTACAGCTCTAACTTCTGGTGCAGGCAAATCACTCATTCTGTATGTGTCGTGGCCGATAGTTGAATGGGCCACATCATTATGCATATATGCCCAGGCACATCGTGATACACTGGCACTTCATAATTTGGCCGTAACTGCGCTGGCGCACCATTTAGGTTCAACCCTCAGAACAATAACTAAAGCATAGAAGGCGCTTTACGACATTTGAAGTGTACGCTGTCATAGACAAAAGAGTATTAGCTAGTGATGTGACTATGCATAAAATAAATACCGATATCGACTTCTTAGTTTATGGTATCGCTCCATAGCAATAAATCTAAAAATGCTAAGGTGAAATAAAGAACTCACTTCTGTCTGACTAACATATTTATTTTTAAACAGCATAAATTATAAAAAATTGAAATTACCAAGAAAACGCTTAAATAATTTTAAAAGAGCGATTGGCCCTGAACGATTCCCAGTTGTAACGTGCAATAGCGTTGATCCATTTTTGCCTTATATCAACATCGGACGGAAATCTGAAAGTGAAAAAAAATTATAGCCACACATGAGTTTAAATTGTTAAGTACACCATGAGCCACACGGATTTTTGACACTGTCATTTCATTACTCATACGTACGATTCGCTCACCCAAAACTACGTGTAAAGAAAAATAATGTAATAATTTGGATGACGCTATTTTATGGATATTGTATCGATAGTTTGTTTTTGCAAGCACTATTGCAAAAATTTATATGCCGATTTAAAATTTATAATTTCCATATAATCGAACTATATAATTGCATAAAATATTGATTTCAAAACACTCCCGTGTACACTTAGGTTAAATAATTTGAAATAATGCCAAAATAACATAAAATAAGAATGAAAAACTGACAAAATGACCATATTTGATTACTTACCGATGGAAGCTTATGATTTCCGCATCATTTTCTTTGCGGGATGAATGAGATTTACATCCCACTATAATGCAGGACATTATTTAATCTTTAAGCTTTGCGATTTACACTAAATCACTGTTATTTTTGTACTATTTTTACAAAAACACGTAAAACCAACGAAGCAGTTCAACTGGCATGCGCCCATAAGCATTATACGAAAAAATGCGATGAACAAAGTCATAGATAAAAACCTGAGACGTTAAGTAGCTTTTAAACTTAGTACTATAAAGGTAGCCAAGGTATCCAAATTGACGTTTACCTTTGTGACGATTTGCATTTTGAGCAACCTACATCTGTCTCTCTCTAATGCTGTTATGAGTATATAATAAAACAGAGACGACTATATTAGTTAAATTTAGCTTCCTTCTATGCTTTAGTTATTGTTCTGAGGTTCAACCACATTATAGGTTGTCGATATGACAGTGACAAGTGCATTTATAATAGTGATGATACAAAGAAAGCTGTATAAAAAAACCATTTCAACCAATCACTTGGTTGTCAATGACAACTTGTCAATTATGTATATTTCACAATTTTCAACACTAGATTAGGTAAGTCTGGTTACTAAAATATTTGTGAAGAATATGAAGTAGTGGTTGCAAACCAATGCTGGCCAGAATACTGGCACTATTGTCCTACAAAATTAAAAGGAGGTCATTATTTGAAAGACTTTATTCTGTATGCTACACACCAGTCTGGTCACAACTTCACACATTTACAACAGACTTCATACATTATTATCATCAGTGAGGTCCCCACACCACTGCACATTTCTAGATCCACTTAAAACTACCAGAACACTGCATACACAATATACAGTATAATGTATATTTTTGTTTTCCGCAATTTTTTTGGCAGGAAGTATATTTGGAAAGTCACTTTGATAATAATATGGCATTTCCAGCCAGGGCCAAACAACATGTTACACTGGTTTAAAATAAAAAAATTAGTTCAGTCAAGGGCTGAACTCTACTAACTTTATGCATTGGTGGCCCTGCCCAAAACAGCACTAAGATAGTGTGGACACACGGGACTTAAACTAAAATATAATAAAACTTAGAATAGTCTACTTAAAATATTATACTTAGGTATTATCACTGTTGTCACTCAGAGATACAAATGTAATTAGTGACAGGATCAACGTCTTGAGGGCCCCGAGCCGCCCTGCCAGCCGCCGCGGTGGCCCCCGCCCCGCCCGCCCGCCCGGCCTCGACCAGCAGCTGGGAAATTACAATTAAACATCAATTATATGGTTCACGTATGCTAATTGAACTGACAACAACATAATTCTTTCTTTGCTTTCCACTCATAAAACTTGGCAATAAATAAAGCGAACATTGGCAATAATCCTACAAAAATTGTCATTTTACGTGGTATAATTTATTATGTGTATTCACTTCGGTGTTTTAGGAACTGTCTTTTTCACATTTTCCAATAATCTACTGGGGAACTATTACAGATGCTTATTAAGACCCGCCCCAGCTTCACATGGCTGATGATGAATTTCCAGCAGACCTAGTACAATTATTATTTTTTTAAACTGCTGTACAGTTCTCAGTAAACGTTGGAAGCTGACTGGCGATGAACATAACAGTGAGAGGCAAAAGTACTTTGAAATGAAATGAATGAAAAGAGAACCAATTACTAAAATACGATTATTAATTCCAGTCAGTAAAATGATATTTCCAGTGTTCAGTACCCTGAGCACGAGTTTTCAGTATTTGAGACGTAAACTGGAACTTTGACAATTTCAAATTGACAATTTTCAAGGAAAAAATTAGTTCCTTCTTCGCACACCAGGGGCGCTGTTCCATTTTTTCATACAAGAAATGCTGTAAATACTGAGAATCCGCTGTAAAGTAAAAGAGTGAAAACTCGTGCACTCGTGTACAGGTTTGTTTCATTTTGTTTGTATCAGTGACAGTTGCATTTGTAATTTTACTGACTCGAATTAATAATCAAACTATAGTTCTTTTCACTTCAGATATGTGCAGTTTTTAAATGAGTTGACCTTCCAGAATAATACTACCACCACTGTGGCATGCTGCTGTCTATAGGACTGAGGTAAACCTTGAGACCAACAACTTCTCACATAAACAAGAATTAAGAAAACAATGTTTGATTCTTCAGTTTTCGTACACAGGCGTTCTTTCTAAATTTATTTACATACCGACGTCTATATAATACCTATATTACTAACCTTGTGCACGTAATATAGCACTTTTGCCGCGTCCGGCAGTTGGCTTATTCCCTTGACGTTTGAACATAGGGGCATTTTTCAACATGTCTGGTAATATCAGGAACCTTATTTTGGAGCCCCTGATGTATACATTCTCCAGCTGTGCAACTCGTCCGTCCCTGTATGTCACGGTAACGAGCGTCATTTGACAATTCATGTTATCCTCAGCCTCAATCAGCTTCCCGCGATAAACTTCACCGGTATTCGTTTCACAAGTCACTACATGACCCTCCGCTTCGTGAAGTACTTTAATAGGAACGCCAATCGACATCTTTATAGCACCAGCAGCACTAACACTCAAAATGAATAGCAATTTACCAAGTTTTAACCAGATGAAAATGGATTAAATTTCACAATTTGTTTTTGCAAAACCCAAAAGCTATTAAAGCTAACCAAACAAAACAACTATAGACATTATAGACAACATCATCAACTTTTTATAATTGTCATTTTCAATTTTCATAGACAATAGACTGGCGGCCGCGTTGTTGATCATTAAAGGCGGAAACACACTTACCTACGTGTCGTGGCGTGTCGTGACGCGCCAGAAGCATCCAGTTTCATGTACAATCGACAGAACGTGTTGCGACACGACATGACATGCAAATATGTCTCTAACCATAGTAAATATATGAAACCGGTATGCTTCTGGCGCGTCACAACACGCCGCGACACGTAAGTATGTTTCCACCTTAAATATATTATACAGACGCCAGCAGCAGGGCTATTGGTTAAATTGATTGTGGACCGGTAGTAGCAGTTCTTATCAGTGAAAAAACACAATCCCATTGTGTCGGTAACATACCTTGTAAGAGCGGTTTCACACTATGTCCGATCCGAATCCGATCCGAAACCGTGAAAATACGGTCCGTCGTCGTAGCCGTAGAAATATTTCTATGGTAATTTACACACTAAATCCGATCTCCATCATCCGATTTCTTTCCGTCATTATAGAATCTCCATTTCGGATAAGATTTTTGACAGACCGAAGTAGCCATAGTATTATTTGTATGAACGCTCGCACACTGCGTCCGAGTTGAATCAGAGCTGCGGACGAGCAGAGAGGCAGCGGGGCGTGCGGGGCATGCAGCTGGGTGACGTGAAGCGTCAATTTTATTCCAAAATATGGCTACTAAATTGCTTGGATTTGTATCAGAGATGAGAGTAGTGCGTAAGCAATATCCGAATTCGGTCCGTGATTTCTAGACCAATTTTTTCACGGGTTCGGATCGGATCGGACATAGTGCGGAACCGCCCTAACGGTGAACGGCTGCGCAAACCTGTTGACGATAACTCGGAGTCTTCCAAGTAATCGCCGTAATAATGAACACGCAATCGACGCCGCCTGTCTTAATTTTCTTTCTATTCTTATAATTTTTCGTTTTTAAAGAATTACACTTTTTCTTTTATGCATATTGTAACAATAACACTACACTATAGCACTTTTAAAATAACTTTTATTTTTTAACGAGCACGTGTGGAACGGCGGAGCACTAAAAAGCGAATGACACGAATTGCGAGCGCAGGATTCAAGTATAATAATAATAATATTTCACAGTAGACTAGACTACCCACAGAAAAAAAACAAATTAACTACTCTTAAAATAGTGTGAAATGGGACGTAATAGGCGTTAATACATGTTATGCTAATCTCGAGGACAAAGCCAGAATATAATACTTTTTAAATGGATACGAAATGATTATGAAGTAGCAAGAGACAAAAAAAAATACATTCAGATGGCTATTTAACGAAAGAAATAATAAAGGTGAAACCGCACTAGGCGGAACTGCACTGCAGCGGAATTGCGCGACACGACGAATGTCAGAAGCAGTACTATATCCTTTGTAGAGGCTAGCACTTGTAATACCTACTTAAAAATTACAATTTTAAATCCCAACTACAAGTAAATGTGTGTTTAATGTAGTAGAATCAAATTTCTAGCCTCTCAACTAAATCACTTTTTTTTCCTCTTGTAGATGTACCGCGGCGTCTTAGTTCTGGTTTTAGTATTATGCACTTGCATTGACGAATAATTTTCCATATTTGTTTTTTAGAATAAACTCAATTTTTATAACAAAATACGTGTTTGTTTTTTGTACAAGCTATACAGTAATCTGACTTATGGGACAAACGATCGCAGCGTCATCTACGAATAGCTTTGATTTGCCATCCCCATTACAAACAAACTTGTCTATGGCAATGTCCCAAAGAGGCGAAAAGAACCAAAAAAAAAAATGTCTATGGCAATATGTCATAGCAGTCACAATAATTCAATTTTTTTTTTCTAGTGAAAATAAGGGAAAAGTCGAAGAGTTGTATTGTTGGAAGCCTTTTTTGTTATTACATAAACATCAAGCTTACATCTTTACCTACTGTGAATAACGTGACAGCAAAAGGCCATGGCAGCAGAAGTGATGAAGGTTGAGGTAGAAATGGAGACGTGTTGCGTTTGCGGCGGCGGCGGCGAGCTACTGTCGCCGGAGGAACACGACGCGGGCGCTCCGCCAATGCAGGTGCCGCTGCGCACCATGTTAGTGCACCTCAACTCCAGCAAAGTAAGCAGAAAATCATATCTTAATAATGTTGGTTCAATTTAAAAGCAACTGTATAACCTATAATTTTAATGTTAGGCGGGAACCATCAAAGTATAAAAATGTAGGTATGTCAATATCATAAAACTGCAAGCACATAATAATTACGTGCTTGCACAGTTTTATGTTCAGTATCGGAGAAGCTTGGCACATCAAAATCAAACAGTATGGAAGCCTAAAATTCCTGATTCATTTCTCAGTAGATACTGTGACCAGAGGATAATTATGAAAACCTAGACCTCCCATGCGAATGGAAAGGGTAGCTTGTGCCCAAACTTGGTTGTCCATAATCAAATTTAAAGTATTTGCCAAAAGATGAGTGTGATTCCACAAATACGAAATGCAAAAGAAATAAACCAATTTATTTAGGGATGAAGCAGCAGTAACAAAGTATAGTGAAGGCACATGGCTGACTGTATGTTAATTTGGAGAAATGTTACTAAAATGTTTTAATTTTTCAGATTTATTAAGTAAGGGCATTACTAGAAAATGTTTAACAAAGGCGAAGAAAGCGCTGATACTGGTTATAAGTTCCTATATTGTTGTTGAATAAATTCTTTCACCAGTATATTTGGTCGGCAGGTGGTTCCCGAGGGGCGCTTGTGTGGTAGCTGCATCCGCCGCACATTGGAGTCGTATGAGTTCAGCACAGCACTTTCACAGCGAGGTGTACCCCCTCTCAGTGAAAAGATCAGAGCTCTGCGTAGAAGGTATGTACACTGCTGTCATAATAATTATACACACTGGAAATAAGGAAGTTAACTCTACATTAATGTGGCATACAAATTGGCTATCTAAAAAAAATAACAATTAGCTCTAAAAGAAACCTCAACTGGAGGCACGGGAGATATAATTTCACCAATTTATTGCCTGTTTGTCAGAATAATACTTAATTTAGCAATAGTTTTGAGTCATTTGTTAATAATAATCAATTATTTTGAAATGGTCTTTATCATTTAGAGTTGGGCTGATAAGACTATGACTTGTTATGTCCATACCTGAACAAAATTAGATCTGTGATAGAGGAGCAACCACTGACTAATAGGCTATTTGACAGTATCAATAAATTATAAATCTAATAAGTCCGTTATTTAGAGTTTTGAAAAATAACTAACACATAATTATGTTTTCTTATGTAAAATCAATGAATATTTACCAAGATATAATCAACATCAAGACTCGAGAGTGGGGGCTCGTGACATCAGAATTCAGTAAAAAATGTACTAAATTGTGCCGTATTGGTAATTTTGAAAGCATCATATCTCCGTCAATTTTGGTATGCGTAAAAAAAGAAAAAATATGGGTCAAATGTTATTTGATAATCTAACTGACGGATTAATTAGATTTATTTTGTTGAATAGCCTATTAGTAACCATTTGGTGTGGTTTGGCAGACTGCACGAGCTGACACAGAAGATCGACGTGTTCATAGTGGTGGGCGCGGCGGGCGCGGGCGGCGCCTACTGTGAGGAGGACATCATCATGGTGGAGCGGGACACGCTGGCAGCGGCAGCGGCGGCGGACGAGGACGACCTGGAGCGGGCCAGGAACGCGCGCGGCGACGAGGTCTACCAGTGCTCCGTGTGCCCGCTCTCCTTCCAGGTGAGTCACTGTACATCATGGTGGAGCGGGACACGCTGGCAGCGGCAGCGGCGGCGGACGAGGACGACCTGGAGCGGGCCAGGAACGCGCGCGGCGACGAGGTCTACCAGTGCTCCGTGTGCCCGCTCTCCTTCCAGGTGAGTCACTGTACATCATGGTGGAGCGGGACACGCTGGCAGCGGCAGCGGCGGCGGACGAGGACGACCTGGAGCGGGCCAGGAACGCGCGCGGCGACGAGGTCTACCAGTGCTCCGTGTGCCCGCTCTCCTTCCAGGTGAGTCACTGTACATCATGGTGGAGCGGGACACGCTGGCAGCGGCAGCGGCGGCGGACGAGGACGACCTGGAGCGGGCCAGGAACGCGCGCGGCGACGAGGTCTACCAGTGCTCCGTGTGCCCGCTCTCCTTCCAGGTGAGTCACTGTACATCATGGTGGAGCGGGACACGCTGGCAGCGGCAGCGGCGGCGGACGAGGACGACCTGGAGCGGGCCAGGAACGCGCGCGGCGACGAGGTCTACCAGTGCTCCGTGTGCCCGCTCTCCTTCCAGGTGAGTCACTGTACATCATGGTGGAGCGGGACACGCTGGCAGCGGCAGCGGCGGCGGACGAGGACGACCTGGAGCGGGCCAGGAACGCGCGCGGCGACGAGGTCTACCAGTGCTCCGTGTGCCCGCTCTCCTTCCAGGTGAGTCACTGTACATCATGGTGGAGCGGGACACGCTGGCAGCGGCAGCGGCGGCGGACGAGGACGACCTGGAGCGGGCCAGGAACGCGCGCGGCGACGAGGTCTACCAGTGCTCCGTGTGCCCGCTCTCCTTCCAGGTGAGTCACTGTACATCATGGTGGAGCGGGACACGCTGGCAGCGGCAGCGGCGGCGGACGAGGACGACCTGGAGCGGGCCAGGAACGCGCGCGGCGACGAGGTCTACCAGTGCTCCGTGTGCCCGCTCTCCTTCCAGGTGAGTCACTGTACATCATGGTGGAGCGGGACACGCTGGCAGCGGCAGCGGCGGCGGACGAGGACGACCTGGAGCGGGCCAGGAACGCGCGCGGCGACGAGGTCTACCAGTGCTCCGTGTGCCCGCTCTCCTTCCAGGTGAGTCACTGTACATCATGGTGGAGCGGGACACGCTGGCAGCGGCAGCGGCGGCGGACGAGGACGACCTGGAGCGGGCCAGGAACGCGCGCGGCGACGAGGTCTACCAGTGCTCCGTGTGCCCGCTCTCCTTCCAGGTGAGTCACTGTACATCATGGTGGAGCGGGACACGCTGGCAGCGGCAGCGGCGGCGGACGAGGACGACCTGGAGCGGGCCAGGAACGCGCGCGGCGACGAGGTCTACCAGTGCTCCGTGTGCCCGCTCTCCTTCCAGGTGAGTCACTGTACATCATGGTGGAGCGGGACACGCTGGCAGCGGCAGCGGCGGCGGACGAGGACGACCTGGAGCGGGCCAGGAACGCGCGCGGCGACGAGGTCTACCAGTGCTCCGTGTGCCCGCTCTCCTTCCAGGTGAGTCACTGTACATCATGGTGGAGCGGGACACGCTGGCAGCGGCAGCGGCGGCGGACGAGGACGACCTGGAGCGGGCCAGGAACGCGCGCGGCGACGAGGTCTACCAGTGCTCCGTGTGCCCGCTCTCCTTCCAGGTGAGTCACTGTACATCATGGTGGAGCGGGACACGCTGGCAGCGGCAGCGGCGGCGGACGAGGACGACCTGGAGCGGGCCAGGAACGCGCGCGGCGACGAGGTCTACCAGTGCTCCGTGTGCCCGCTCTCCTTCCAGGTGAGTCACTGTACATCATGGTGGAGCGGGACACGCTGGCAGCGGCAGCGGCGGCGGACGAGGACGACCTGGAGCGGGCCAGGAACGCGCGCGGCGACGAGGTCTACCAGTGCTCCGTGTGCCCGCTCTCCTTCCAGGTGAGTCACTGTACATCATGGTGGAGCGGGACACGCTGGCAGCGGCAGCGGCGGCGGACGAGGACGACCTGGAGCGGGCCAGGAACGCGCGCGGCGACGAGGTCTACCAGTGCTCCGTGTGCCCGCTCTCCTTCCAGGTGAGTCACTGTACATCATGGTGGAGCGGGACACGCTGGCAGCGGCAGCGGCGGCGGACGAGGACGACCTGGAGCGGGCCAGGAACGCGCGCGGCGACGAGGTCTACCAGTGCTCCGTGTGCCCGCTCTCCTTCCAGGTGAGTCACTGTACATCATGGTGGAGCGGGACACGCTGGCAGCGGCAGCGGCGGCGGACGAGGACGACCTGGAGCGGGCCAGGAACGCGCGCGGCGACGAGGTCTACCAGTGCTCCGTGTGCCCGCTCTCCTTCCAGGTGAGTCACTGTACATCATGGTGGAGCGGGACACGCTGGCAGCGGCAGCGGCTGCGGACGAGGACGACCTGGAGCGGGCCAGGAACGCGCGCGGCGACGAGGTCTACCAGTGCTCCGTGTGCCCGCTCTCCTTCCAGGTGAGTCACTGTACTTGTACTGGATTTACCGCAGTGTTGGCGCATAAAAGTTACTGTGAATTAGGTGCATAATAACATTTTTCATAAGTTTTGTTCTAAATAGGAAAATAAGAGAGAGAGGTGCCGGTGCCCATGGGCATAATACAGATATAGAAAAGTTAAGCTGCCTCACCATCAAAAACTGAACTGTACATGCAAGCATAAATGTCCAAACTACAATGTTCTGGAGTTTCTATCTGAGAAAAATATTAGTTGAATTGTTCCAGTCTTCATTAGATAATGAGACTGCTAGATAATGTTCTTTTTACCCGACTGCGCGACGCAAAGGAGGGTAATGTGTTTATCAGTCTATGTATGTATGTATGTATGTATGTATGTATGTATGTTTGTATGTTTGTTTCTATGTGGCGTTCTAGAGACCAAACGCGTAGGCCGATTTTGATAATTCTTACGTCAATCGATTCGTCTTAACCTTGCGAGTGTCACTAAAGACATTACAGTAATCAAAATTCACCACAGCGACAACCAGACGCCATATTGTCAAAATGAAAAAAATAAAAGTCGGTGAACTATGTCAAGTGGGGTGTCGTTGAATAGGTATTTTAAAATCATCTTTAGGTTTCTTTTATCATTTTTCATTTTAAGTAATAGTTTAGGATATATAACGATTTAAAGTTGTTTAACAAAACAATCATTCTCGCTAATTTTCTTACTTATTGATTTAAGTTTTTTTTTTCAAGTATAAACTATATACAAACAAAAAGAAAAACAGTGAACTAAAAATCGTAACTAAAAAGTGTTAAATAAAAAAAATAATTTAAAGAAAAACAAAAAACCCGACTGCGTAAAAACTAATTTTGAAAAATACATGAAAAAGTTAACTTATATAAAAACTAAAAAGAAAGAAACAAGCCCAACAGAACAGCAGGAAGAAGCAGAACAGAACGACTCACAGTCGGGGCCCATTAAAATTTTACCAATCAAATCTTCCCAAGGGGCCCCGACTGTGAGTCGTTCTGTTCTGCTTCTTCCTGCTGTTCTGTTGGGCTTGTTTCTTTCTTTTTAGTTTTTATATAAGTTAACTTTTTCATGTATTTTTCAAAATTAGTTTTTACGCAGTCGGGTTTTTTGTTTTTCTTTAAATTATTTTTTTTATTTAATTTTAATTTGCACATCCAATTTTAATATTTTGTACATATCCCAGCATAACCGGTGTAATGTTGAGGTGACCAATTGGTCAGCTTTCAATTGTCAAAAAAATTTTTTAAAAAAATGGCCACAGTTTGAGAATAGCGCTCTATCTAACAAACATAATATCTGTCAATAATTACATATGTATCATCATACCGACCGATTAGCCTATTGCCAATCCTGTCGAAGGTCTGTGAGAAAATTCTGCTTGCAAGGTTAAAACCAGCACTCCAGCAACTGAAGGTTATTCCAGACCACCAATTTGGTTTCCGCCAAAATCACTCCAACATTGAACAGGTCCATAGAGTTTGTGATAGGATCCGACGTTCGCTTGAACAGAAGGAATACTGTACTGCAGTTTTTCTTGATGTGCAACAGGCCTTCGACAGAGTGTGGCATAAAGGATTGCTCTGTAAAATAAAAACGTACCTTCCACACTCGTTCTTTGGACTTCTAAAATCATATCTAGAAGATAGAATATTTCAGGTCAAGGAGGGTGATGCCCGATCTAAGTTCTATGAAATTAAAGCTGGGGTTCCCCAGGGGTCAGTATTGGGACCTTATCTTTACACCCTCTTCACAGCAGACCTCCCACATTCCGACCATGTCACAACTGCTACCTTCGCAGACGACACTGCTATCCTAACAAGCCATGCTAAACCTGAGGTTGCTTCAGCCAACCTACAAACGCAGCTTAACAAAATAGACCAATGGCTAAAGAAGTGGAGAATCAAAGCCAGCTCTTCCAAATCTGCTCAAATAACTTTCACCCTCCGCCAAGGTAACTGCCCCTCTGTATCTTTGGCCAATGAAACTTTGCCACATGTTGACTGCATCAAATACCTTGGCCTCCATCTGGATCGGAGACTTACATGGAAACATCATATCAGAGCAAAACGCGATGAAACAAACCTGAGATTCAGAGACCTGTACTGGCTCCTGGGAAAAGCATCGAAACTATCTGTGGAAAACAAGTTGCTTGTATACAAGGTGGCAATCAAGCCCATCTGGACTTACGGCATCCAATTGTGGGGAAGCTCCAGTCACTCCAATGTAGAAATACTGCAACGCTCCCAAAATGGTATACTGAAAACCATCCTCAAAGCCCCATGGTTCATAACCAATGCCGAAGTACACCAGTTCTCAAACCTGCCTACAGTTCGAGAAGAGATTGCAAATACGAGCTCTAAATACAAAGCCAGATTAAGGACCCACCCAAATGTGTTAGTGAAAAGGCTACTCTCTAGCAACCCACCAAAACGTCTGAAAAGGGCACATATCCTGGACCTAGACAAATAAAGCTAAACCCGGCACTGGAGTCATAAGGACGGAATTTAGAAAGAGTAGTGCACTCGCTGGACTGCACACTCGATAGCCAGATCTACCAACACATCCACTTATAGTATATTACTGATTGTGGATAATCGAAGACCAAAAAAAAAATAAAAAATAATTACATATGTTAACAAATAAACACTATTAGAATAGCGTTTACTTGTTACTTTTGGTTAAGTACAAATTATTGACGCGCTATGACAATAAATTGGTCTTTTATTTGTAAAATTGTGGAAACACTTATTGTATTGTATAACGGACTGGTATCCGCAACTCCACGTCATATGCGCATATTTTGCGTTCGGGTGGGAAAGAAATCATTCGATCCACCCCATCTCCCTGAAGAAGGCCAGCAGCGCCTTCGTGTTGCCGACGATCTCGCGGAGAGTACCTGGGTTACCGAAGTACTTTGCCCTGTATGTAGCAATCTCAGGGCAGTGTAGGAGCACATGAGCTGCTGTCTCGTCCTCCGCCATACAGGCTCTGCACAGGGGGCTGTCTGTGATACCTAGGACAAAGAGGTTTTTATTAAAGGAGCCGTGTCCCGTCAGAGCGGCTGTCATTGTTCGTAGCTGCTGTTTGGATAACCTGAGCACTAGTTTGGTGAAGCGGCTTTTGATGGCGGGTAGTGCCTCCTTGGCTTGTCTGCACTTACCCTGATCCTGCCACAGGCAACGGTGTAAATTACCTGTGCGTTCCCAGACCAGAGTACGTATGTAACCGAAGGGGAGTGGCACTATAGGTTCGGGTCCCACCGCTGTCAGACTAGATCCCCTTCGAGCGAGTTCATCCGCTGCGTCGTTGCCTCGGGAGTCGCTGTGTCCTTTGATCCACTGAATGTTTATTTTGTTGTGCTCACCTACCTGGTTTAGGCTCTGGTGGCACTCGTATATTAGTCCAGAGTTAACTGTGTGGCTATCAAGCGCCAGCAGAACGGCCATGCTGTCTGATAGTATGCGAATTGGCTGCGACCGCTGCCGCCGCCAGAATGATGCCCACGCATTCTGCTTGGAAAACTGTGTTCTGGATCCCCAGTGATTTGGTACCGCTCTACCTGTTTTAGACCCGTCCGTGAAGATCCGTAGCTCCGCCGGGGTCAGCCCCTCGCAGCGGTGGTCCTTATGGAGTTGGATTTTGTATTTCTTATCGAAGATAAACTGTTTGGGTACTCAGTCTTTAATTGCCTTTGCCATTGGAAATTCCTCATAAAGTCCTTGTAATACCGAGGTGTGTTATGAGTCTCCCTCTTACCCCAGAGTTGTATTGTTTCGAGACGGACCGCCGCCAACGTCGCTTCTTGCTGTATGAACAGGTGCAGCGGAGGGAGGCCCAGCACGGCTTCCAGAGCTGCCGTAGGCGTAGTCCTCATACAGCCTGTAGTCGCCATGCAGGCCAGTCTTTGTATTTGTTGTAACTTGTTTGAGGCGGTGGCTAACCTGGTACGAGGCCACCAGACCACGGCCCCGTAGGTGATCATGGGTCTAATGACTACAATAGATCCATAGTATGATTTTGGGGGAGAGGCCCCATCTCTTACCTATCATTCTCCTGCATTGCCAGAAGGTGATGCAGGCCCTGTTTAGCTTTTTTTCAAGATGGCTACTCCAGTTTAGCTTACTGTCCAGGATGACTCCTAGATATTTGACCTCGTTGGCTAACTGGAGCTCCGTTTCAAATAGTTTTGGTAGACGAAACGGTCCAAGTGATCGTTTTTGGGTGAATATTACCAATTCTGTTTTCGAGGGATTTACTGAAAGATCGAAGTCCCTGCACCAGCGCACTACTATCCTTAGCGCTTGTTGCGTTAGGTTGCAGATAGTCCCGGTGACCTTCCCCGAGATGAGGATGGCGAGGTCATCTGCGTACCCAATTGTGTAGAAGTGGCATCCGTTGAGCCTGGTGATGAGGTCGTTGATCACCAGGTTCCAG
This sequence comes from Agrotis exclamationis, assembly GCA_950005045.1. NCBI lineage: Eukaryota > Metazoa > Arthropoda > Insecta > Lepidoptera > Noctuidae > Agrotis > Agrotis exclamationis. The sequence goes on from OX465437.1 coordinate 20,672,773, forward strand.
AGGAGTGGAGAGAGTACCCCCCTCTTGGGGGCATCCTCTGGCTATCATGACTACCTGCCGTTCTTCTTCAAGGCGAACCACTCGTTTGCTTAACATATTAGTAATCCAGTCCACCAGTACCTGTTCAACTCCGTGTCTGCAGAGGGCGGCGGTGATGCTGGAGAAGTTTGTTTTGTCGAAGGCTCCTTCGATATCAATAAAGGTGCCCAGGCAAGTGGCTTTTTGATGTATCGCTTCCTCAATCCGGCCGACCACCAAGTGGAGAGCGGACTCAGTCGACTTACCCGAGCTGTATGCATGCTGATTTGCATGAAGTGGTATTGTTTTCAAGGCCCCATCCCTCAGCTCTCTCTCGCATATCTTATCCATAGTTTTCAGGAGAAAGGAGGTTAGGCTGATTGATCGGTGGGATTTGGCGTTGGTGTAGTCACTCTTACCTGGTTTAGGTATGAATATAACTTTCACTTCCCTCCATGCTTTAGGAATATATTTGAAGGCCAGACACGCTTTCATAATGGGTACAAGTCTCTGTGCGACAGCAGTGCCTCCCCACTGTAGCAGTGCTGGAAAGATACCGTCCGGGCCAGCTGCCTTGAAAGGATGGAAGCACTGGATCGCCCACTGAACTTTCTCCAGCGTGATGACCTTGTGGGTATAACGCCAATCATTATCTGATGGTGTTTGGTTGACATCGTTCCAGTTGATTACCTGTGCGAAGGCGCATCCCGGGAAATGAGTTTCTATAAGGACGCGCCTCGCTTCTTCTGGTGATGTAGTGAGTGTGTTGTCAGGCTACCGGAAAGTGACGGTACCAGGAGTGTCCTGCTGCGCCAGTATTTTCCTTACCCTGTTTGCTTGCTGACAAGATTCAATGCTACCGCAGAATTTGCGCCATCCCATGGAGCGTCTGAATCTGATGCATTTTTTTGTAGCTGAATTTGGCTGCATAGTACACGTCCCAATCCTCATCAGCACAAGTGTTCATTGCTCTATTGAGCGCTTTCCTTACCTCGCCGCGTTTGCGGTCCAGCACTCCACCATGGTTGTTTACCTGGTGTTTTTGGCGGAGTGGTTTCTGGGCATGCGGCTTGGTAGCTGTTTAATAGTGATGATGTGAGGTCGTTCATGTGTTTCTCAATCTGTGTTGGCCCCTCGTACATCCTCAGATCGCTGCAGGGTGCGAGTTTGGTTGTAAGGTGGCGTGTATAGGCAGCGCGGTCTGTTTTCCGCGGATTGCGTCTTGGTAGCACTGGTGATGCACAGGTCTAGATATCAAAAAGGATCCACCTGTGATCTGAGCAGGAGACCTCCTTGGAAAAATTCGAACCGCAAGCAGGATTTGAATCTGAGAACTTCGGATTCAGTACATTTTTTCATAAGAAATGTCCGAAATTATGTTTCATTTTCAACAGCAACATAAAGATATTTAGTTATTTTGATAAAAACAATACTTAGTACAACAAAAAAAGAATTAATTAAATCGGACTTGTAGTTCCAGAGATATGGGAACACAAACTAAATCAGTCGATGTCTACTCCAAGCCGTTGAGGAGTTGTACCTTCCATCATCAGCTCATCCACCTGAGACGATGATTATCAGATGCAAATACTTGAACAGATTTAGAAAATATATGAAAATGGTACTATGTGCCTGTAAAATATGAAGGTTGCCCTCGATTTCCCTGGGATTCCATCATCAGATCCTGACCTGATGATCATGGGACCAATCGGAAAGTATACCCTTTCAAACAAAAGAAAAATTTTCCAAATCGGTCCAGGCGTCTTCGAGAAATCGGGGAACATACATAAAAAAAAAAAAAAAAAGATTCCGACGAATTGAGAACCTCCTCCTTTTTTTGAAGTCGGTTAAAAACTGTTAAGGGTTCATTCATTAGCCCAGTATTTAGGTGTTATACCCTACATATTACAATTTATTTTTGTCGGTCAACAACCATTATGTTGTACTAGCTTCCGCCCGCGACTCCGTCCGCGCGGATGTCGGTCTTCGCGTGGATGGTTTATTTCTCCATTTTGAGTAACTCTGACAATGACATCTTATAAATATCTATTGGACCCAAATACGGCTAAGCCTATAATAATTAAGGAGATCTATTGAGCTACCGCTGTTGAGCTCGCGTTCTGTAGTAAGTTTTTTTTTTATAGTAATTCCGACCTTGTATTTACAAATAACTGATCGGAACAGTAATCAAAAAGGTCGCGCTGAAAAGCACGGTTTGAAATTACACGCATACAATATTAATTCCACGGACGACCGCTCGCCACACTGGACACGTCCGCTCGCATCAAAATTCAGAATTTATATGGATCGCGCGGCGCGGAACGTGGCTCCTTATATAGGAGTCGGGGAGGCGTGGTCCGCGTGTGCCGCAAACGGTTCAAGCCAAATCCGACTTTCGGCGCTACAGGTTACGGCGCTGAATCCACTGCGGGTAATGCAACGTGTGTTCGCGGTTCTACAGAACAACGTCTATGAATAAAACTCAAAAATAAGATTTTTAAGGGATGTTAGTCACCGTTGCCGGCACGAAGAGAAGTTCGGTTCCTTGACAAAGATTTATTGTCCACAACGTACAAATTTATATAAAATAGGACAAGTCCCGACCACCTTTTCCCAGGGAGGACGAAGGCAGGGGTTTTTGGTCCTCTAAACCGAATATAACAGAATTGAATTACTGTTTAACTTTATGATAAAACTTAATAGCCGAGTCTTGTGTAGCTATTCCAATTAGGACGTAGCCCGCACAAGTGCACTGCTAGTTAAGTTACACAGAAAAATAATAAAGTCGCGATAGTCATTAACTCTCGGAGAATCTTAACACCGCGATTCAGAAATGCGCGTCATAGGCACAACGCCATCTAGTGGTGAGTGGTGGAACCTTTTTAGAAATCAATGGAGGCAGGCGTGGCGTAATGTTCTACTTGATAATAGGTGTCGCCAGTGGTTCCATAATAAGGTTTGTTACAGATTTTTTTTTCTACGTATTTTTCCAGGATAAAAAGTATCCTATTTTATGCCCAGGATAATAAGGTATAATTATACCAAGTTTCATCGAAATCGAACCGTTAGTTTTTACGTGATGCCTGCATATACAGACAGACAGACAGACAAAATTTTTTTTAATCACATATTTGGGTTTGGTATCGATCTAGCAACACCCCCCGCTATTTATTTTTTCAATATTTTCAATGTACAGAATTGACCCTTCTACACATTTATTATATGTATAGATTAAAAAATAACAAAAATGAATTTAAATAACGAACAAAATCCATAATGCAGCTAACAGGATTGTTTTTATTTTTTTTTAAATGACGTTTGAACTGGTGTATTCGGCAGCGTGTGGCAGAGTACCGCGCGCACTCGGCGACGCACGCGGCCGACTCACTGCACTCGTGTTGGACGTGCGGCGCTCAGTTCACCACACGAGCAGCGCTCAGGGAGCACGCGGGTGCGGCGTGCGGCGCCGTGCTCAGCTGTGCGCTGTGCGGCCGACAACACGCGCACGCCGCCGAGCTGCGCAGACATGAGGCCGCGTGCGCGCCGCGCTGTCCCGCCTGCGGTACGTACAACACACACACACACACACACACAACACGCGCACGCCGCCGAGCTGCGCAGACATGAGGCCGCGTGCGCGCCGCGCTGTCCCGCCTGCGGTACGTACAACACACACACACACACACACACAACACGCGCACGCCGCCGAGCTGCGCAGACATGAGGCCGCGTGCGCGCCGCGCTGTCCCGCCTGCGGTACGTACAACACACACACACACACACACACAACACGCGCACGCCGCCGAGCTGCGCAGACATGAGGCCGCGTGCGCGCCGCGCTGTCCCGCCTGCGGTACGTACAACACACACACACACACACACACAACACGCGCACGCCGCCGAGCTGCGCAGACATGAGGCCGCGTGCGCGCCGCGCTGTCCCGCCTGCGGTACGTACAACACACACACACACACACACACAACACGCGCACGCCGCCGAGCTGCGCAGACATGAGGCCGCGTGCGCGCCGCGCTGTCCCGCCTGCGGTACGTACAACACACACACACACACACACACACACAACACGCGCACGCCGCCGAGCTGCGCAGACATGAGGCCGCGTGCGCGCCGCGCTGTCCCGCCTGCGGTACGTACAACACACACACACACACACACACAACACGCGCACGCCGCCGAGCTGCGCAGACATGAGGCCGCGTGCGCGCCGCGCTGTCCCGCCTGCGGTACGTACAACACACACACACACACACAACACGCGCACGCCGCCGAGCTGCGCAGACATGAGGCCGCGTGCGCGCCGCGCTGTCCCGCCTGCGGTACGTACAACACACACACACACACACACACAACACGCGCACGCCGCCGAGCTGCGCAGACATGAGGCCGCGTGCGCGCCGCGCTGTCCCGCCTGCGGTACGTACAACACACACACACACACACACACAACACGCGCACGCCGCCGAGCTGCGCAGACATGAGGCCGCGTGCGCGCCGCGCTGTCCCGCCTGCGGTACGTACAACACACACACACACACACACACAACACGCGCACGCCGCCGAGCTGCGCAGACATGAGGCCGCGTGCGCGCCGCGCTGTCCCGCCTGCGGTACGTACAACACACACACACACACACACACAACACGCGCACGCCGCCGAGCTGCGCAGACATGAGGCCGCGTGCGCGCCGCGCTGTCCCGCCTGCGGTACGTACAACACACACACACACACACACACAACACGCGCACGCCGCCGAGCTGCGCAGACATGAGGCCGCGTGCGCGCCGCGCTGTCCCGCCTGCGGTACGTACAACACACACACACACACACACACAACACGCGCACGCCGCCGAGCTGCGCAGACATGAGGCCGCGTGCGCGCCGCGCTGTCCCGCCTGCGGTACGTACAACACACACACACACACACACAGTTCACCACACCAGACTCACAACAGCACTCCTCCACAGGCCTGCTGCTGTCAGACCGCACAGCGCTGTCTGCTCACGCTGCAGCGCTGCACGGGCGCGGCTCCCGCGCTCCTCACGTGTGTCCGCAGTGTTTCCGCACGTGCGACACTCCCGAGCTACTGTCTGCACACTTGCTACGTCACCGGCAGGCCAAGCAGTTCGTGTGCGGGTACGACGGCTGTATCCTGCGCTTTGGAACCAGGTACGTTGCGTATACATTTCTTTTTTGTAAGTATTATGAATGTAAATTGTAATCCACGTTGTTGCTACAGGAGCAACTTGATGGCGCACATCCGCAAGTGCCACACGAGCGAGGCCCCGCCCGACGACCCCGCGCCCGCGCCCGCCTCCGCGCCCGCGCCCGCGCCCGCCACGTCCACCTGCGACGAGTGCGGACGCACGTTAGTAAACTGTTTTTATTTGTATGCGTATTGTACACCTTGAAGCTATTAGTATTACTTAAAGTAATAATCTTGTACAGAGTCCTTACCACGAGCTCTTAACACGATCCAGTTTAGGTTGTGGGAAAGAGACAGAGCTATACAAGTCGTCTAGCGACATCTCTAACGCCACAGCCTAAACTGGATCGCGTCAAGAGTTCATGGTAGGCCACCAGATACTGTAATTGCATCACTGTGAAGTTTTTTGGGCCATGTGATACTAGAATAATAATATTAGTGTTCTGTACTGTTCCAGGTTCGGCTCAGTGGCCGCCATGAAGCGACACGCGCGCGTACATCGTCCTGTGAGACACTACCAACAAGCCGCACTGGTACCTACACATCTTCTTAATATATATAAATCTCGTGTCACAATGTTTGTCCTCAATGGACTCCTAAACCACTTAACCGATTATAATAAAATTCGCACACCATGTGCAGTTCGATCCAACTTGAGAGATAGGATAGTTTAAATCTCAAATTATAGTCGCAATTTTAATTTATTGCTAATTATTCCTAATATAGTAGATATTGTACCCGTGCGAAGCCGGGACGGGTCGCTAGTTTATTTATATATTTACCTTACAATGAAGCTGACTTCATGCAAAAAATAGAGTCAGGTCATTCATAAACAGTACAGTTGGCGAATGTTCTCATTATTTTATTGACTGTTTGCCCTCTGTTATGTTGCAGGAAGAAGGCAACGAGTCGCAGGATGGAGAGGACATGGAGGGCGAGGTGGAGTACCTGGAGATGGAGGAGCTGGACGAGCTGCAGTACCGCGGCCCTGGCGAGTACGGCCCCGGCCAGTACGACCACGACCAGTTCGACCACAAGCCCGACATCGACCACATGCAATGAACACAACTCAAGCGCACATTTCATGCAACATTGCTTGCGTTCATTTTAAATCTATTAACAGTGAATATGAAACATACATGTTACACACATCATGTTTGATATCCATTTTCTATCACTAAGATAATATTTTGTTTTCATTTAGTTAAGATGATATGTATGTTTAATCTATTGAAGGCCATGTACCAACGGCTACACATCAAGCTATACAAATCCACTTTACCGTTCTTTGTGTGGAAAAGTCATACAAAGCGAGAGCCTTTGTATGACTTTTTCACAATCAACGGTCAGGTTATACTGGTTTTGCATAGCTTCATGATGTGTTATAGCCGTGTGTCACCGGCCTTTTAACTGGGATCATACTGCTACACTTCAGTATATAGCTAATTCTTATGAGCCCTTATTTGCCTAATAGCCTTAATTGTACAACTATCAATAATTCCCTTCGTCGTAATACGATATATATTTACATGTATTTAAGCCAATTATAAAGACTTTCGACTAAGTGCCTGTTATGGTCTTTAACCTAAAAGATGAATGTATGAAAATAAGTTAAAAAAATACACCCAATTATAAAGGCCGTGCGCTGCGTTAAGCGGGTGTCCGTCGCGGGGACCCGCGCCGTGCTCCGTCGCGGACAAATTTAACACGTCGCGGACGCCCGCGACGGTCTCCCGCCTCTCATGTGTAGATTGTTGTGAGGAGAATTTAACGCAACGGCGCTCACTGATTTCCTAGAAACATCTCCGCTCGCGTGCTCCGTCACACGGACACCCGTGGTCGACCCGCAGCACGCAGCGCTGATCATAGAGATTACATGAAACAGCACGCCACGCGGGCACCCGTGACTGACGGCCGACCCGCAGCACGCAGCGCTGATCATAGAGATTACATGAAACAGCACGCCACGCGGGCACCCGTGACTGACGCCCGCTTAACGCAGCATTTCTTGAATCTATTGATCGAGTTCCAAACAAAAATCTATGTTTTTGGAAAAAGAATTGGATAAAGTAACTGAAATATTTTTAAGTAACAATATAAGTTTCTTTTTTATTTGAATTGGCAACAATCGCAAGTTATCCATCTTGAGTATGATAACTTCGAATAGGCGTATTGAAATAAATTACTGTGTAAATGTATGCAGGTAGTAATTATATTAGGTAGTAGTTAGTATAGTTTCAAGACTTTTTTATATCCTAAATTACTATTATAATTATTGTAAAAAATAAATACTATAAAATAACATTTGTGTTTATTGGCATACAATTCACTGCATCCGCTAGGAAAGCAGGGAAGGTAATGCCAACAATATATGGGTACATGTGCTAACATGTACCTACCCATAATTGTTAGCATTGCATTACCTTCCTGTACCCATCTCTTGTTAACAGGGATGGTAATTCTAACAATAGATGGGTACATGTTAGCACATTTAGTCATATATTGTTAACATTACCTTCTTTTGTTGGGCTGTTCCCATAAAGGAAAACTCATACAACTGGTATCTTTCATAGGATGTTGATTGAAACAGCAAACTTTAATAACAATACTTTATTATAACATTATAATACTAAATAATAATTGTGGAAAAATACTTTAATGTCAACTAACAATATCACAATAGGTTGGGTGAAGGTCGCTTGTGACTAGTATGTTATCACATGCATTCAATAAATATTTGTCGTTTGAGCTATAACAACACATTTTGCGTAACTGCTCTGTAGAGGAGATCAGGGAGGGAAGAGAGTCCCCCCCCCCTCCGAGATCAAATCCGCAGTTGTGGTAGACGGTATAAGTGTGTGTTTACATGGAGTGCTATATCTCAGACACACTGACGATGTCTGTGTTATGGTTTTCCTAGAAAGCAGAACCATTAATTAGTCTTTTTAATATCACAATATAGTGTTTTGATAGTGTCATGAAGAATATCAACTCATTTTACCACTGTTACATTATTGCGCTGCTTTCTAAAGAAAACATCTGCTGGTCTGTCGCACTCATGGTCAGTCCGTCACCTTCCCGTCGCCGTAACTGTGGTCGGGCGGTGCGTCCTGTGCGGTCGGCTTGGTGCGACAGATGAGTGCGACACGTCGTTGTCGTGGCAGCTTGTCGCCGCGCCACACACTGTGCTCCCCGCCCAGCACCGCGTGTGTGAAGTCGTAGCGCGCCACGCCTCTGGAACATACGATATTCACATAACTTGCTGACACCTAAACACTGAGTCGCATCGGTGTACAGATGGATAGTTTCATCCAGTTACTAATGTCAAGAGGGAGTGTAGTGGAGTGGGTAGTGAATGCTCACTTCATGATGTAGAGCGCACGTCGCTGCAGCAGTGCGTTGACGGCCATGTGTGTGTGCTCGCAGTGTACCAGCTGCATCACGGCGCTGGACACCAGACACAGGCCGGCGATCACGTCGCCGCAGAACTGCACACACATTTTGTTATCAACTTTTATTTTTAATTTTTTAAGTAAAGCTCATTGCTCTACACTAGGAATTTATCCATACTGGTATCTTTGAAAACCAATTCCTGTACTACGACGGCGACGTCAAATTTTCTGCATTTTCACTATCACACATTTTAATAAACACTAAAGGTGAAACCGCACTAGGCGGAACTGCGCAATACGACGCTTTTCTTTGCCCCGCAGTTCCGTTGCCGCTTAGTGCGTGATGTCTCGTATAATTTTATATAAAGAATATTGTGACGCGTCGTCGTGTCGCGCAGTTTCGCTGCAGTGCAGTTCCGCCTAGTGCGGTTTCACCGATTCAGAAACATAACTCCGACAAACGTTTCTCCGCTGAACGATTCGCCGAAACAACGATTCATTCCTGGACCGTTCGACGACAGAATCTTTCCACGACGAACGTTTCGCCGACAGAACGATTAAGTCATGAGTATTGTGTTTTAAGAAGTATTGTATAAATGAAGCCATCGCGGGGCTTCTATTTCTATGTTCAGTCAGGGTTTAAAGGAACCTAACTAACCGAACCTCGGGCTTAAGAAATGGCGTCCTATTGGCGCTTGTGCTACGTTAGTATTGTATTAAGTTGCCTTAAGTGTGTGATTTCCCATCATACCTCGCGTCCCCGTCTTATACACTGTTCCCCTATTATAATGTTAAAACATGTCTTTGTCGACGAATCGTTCTTCGGTGAAAAATTTTGTCGTCGAATCGCCTATGAATGAATCGTTGTGTCGGCGAATCGTTCAGCGGAGAAACGTTCGTCGGAGTTATGTTTAAGTGTGGGTTTCACCTTAATTATTATCTACCGAAACACAAACGTATTATGGCGCCAAAATTCCCGTTATCACCGCACATGCGCCAAAGCGCGCGCAGCCACAGATAAAAATTTAAATAGATGTATTTATGATCTGTAATCTGTATCACTATGAAAAAAAATTTATATAGGTAACATTATTTTGTTAGAGAAACTGCTGAATACCAAGTAACAATGGTTTTTAGACTTGAAAGCCTATAATAATACTTACTCTGACGGCGTCGACGTGCGGCTTGATGTGTCCGGCGGCGGCGAGGTCCAGCACGTGCACGTGCGGCAGCGCGTCGTGCGCGCGCGTGCTGAAGGCGAGCGCGCGCACGCGGCTCAGTACTGCCTCATTCTCAGCCGACCACTGCTTGTGCTCCGTTTCACGGAACCCTTGGATTGCCTGTCACACAGATTTTTATTACATTTTCAACAAACAGCTAACACAAAATGGTTGTACGAAGAGAGTTCAAATGAAAAACACAGAAATGATAGTTAAAAGATGGAAAGCATGGCACTGGCACCTTTACTCCCATCTGTCACCTTCAAGCTTGCCACCGGTGTGGTGGTTGACTCTAACAATTTTCCTGGTGGTCAGTTGCAACTATTTAGTTTCATCTGCACCCTTATTTTACAAAACCTTTTCACACTAATGATAATTGAAATTAATAATTAATAATAAAGCCATTTATTCCAAACCTTTACAATATTTGTTTTAGATACTAATTAGTTTGCAAAATGTCTCTACGTTCAGTGTGTCTTATGGCATAGGCCTCCTCCAACTCCTTCCACTGCTTTCTATCTGATGCCACTCTTTGCCAGAGAGGGCCCAGGGTCATTTTTAAGTCGCCCTCCCATCTTCTCATTTTGCGACGTCTACTCCTGGTCCCGTCTCTAGGGTACCACTCTGTCACCTTTTTAATTATAATTGAAATTAGTATAACTTAATAATAGTTGTCTAATAATAAATTATTAAACCATCAGCTGAGGATGATAGAATAACAGAACAGCCAAAGATAAAGTATATCCCAATTTTTATAGTAATAAGATGGTGTAGTACCAGTACTAACATTATCCCAGTGATCAAATTCATATCTCATGCGGCGCAGCACGGGCTCCAGTTCCAGCAGCAGCGAGTTCTCCTCGCGCTCCGTGATGAACTCGGGGTACACCTGCATGTCGCGCAGCACAGCGCTGCGCAGCGCGGCCGAGTCGCCCTCCTTCCACGTCGGGCTGACCTCCACCAGGCTGGGGTCACCTGTCCACAAAATATTTGACCTTATGTTTCAGTTTTCTTCCCCTGTTCTTCTACAGTTACCAAGTTCTGGAAGTGAGTACTTCCATAGTTCTTGTACAGCGGCTTGGTTTTATTGGGTCTGTAGTTTTAAGTCAATATACATGAAATTTAATTTATCTTATCTTTTTCTCTAAGTAAGGCCATGTATCGATTGAATAAAATTATCGCTCAGAGTTCAGACGTAACCGTTTAGGTTAGAAAATATGAATTACGATATGTACATCATATCCGAATTCTTTTTTGTTAAAATGAACTTTGATTATTTAGAAGAAAATAAGTATAATAATTTAAAAAGACCTACGGAGTGCTACCCTATCATCTGTCTCCATCATGCTGCTAATCCTGCGAGGAAATCCGATGCATGACTTCTTGTATTTACAGGTTTTCAAAAAACTAAATGTTAATAAACGCATTTTTTTGCGTAACTGCACAAAACTTTGTTCCTCCAAAATAACACAAAATAATTCCTAAAAAATATTTTGTTTTGACAAGCCGTGACTGTAAGGAATAAGGATTTTATGTCTATGGTAAGCATAGACATTATAATCCTATGGACTGGAAATACCTACACCAAAAACGTGGATACCTACAAGTTCGCATGGCACATAAAATGGCGGCCAATGCTAGGGTTGTGCCAATCAAGAAACATAGTGTTACTGTAACGAGTATGGATACTAGTATCCCTAGTACTTTTAGGATTACATAATAGTATTACGACTAGATACCATGATTAAATTATAATCCATGTAGTTACGTAAAAAAAATGAAAATTTTCACATTTGCGCTATTGCTTGTAATTAAATATTATACATATATTTATGTGTTAGCGTTAATTTAAAAAAATTGACGATTAATTCGGATTGTACAGGTAAACCTTTGGACTTGTTAATTTGTCTTTTTAAAAAGTCTTTTGGTCCCGTCAAGTCTTCTATCACAACAGCCTTCAAATCAGCAATTTTTTTTTCCTTCGTATTATTTCATTGAGGCGTTTAATTGTTTTCTGTTGATTGACGTATTTTTCTTTAAAGGCTTTAATTTTTCCAGTTTGTAAAACCTGTAATAGAAAAGATAAATAGTTAAATCAAATCAATTTTATTTCAACTAGGCCAATAATTACAGGCACTTTTGAATGGTCAAAAGACATAAAAATAAATCAGTACAAAATTGTTATGGTGCTACAGTTCTAGTCACAAGACATAATAACTGTGAAAGTACCGTAGGTGCCCATTCCAGAGCGAAGATCTCTATGGAAAAGAACGGACAAGAAACTCCATGGACACTCTTTTAACACTCAACGTAGCAAGTTAAGTGTACAGCTAATATTAAAAAATAATAATAATGAAAAATTAAAATAGACCGTGGCAGCTAAGAGATGATCAGTCCCATCTGACAGCGCCTTTTCACGAACATGCCAAATGTATCAGCACTATTAACCAATAACTTAACAATGCACCGTTAAAAAATAATTTGCATATTGCATTTTATTGCTAAAAGTTCTTTTCAAGTGACAGTTGACAAGTCTTTGACAGATTGCGGCGCTTGATGTGCTGCCGTCTGTTTGTCAGAAAACGGTAAAAAATTCAACATCTACATACCTCTTTGGGCACTGTTCCCACAAATTGATGGGTCAACTGCAATGGTGCCTCCATTACACTAGATGGTTCATCTATTACGGTAGATGGTTGCTTTATTACAGTAGATGTACAAGAAACATCAGATTCTTGAGTGTTGCTTGTTTCACAGAATACAAATGACTCTGGAAGTTGTTTTTTGTTGGATGTCTGAAAAAAAATATGAAATATGCATTACTATCCATATAACTTAGGCTAAAAAACCAGGCTGTTATTTAACAATCATTTTAATACACACTTACCGAAAATATTGTAGGTACAGAGTTCTCATGTAACCTAATAACATCAAGTGTTCTGTTAAAACATTTTTCTACAAAGTGAAGTGAACACATAAGCCAGTCTTTACTTCGAGAACAAATTTTTTCGTCACTGATAGAGTCCAACCATTTTTTCTTCAATCTTTCATTTTTGGGAAACCTATAAATGATTAGTATTTTTTTATCAATATATCATTTGGTAACAGTTTCAGTGTAACGAAGGACTAGTATCGGGAACTATTACAGCAACGGTACAACACTATTATTATTGTAAACAAACAAACGAAAATAAGAAATGAAAAATATTATCTGTAGGACGGAAATAAACCCAAATATTAATACTCTAACCATGAAAACAAGGTCACATAGCGATTTCTTTACCGAAATTGTTCTATTTCATGTAGTTTTGCATGAAAACGTGTTACTAACCTGTACAAAGTCAATTCAGGCTGATTTTTCTTTTTCCTGGCATGACAAGACACAATGGAACACCCAGGCATGTTGAATTACTGTTTCTTAATGGTAACACGCACTTTTAAAGAAAACACTCCGTAATTTACTCAAAAATCTAAATTCAACAAAAAGTAAACAACTGTTTGACAGCAGAACTACCACGAAACTTGGCACATAAAATGGCGAAATGGGCACGTTTCTGTAACTGTGGGAAATATCCCATCAAAATATTCCATTTTGAGCAACAACCGAAATATTGTTGTCTCTTTTGTCAAATATGATTACTGCATTAGAAGGAAAGAGACAAACCAATATTTCACTCTCTGTCTCATGTTTGACTCATATTTGTATAAGCAAAATGTATGTATAGAACATCGGGGCATCTCCATATAACTTCATCTCAATGATGGTAAGCCGTCACTTGAACATGACATAAAAACTCCGTCCGTCACCTGTTGACAGTTGACAGTGTACTGCAGTGTTGCCAACTGCCAGAGAATTGAGTTCAGAGTTATCAAACTCATTCTGTTTTTTCGCTTATTTTTAACTAAATTCATTTGAGAGAATAACCTTTCTAACTCTGCATTAGAATGTGGCAGCGAAAAGCAAGTTATAGCACGAGTACTTATATCTTGATATATTTTGTCACCTAAAGAATTTCTATTTTTTTTTACTTCAACCCAAATCTGAACTATTTCTTCAGAATGCCACTTAATTATATGTAGAATGAGCCACTGTTGCATTATCTTATCTTTCGACTCGGGACACTACTTGACTAATTTCGATAGTCTCATGATGAAAAGTTGCTAGAAAAAGTAGCTAAGTAAAAAGTTTAGCTACAAGTTTTATACAATTTGTAACTGTCGGTCAGCGAATAACTGCTAGATCTAGCTATAAAGTTGCTAAGTTGGCATAACTGGTGTACTGTACTCTGTGGATGACAGTGATGACAGCTCTTCAGGGCTGCTAGACTCTAGACTTGGTTTCTGAACTTCCCCAATTTTTTATTTATTTTACTATGCACAATATACAACACAGGATAATAATTACTATTAGAACTGATTAAGTACAAGGGTACTCTTCTTCTTCTTACTGCCCTTAGGTATCCCATTCTACTTGGGGTCGGCGCAACACGTTTTCTTCTTCCATTCTCCCCATCAGACGTCGCAGTATCATTTACTCCTTTTTCTTTCATATCATTCCTTAGGCAATCCATCCATCTTTTCTTTGGCCTTCCTCTTCCTCTCCATCCATCAACATTCATACTCATCACTCTCTTAGTCACATGGGTGTCATCCCTCCTCATCACATGTCCATACCAAGATAGACGACTCCCTTTCATTTTTTCTGTAACAGGCGCCATTTTCAAACTTCCCCTTATAAACTCATTCCTTACTTTATCCATTCTTGTCACTCCACACATCCATCTCAACATCCTCATCTCCGCTACATGCAATCGTTTCTCAGCCATCTTTTTCACAGCCCAGCATTCCGATCCATACAATACGACAGGTCTAATCACGGATTTGTATATTTTCCCCTTTAACTTGAGGGGCATCCGTGGGTCGCAAGTTGTTCCGATGACCTGTCGCCATTTTCATCCCGAGTTGATCCGGTGTGTTATGTCCCGGTCTACATCGCCGCGTAGGGTACTGCTTATTACTAAAGAAATTTCTGCCAGCAGACCCGCGAAAGGAGAAATGTAGACTATAGTGTGTTGTGCATCTGTGAGAGGAATAAAAAACTGTGAATAAGTCAAAGTAAATTTATTTTCAATTATGCCACCAAAGAGGCACTTTTAAACGTCGTATAATTAAAATTAAGGAAATGGGATGGGATGGGATTGATTCTACACCCATTCGCAAAGGTAGGTTGTATGAGGAAGAATGGGCAAGAAACTCCATACTTACTTACTCTTTAAGTGGATGCCTAACCTATACCTTAACGGCGAGTACTGGGTAGCTCGCCGTCGGATCAAGGACCAGTCCCAAATCGACGATTATTATGAACAAGCATAGAAATTAATGGGATTTCACTGACGAGATGCGTTAGGCTTTGAGTAAAATTCAGCACTCACACACCACACCTAAATCTCGTTGAAATCTGAATTGTTTAGTAAATTTTATCGTAAAAAAAATAAGACAATGTGGGCTTTGAACATAATTTAAGGCGTGTTTCATATACCTCCAAACCAATAAACCAACTAGGTGGACCATGGCAAGAAAAAATTTCATCAAGTAAGTGGTCCCCCATGCATGACTAACCACTGATCTAGTGTGATACACTAGGTACACGGGCAGTTTCTTCGTAACGGAATATGAAGAGTAAAGGGTCCGATGTTGAAACGCCTGACCTAAAAAATTGCTTGTTATGACGGATGGATGCAAAGAAACATCGTGCAGGCGCATTGTACCGTATCTAGCGCCTAAACATAATAGAGGTTATAACTCACATCGCACCCCCAGATCCACAAAGACGTAAGTGCGATTACGTCAATTTTTTTTTTTTGCAGTTTTGGATAGTATAAGTAAAGATACATGCGCTCAATTTTTTCCGTGACATTTTGACTCAAAATGAGGCTTTTATACCAAAAAAAAATTTTTTGGCGTCGATTAAGTTCAATATTTTGTCAATTAATAAAGTCGATAAACCAACATAAGAACGTAAAATTTCATTAAAATACACCTAATCCTGCTTAAGTTTTTGTTTCATTAAATAAAGCAAAAATGTCATAATTGTATCTCATATTATGGTTTTTAATGCCTAATAAAAAAATGATTTTCTTAAAATAATACCGATTACATCCCATCACAAATAAAAATAATCAAACAAAAAGAGCCGTATTTTCTTATTTACGGGTGCACTCGCACACATTTTCGAAATAATCATTTTTACGCCTTTTTTCCATTCACGATTTGATCTACTTGGACGGAAGTAATCACGCACTCGTCGCATAAACAATTCGAAAGGTCTGGGTACTTACCCTTACAACGCATGGAGCTGGAGGAAGAATTGAGCAAAATACACTTGAATCTTGGGATTATCTAACCTCCGAAGAGAGGGTCATGATACAATAGTTCTAGATTCAGGCAACATGCTCTTCTAGCGGGAAGGAGAGCGTAAATCCCAGGGTGGTGTTGGATTTCTCGTCCACAGGTCCCTCATCAACAAAGATAAGACAGTTGACAGTGTGTCGAGTAGGGTAGCATACCTTATACTCAGAATTACCATCCGGTATTCGCTGAAGGTCATACAGGTTTAAGCACCGACCTCGACACATTCTGATGATGAAGCAGAAGGCATTGTATGAAGAGATATCCTATGCCATATATACCTCTAAATATACTTCACCATTGTTATGGGGGACTTCAACGCGAAGGTGGGCGCACGGAACGGCGATGAGTTGAGAGTGGAGCCATGTAAGTATTGGCAGCGAAACCATAGGAGGCAGCGGCTGGTCGCCTTTATGGAAAAAGAAGAAATCCATTTAATGAACTCCTGTTTCCAGAAGCGGCCATCAAAGAGATGGACGTGGATAAGCCTCGATGGTACTAACAGAAATGAAATTGACTTCATCATGACGACCAAGAAGCGAATATTCAGTGATATCTCTGTGATCGCCAAGGTAAAAACCGGTAGCGATCACCAAATCGTCACAGGCACATTAAATATTCAATTTGAAGCTTGAAAGGTCTCTTCTAGTGAAGTCCACGCTACGATCTGGTCCTGCCCACATCTAGAACCTCGAAGACTTCCAACTGACCGAATGCGAAACTATGGACGAGATTAACAATGGGTTGGTGGAAACTGTCCAAGCTGTGCGGTCCAAGTTCTTTAAGACCCTGCGCCATCAAGTTGATCTAACCCAGACCGAGATGAGACTGCAATCTTCAGCTGCTATTTCTAAATCAATGCGACGTGACCTTCGTGCCTATAGTGCGGCACGGATCAAAGAGGCAAAAAAAAAAGGCAGGGCTCAAAGCAAATTCTTTGCGAAAATTTTTAAGCCTCGCAAAGAATTTGTTTATTAAGCAAAGCCAAATAACAAAGCTGAAGATTAACGACGGCAGCATCATTTCGACGAAACCGTAAATACTGAGAGAGCTTGAGAGGTTATACGGACAGTTATACACATCAACATGACAACCCAATGTCTGTACAGGTCGAGACGCAAGAGCTAAACTGACTCGACACTACACTGAGGATATCCCGGACATCAGCCTGTACGAGATAAGAATTACTCTTCAACAGTTCAAGAATAACAAGACGCTGTATAGCAAGGTGAGGACTGAATCACAGCAGAACTTCTGAGAGCGGATGGAAAACCGGTACTTCTAGTCCTCCAGAAGTTATTTAATGCCGTCATACTCGAAGGTACTACGCCAGAAGCATGGCACAGGAGTGTGTTTGTTCTTTTCTTCAAAAATGGTGATAACATCTTGCTGAAGAACTAGAGGCCAATCTCACTTCTGAGCCATGTATGTATACAAGCTGTTCTCAAGAGTCATTACGAACCGTCTCAAACGTATGTTTGATGACTTCCAGCCTCCCGAACAAGCCAGTTCCCGAAAAGGTTTTAGTACCATAGACCACATACACACGCTCTGCCAGATTATATAGAAGACAGAGGAGTACAATCGACCATTATGTCTAGCATTTGTGGACTATGAAAAAACCTTCGATTAATCGAAACCTGGGCAGAATTGCAGTCCCTCCAACGATGTGAAATCGACTATAGGTTTATCGAAGTGTTGAAGTGCTTGTATAGAAATGCCACCATGTCCATCCGACTTCAGGAATAGAGCACGAAACCAATTCAATTGCAGAAAGGCGTGAGACATCAGGGAGACGTTATTTCTCCGAAACTGTTCCCGAACGCATTGGAGGACGTTTTCAAGCTCTTGGAACGGAACGGACTCGGCATCAATATCAATGGTGAATACATCAGTCAATTTCGATTTGCCGACGATAGACTCATGTCAGAATTGTTGGAGCACCTCAATGGTATGCTCAGCGACCTAAGTATCGTTTCCCTACAGGTGGACCTTAAAATGAACATGGACAAGACGAAAATCATGTTGAATGTCCATGTGGCACCCGTACCGGTTGTTGTTGGGAATGATAATCTCGAAGTTGTTGATAATATCGTACTTACCTTGGACAGATTGTTCAGTTAGGTAGGTCAAACTTCGACAAAGAGGTTACCCGTAGAATCCAACTCGGATGGGCAGCGTTTGGGAAGCTACGTGATACCATTTCATCGACAATCCCAGTGTTTAACCAGTGTGTGTTGCCAGTTATGACATATGGTTCTAAAACGCGGTCTTTGACTGCTGGCCTTTTGGAGAGACTAAGTGTCACTCAACGAGCAATGGAAAGAGATATGCACGCTATTCTTTGCCGAATAAATCCGCAACTTGGATATTCGGCGAAGAACCAGAGTCACTGACAAAGCTCGTAAAATTTGCAAGTTAAAGTGACAATGGGCAGGCCACATCGCTCGTAGAAATAAAAACCGGTAGGGAATAAAAGTTCTCGACTGGCGACCACGGACCGGAAGACTCAGCATAGGCCTCCCACTAGGTGGACCGACGACATCGCGAGAGTCGCGAGCAACCGAGCGATGGATGCAAGTGGCGAATTGTCGTTCGGCGTGGCGGTCTAAGGGGAGGCCTATGTTCAGCAAAGGACGTCTTCCGACTGATGATGATGTTTAGTAATTGGTATATTTAATAAATAATGTAAGATTTTTGTTGATGCCAGATTTTGAGGTTTTGCTAAGAATTTGTATTTAGAAACCGTTCTTACTTAAACTTATCAGAAAGATTATATTTCACTGTTAATTTTATTATCTCTTATCAGGTTTTGTTATGACTATTATTATTATAAAGTGCAATTTTATAAAAACCTTTTTTATTACACCACTGAAATATATTTTACCTAGAAACGTAATATTACTTACAGTTATAGTTCAATTAAACATACTGTGAAAAAAGCCCGTATTTATACTTAATACCATATTTTAGTTTTATGTTTTAACAAAAAAAAGCTGTAAAAGTGTCATACAATTCGATATGTAAAATAAAATTAAGTCAAAAAGGGCTTAAACAGTACTTAGCTCCTGTATTTTATCATAGTATAGAACTTCGTAACAGACGTAAGCATGAGTAGTTACAGTTTAAAAAATATTTAGAAAGCAAAGATTGGAATAAAAGTCATTACGTTTGAGTATTGGTCTTAAATAAATAAGGAAAACGTCTGTAAAACATTAAACATTAAATATTTACTACCACGATAATTTAAGGTGTTTCGAATATAAACAAGAAAAAAGGTTAATTTTTTTACTATTTTTTGATATATAACAAAAGATCATAGAGTCAAAAACTAAAAAGATACACCTGGTTAAACAGTTTTTTTGCTCTCCTGTAAAGTTAGTGAATTCCACTTACGCCTTTATTGGCCTGGGGGTGCGACATATAGGTTATAAGAGCACACATATATGATTACAGCTATTAATTCGAGCTAACTTCTTTATTATATCTACGTAAACAAATAACAATCATTATCTTTTACATCTTTCAGGGCCTGATCAACCCTTAATAAAATTAGGCTGCAGCCTAGCCGTCTTTTAGAGCTTAGAAGTAGAACAGCAATGTCTTACTAAACTGAATATTTCGAAGTACTTACCTATAGTTATGTATTATGTATGTGTACAAAGTACAAGGCAACTATTAAATTATGTATTTACTTAGTATGTTTTGGTTTTCTTACTTATTTTCCTAGTTTATGTCCGAGCATTTCGTATTTTTCTGACTGTTTATTATTATCATTGATATGATATTGGTGACAATTAATTTCGTTCTTCCTTGTGTGTTATTTCATTTCATTGTTAGTTAAGGCAAACTCCGAGTAACAATATCAGAGAACAAAGGTATTGTGAAGATATTATTATAATGGTGTTTTTGTTTCGTTTCGCCGCACAATCTGACAAGATTTGCAGTTATACAGTGTGTCCGGACACGAGTTAGCGATACTTGAAGGGGATATTATAGATTCATTTTAATCGACAAAACTGCTTTTAAAAAAAATCTTACTCCAACACCTCGCGAATGGCGGCCATTTAAGTTTTTTGATTTGTCAAACTGGGGTATGTACAATAAAATGCAAATATCTTTAAATCCAAGAGACCTACATACATGCAAATGACTTCATTGCAAAGTTAAATGTTAAGGCTTTTCAAAAACTTGCAAAAGTTTTCTAAATAATATGTAAAAAGAACGAAAAAACGTGGGCAAACACGAAATTGTACACAAAAACTACTGAATATTTTCACATTTTATACTCTAGCACGAAAAGTACCCCTGTATTTTTCTTAGGTGTTTGCATTAAATCAAAAGTATTTGAGTTAGGCTATAAAATGGTATCAAAATTATTTCTCTACGTCAAGTACTTTAGGAGTTATTCTTACTAGAACATAACCCTTCCTTAGCGAATGTACCCCAATATTACAGGTGTCGCATTCTTTGGGCGAGCTAAATCGTTTCAGTGTAAATTTATGAGCTGGCATTATTAACCACCATGTAAATGACCCCAACAAATCACCCATAAACTGAAATGGCCCATTTTTTGAATTTATTCAAAGAATTTTTTTTCATAAAGTAAACAAAAAAAATATTATTTCAGTTTAATGGTGATTCGTTGGGATCATTTACATGGTGGTTAATAATGTCAGCTTATAAATTCACGTTGAAACGGTTTAGCTCGCCCAAAGAATGCAGCTTCTGTAACATTGGTGGTACATGCGCTAAGGAAGGGTTATGTTCAAGTGAGAATAACTCCTAAAGTACTTGACGTAGAGAAATAATTTTGATACCATTTTATAGCCTAACTCAAATACTTTTAATTTAATGCAAACACCTAAGAAAAATACAGGGGTACTTTTCGTGCTAGAGTATAAAATGTGAAAATATTCAGTAATTTTTGTGTACAATTTCGTGTTTGCCCACGTTTTTTGGTTCTTTCTACATATTATTTAGAAAACTTTTGCAAGTTTTTCAAAAGCCTTAACATTTAACTTTGCAATAAATCATTTGCATGTATGTAGGTCTCTTGGATTCAAAGATATTTGTGTTTTATTGTACATACCCCAGTTCGACAAATCAAAAAACTAAAATGGCCGCCATTCGCGAGGTGTTGGAGTAAGAATTTTTTAAAAGCAGTTTTGTCGATGAAAATGAGTCTATAATATTCCCTTCAAGTATCGCTAACTCGTGTCCGGACACACTGTATATCACTTACCTGCCGAAATAATATGTTTTATTACATTGCTTTATATTTTGTTAAGCATAACATCATTATTGTGCCGAACTCTTGGCGATTAACCTATTAGCACAAAATAAATCTGTTGGAAGACACATAGGTATATCCCTCCCCAAAAAATTCGGCAGCCGGACTTAAGACCCCTGATATTGGGAAGTGGCCAGAGGGGCGCCACGATTTCCCCTCTTTCCGCTTGATGCAGGTCCTTTCCGGACACGGTTCTTTCGGACGGTGCTTAAGTTGGATTTGGCGAGAGGATATGCCCAGGTGTACCACTAGGTATGTGGACCGCCCGTTGCACACTGTGGAGCATACGGCTGAGGTCTGTCCGGCTTTAGCACAGCTGTGTCCTTACCATATTTACGGAGAAAATAAGCAGCGGCGACCTCTTACTTCTGGCCCTGGACTAGGCCATTTTATGAAGTGAGGGAGAGTGGGAAGTAATCATCTACTTCTACGACCACTAAAAGCAATAATGCTAGCGAAGGAAGAGCTGGAATGCATGAGGGAGAGGCAATCCTCCATGCCACATGCCATGGCCATGGCCACATGTATTGGTACCCATGATTCTAAATCTCTAGGGTCTAGAGACCGTATTGAACTTATAATTTATTAATACATAGTAGGTACCGAACATTGTACTGCCACGTCCGCGCTGCCGATCAGTCTACGTTAAAGCTAACAATAAACAATTTTCATGACCTGCTCGAGTGACCTTTAGTAAACAAGAGTACGTGAGGTGGCGCACAATGCGGTGACTCAATTGTTTCCAAACCCATTGAGACGCGAGAGCCGATTGATTACAGCATACCTACACCGCTTTCAAGAAGTACATGGTTTGTTCATTAAAATACTATCTATTTATTGTGAGTATTCGGAGATGAGGCAGCCGTAGGACGTAGTATCTTTGTAAGGGTGAGGCCAGACGAGCGTAATTTTTGAGTCGTGATTCGCAGAATTTCGGTCGCTTTAATAGAAAAAAAAAATTGCGGCGCGAGAGACTCGTCTTTTGTTTATCTAAACTGCTACGTGTCATGCATGGCTGAGTGCCTGTTCATCCGCCACTCAAGGTGGAGCTCGATTCTCGCATGACCAGCGCCAGCGTCAATGTCGCGACCTGCTTCCGTCGCGCTGTTACAAACTCTGAATGAAATGTTTCGATTGTAATCACAATAGCTGTCATCTGGTGGCATTGAGAACGACCACGACGTATCACTAACAAAGAAAGAAGCCAATATTAATTAATCATTAGCGGCAGTACATGCATCTATTTCACTGCGGCCTCTCATCATTGTTAGATTAAATTATGTACCTACAACATGATAATCCTCCACATGAAGTTGTAAACACTTCAGAAGACAATAAGGATCTAAGAAGTGTCTCCAGCTACTCGGCACTCTAAGGCTGTTGTCATAAGACAGCGGAGGAGGCGGGTGGTCGGAGATGCCCGTTCAACTTATAGACAGATGCATCCCAAAATCTAAGTTACACTGTGGAATATACGAGAACATTGTATCTTATATTCTTCGCCACACATGTTACAAGTATTTATGACAGTTCAGCATAATTTGTAATGATGTCATATCAAACCCCGTGACCGAGTGTCGTGCTGGCTGCTCGTCTTCGCAGTCAGCCATGCGAGGCAGGTCACGATCACTATTAGCGTTACATCATTATTATAACTAGTGACTTTTAGAACAACAGTAGGTACAGTTCACCGAACGTCTATGGGCTATGACAGCGGGTTAGCTCTGCTACAGTAAAGAGTGGTAAAGGCGAGTCTTATAAGTAAATTTAACTAAAAACCACGGTGTTCCTTCAATAGCCCTTTACGTACCAGCTTTCCAGGGTCACGGCTGGTCACGGCAAACAGCCGTGACCAGCAGGGCTATTGGCTAACTTGATAGTCACTGACCGGCAGTTGTCAACTGAACTTGGATATATTATATTCCACAAGTATCACACAACGCACAAATATCTAGTCCCAAGCTAAGCAGAGCTTGTGTTATGGGTACTAGACAACTGATAAACATACTTATATATTTCTAAATACATAAATATTATAGATAAATAAATTATTTATCTATAATATTTATGTATTTAATAATTACACCCAGGCACAGAACAAATGATCGTGCTCATCACACAAACATTTATCCTGGGTGGGAATCGAACCCACGACCTCCGGCATAGCAGTCAGGGCCACTAACCACTAGACCAACAGGCTTAGAATATGCATAAATATGAAAAAAATATACTAAAAAGCCTAAATAAAAGCCGGACAGGCCGGACGCGTTCTAATTTGGCCGGACACGCAACCAAAAAGCCTGACTGTGTCCGGTTTTATCCGGACGCCTGGTAACGCTAGTTGCAACTTGCGCCGGGGTGTCGCGCCATTTTTTTTTTTTTTTTTTTAGAGTGGCAAAATCATCAAATGAGTCCTCCCGCCCTGGGTGGGGCGGGAGGGACTGTCAGACTCTTACTGACTAAAATCCACCCGTGTTCCGTCGGATGCCCTTTAATACGTTCCGGGGCCACGGTATCCTGGATTAAGAAAAATCCGCGACCCCGGCAGGCATTTGGCCCCATAAGGGGCCCCGTCGGTGACGCGTGAAACACGACGCGCCACCGACCCGGGCTTGGTCCTTGGTCGGACGGCGAGCATACCCATTACTCACCGTCCGCAAGCCCGCTCCGCCGCTGTGCCCTCTGCTGTTCAGAGGGACACGCGTTGGAGCGTCCACCCGACAGGCTATTTGCATACGGGCAAAGAAACCCCTTAGGCACAAGTGCCTAAGGAGAGTCTTTGCCCGCATCCCAGGGCGCACCGGCCCGAAAAACTGGTCTTCCCCCCGGACGTATCCGAGAGGGAACTCCAGTCCACGGACGCACGTGGAGGTTTCCTGTCTTAGCACCCCCGGGGGTGTCGCGCCATGCAGGCAGTTTGTCATCACCATGTAGTTGAGACGTATAGGTAACAGAGAACATCAAATAAATGAGTTCCTTGTGTGTCGGCCGGACGTGGCGACTGACGTCGCTGATCGAATTCTACATTCTAGATAAATTGTTCAGCGGCCGCGCACTGGCGTACCTACGCGTTCCGCTTCCTCGCACAAACATTATAACAATGAATTTACAGAACATTCCGAGGACACTCGTCGTTTCATTAAATTGATTTCAATTTGCAGGCCAACTTGTTTCCATAAATAAATTGTATGTTTATTTGTAAGTCATTAAAAATGTGTGCCCGACCGAAGGTTCTGTTTCGGTTTTAGCCAAAACATGCGTCCAGAAACTTAGGTACTTACCTAAGTCATCAGTCTTCATTCATCATTATCATCATCTCAGCCATAGGACGTCCACAGCTGAACATAGGCCTCCCCTTTAGATCTCCACATATACCGGTTGGAAGCGACCTGCATCCAGCGTCTTCCGGCGACCTTTATAAGGTCGTCTGTCCATCTTGTTGGTGGACGTCCTACGCTGCGCTTGCTAGTCCGTGGTCTCCACTCTAGTACTTTTCGACCCCATCGGCCATCTGCTCTTCGAGCAATACGGCCTGCCCATTGCCATTTCAGCTTGCTAACCCGGTGGGCTATATCCAATGAAATATAAACTATAGAGACGTTGTCCGCACTTTAAAATGGCAAGAAAAAATGAAGCCAATTGGCCACATTGCGCGTAGTTGCGTCTCCCTCCCGCCGTATGGTGTCATATTTTCTTTCTCTTTCTTCACGCGTATAAGTAGTTCTAGTATTGTCGCCGTTTTTAAGCGCCGCGATGTTCGTTCATGGCGTGTCTATATATAATACGTCATTGGCTATATCGGTGACTTTAGTTCGTCTACGGATCTCCTCATTTCGGATTCGATCATGATCACTGCTGATTATAGGCCTTTTAAATGGACCAACACATAAAGGGCTGAAGAGGGAAAAACCTACTTGATACGTAATTGATATTCATCATAAATCAAGGTTTGCTGATTAGATCGACACTTAAGGTGTTATCGTTGTAATGGCACTTCAGATAACGCACACGGTCAACACTTGATGATGGAGATACATATTGTTTATTGATGTAAGTACTTCTAATCAAAGCTTACATTAAGTGTGGTATGTTACAATTATCTGATATCTAGATATACCGTATCTACATGATAATATCAAAAGATCTTGAGGAAAGTTAAGCATTCATTCAATAACGTAGGTATTATCTATACTACGTATCTTTACTAAAATTATAAAGCTGAAAAGTTTGTTTGTTGAACGCACTAATCTCAAAAACATTTTTGCGTTGGATAGTACAAAATATCGTGAAAGGCTATAAACATCACTCGACGACCAACGGAGTCAAGTATCAAAATGTATTTTAGATGTTATATAGAGATTTTAGATGTAGATTTTTTGAATTTGCCGCTATTTTCCAGGCTCATGTTTCGTGTGTCAGACTCTAGCCTTCACGAGTCACAACACACGACCCTACGATGTGGCAAATGTGTTGCCAACTAGCGATACGAACGAGAAGAAGGAGACAGAACACTCGGTGCAACCTCCCATCATCGGACAGGGAGGTTCGATGGGGTGCGTCTCATTTCATATAAAGTTATTTGCTATATTTTCATTTCAATAACGTTCACATGATATAATCAACGTCAGAAATACCAACGATTGATATAATTTCTTTTCACATAATGTTTGTGTTACTCTAAAACTCATTTCATATAATTTTATTTGATATAACGTTTATTTAAGCGAAAATCATTATGATAACGTTTAAAACATATAATTTAACGTTTAAACCATTTTCTTTGATGACTTTGGCTTATCCTTTGGACTTTGATTGTTTGCCTTTACGAATGCTATTGTTATTAGAAAAAATGTAGTATCCCAGAGCGAGCGAAGCGAGCTCGGGACTTGGGGCACCCCGACACGGACAGGTTAGGTTCGAAGGGGATGGCGGGGTCTGAAAGACCCCGCCATCCCCTTCGTGTTAGGTTACTTTAAACCCTGCATGCAGAAATAGGAGCCCCGCGAAGCGGGGCTCCGTCGAGCCAGCACGACAGGTAGTAATCAGTTATTTGACCTAGGATGCAAGAGCGAGCGAAGCGAGCTCGGGACTTGGGGCACCCCGACACGGACAGGTTAGGTTCGAAGGGGATGGCGGGGTCTGAAAGACCCCGCCATCCCCTTCGTGTTAGGTTACTTTAAACCTTGCACGCAGGAATAGGAGCCCCGCGAAGCGGGGCTCCGTCGAGCCAGCATGACAGGTAGTAATCAGTTATATGACCTAGGATGCAAGAGCGAGCGAAGCGAGCTCGGGACTTGGGTCACCCCGACACGGACAGGTTAGATTCGAAAGGGATGGCGGGGTCTTTTAGACCCCGCCATCCCCTTCGTGTTAGGTTACTTTAAACCTTGCATGCAGAAATCGGAGCCCCGCAAAGCGGGGCTCCGTCGAGCCAGCATGACAGGTAGTAATCAGTTATTTGACCTAGGATGCAAGAGCGAGCGAAGCGAGCTCGGGACTTGGGGCACCCCGACACGGACAGGTTAGGTTCGAAGGGGATGGCGGGGTCTGAAAGACCCCGCCATCCCCTTCGTGTTAGGTTACTTTAAACCTTGCACGCAGAAATAGGAGCCCCGCGAAGCGGGGCTCCGTCGAGCCAGCATGACAGGTAGTAATCAGATATTTGACCTAGGATGCAAGAGCGAGCGAAGCGAGCTCGGGACTTGGGGCACCCCGACACGGACAGGTTAGGTTCGAAGGGGATGGCGGGGTCTGAAAGACCCCGCCATCCCCTTCGTGTTAGGTTACTTTAAACCTTGCACGCAGGAATAGGAGCCCCGCGAAGCGGGGCTCCGTCGAGCATTCATGGTAGGTGGTACTATTACTTGGTACATCAGAGTTAGATTACATACCAGGAAGAAAAAAAAAATTAGACCAAATAAGTTTTATGTCTTTTGAGTGGTATACAAAACGATTTTAGGTATATTCATTGATTGTTATGATTATAGAAATTAGTCATTATAAAATTATATCAATCGTTTATTATATTAAGAGATCGTTATATCAAATAAAATTATACATATATTCAGTTGTTATCTCTTGTAAACATTAGAGATTTTGTAGTTATATCATATATTACTTACCCGGTTCGATGTGGTGTCAAGATGATGCTCTTCCTGCGGTTTGCGTGCTTGTAATGACACAGTCAAACGGAGACGCAAGTGAGGAGTGCGTGGTTTAGGGGAGGGGGTCTGGGCGTGTTGCCGCTCGCCGCACATCCGACACGCGCCGCCGACGACATCTCGCACTGAGAAGGTGCAAATCTCTCTAATTTCCTCACAACCACAAAAACTTGCAGATTCAGGACATATGGTATTGACTAAAGTACATAGTTCTCTTGCGTTCCGTTCCTCACACACAAAGACTGCAGCTTCACAAGTTATGGAGTGTTCTTGAATCTGCTCAGTCAAACGTTTTCGTCCTGCCCTGTGTCCTGTCTGGAACCAGAAAGAACTGTTAGACTCTGTTAACACCGTCCTGTTCCTTCAGTTATTGCCCTTTATGTTCCGAAGCCATAATAGGAGCCATGGTGACGAATCAATTATAACACCGGCTGGGACAAAGCTGCAACAGGCAACACGGCTACGGCACATCAAACGTGGAGGTATTACAACTAACAGAGAATTAACATCAGTGCTTTATCCAAGAAATACCTACTTACTGCTATCACATAATTTGTGTTTGCATGAACTTAAACTTCTGCAGGTTGTTATGTTGTAGATAGTTTGTTTAATATAAACACGGGTGTCTGCACGAGTGGTGCTGCTAACTATCATGTTACTGGAGGCGTTCCCCTCGCTAACTCGCGACTCGTACCGATGCTTGACACACTTACCATACCAACCAACGTGGACAACCTTCACGCTCGTTACACTGGAGTAAGCAGAGCCACCGTGGATAGCATCATAGCACACACAATATGAGGAAACTTGAATAAATTTATTTAGACTAATATGTATTACAAATCTGAAGAGTAGGTTTGTTTGTTTTATCGCGCTAGCTTCAAATTGAATAAAATGTTTGTGTTTTATAGTCAGAATAAAAATTAAAGTGTCTGTAATCGTCGGTGTCGGAAAGCGTCGGTGTCGATAGGTGTCTGTGTGTCTATAATCGTCGGTGTCGACAGGCGTCGATGTCGGAAAGCGTCGGTGGCTCCTTTAGCCACCGACGCTTTCCGACATCGACGCCAATCAACACCATCGACGCCAATCAACACCGACACTTATACATATCGACGCCTTTCGTCGATATGTATAAGTGTCGGTGTTGATTGGCGTCGATGGCGGAAAGCGTCGGTGGCTAAAGGCGTCGGTGTCTATAAGTGTCGGTGTTGATTGGCGTCGATGGCGGAAAGCGTCGGTGGCTAAAGGCGTCGATATCTATAAGTGTCGGTGTTGATTGGCGTCGATGGCGGAAAGCGTCGGTGGCTAAAGGCGTCGGTGTCTATAAGTGTCGGTGTTGATTGGCGTCGATGGCGGAAAGCGTCGGTGGCTAAAGGCGTCGGTGTCTATAAGTGTTGGTGTTGATTGGCGTCGATGGCGGAAAGCGTCGGTGGCTAAAGGCGTCGGTGTCTATAAGTGTCAGTGTTGATTGGCGTCGATGGCGGAAAGCGTCGGTGGCTAAAGGCGTCGGTATCTATAAGTGTCGGTGTTGATTGGCGTCGATGGCGGAAAGCGTCGGTGGCTAAAGGCGTCGGTGTCTATAAGTGTCGGTGTTGATTGGCGTCGATGGCGGAAAGCGTCGGTGGCTAAAGGCGTCGATATCTATAAGTGTCGGTGTTGATTGGCGTCGATGGCGGAAAGCGTCGGTGGCTAAAGGCGTCGGTGTCTATAAGTGTCGGTGTTGATTGGCGTCGATGGCGGAAAGCGTCGGTGGCTAAAGGCGTCGGTGTCTATAAGTGTCAGTGTTGATTGGCGTCGATGGCGGAAAGCGTCGGTGGCTAAAGGCGTCGATATCTATAAGTGTCGGTGTTGATTGGCGTCGATGGCGGAAAGCGTCGGTGGCTAAAGGCGTCGGTGTCTATAAGTGTCAGTGTTGATTGGCGTCGATGGCGGAAAGCGTCGGTGGCTAAAGGCGTCGATATGTATAAGTGTCGGTGTTGATTGGCGTCGATGGCGGAAAGCGTCGGTGGCTAAAGGCGTCGGTGTCTATAAGTGTCGGTGTTGATTGGCGTCGATGGCGGAAAGCGTCGGTGGCTAAAGGCGTCGGTGTCTATAAGTGTCAGTGTTGATTGGCGTCGATGGCGGAAAGCGTCGGTGGCTAAAGGCGTCGGTATCTATAAGTGTCGGTGTTGATTGGCGTCGGTGTTGATTGGCGTCGGTGTTGATTGGCGTCGGTGTCGATAGGCGTCGTACTCTCTGTACTCCTGACAATGTATTACAGGATGAATGGTTTAGTGGTTTAGGCGTGAAAAGGCAACAAACAAAGTTACTTTCGCATTCATTTTATTGAATTAGGATTGTGTATAATATCTCATCGGTGGTTAATAAATTGTTAAACAGATGGCGCTGTAGGTCGCTTATTTAACTCATTCAACAAAATTGACAGTTTTGTTAGAAAATGCTGCTCCGCTGCTCCTTGTAATACACCGACTGAGGGCTCGTCGTAGTTCTATCATTAGTAATGTAAACTTTTTAATAAAATTGTTTATAAATCTTATAATTTTTTCTCTGGCCCACGTTAGATGGATGCTATTTTGACGCACTGCATGTACCTAGTTACTGACTACTGACATTTGACAAATACCAGTGGTTCCCAAATACCAGTGCAGGGTACTTAACTATCTTAATGACGGCTCGCTGAGTTCAGTGGTTCAGCGATCAACTGCTGAGCTCAGGGTTCAGTGATCAACTGCTGAGCTCAGTGGTTCAGTGATCAATTGCTGAGCTCAGTGGTTCAGCGATCAACTGCTGAGCTCAGTGGTTCAGTGATCAATTGCTGAGCTCAGTGGTTCAGCGATCAACTGCTGAGCTCAGTGGTTCAGTGATCAATTGCTGAGCTCAGTGGTTCAGCGATCAACTGCTGAGCTCAGTGGTTCAGTGATCAATTGCTGAGCTCAGTGGTTCAGCGATCAACTGCTGAGCTCAGTGGTTCAGCGATCAACTGCTGAGCTCAGTGGTTCAGTGATCAACTGCTGAGCTCAGTGGTTCAGTGATCAATTGCTGAGCTCAGTGGTTTAGCGATCAACTGCTGAGCTCAGTGGTTCAGGGATCAACTGCTGAGCTCAGTTGTTCAGGGATCAACTGCTGAGCTCAGTGGTTCAGCGATCAACTGCTGAGCTCAGTGGTTCAGCGATCAACTGCTGAGCTGCGTGTCGACTGTCGCGAATTTGATTGTCGCACGCATCGATATTTGTATGACCAATGGAACTTGTTAAGTACTAATCATTGCAAATAGTTTCTCAGTACTATCTATCGTGTTACTTTATCTCTAACACTTTATTGCGCAACTGTCGTAAAATACTGGAAATGATTACCTTCCACGATTTGCATGTATTTTGTAAAGATCATCGTTTGTGTGCTGACCTTTTATAAGACATTCTGAATGGTATTCATAGTGTGTGCAGTGTGCGCGTCTGCGTGCGTCGTAACTCGCAGGACTACTTATTGAGTACAGTCATGACATCAGTCAACAATTATCCTCCGTTTAAGGACGAACTAAGAATAAAAATGTAAATTGACTGGACTCAGGACTGGCAGGCAGTGGCAGTGGCGCGCATACAACACGTTGTCTTTGTAACTTACGTACTATTAAATATTTAAATCTAAGTAGGTATATCGGGGTTAAAACAGAATCTCCAATATAGCTGAATACACTTGCTGGTTATACGAATATGTTGTATCTCCTTGTTCAATTTGTGTCTTGTTGCATGTTTCGTCGTTTTACATTGGTTTCCTGTCAACAGTTCTCTGTCGCTATTTCGTAGTGGCATCGCTCTGCCCTGCCAAGCCAAAACACTGTAACCTACAAAAACCAGTTTTGAGATAATTGACAAAACGTGTTTTTTATTAATATTTGCTCTTATCAGAGGTAATTGGAGCATATTATATAATTTTGTGCATTTAATAGTTAGGTGCACATCTCTAGTATATAGCCAAATAGTTTTTTTGAAATTATTTTATTACAGAAAGAGGTTATTGCCACTAACTTGTCTTGACAAGACAATTATAAAATTTTAATGTACTTCAAACAAGGCAAAACACTGTAAAACCGGAAACAGTGTTTAATCTTTGTCTGAAACTCTAAACTCATTATGCCAAAACACTATATACTGTATCCAAGCATACAGTTTTTTTAAGAGGATAGATGGAATGAATTGTAAATTATAGTATTTTTCACCTTAGTATGATTTCTGTGACACTTGTGAATGCAATAGCAATAAGTTAGATGAGTAATATCTGTCATTGTCTATTAGCTAGTCCTCTAACCTTTCTGGAAACCGGCTTCTTCGGGAGGCTGGTGGAAGTCATCAAACCTGCGTTCGATACGGTTCGTAATGACTCTTGAGAACAGTTTGTATACATGGCTCAGAAGTGAGATTGGTCTGTAGTTCTTCAACAAGGTGTTGTCACCCTTTTTGAAGCAAAGAACAACCACACTCCTGTGCCATGCTTCTGGTGTAGTACCTTCGAGTATGACGGAATTAAATAACTTCTGGAGGACTAAAAGTACCGTTTTTCCACCCGCTCTCAGAAGTTCTGTTGTCATTCCGTCCTCACCCGGCGCTTTGTTATTCTTGAGCTGTTTATGAGCCATTCTTATCTCGTACAGGCTGATGACCCAGTGTCAGTACAGCTCGAGACGCAAGAGCTAAACTGACTCGACACTACGCTGAGGATTCAGTGTAGTGTCGAGTCAGTTTAGCTCTTGCGTCTCGAGCTGTACTGACACTGGGTTGTCGAGTTGATGTGTACTCGTATAACTGTCCGTAAAACCTCTCAAGATCTCTCAGGATCTCCGGTTTCGTCGAAATGATGCTGCTGTTGTTAATCTTCAACTTTGTCATTTGGTTTTGCCCAATAGACGAATTCTAGCCCTGCCTCTTTAATCCGTGGCACCCAGGTTACGTCGCATTGATTTAGAGATTCGTCTATTGAGTTTGCCATGTTCCTACATATCAGCTGAAGATTGCAGCCTCATCTCGGTCTGGTCTTGCATCAACTTGATGGTTCCGTTCGAGAGCTTTTGAGGCTTATTATGGCACGGGGTGCTGAACTTGGACCCCACAGCTTGGACAGTTTCCACCAACCCATTGTTAATCTCGTCCACAGTTTTGCATTCAGTTAGGCACTGGAAGCGATTGGGCAGTTCGAGTTGAAAGTCTTCGGGGTTCTGGATGTGGGCAGGACCAGGTCGGAGCGTGGACTTCACCAGACGAGACCTTTCAAGCTTCACATTGATATTCAATGTGCCTGTGACGATTCGGTGACCGCTACCGGTTTTTACCTTGGCGATCACAGTGACATCACTGAATATATTCGCTTCTTGGTCGTCATTATGAAGTCAATCTCATTTCTGGTAGTACGATATGAGCTTACCCACGTCCACTTCCTGGATGGCCGCTTCTGGAAATAGGAGTTCATTAAATGGAGTTCTTCCTTTTCCATGAAGTCGACCAGTCGCTGCCTGGCCCCTATGGTTTCGCTGCCCATACACAAATGGCAAACTCTTAAACTCATCGCCATTCCATGCGCCCACCTTCGCGTTGATGTCCCCCATAACAATGGTGAACTATGTTTCGGCCATACTTACCGTATGGCCTCGGATATCTCCTCATACAATGCCTCTACTACATCACCAGAATGTGTCGAGGTCGGTGCCTGTATGACCTTCAACGAATACCATTTGGTTATTCTGAGTATAAGGTATGCTACCCTACTCGATACACTGTCAACTTTCATAACGTTGTTGATGAGGAACCTGCGGACGAGAAATCCAACACCACCCTGGGATTAACGGTCTGTATTCTGTTGCCGGAATCTAGAACTATGGTATCCTGACCCTCTCTTCGGATTTCAGAAAATCCCAAGATATCTCAGCGCATTTTGCTCAATTCTTCCTCCGATGGTAGCAGGGCATCTGCCGGGGATTATTGTTGTTCACCCCCTGCTCCGCCGTTACCCGATCCGCTACCCAGACCAGGAATAGCGGAGCTGCCGTGGACTGGGGGCCGTGTGCTATCGTTGTCAATCATAATCGGGGGGGGGGGGGGGGGGATCGCAGTGAGGTCACCGAAAGTTTACAAAGGACGCTGCTGCCCGTCCATCGGTGGCTGGTCGCTGCTGGAAACAAATCACTCAGCGCGCGGAAGTCGGAACACAAGTAATGTAAATAAAACTACTTGAAAGAGAAGAACAAGGAAGAGGAATAATAAAGGCACAGGAAAGTACGAGATAGCAATACTGTTGTCGATTCTGCTTTCACTGGTTGAACAGTAAACGAGCGAACACGTGCGGGCAGTGCAAAACACTGTATTTACTTACGCATGAGCAAAATGCGTGTAGTCTAATTCGCCAAAACACTGTATACTTTGTTACAGTATTTTTCTGTGTTTATGTCTTATTTTTTATGTCATACAGTGTTTTTTTAGGGTTTCGTAGTCAACAAGGAACCCTTATAGTTTCGCCATGTCCGTCCGTCCGTCCGTCCGTCTGTCCGCAGCTTAGCTCAGAGACGCCCAGCACTAGAAAGCTGTAATTTGGTGTAAATATACGGATTTGTTGCGTCAAAAAAGTGGTAAAATAAAATCTCGTAAAATATTTTTTTTTTAGGGTACCTCCTGTACACGTAAAGCGGGGATGTTTTTTTTTTTCTCGCGTACCCCTTAGTGTGGGGTATCATTAAATAGGCCTTTAAAAAATATTGGTAGTTTCCATCAACAATTTTTTGATAAAAAGATTCGTTTGTGATATATTAAGCTTTAAAGTGCTAATTTTTGCCCTACTCGAGTGTCCCCCCCCTCTACCAGCTAAACGGTTATGTTTGGGGGTGTGAAAAAATTTACAATAGTAGTATATATAACGAAGTTTAAAAGAAAATTATCATGACTAAGTGGGCTTTACAAGTTTACGAGTAATAGTTGACCAACTTATAAAACGTACTGGGATAACATTTTCCTAAACAAAATGTATCGGAGAACAACTGCAAATGTAAGTTTGTCAACTTCATTTTTACAGCTATAATAGGTAGTGGAGTGGAGTGCAGTGGAGTGGAGTGCAGTGCAGTGGAGTGGAGTGGAGTGGAGTGGAGTGGAGTGGAGTGGAGTGGAGTGGAGCGGAGTGGATTGGAGTGGAGCGGAGTGGAGTGGAGTGGAGCGGAGTGGAGCGAAGTGGAGCGGAGTGGAGTGGGGTAGTGTGGGGTGGAGGGTCGAAATTGAACTTGAACCTTTTTAACAGGTTCATAGCGATTTTCGACGTGCCTTGACACCTCTCAAGTTTTTTTTTTTAATACGTCATAAATCGTAAACCTTTCAAAGTTGGAACCAACTACAAGAACTTTTATAGTATGTTATTACTTGCAGCTACGGAACCCTTTATGGGCGAGTCCGACTCGCTCTTGGCCGGTTTTTGTTTGCTCTATCTTGCAAAAAAACCGTTGAAATGAAAATGTGATCGATCATAGGTAATAAACAGACTTTAAGAAACCGATTGGGCCTTGTTAAGCGAAAACACTGTAAGTCGACTTACAGTCTTTTGGATTGGCACGGCAGCGCTTTCCTGCCACATCGTCCTGATGTCGTCGGTTATGTAACAAGGCTGAAGGCACACGACACAATGCTAGCTCGATGTCCTGACCTTTCTCCTTCACTTTCATTACCCACGAATGGGTGAAAGTTCAGGCCCTTACCACCAATGAGTGTTACGCAGGCCTGCATGCTTACGAACAGCGAGAAAAATGAAAGACGTCATTACTTTTTATCATAATTATAAATATAAGTCCTTCAGGCCCCGCTCTGTTTCAACTAAATATGCGTACGTACACAGTTAAATTAACCAATTACCTCCTCATTCGGGTGCTAATTTATTCTAATACATAATTCATAATAATACGCTACCTAAATAAATGAATGTGATATTATAATATTCACGGTCGCGCGCCGCTACACACATTGCCGTCAAGCGCAACTTGCGAAGCGTGCCGTGACGAACAGGTAATCATCAAATATTCGACGGCAAACGATGTTGATTGTTTGTTCAGCTGATTATCCTCGTATGAAGGTCGAGGCAGCCCTGCTGGCTGTGAGGGGGGGAGGTCAGCCCCACGAGGAAGTCACGAGCAGCCATCGCGCGCTCTGCGACCCCTCGCCCGGAGCTGCCGTGAACTGTGGGTCAACGATACACGTAACTAGTTGCACATCTACTATAAGGTCTCTACGTAAGGGAAATTTGAAGTTAAACATTTCGTTTGCAGTTACTGAGATATTAAAATTATTTTGTTAGTAAAGGCGAGTTATTTCATCAGTAGGTAGGTAGTTAAATCATTTGTTGAATCCTATACATTTAATAACCATTTGTTTAACTGGAATGCTGGACTGTGAAAAAGATGGATGAGAAACGATTGCATGTAGCGGAGATGAGGATGTTGAACTTGAAATGGATGTGTGGAGTGACAAGAATGGATAAAGTAAGGAATGAGTTTATAAGGGGAAGTTTGAAAGTGGCGCCTGTTACAGAAAAAATGAAAGGGAATCGTCTATCTTGGTATGGAGATGTGATGAGGAAGGATGACACCCATATGACTAAGAGAGTGATGAGTATGAATGTTGATGGATGGAGAGGAAGAGGAAGGCCAAAGAAAAGATGGATGGATTGTCTAAGGAATGATATGATTGAAAAAGGAGTGAATGATGCTGTGACGTCTGATAGGGGAGAATGGAAGAAAAAAACGTGTTTCGCCGACCACAAGCAGAATGTTATAAGGGTAGGAAGATGATGATGATGTTTAAAAATTGGGGGATTTTAACAATAGTTAGTTTAACTACTGTTTAGACAACTCGCCCAATTTCCTTTGTTTTCTGGTACTTGTTACCTATTCTCCGAATCGGAATCTCACGGATGACGGAAATCAGATATTGTGCGTAAATGCGTAAACTACCATACAAAAATTATTGTATGATTACTTTAGAACGTATTTCCACGAATTCGGATCGCATGCAGTGCGTAACCGCGTAGATACTATCTTATGATGAAAGATGTATAACAAAAATTCGAGAGAGAGACTTGTTTATAGTTATCTTCTGTTATCTTACACGGAAAAGAGCAAAAGTTTCTTACAAATAATGTAACTACCCCTTAAAGATTTGGATTTCCCACTGCCGACCATTTTAAAAGAATGACTCAGTAATTATTGAATTAGAGGAACAAAATAACAGTACCTACCTAATTAATAGCTTCGTATAAAAATACGATGACGTTTACCTTGGAAACATCGTGAATGTTTTTTTGCTTACAAGTTGTTATTCCAACAAGCAATTATTTAGTATTTTTATTATAGGTGTAATAAATTAATACCACGTTAAGAATGTGATGGTGTTCATTCATCCCGTAATTAATTCCCTTCCAAGAAATAGTGATGTGTTCGTGCGCGATCCATTTATCGTGACGTGTATCAGTTTGCAGACAAAGTGGCTCTTACGTGTCACAAGAGAACAAGTAGAATTAGAAACCCAGTCGATGATGATGACACACGCTTCTAAGAATAGCGAATAGGTATTCTGTGAATACCTATTCGCTATGTTGTCGAATCACTGCGATTAAACCTCGTTTAGCTAGCAATCAGCTGAGCCGAATCTAATGACATTAGTACTATGTATCCCACCAAAAACATTCTGTAAAAAACTAGCCAAGTCTCTGCTTGTTTATCTCTAAAAAGTAATGAAATCGAGACAAAGTCGTACCAAGTCTAAGGTCTAACATTAACTATAATAATAAAGAAATCGCAGTAAGGAACCTTAGACTTGGTACGACTTTGTCTAGATTTCATTACTTTTTAGAGATAAACAAGCAGCTCCCACGAGACTTGGCTAGTTTTTACCCGACTACGGCGAAGCAAAAAGGAGGGTTATGATTTTGACCGGTATGTATGTATGTATGTATGTTCATCTGTTCCCTCATAACTTCTGAACTACTTATCACTACTTGACAAATGAGGTGTCGTTAGAAGCGTCTCAGTTGTCCGCTAGTTATAGGGTAGGTGACGTGTCACCAAATCCAATATGGCGCCCTCTAGGGGATGAAAAGTCGTAACCGAAAAAAAAAATTTTTCGCACAATATCGACATGGGTATCAAATTAAAGGGCTTGATAAGCACATCTATACATATAATAAATCTGTAGAAGGGTCAATTCTGTACATTGAAAATATTGAAAAAATAAATAGCGGGGGGTGTTGCTGGATCGATACCAAACCCAAATAGGTGATTAAAAAAATTTTTGTCTGTCTGTCTGTCTGTCTGTCTGTCTGTCTGTCTGTCTGTATATGCAGGCATCACGTGAAAACTAACGGTTCGATTTCGATGAAACTTGGTATAATTATACCTTATTATCCTGGGCATAAAATAGGATACTTTTTATCCTGGAAAAATACGTAGAAAAAAAAACTGTAACAAACCTTATTATGGAACCACTGGCGACACCTATTATCAAGTAGAACATTACGCCACGCCTGCCTCCATTGATTTCTAAAAAAGGTTCCACCACTCACCACTAGATGGCGTTGTGCCTATGACGCGCATTTCTGAATCGCGGTGTTAAGATTCTCCGAGAGTTAACGACTACCGCGACTTTCTTATTTTTCTTTGTGACTGAACTGGCAGTGCACTTGCGGGCTACGTCCTAATTGGAATAGCTACACAGGACTCGGCTACCAAGTTATATCATAAAGTTAAACAGTAAGTAATTCAATTCTGTTATTTTTGGTTTAGAGGACCAAAAACCCCTGCCTCAAACCGTGCTTTTCAGCGCGACCTTTTTGATTACTGATCCGATCAGTTATTTGTAAATACAAGGTCGGAATTACTATGAAAAAAAATACTTACTACAGAACGCGAGCTCAACAGCAGTAGCTCAATAGTTAATTATTATAGGCTTAGCCGTATTTGGGTCCAATAGATATTTATAAGATGTCATTGTCAGAGTTACTCAAAATGGAGAAATAAACCATCCACGCGAAGACCGACATCCACGCGGACGGAGTCGCGGGCGGAAGCTAGTTTGAAATATATATACATTATATAGCTTTTACTAGCTACTTTGCCTGTTTCCAACAGTGTCAACTTGGGTATCAAATGAAAAGGCTTAATGAGTACATTTTAAATTCACTCGCTGCTTTGCTTATTATATCAAATAACCCCAAAATAGTGTAATTAAAAAATAAGTTAAAATAACTAAAACCCGACTACGAAAAAATCGCGCACTAAAAAGTATAAAACAAGATTAATAGCCGTGGTCGTATGCCACCTGCGGTTGTTTCACACAATCTTTTTTGGCTAGGTGGCATACGACCATGGCTATTAATTAAAAATTTCTGTAACACGGATTGTTCTAGTTTTATACTTTTTAGTGCGCGATTTTTTCGTAGTCGGGTTTTAGTTATTTTAACTTATTTTTTTTACAGAATGTTTTTGGTGTGATTTCACTTCTTTTTGTAAAAACGTGGGCACGTTTTTTTTACCTTCGATTTTTGTTATCAAATGAAGCGGCCTACCAAATTGAATATTTTTTTGTAAAAGTGGTATGTCGATCTCTAATAGTTTGGTTGGGCTCTTGTGTTTTCTAATCAAGGTCACCAGGTATTCCAGATCTTCGATTATCCTAGTTTTTATAGTTTTCCCTTTATGTAGCCATTAAACCCTAACTCTGTACCAAATTTCAGCTCTCTGAGTTTATGGGAAGTACTAGTTCTATTTTGATGATCATGAGTGAGTGTCATAAATTCGAAACTTTGCTTTCGCTTAACTTCGGAACTAAATGACCTACAGACTTGAAATTTTAAGTATTTGATTATAGCTTACTGGATGACGAAAATTTCTGCATTCTGTTCTTATCCATAGGTTCTCAAATAGGGGCCTGAAAATGCGGCGAAATGGTTCCAGTAAAGGATGGTACGGCAGTGTTTGCTTTGCACTCGACTTGGCGGGGTCACTGCCGTGCCCCCTGATTACGTAGTCTGTGATGACATGTTGATTATTGCATCCAACTACATACCTACACTCATTACCTATAGTTTTTTTATTGTCATCTGCACAATTTCCGCCGTAAAAATATTCTCTGGAAAAATCATACGTAAGTAGTGGCAGTGTGTTGTTGATTTATTAGTAAACTGGCCGGAAAGACTACGTCCCGGCTTCTCCTTTTGCATTATTTATAATTCCTGTCATATTTTTCATCAATTACTCCCGTCTGCTCTCTCCTTTTTTTCTCTCCATCAATCTACATATATTCACTCGCTTGCCTTTGTACAGGAAGTGAATGTTGTGGCAGGCTGGCAGGGCGCTGTGACCTACAGACATTTAAGTTGCGATGACGACAATCCTTTGAATGTAAATCTCCAGTTACCGCTATGGGTTGTTATATGGTGTGACATGAGTTATGTAGTGGCACACAATGGCAGGGCAGCTGGACATCTGATTTGTGATACTATAACGAATATTCTACAAATAATAATAAACAACCGTTACTACAAAAAAACCGGCCAAGTGCGAGTTGGACTCGCCCATGAAGGGTTCCATAGTAGCAAGCATAGATTAGGGATATAATTGTATTGAGATTAGTAAGTAATATACACAAACAACAAAAATAACTTTGTTTTCCATAGTGTTTGTATGAATGGCAAAGTTATATTTGCGGTTTTTTAAAATGTACTATATCTCAAAAACTGCTAACTGTATCTCATCCAAACCAATTTTCGTTGGAAGTTTTTGTTGAGGTCTACATTATATTTTTTTTTTAGTTTTATCATTCTCTTATTTTAGAAGTTACGGGGGGGGTACCAACTTTTTACCACTTTGGAAGTGTCTCTCGCGCAAACTGTTCAGTTTAGAAAAAAATGATATTAGTAACCTCAATATCATTTTTAAAGACCTATCCATAGATACCCCACACGTATGTGTTTGGTGAAAAAAAAAATTTGAGTTTCAATTC
Source organism: Agrotis exclamationis (assembly GCA_950005045.1). Lineage (NCBI taxonomy): Eukaryota > Metazoa > Arthropoda > Insecta > Lepidoptera > Noctuidae > Agrotis > Agrotis exclamationis. The sequence goes on from OX465437.1 coordinate 20,713,508, forward strand.
CAAGTATGGGGGGCACCCCCAAAATTTGTTTTGTTTTTATTTTTGTGCGAAAATCCTAATGCTGTTCACATAATACATCTACTTACCAAGTTTCAACAGGATAGCTCATATACTTTGGACAAAAAGTGGCTGTGACATACACGGACAGACAGACAGACAGACATGACGAATCTATAAGGGTTCCGTTTTTGCCATTTGGCTACGGAACCCTAAAAAAGACATAGGTACTCAAGAACCGCCCTGCTTGCACACTTGCGCTGCTTCTGCACCACGATCTATGAGGAGCTAGATGAAAACATAGAGGGACAAGTTGTGATTTTTTGTTCGAATTTCTTACAGAAAAATATTATTGTTAGAAATGGTCGATTCGCACATTTCGTGCTTGTTCAATTAGAGCAAAACATTCAATAACCTCAGTGCGCGCTTCCGTGACGAAACACGAGACGCCTGATATCTCACCACATGAGTATCGAACCGGCGCGGCCACTATTAGCCCCCGGCACAGCCCCGGGCCCGGGCGCTGGGCCTCCACGGTCAAGTTCGGCGCCCATTAACATTCCTGCGTTTTTATTTCTATTTTACCAAATACCTACCAACAGTTTCTCGCGTATTTTGTCAATAAACGCGCTAGTTAACCTGTTTGGACTAGATCAGATCAACTATCTAGCGAATTCTACTGTGTTGCTATCAAAAACACGTTATGTAATGATTTTATGAATATCGGCAAGTGATCGATAGGAAATGCTAAATGTGAGTCAACAACTGCATTCGATAAGCTATCAACGGCGACGTGGGTACATAACTACAATCATCATAAAAATGAATTGAGAACTGTTTACCATAATGTCGGAGAGAGTAGCGGTTAGGGAGTTCATTGTCAGAGTTATTAGCCTATTCTATTAGGTTTAATAGCTTCTAACAACATTCACTGCAAGAAAATGATTGACTTGTACTTAATAACTTTGCTCAGGGTTTGTATTACAGTCGCTCCTAAGGTCCAGTCTACGGTCGTGGGTGCTACGTAGGCGTAAGGCGCGGGCGGTGTCGCATTGCATTGCTGATTGGCAGAGTTTGGTTTAGGTTAGGTACCCTACTTCTGAGTCCCTTCGTACACAAATTGCCGCAAGGCTCCGATACCTTACTTACGACTTTAGTATCCAGGCACTATTGCAATACAAATCCATAGAGGTTCATACACAGGCACGCGTCAAAGTATGCCAAAGTAGTAAGGTATCGGAGACTTGCGTCGCCTTGTGTTGGCTGGTTATTTTACGTGACGCTATCTGCAGTAAGTACCCAAGAGAACAACGCTCCCCGGCTGAATGTATTGAACTAAAGGATTAGCATACTCGTAGCTCTGCTAGTTATCTTGTCTGCACAACCTCGTTGCTTAGCGATAAGTAACCGATATCGAGCGACCTACATTGCTGTGCAAATATGTATAATAGCGGCCATACACCATACTGCCTATCGTACAATCGGCATGACGATCGATTTGATCAAATTGGCAGTTCGTCCATATACACCATACACCATACTGCCTATCGTACAATCGGCATGACGATCGATTTGATCAAACTTCAAATCGGCAGCAGTGATGCCAGCTTAGCAACTTTATAGCTAGATCTAGCTATTATTCGGTGACCGACAGCTACAATTTTATAAAACTTGTGGCTTAACTTTTTAGCTTACTTTTTACCGACTTGTTTTTTTACCGATTTATCCCACTAGTGGGAATCAGTTGGTAATACAAGTGAAGGTCGGAAAACATTTGTTTATCGTTAAGCAAATGTTTCCGACCTTCAAGCGATTTTCGACTTTATTGACATTTATGCAAACACCGTATTTTAATGAAGGAGCAATGTTAGCTAACGAGAATGTGAGAAAAAAAAGAACCTGTTTTTTTAACTTGCTTAACGATAGCAAGTTAAAAAAAGGTTCAGGCGATTTTCGACTCTCCATTCCACTCCACTCCACTCCACTCCGCTCCGCTCCACTCCACTCCACTCCACTCCACTCCACTCCACTCCACTCCACTCCACTCCACTCCACTCCACTCCACTCCACTCCACTCCACTCCACTCCACTCCACTCCACTCCACTCCACTCCACTCCACTCCATTACAGTTCAGTCCATTCCATCCCATTCCATGGTAATACACACATTACCCTCCTTTGCGTCGCGCAGTCTGTAAAAAGTGTCGTTACAATTTTTTCCGCCTAGCCCCCTTTCGCAACGCGCCATAAGGAACTTCGTTCCAAAAAAATATACGTTTCGAATTGAGAACCTCCTCCTTTTTTTACGTCGGTTAAAAAGTAGCTACCGAATATTAGCTAGATCTAGCTATAAAGTTGCTAAGTTGGTATCACTGCTGCCGATTTGAAGTTTGATCATTCCGATTTGATCAAATCGATTTGATCAAATTGGCATGATCAAATCGGCATGATCAAATCGGCATGATCAAGCCAATTTGATGGATTCCAAGCCCACACACGGTCAAATCTAACTGATCAAATCGGCAGCGTCATGCCGATTGTACGATAGGCAGTATGGTGTATGGCCGCTATAAAGTAAACGGTTTAGCATCGACAATAAACACAAAACGGCATCTCAAATGTAAATACATAATGTGACGAAGAAAGCTGAAGATGTGCGACCACACGTTGACCGCAGTGTTGACCTCAGCAAACATTAGCGTATTGTAGGTACATCCTCGTATACCGAGTGTTTGCTCAGTGTTATCTTGGCAAACAATACGACAACAACGCCCACCTTTTGAAAGTTTTTACCGCCTATGGGCGAGCCAAGCATAAGACAACTGCTGCAGCTGTTGTACTGTGTCTTTATGTTGCCAAACGTTCTGAATGCTTTACACCCTGTATCGCACTGATTGGATTGTGAAACTGGTTGTTGGTTGGTAAGATATGCCTGCTCAGAGCAGCCACGACTCGGTCACATTTATAGTGTAAATGTAGGTACCTACATATTTGCATTTGGGCACGCCCCTCCGCCACAATCGCTGCGGTAAGTCCTTTGAGGTGTGGCTGGAGAGACACCACAGTCCTCACCTTCCGCCTGACGCAGGTCCTCAGGGCACACGATTGTTTATGGGCTCCTGTGTGGGTTTCAAAGGCAGGGCCTCGGGTGTCACTATTGTGTGAACCGCCCCGGACGATACGGTGGAGGTCTGCCCCCATTTCCACGGAGTATCGCTTAGCCCTCGGCGTCCTGGGGCGCGCTCGAATGACGAATCTCGCTTGACAATGAAGCCATTGGTCGACATGATCATCGCCAGTCGCCTCAATGACTGCTGTATTCACGTTCCACATCCACATCACATGTCAACAACCTCGATAATTGATGTCCCACATGTCAACAACCTCGCGAGCTAGATCAAGTTAATTATTTTTTATAATTATTATTTATACGTAATATAATCTATAAATCTTAGATACTAATAATATATTGTAAAGCTGAAGAGTTTGTTTATTTGTTTATTTGAACGCGCTAATCTCAGGACCACAGAACATATAAATTTATCTGTTCTGTGCTCAGGACCTACGGGTTCGATTTGAAAAAAAATTGTTGTGTTGGATAGGCTATAAACATTACACTACAACCAATAGGAGCCTCGGGGAATAGCTAGTTTATTTAATTCTGAGGAATTTGTTATCTGCTCTGTTTTTCGGGTTCCGGGGTTCCCAAAGGGTAAAACGGGATCCAATTACTAAGACTCCGTTGTCCATCAGTCTGTCTATCCATCCGTATGTCTGTCTGTCTGTCACCAGGCTGTATCTCATAAAGTCATAACCATGATAGTTAGACAGTTGAAATTTTCACAATTAAGTGCTGTTTTTCTGTTGTCGCTATAACAGCAAATACTAAAAACAGAATAAAATAAATATATAAGGGGGCCAAACAATAGACGTGACTTTTTGCCGTTTTTATAGATAACGTACGAAACCTTTCGTGCGCAAGGCTGACTCGCTTGGCTGGTTTATTATTATTATAATAATGTTTTGCACGACACAAACACGGAGATGTAAACACAACTTCGGTAGAGGGGAAACAGATACGAAAGAATCATTTGCAAGTCGCAGACTTTCTAAGCTCGAAGTAGCGCGGGGGCAGTGTTAGCAGTGTGCACGACGCGGCCCAGCGCGGCGCCTTGCGTAACTCCCACTTCCTCACGATCTCAGGGGAGCTTTCTAAGTTATATTCAAAGATAGACCTGCACTCATATTCTATTAAGTAGGTTCTCTATATTGCGTGGTCTTTCTAAAGTTATTGAATCTTTCTCTACTTAGCACAAGAAGAAAACCGTGCATTAGCATAGACTCGCTTTCCATTTAGAAAACTTCGCATGGTCTCATTCAATATTCATGATTTAATGAAAAAGATAACTAAGTTGCAGGTAAGTAGGTACTTACTTATTTTCAGCAAAAAAATACAACTAATAAGTGCGATCAAAAAATATTCGAATCGTATTTTTATTTTATTACGTAAACCAAAATTGATGGAGATAGGTACGAAGCTTTTTAAATTGACAATACGTCACAGTGTATCATAAAAAATTCATTGATTTCACAAAATAAAAAATACGAGTTCATCACTTACTACTCAAACAATGTCCCGGCGGTTCTCTGACAAGTGAGGGCCTCAGCAGCGTCGTCGTCGCCGGTGACGTCATCGACGGGTGCGCGTCGCGCGTCGTGCGTGCGACCTTGTGCGCGACCTGCATGCGACACGCGTCCCTGAGCAACATGGCTGGCTCAGCTGGCTCAGCTGGCTGCCACATGCACAGCCACCACAGAAGTCATCCTCTATCTCAGCGGACGACACCGCGCGGCCCGTGAGCTGCCTCTTGTGGCCCGTTATTGTTGTGTAAACATAATAAAATGCAACTACCGTTTTCTATTATTTTTATAAAATCACTTGATTTTGCCACATTACGGCTCTTGACTACCAAAAGGTTGCCGACCGCTGCTGGAAATTAAAAATAATTAAGTAATTATTAGGTACTAGTACTTGGGCGCGGCTTCGTTTGCGTTAATTTAGAATTTGAGAAACAATACGGATCGTGTAAGTGGCGCCATCTGGAATATAAACGTAATTATATTCCAAATTAGTCCGAGGTATAAATAACTTGAAGAAGACGTCTTCGTCCTTCACCCTGACGCGGTTTTTTAGAATGAAAACCTGGAAACAGAGTAAAAACGCCGCGCTTGGCAACACTGCAGTCAATTGTCATTCGTTTTCTCCGCGCCCGTAGGACGCATCGGGTAAAAGTTTTGTGTTCATAAAATTAGTTTATTATATGTATTAAACACAAACCAAGGATACCAAAACACAATATAAATAGTGAAGAAGATAAGGAAAATAAGAAGAGGAATAAAATGGCTCGAAAGATTGAAAAATACAAAGCCAAATGGAGGGGCCTAATAAAGAACTGTAAGTTTTTTCTACTGAAAAGAGTAACTACAATAACGGAAAGTTATGATAATGTACGAGTATGATATACACTCGTTGAGAAATTCAAATTCACGTTGTTTAAAGGGTTTACAACCCCTCATTTACTTGAGATTTAAATAATCAAAGTCTAGCATGTACCTACTTGTCCGGTAGGACGGAAAAAGATTATGACATTATTACGTTCTGTCTCGACGACCCACGGACCCTCCTTTTCGTTAAAAAAGTTATGCTTTGGGTCAATTTAACATTTAGTACTTACAAAAAACAATACCTATGTCCTGTTGGATAGAAAATTAAGACAATATGTGTTACATTGTCTCCTTTTCGGTGAAAAGGTTATCCTTTGGATCAATTTAACATTCAGTACTTCCAACAAACTATGTACCTACCTATGTCCTGTTGGACAGAAAATTAAGGCTTTATGTGTTACATTTTGCCTCCTTTTCGGTGAAAAGGTTATCCTTTGGATCAATTTAACATTCAGTACTTCCAACAAACTATGTACCTACCTATGTCCTGTTGGACAGAAAATTAAGGCTTTATGTGTTACATTTTGCCTCCTTTTCGGTGAAAAGGTTATGCTTCGGATGAATTTAACAATAGCAGAATCATGATTGGGTAATTTGTGTTACATTTACCTAAGTACCTCTCGTTGAGAGGGTTACACTCAAGTTTTAGTACCTATGTATTCTGCGTGCTACATGTTAGCTATCTAAGGAGAAACTGGGGCACTCCCTCTACCTTAACAAGAAAAGATCCAATAGCATCAAACATAAGTTGCCTCTACACAAAGTGATGAACTACAGATTAAAATATACTATTACTTGAGTTATGGACTGGCAGGATATATTGCCATAATGTAAATATTTTTACAGTAATGGTGATGATCTGATTACTAAAATAAAACAATCAAATGTATAGTCTACGGTAGACTACATACATACACCTAATTACTCTGAACGGTTGGGTTGTCAGATGGGTGCCTAAATGCAAGGAGTTAATATGGTCAGTCATGAAAACTATTGTAATACTTTTGCTCTAGAATAGCAACCAGAAGAAGAGCCATCGGGCATTAATATTTTTCTGCCTTAAGTGGGCTAACCGGTTCTAAGGGATTATGTGATGTAAATGTTATTGAAAGAATCCTAATGGAAGGACTAGTAAAGGAGCAGACTTACATAAGCCTGCACTTGTACCAAATAATGCTATATTACTAGATGCATGCAATATAATAATATGACATGCTTGGAGATAGTTTCCGTTGAATATTCAACCTACACTGGCAATATATTTAATAATAGAAGAGACTAATCTTACCAATCTTAGATAAGGCATTTCAACTTACTAAGAGGCAACAAGTGAACTGAAATCTTGTACTTATTCAAAATTAAAAGAAATGGTGTAGACTTCCACCACCATGAAGGGAGCGACCAATAAATTTCATCCAAAGATTATAACTGGAAATACAAATAAGTCAATTCCATGAAACTACCAGCGGTTCAAATAGCCCCGTCCACCTCCAAAAAACAGAAGCCTACAACAAAAACACAACAGAAATACCTCAAGCGACAAGCGGCAACAGTCATCTTCCAGCCGACTCCAGGACAACTGGACAAGTAACAGTTAGTGGTAATGTTTGCTGCTCGCTTTGTATATTTCTATTCATACTGGGAATCTATAACCATTCAAAGATTCTGTTATATAAGACTGGGTACTATACTCTACCCCTCTTTTTCAGTCAACTTGTTCAAGATAAGATTCCATTATAATAACTCTTTCAATAAAACAGAGACTTATCTTATTAATGAAATAAATAAACTTTCATAGCTAAGTTCTGTTAAACAGCTGATCAATTTTATCCATGATTTTCTTTTTACTCACAGATTTATAATAAATCTTTAAATGTTAAATAATTTCATTATAATCAACCATTTCAGACAATATACAAGGATTGTATCTCTATATAAATTAGGTCAAAGGTGCTATACAATTGTAGCAATTAAAGAATATAGTTAGAAATTTTTGTGGTTCACATCTAAAAATAAGCTGTACAAGAGGTCTCCCACTGACCCCTGTGTATTTAATCAGTCTGGTAAACTGTTGATATCTGTAGTAGAGCTTATCAAAAATCAAAGTACCTATAAAAATTAGTTAATAACCTAGATGAATAATCTGTCCCGGATTAACATAACTAGTTCTGAAAATGCCTTTGTTGTTCAAGTGTACTAAGAAAATCAATTGATTATGTAGGGTTGATGAATAAACAAAGAAAACGGTTCAGATGTCCCATCAGGTTGTGAATGTTCAGGACTGGTTGTCAATTCTAAATGCATGACTCTAAGCCCTGCTATATTTTGTTTTGTTTTAAGAATACTCATAATACAGTTTTGTTCACATAAACACTTTATAAAGAAAACATTTTTCAGCCCTAGACTAGAGATAAAAAGGAAATAAAGTCAGAATTACTTTGGTGGAAAAAGAACATTATGTAAAGACATTATACAATGTATTATATACTATAATTTTAGAAACATTTTCAGATGTATTACTAAGTGGTTGAGATACACATTACAAGGGGTAAAGCACTAGGACAGTCTGTCAGTCTGGGAATAACAACTAAAACTAAACTATTTAAGAGTTCTCAGATACAAACTTTGCTTTGTAGAATTTTGTGATTAAAATAAAAGACTGTAATATTTTGCGTAGGTCTGATAACGTTACTGCAATAGCACATATAAACTGTGTGGGAAGAGTACAATGCTCTTCGATAAATTGCATTGATTTTTGCTTAATAAAGAGGCTGACCTTGAGTCTCATAATTCCAATGTAGATAAAGAATGGAGACTATCTAAGTATTCAATTCAATAATAAATAATTTTGGCCATCCAGATCCTGATCCAGAGGGACCTTTTTGCATATCGGTTAAGATCATAAGTGTCTAAAGTACATATCTTGGGATAGCTCTCTATAAGATTAGAACAGATAAGGCTAAAGGAATGGTAGTCTTACCAATTTATGCCATTACAACCGTGGTATTTATAATAATATATTTATTTATATAATAATATATTTATTTAGAAACTTCTTTTAGAACTTGTTATCCTCTATACCTAACCCTGGGGGCTTGTTTATTATCAGGCAAGCCATCAAGAGGAGAATGATACTAAGAGAATAATGGATTTTGATAGGTTGAGTATCGCAGAATTCACTGGAACAATTCAGATGCAATAGTACAATAGTGTAATAACAGATTACAATAGTGTCCTGTGACGGTAGTGGTATAATATAAAATAGATTTATCAATTATATATATATATATATATATAAATGTATTATAAAAGAAAAAAAAAAAAAAAAAAAAAAAACACACATACCTCGCTAGTCTTCCAAAAATTATCAATTATTTAATGGTCACAAATCGACACTCTCTCATATATTGATAGGCATGTAGGTTCAGACGATAGGGTTAAACATTCATTTCAAGGTTTTTTCAAACTACGTCCAATTAACGCAAGATAAAATAGTTTCTGGGATCCCAGCAGTGTTACTACATTTAAAGTCTTTGTACTCTTTTAATAGCTTTAGCTAATAAAACCTTACAAAGAAGATTGCTATGTTGATTGCATCAGCCACAACACTGTGTCCAAACTTTGTTGTGTAAAAGTATCAATTATTATAATTATAGATTAATAACAAAGGTGCTATTCAATTATTTGATTACAGATATTCAATAAAACTCAGGTCTGTGTAAAACTAGAAAGTTCATCAGACTAGTGTTACCTTCCTTAAGTAATAAGACCAAAATATGTCTAGCATAAACTGTCTTAAGATAATCAATTAGAAAGTTCAAGAACATTTAACTACTATCAGCAGGGGCTTCTACAGGAAATGCAGGAAAGAGAAGATATACATCTTTGTTCTCTGTGCATTCTACCAGACATGCATCTACGAGTAGACACGCGGAAGCGTGTCAAGCCAAGTTCTGACGTGCATATTCTTCAAATGCACATAGACTAGGCCTAACGGTGGACTCTATAATGCAGGCAGTGAGGGGTCTGTGAGGTCGTCCACCTTAAATCATTATAATAGACCACTCATAGATGTTGTTCAAAATAAATTTTGCTGGGACAGTTCTAACTGATTAAACTTCATCAAATTTTTATACCAGAGCCCTTATCACGAGTTTCACTATTTTACTTTACAGCGTCTTTCCAGTATTTACAGCGTTTCTTTTATGGAAAAATGGAATAGCGCCTCTGGTGTGCGAAGAAGGAACTATTTTTTTCCTTCAAATTAAATATCAAAGTTTCAGTTTACACTTTACTTTACGTCACAATAAGTGAAAACTCATGATAAGGCCTTTGTAGTGAATTAACCTTAATTTTAGTGTTAAATGAATACATAATAATTATTAAATATGTAGATTTAAAGGAAATATTTAAAGTTAAAAACTGTGATTGTATTAGACTGGCTTTCATAGTATTAGGAATTAAGAAGAATTTTAAGATTTTTGTTAAGTAGGTACTATAATATACGGATGAAGTGCGACTCCAGATGTTTAGTCTTAAATATTTGGAGTTTGAAAGATAGGATTTTTTCAATTAAGTCAAGGTTAAGTATGATTGCCTGCTTATGTACATAAGCAGGCTTATATCAAGAATTATTCCCATTTGAAAGAGAAATATTGATTATTGAAACAAATTGTTTTTGACGTAAATTTATTATTTTATGTTCTCTAAACATCTACAAGTTATTTATACCTCGGACTAATTTGGAATATAATATAAGGATTAAACGAACTTACCTAGTGAAGTTCTATCCTTATTATATGAAGAAATTAGTCCGAGGTATGAGATTCCCACCCTCCCAAGATTAACTTTCAATTAATTCTTCCCATACGGTGCCTGGTACCACAGCTCTAAACTGAATGACAATTGACTGCAGTGTTGCCAAGCGCGGCGTTTTTACTCTGTTTCCAGGTTTTCATTCTAAAAAACCGCGTCAGGGTGAAGGACGAAGACGTCTTCTTCAAGTTATTTATACCTCGGACTAATTTCTTCATATAATAAGGATAGAACTTCACTAGGTAAGTTCGTTTAATCCTTATATTGTTTATTTTTTCCCGGCAACAGTTCTCTTCTGTTTTTCGGAATGAAAGAGACTATATCCGTGTCGACCGTGTCTACATATACTCCTGTTGGGACGATAGATTCAGTTGGTAGTTTGTGTGAAAAGGCAAACAAACAAACATACTTGCATTTATAATAATACACACATCAAAAGTGTCTAGGGATCAAGCATTTTTATGCGGATTTCTTGAGATTGAGATGTGGCTTTGTAATAAATTTATGATTTTATAAATTTATATGGATCCTTTTCCAACAGCGATTAAAATCCTGCCAGGAAGTCCATCCTTATAGTGGTGGAACCATCATGGTATGGGCGGGTATTTGGATCGGCGGAAGAACTGAGTTGATTTGGATCAGAGGCAACCTCAACGCTCAAATTTATGCTGAGACGATTGTATCAGACGTCATCGTTCCTCTACAAGTGCAAATCGGTCCCTTATTTCAGTTAATGCATGATAATGCACGACCGCACACCGCAAGAGTTGTAAGACAGACTCTCGCCGCAGCTAACATCAATGTCCTGCCCTGGCCTGCTCAGTCGCCAGACTTGAATCCGATTGAGCATGCATGGGATATGCTACAGAGAAGAGCTCTGCCGAATATGGAGGGTATCCAGTCGCAAGAAGACCTTTTTTTGTTGTTGCAACGAACATTGTATATAATAATAATAATATAATATTCCACAACTATCACACAACGCAACGCCATCTAGTCCCAAGCTAAGCAGAGCTTACATGGGCGGCCATTCCACAGCGTGATTTGGATGAACTCATTTTGAGTATGCCAAACCGATGTTCTTGTGTTGTTAGTGTTCGCGGTAGAAACACGGATTATTAATTGTTTAAGTTACCCAATAAAATTTTAAAGAAAACTGTTATTTCAGTCTTTTTTTCGAACTTTTGTGTTAGTGGTTCCAATGTCAAAAATCCCTTTATTAGGAAAATGGCAAATTTCTTTATATAATGCAAAGGTGACTTGGTTTATCGTTACTGTGACAAACGAAAACACTTTATTTGATGAATCCTTAAAGAAAATTTTAATTAATATCAATCAGGAGAAAAGTTATTGCAAAAATATATGTTGATCCCTAGACACTTTTGATGTGTGTAGTTTAGATCAATAATTTTCTAGGTAGGTATGTACATAGTTTGCATAGGAAACGTCCTTGTCTGAGCGACATTAATTTCAAAGATCTGTGCTGATCTTAAACATTAGACCTTAGACTATCATTTTTGGTCGATTTACAGTATCGCTGCAATTTGCTAACGAAATTGAACGATAGCATTGCTCTTACCCCTTTAGCATACCGCGTGATAGGTACCTAAAAATAGCTTATTATTTGACTCGATGAGTAAAACTTGTTGTCGTTTAAAACAGAATCTATGCACTGGTTTGAGCACCAATTTAAAACATACATTAAACACAAAATAACAGAAAGATTAAACAAACAACTAGGTACAGTTAAAAAAATATCCAACTTACTTCCTACAATTTAAATCAGCGTAGATAATAATAATATTATATCCTAGAGAACTATTGAATAACATTAGTTTAAAATAAAATTGCGAATAATATTGAAATAAAAGTATGCATAAATTTATTTTAATTATTTGAAACTCTCAAAATCAAAATCAAAATCAAAGCGTTTATTTCAAGTAGGCCAGTTACAGGCACTTTTGAATTGTCATAGACAAAAATATAATTAAACACTAAAAAGTTATGGTGCTACAGTCCCAGTCACAAGACATAAAAACTGTGAAAGTACCGTAGATGCCCATTCCAAGAAGTAGATCTCTATGGAGAAGAACGGGCAAGAAACTCCATGGACACTCTTTTTAAATCGCCAAAATTATTACAAAACCTTTGTTACATCATTCATTTTGAGATGATACATTATGTGAGAACGATGTAGCAAGTTAAAAGTGTCCATAGTAGAAAATTAAAACAAAGACAATTCAGAAACAAACAAAATGATCAATAGATAGTTAAAATAAACCGTGGCAACTAAGAGATGACCAGTCCCAACTGACAGCGCCCGTTCACGAGCATGACACATGTATCAGCACCATTCAGCTCAACCATTTTGAAGGGAGCTAAATGATCCGACACACGCGCCACCATCAGCGAGACATTTGAGTGAGCATGACATACTCTCAACCGCCAGGGTTATTCAAGTCAATAAGAGACGTAGGTACTCAGTGAATGATAGCTCCGAGGAACATAGTACTCACACAATGCTGGCTATGAAACTATATAATACTAGGATGATTGAATCTATACAATGCAAATACAGTTGTACAATCTTCATCAGCTCCAACAAGAATATTAAATAAACGCTATCAATATTTATCCTACACTGTCAGGTGGAGCAGGACCAGCATGGAGCCAAGCATTATCATCAGCAATATAATCGCTTAGTTTATAATAAGCCAGCTTACATAGTGTGCGTTTAATACATGATTTAAATTTAGTCTCATTCAAATCAAGAACATTTTGTGGTATTTTATTATAGCACTTTAAACAGTATCCCATGAAAGAATAGTCCACTTTGGCGAGTCTGAAGCCCGGCTGAACTAACTGATCCCTATTTCTAGTGTGATAGTTGTGTCTGTCACCTCTCTTACTAAAAAGATGCAGATTTTTCCTAACGTACATTATATTTTCATAGATGTATTGACAAGGTACTGTCATAATGTTAATTTCCTTAAACAGTTCTCTTAGAGAATCGCGTCTACGGAGATTGTATATGGCCCTGATGGCTCTCTTTTGCAGGATGACAATAGATTCGATGTCGGCAGCCCGTCCCCACAATAAAATGCCATAAGACATGATACTGTGAAAGTAACTAAAATAGACGATTCTAGCAGTATCTACATCGGTAAATTGACGGATTTTTCGCACAGCGTATGCTGCTGAACTTAGCCGCCCCGCAAGAGTTGTTAAATGGGGACTCCATTGAAGCCGTGCATCAAGCGTAATCCCCAGGAAAACTGTTTTATCGACAAATTCAAGTATTTCTTGATTCAATACTATATCATAATTTGTTCTTTTAACATTTGGTAAAGCAAATCTTATACATTTGGTCTTTTTTCCATTTAATACTAAATTGTTTGCAGTAAACCAGTCATGTACCTGACGTAAGGCATCATTTACGTTGTCTAGATTTTGGGCCCGTCTATTTATCTTAAAAATTAGGGAAGTGTCATCAGCAAATAACACCATATTGTGAGGTTGGTTTTTTAATAAATAGGGTAAATCATTAATATACACCGTGACTTTTTAGTCGTCTTACAAAAGCAGCCCAGTTCATGTATCCAATGACTAGAACACGTTTATAATAAAAAAATATGTATTTAAGAGATTTGAAAAATTTAATAATAAAACTTTAATTGGTTATTATGACACAAGGCGTAGTTAGAAACGCCCTTGTCTCATAGAAAATGGAAATGGAATGATCTACCCGACTATTGCGCTGGGTAGGTATACTCTACAGATTGATACGTAAACATTTTAACAGGGTGTTTCATATTTCTAATGTACCTATTTATTAAAAATAAAAATTATTATTAACGATTAAAAAAAAATAAACTCGCCTAAGAGGTATTTTAGGTCGGATACATTAAGTGGACGACTTTTGTAAGACGACTAAAAAGTCACGGTGTATACAAGAAAGAGAAAAGGACCCAATATTGAGCCTTGCGGAACCCCCATTTTTACCTTTAAACCTTGTGAATTCACACCATTTATCTGAACTTGCTGCTGTCTATCACACAAATAAGATTTTACCAAACTAATTGCAAGTTTACTTAGACCGTAGTGCTCAAGTTTAAAAAGCAAAGTATCGTGATTTACGCAATCAAATGCTTTGGAGAGGTCACAGAATATTCCTATAGCGTCTTGTGCCTCTTCCCATGCAGTAAATATGTGCTTCAATAAGGTGACACCGGCGTCAGTTGTACAACGTCCCTTGGTGAAACCATACTGTTGATCTTGTAAAATTTTATTGGTGTTAAAATGGTTAAGCATCTGATCAAGCATTACCTTTTCAAAAACCTTGCTAAAAACGGGCAACACGGATACTGGTCTATAATTATTAGTGTCTTTAGTGTCTCCGGATTTAAAAAGAGGTATGACTTTACTGAATTTCATTAAATCCGGGAAAACTCCTTGGTCTACACACAAATTAAATATTAAAGCCAAGTATGGTGCTATAGTCTCTACTATGGAAGTACAAACTTTTATCGACATTCCCCAAAGATCTTCTGTTAGCTTAATTTTGATTTGTTTAAAAGCTTTAATAACCGTCATGGGGTTTATGTGCTTAAATACAAATTCAGCCGAGCAGCCAGACACGTTTGCCTTCAATAAAGAAATTGCGATATCGGGAGAGGAGTCTAGAGCCTCCGTGGTCTTTAATGGTATATCAGTAAAGAATTTTACAAATTCTTGGGCTACATCCCGATTTGAACTTATAGTACCGTGTGGTGTCTCCAACGTATACTTGGTGCTACGTGTTTTTTTCCTGCCAGTCTCGTCATTTATTACTTTCCAGACTGTTTTGATTTTATTATCTGATGTAGTATGGCTTTAGCAGCTTTGCAAGTATTTCTGAACACTTTCGAGTATGTAGAAACAAACTTGTTAAAAGTTTCAGTGTTGATGTAACTCAAAAAGTCTTTCCCTACTTTTTCTTATACCTGCAGTCGCCCAGTCACTAAACACAAATTTAGGGCAAATAGTTTTAGTCTTCTTTTCAAAAGATTTATTGAATTCGGTGTGAAATATTGAAAAGAAACTGTCGTAAAATTTATTAACTCTAATGTCGTACACACTAGGGCTCATAAAACTTAATCTGTTGAATAGGGATTATTAAATTTATTTAATTTGTTAGTTGTTATTTGTCTATATGAAATCTGAACTTGTTGTTTAATTGTTTTACACCTGAACGTTACCGTTTGTCCACTATGATCAGACGGCAGACAACTAACTATTGCTTCATCCGAATAATCACAATTGCAGAAAACATTATCAATACAAGTAGCAGAAGTTGGAGTCACCCTAGTAGGTTCCATAAAAATATTGGTCAAATCAAATGACTTAAAAAGATTTAATAATCTATTACTATTTAAATTTTCTTCCAAAATATTGATATTAAAATCACCACAAATAACTGCGGATTTATTACTGTCTGCAAGCTTTACTAGGACATCTTCCATTACTGATTCGAATAAGGAGAAATTTTGATAGTTTGGGGGTCTGTACACACACACTATTACATGCCTATCTAGCTCAACACAGGACAGTTCGATACAATGTTCAACAGAGAGACCTACTATGTCATTACGTTCTTTACATTTTATAAATCTTTTTATTAATATTAAGGAACCTCCACGCAGCATAGATCTACGGGTAAAACAACTGCCCACAGTGTAGTTATTATAATTAATTAACATTTGGTAATCCTTCAACCAATGTTCGGTAAAACAGATGATGTCAAACATGGTTTTTTCTAAAAATAATTCGATTTCCAATAATTTCGAAGAAATACCTTGAATGTTCTGATGGAGTAATTTCAAGGTATTCTGAGGCCCTTTTTTAAACAAAATAATTGATTGCAAGAAGATATATTGTCTTTAGATGCTATATTGCTAATGGTACCTTCTTTTGTCTTACTTACAAGTTTAAAGGAAAATAAATACTATCTGGAGGGAGCCCCGGGACTCCCATGCCATCACCAGGCAAAAATATCCTACTACTAGTAGTCCCACCTTGAGATTGGGAATTTTCCATGGTGACACATGGATCCTCCTTCGTACAACTAATACTATTACTAAAACTACTACTATAAATATGTACACAACAAGACGAAGACATACTACTTATGTCCGAGTGAATATTAAAACTTAATAGACTAGCTATTATATGTCTATATCTAATAGGCAGATACGCTGAATCCTGGGTCGACCTAAGTTTATCAACAACAGTGTTGATGTCTAAACATAGAAGTTTGTCACTATAATGAGTTGCTAAGAACTGTACATGCTTGTTCAGCCTATGTATATGATTGTTTTGTTTGTTTGACAACTTCTCAAAATAGGGAAAAGCACACAAAATAATTTTCTTACAGTCTAATTTTAACAACTCTGCTACACAGTCAGTGATGTCTTGTTTTCCAATCTTAGAACTATTACCAATAAATATAGTAATGGTTGTATTAGGATAACACACATTTTTTGTGACTGATGCCATTATCTGTTTGTAATTAGAATGTGGCATGCAATGATTAAGAGTACAATAACTTAGATTATTACTTAATAAATTACCTAGCCCTCTGCCTATACTGTCAGAGAACATAACTGAATGACTCATCTATACATATAATAAATCTGTAGAAGGGTCAATTCTGTACATTGAAAATGTGCGATAAATTGATGTAACCGCAGCCATATTGGTTAATTAAAAAATAAAATTATAACTTTTTCCTGTTCATATCATTTTAACTTCATTAGTACAAATAGTAGACACATTTCGAGGAAATAAAATAATAGAACGAAAATAGTACTTACAATTCGACACCAATGGGGAAAGATTATTTATTAACGATATTCGAGGCGGAATACTCACCCCGAGCCGATTAGGCGAGTGATAAGGAGCCTAGACCTAGAACAGCAATAACAAATGCCCACCTGTACAATAAATAAAACACACTTTGTTTGATTGTTTACGTCCTTTGCGTGTAGTGCCCCTTCTGCGCATCTCTAGCATGCGGCGAGTTATGTTGTGTGGTGTGCAGATGATCCGCGGTGATATAACTCCCCGGCGAGCGATGCCATCTCTTTGTTGAGCGTGTGTCGGTGTGCATCAGATATCATCGTCGAACCTGTTCCCAGGCTCAACGCTTCCGGCTCGCGCGACGCGGGTGAGCTGCGACGTGGGTACGTACGGACAGACGCCAGCAGTCAACCTACCAGAATCTGTCCAATACCAATCGAACATTAACCTTCCTGTATTATAATAAGGCTGAACATCTATTAAAGAAATTTGTCAGATTGTGATAGCTTGATGTGCTGGCGTCTGTATTTAGATTTACAGATGGCTTCTAAAAGGAAAAAAAGTTTTCGTAATGGTTTAGCGATGGCAGTGACTGCTGGGCCAGGATTCGATTTCCCCACGGAACAAACTCTTGAATGTCCCATAAATATTGTTCCGGGTTTATTTATGTATTTGGGTTTTTCAAAAACACATGGAAAGTTCTGAGTATAGTGGCAATGTTTTTAAAAAAAAACCCTGTTATTCATGGATGATATTGCAAATTATGTAGATACCTAATACAATAGGAAGGTAGGTACCTATTAAGTAATAAAATTGTAATGTTTACATTTGTGTGGTTGCAGTCACTGTGACCGGGTGTCGGTCGAACTCACATCTGACTCAGACTACGGTCAGGGTCCAAATCAAAGTTCCATTGAGCAAAGATCTCCGATCACCAGGCTACACACTACACAGTCCTCTAGTTTTCTAATTGAGTTCAAACTCGTTACTTAACCTCCACATCGCTGAACGGGCGCCATTCACATCGCGTGAACACGAGTCTCCTTTCCTTTCTGATATAACAACGATAAACATCAGTCAGCTATAAACTATAAATAAATCTGTTGAGTTCGAGTCCATTTGGTTAACGATTTCCTCATTTTAGAGCATAAATGGTAACATACGTGGACAACAGCTTGATCGCACCGCTGCACCGTGCTCGCGTGACGTAGTGACGCTGACCACCGTGTGACTGTCAACTTGAACTGACTAAAATCCACGGTGTCCTTCAATAGCCCTTTACGTTCCGGGGTCACGGTATTCGTCAGAACCGCGACAAAATAAAGACACTTATTTGGTTATGGATTAATACTGAATAGGGGAAAATCGCTGGATGATAATGATCCAATAATGGCTTGATTTAATGATTGACTACTAGTTACTGCAAAAATCCAATTAAAAATTGAATATTTTGCTCAGGGCGCAAGAAAATTGGATAGCCATGACGCAAAACCACCAGAAGTGGAAAGATTTTGAAGAGACCTACACCTAGCATTGGGAGACTTAAAGCATGAAGAAGAGAGAGACATGATTGGGAGACTTAAAGCATGAAGAAGAGAGAGACATGATATTGGATAAAGATCAATTTCGGCAACATTGATGCAACGTTGTTAAAGTGGCCATTTCACAATCACACGCACGCGCAGTAAGCAACCAACTATTATCTTAATTGTTCAGTGAAGAACAAAGTAAAAATTGCTTACCTAAAATCGGTCTTCGAATTAAGATTTCTACCGTTATTTTTAGCAAAATTAACAACATCAAGTTTTGATTGGTCCAAAACCGGTTGAAGAAGCGGGTCCTTCCTAACAGTGGTCAGTGTTGTCACATTATGTTATTTATTGCTTGCCCATAGTTAAATTGAGACAGTAATTGTTAATTCCAGCGGTGCACGTCCGGTTCCAGCAGGCAGCAGCACATTGATACATACAAAGTGGTATTTTAAGGTTCCGTTTTTACACGACAACGGCCCAAGAAAAGAGTGTGATTTTTTTTGAGGTAAACTCTAAAACTGAAGAAGCGCATCGAGTAAAGGCAGGTAGTGTTCTGGCGGAGGCTCTATGTGTCTCTACGTTATCCCCGTACCAATACAACGTGATCCGTTCAGGGGAGGGGGGTTCTTTAAAATACCAGAAATAGGGGAAAACGGCTTTTCTCATGCTTCATTTTTTTCCCGCAATCTTGCACGATCCCGCATGAGTAATCCCGTATTTAAAAACTCGCAAGAAAGGCGCGAGATCCCGCATATACGGGATAGGGTAGATAGGCTGGACCTGGACGCATCACAACAGACGAGATACATTGTTGAGGCGTAACTTAGTCCTAGTGTTTTACAGGTTTGCAATTAGTTTAATCTGACTTTTAATTTGTTTGCGTATCAGTCACGGCAGACTATTATGAACTTGTGTAATCTCTGCCACGACAGCGTTATGACAATAGTTCAGATGCCTTCGCTGCGCTGTAGGCTGCGAGCACTATGTGAAGGTTATAAGTGATTTTAATTGGATGTAAGTTAGTTCTGCTCGTGTTGCAATTAACTAGGCAAGCCCCCCGCGCCACCCGCCCCCCGCCGCTGTCCACCCGATCATCGTGAGTTCGCTCACCTTCGACTTGCGGACCATTATTGGCTCTCTCATGCTTGTGTAGTACCTACACCTCCGCTGCGAAACTAACTAGTCGAAACCGCAACGTGCGTTCCCCAGAGGAACCTAGCCACACGCGCCGCGTTAGCCTGAGCGTAACCACCGCTAGTGACATGGTCTATTGAGGATCTCCTCAATTAAGTTCTCTATAAATTCCACCTTCCATTTTCAATAAAACTTTTTTCAAAAAAAATTTAACCGCCTTCAAAAACAACCACAAAAAAGGGTAAAATAACCTACAAAATAACTTTTCTTTCGGAAGTCGGTGGCTTTGTTTTTTTATTTCGTTGTCTTTTATGCCACCGACTTCCGAAAGAAAAGTTATTTTGTAGGTTATTTTACCCTTTTTTGTGGTTGTTTTTGAAGGCGGTTAAATTTTTTTTGAAAAAAGTTTTTTATTTTACTCTTTTTAGTTTAAATATTCAACCCAAAATTCTTGTCAAATACATCATTTCTTACATGTGCACTAGAATTTGGTAATCCTTAGCACCGGTATTAACATCGCTCATGTACACAATAAGCTAATAAAATTCCCTATCAAAAACTGCTGAACCGATTTTGATGAAACTTGCAGTGTTCCCTAAAGTGAACTATTCCTCGTGCAACAAAAAAAGAATTGTGAAAATCGGTCCACAATTAGCGGAGTAATCGCGTAACAAACACTCAAAAAAGTAAAGATCATCACATCATCCATCAATAAAAATGCTCACAAAATAAAAAGTACTGAACCAAATTGGATGAAATTTTTATGGGACCAATGGGAAAGTATAATGCATCGAACGAAAAAAGAATTACACTAATCGGACCAGAAACCTCGGAGTAATCGGTGTACATACATAAAAAAAAAAAAAAAAACATACCGACCGAATTGAGAACCTCCTCCTTTTTGAAGTCGGTTAAAAATCCCTCGTTTCGCGTCCATTTTGTGTTGATAGTGATTGTGTCAGATAACGCGCGGAACGAAAAGCGCAACAAATAAAATAGTGGACCGAACGATTAGGTGTAGCTAATGTCGGATCAGATCAGTGAATGAGCGAGTAACAGAGCCAGCAGGTAAAGCAACAAATGACAGATCGGGCGATCGTTCAGCGGTTTCGCTACTGTAGTTTCGCAGCGGAGGTGTGCTATCCTACCAGCATTAGAAGGTTTTGGAAGTTAGCCAATTATATATCTTTGACCCTCATTGATTTTATTGTTAACGACGTAAGTCCGTTGATTGTAACAAGTAACAAGCCGGCAAGTCCAGCAGTAGACGTCGGCTGAGATGATATGAATAAGAAAAATAAAACTGAGCTGGGAATCTTCAGGCGATATAACTAACATTTATTTAAGGAGCATCTTGTTTCGTTCGGTAAAAGTTTTCTGCGAGATCGAGCAAATGAACACTGTAAGTTTTATTGTCAAATGTTGGGTAATGAGATGATATGAATGGAACCTACGAGGGTGTCGGCATGTTCATTGTGAGTGTCGCTCCAGTCACCCAGTGACAGTGATATTGCGCGGCGCATCCCAACGTTCTTGTGCCTGCGCATTGTCTGTGTGAGAACTCTCGAAGACTTTCCTTCATTGTGCGGGTCGCGTCACCCGCGGCCTCTTGTGACGATGTTACGTGTGCTGTTATGTCAGCCGCCGCGTAATGAGCTGTTATCTCTGTCATTACACGTCGCAGTTAGAGAGCTGCTGCTAACTGCTGCTGCGGCCACATTCGTCACGGTAGTGGCTGAGCTGATGTTGTTCATACTTAGCGAGTGTCGCAATCACAGTGGATTATTGGATCTACTCACACGTCCCGGAAGGTGCTACTGTTGTTGTTACTACTCACTGAGCAAACAGTACACAGTGGGAACTGGGGATGACAAACGGACACTCGGTACCAAACTATATACCCATACAAACATTTCCCTAATTGGTCTATGAACGGCTGGAATGAATTCGCTACATAATTATTTTTTGCTTGTGTTTGTCGTTGCCAGAAGAAATTCTTATGAAAGAAAAAAATTAGAAAGTTGCGAGGAAAATTATATTTGAGAAAACTAAACTACCAATAATGCCTATGTAGCCAAAATATACTTCACCGATGCTACATGTAACTTTAACTTGTTGGTATGGTGATGTATAATTTCTGTAACGACGAACATTTCCTCGGAACCGGTTCGTCAGCAATTAATCTGCAGATGGCAAGGACCACGGGAGACCGTGCACATTGCCTTGTGATATGGAGTGATCAAAGTAAAACCACTCGCGGTGCGATAGTTACATCCTCTCTCTGCTGCGCTCCACCTTATCTTGTTGTTGTTCGGGGAAATGCCTTCCGTTCATTACTGAGTCCATAATCAATGAAATTAATGTTGTCAATTGTTATCAAATAAAATCATTTAATGAAATAGCCAACTACTATAGGTATGGTAGTCGCGGTCGTCAACCCTTGTTAGCTGGTGAACCTTCTGATCGAATCAGTACCGTCGCACAGCCCGCGCCGCACTGCGTGCTCAGCCGCCATTACTCGAACTTCTGCCAGGGTGATGCATCGATGATAAGGACACTGCTACTTTAACTTTTTTTTCTTTAATTAGCGGTTTCGCCAAAATTTTCGTAGACAATACCACAGGCTTCTACCGACCTAAATAGTCAAAGGGAGTGTAGAAGGCCGGATTGGCAGTCCACGACTGTTACAAACAGTCGTGATTTGAATGGTCTCCAAATTAGGACATCTCAGTCTAGTAATCGTATCAGTTATTCGCTGGCGGCTGCGCCTAACGAGGGAAATGGGCCACTAACGGTACCTCGTGGTCACGCGAGCCGCTGGAGCCGCCTGCTCTCCGGGTCACATTGAGCTGTACATCTGACTCCGAGCGTGGGTGCTCTCGCCGGCCCTGCAGCTACAATTAAAGATGGCTCGTGATGGTGCTGCACCAAGTAGGTGCACGTAATACTGGGAAAACATTATGTTTACTGTCAATAATCTGAAGACAATTGGTTGCTGAAAATTAACCGGAAGGACAGTTATACGACGAGAACAAAATAATGATGTTTTGGAGTAACTTGAGGTTCTCGTGTTTACATTACATGCAGTTACACGTGTTCCTCAGCTGACAGATGGTCTAAACACCACGCAGAAACGTGACACGACGGACATTGATCTACGCTGTGATTCCATTGCTGCGTGCGCATAGCATGCATTACATTGCAAGTAAAAAGTAATGTAAATCGTACTTAACGATTATACTAGATTCGTATATTAACTATGAAGTAATCATTGAAAGCATTGATCTCAATTTGCAATTGCTCGGACGAATGTAACTTTCATATTTTAGATCGTAACTAGACAATAACGTATCTACACCTGAAAACGATTGCAAGTTGCGGTTGAGTCATGTTATGCGATCTTTATCTACTACTTAATTTTAGCGAAACAAGAGCTTTTGGACCCCTTTCTCGATTCTATCAGCACAGTGAAGCAAAAAGAATGGCCGATGAGGCCGCCCTCATCGGCCATTCTTTATAGATAAAGAAGAGAAGATGAAGATCGTTATAGACTTGTGATGGTGTGACCATCCCGCGATGGTCACACCATCACAAGTCTATAACGATCTTCTTCTTCTTCAACCTTTAGTCACCCAATGCTGAGTGTAGGTAGGAAAGATTTGGAAGAAATCTTTCCACTTCTGGCGGTTTTGTGTTATGGCTATCCAGTGTCTTCCGGCCACTTTAACAAGATCGTCAGTCCACCTAGTCGGTTGTCTCCCTACATTCCTCTTGCCCATTCGTGGTCTCCATTCCAACACTTTCCTGCCCCATCTTCCATCCAGTCAACAGCATATATGGCCCGCCCACTTCCTCTTTCTTTTTGCTATCACCCATGCTATGTGTGTCAGTTTCGTTCTTCTACGAATTGTATAACGTTATGCTGGCTGACTCTATCTAAATAGGTATGTACAATGGTGAGACGATTGGCTAATCGTATGCGATCAGTATCATTATCTGTCTCAGCAAGGCGCTGCGGACAACGGTGAAGCAATACTTTGGTGAATGTCATTACCGTAGACTGGTTCAATTAGCTATTTTTCCTGTCCATTCGACCTTTAGCTTTGGTAGCCGCATGTCGTCGGAGCTTGCGGGATACCTTAGTGGTTCAATTAGCTATTTTTCCTGTCCATTCGACCTTTAGCTTTGGTAGCCGCATGTCGTCGGAGCTTGCGGGATACCTGAGTGACACATGGTTTAATACAATACAATTCTCTTTGTTTAATACTGTTAATATTGATGTAGGTATTTTGGGAATGTTTGGACTTGTTATGGTTTTGATTATGATTTACTCGGTTGAATTGGTCTCTTGCATTCCTGTGCGGTCACCGTGTGTCCAGCCACGCAAGATGGCGGCCGCGGTAAGCGCTCCGCGGAGCCGGCGGCGGCGGTCGCCCGGCGCGACCGGTCCACCTGTCCATTTCCTACCGGCAACGCACTTCACCGCAGGACTACAATAATTATAGTGTATCCTGGCATGCCTGCCATTTTGTAGTCGCGCCACCCATCGCCGGCCGCCTTAGTACATTATAGGTCAATGGTACGACATGGATATTAATGCACAAACAATTTGAAGAATTACTAATTGATGTTGCTAGTTATTCTGTATTCACGAACTGAATCATTAGGAATAATGCAAAGTTATAATAGGTACGGGGCGAGCTTATTACTATGAACATCCAGATTTCGTGGCTTCTACTGAGAAAATATTGATGACAAAACCAATATAGCGACTACTAAACAAACGATGCAGTGTCATTACAATAATATAACTGTCACCAAACAACATACCTACTGTTGAGTTACTGACTGATTACGACTTAACCCTGTACGCAGAGCAGAGGCACCTTGTGACGACCGGACGACGTAGACACTCAACGTCGCGTCTTGATTGTGTTTTTATGATGTCTGTAAGTTGATCTGAATATTAAATGTTGTTATATTTACTGAGAAGATAATTTTGGCGTCTGCCGCTAAATATGTGTGTGAGTGAGTCATGGGCGACGTGCACGCACAATGCAATAGGTACTCAGTAGTCATAAATAATCATAAAATGATGAGGATTTTCCGAAGGCTCCCCGTTCTCGCGATCGACGTTAACCTCAAGTTTGTACTGCACTGTGACTGCACAGAATAATGCACGTGTTTGTGTTACAAGTGAAACATGAGAACAGACGAGCTCGCTTCGTGGAACTATAAAGTCGCAGTCCGCTCTCCTACAGGCGCGGACACACTTGTGCGCCTTATGATGCCAACTGGGACTACAGAATGTATTATTATAATTTAGTCAGTATTAGATACTACTGCTCAGCAGTGCAAGTCACCAGCGAGTAAATTAGTGACACAGACTCACAGCGATCACACAAGGATTTACGTAGGTACCTACTGTCGGCTTGCGGCTGTTCTCGTCTGACCCCACGAAATGAGATGAAAATTATGATCTCTGATATCAGTAGGTTTAGGATACACTTTTACTATATGAGGTCGGTTTCATACTTGACTACTCTGAGAAGAAACAGCCGAAACAGACTCAGGGCTCACTGTCTCTTTTAAACTCCAGACATTATTGATTAGGTACAGACGCCAGCACATCAAGCTACCACAATATGCCAAATTTCTTCAATAGATTTTCAACCTTATCACAATAGTGGAAGGTTAATGTTCGATTGATAAAATCTGACAGTTTCGGGTAGGTTGACCTGCTGGCGTCTGTACATTGGTCAAGTTATATGACCATTGGTACGTGTTTAAAGTTAGTTCGTCTGCCTGTGTTTCTATGTTTCTACACAATTTAATAATTAAGATGTTTAGCAAAGATAAACAGTAAATGCAGGTTCTTTTATTAGCGATTCTAATCACCGACCTAGACTAAACTCAACAATCATTTTATTATAGATAAGTGCACAATCTAATAAGTGCCAAAATATGTATCTGAGGATAGTTTTGAACTTGATGTTATCATGTTTATTCTGGAAACTTTAATAATCCAGTAAGTACCTACCTGCTCTATGTTATTCATTATACGTATGTATAAATTTAACACATTGAACGCATGCTCAAATAAATTCACGGCTGATTTAGCAATAACATGCAGATTATATAAGAATAATTTTCATAAACAATTTTATATGGAGATATAAATGCATTTTTTGGGGTTCATTTCATTCACCCCGCATGTGAACGGGGTAGATTGGAAATAGCGGATTCGATGAAACTGTTTTTCACATCTAGGTGACCATTGTATTGTAGGTAACCCGTTGACGCGGCAGGGGCAGCGGGGTGTATGAAACCATCCCATTTTGGGGCTTTAATCAGGTTGCTGACAGCTTCTTATTAGGTGACGCACCGTTGACTAGGACTCCTTGATCGGACGGCGAACTACTCAATCATTCCGCCTCCTCCTTCGCAAGCATTACTGATTCGCAGGAAGTCCATATTCTGCATTCTGCTCCACATTCCCCCTCACTCCGTAACATGAGTTGTCATCTGCCGGAGCTCTGTCCGCAGTGACTGGGTTTGTCGCGGCTGCGGAGGTCCTTGTAGATTTGGCTATCCACGGACAGTTAGAAAATTTACCCTGTATAATTACCGTGCCATTGTTGTGCCTCCACAGGCCACTCATAAATGTGCTGGAGGACTTTCACGTCCAGATCCCAAGCAGGAAATTTGAATACCTACGGTTTCTATTGAAAGCTTTATCTATTAATTTATCTATATGTTGCCATCATCGCAGTAATTAATCAGCTACATTGTGCCAAACACGTGTGTTTTCATCGACTAGATATTAGTAGATATAGTAGGAAAATGAGATTGGATGACTAATTCCGCTAATTGTAATTAAATTACTTTGTTGTGATAAGGATCGTTAGTTAGAGCACACTAATCTCAGATCTCTTATCTATTTTACATGAAGCTTTTCATTTGGTTTTATCTAACCGACAATGAAAATGTGGAAGAGGCCTATACATAATTGTTCAACTATGTAGAGGCCGATGTTCATCATCATCATCATCATAGCAGCCGTTAGACGTCCACTGCTGAACATAGGCCTCCCCTGTAGACTTCCAATAGAACCCGTTGGAAGCGGCTTGCATCCAGCGTGATCCTGTGGCCTTCATAAGATCGTCTGCCCACCTAGTGGGTGGAAGTCCTACGCTGCGCTTGCCGGTGCGTGTTCTCCATTCGAGAACCTTACGGTCCCATCGGCCATCAGTTCTACGTGCTATATGGCCTGCCCATTGCCATTTCAACTTGCTAATTCGTTGGGCTATGTCGGTAACTTTGGTTCGTCTACTTACGAATCGCCTCATTTCTGATTCGATCGCACAGAGAGACTCCGAGCATAGCTCTCTCCATAGCTCGTTGGACTATATCGAGCTTATTAATGAGGCCTATAGTAAAAGACCGCGTTTCGGCACCATACGTCATCACTGGTAACACACATTGGTCGAAAACTTTCGACTTGAGGCACTGAAGTATTCTGGACGAGAAAATGTTACGCAGTTTCCCTAATGCTGCCCAGCTGAGTTGGATTCGGCGTTTGACTTCTTTCTTGAAGTTGGACCTACCTAGTGCGACGGTTTGTCCCAGGTAGACCGATTTTGCAATGACAGCAATATCGTCGGCAAACTGAAGTTGGGTGATGTACTCGCCATTAATATTGATGCCGAGTCCTTGCTATTCCAGGAGCTTGAGGCGTTTTCCAAAGTGGCAGTAAACGGTTTCGGAGATTTCACATCTCCCTGTTTTACGCCTCTTTTCAAAGGAATCGCCTTCGAACTCTGCTCCTGTACTCGGACCGACATAGTGGCATTATTGTACAAGCACCTAAGCACCTCGATGTACCTACCGTACCGGTAGTCAATACGGCATCGTTGGATATATTCAAGCACTGCCAACGTCTCCACCG
Source organism: Agrotis exclamationis (assembly GCA_950005045.1). NCBI lineage: Eukaryota > Metazoa > Arthropoda > Insecta > Lepidoptera > Noctuidae > Agrotis > Agrotis exclamationis. Next base: position 20,741,276 of record OX465437.1, read on the forward strand.
ATTCAAAGGCTTTCTCATAAAGTTATATTTTTTATACGCAATAACGCCTGCGTCGCGTCTTCGCAAAGATATTTTTAAAGAAACGAAAAATTCAGTTGCGAGCAGGGTTCGATCCTGCGTCTTCTGGATTGGTACTCCAGACGCCTTAACCACTAGGCCACCGCAACCACTACTCACAAAGCTGAATTTCTCGTTCCCTTATTTTTTCGAACGCTGTTTACACGTTGCGCCATCTATTGGTAGTGTTTCAAACTACTTACCAACCAGCACGTCTGATATTGCAATCAAATCAATGCTGTATTAGATAGCGACTTCTAAAATAAACGTGTAAACAGCGTTCGAAAAAATAAGGGAACGAGAAATTCAGCTTTGTGAGTAGTGGTTGCGGTGGCCTAGTGGTTAAGGCGTCTGGAGTACCAATCCAGAAGACGCAGGCTTTCTCATAGTCCACAAACGCTAAACATAAAGGGCAAGTGGTATACTAATACTCTTCGGTCTTCTGTATAACTTGCCTTTTCGGAAACCGGCTTGTTCGGGAGACTAGAAGTCATCAAACCTGCGGTCGTGACGGTTCGCGATGACCCTCGAAAGCAACTTATAAACATGGCTCAAGAGCGAGATGGATCTGTAATTCCTCAATAAGGCGTTGCCACCCTTCTCGAAGAATAGAACCACCACGCTCTTGTTCTATGCTTCTGGCGTTGTACCCTCGAGCAAGACGGTACCGGTGTTCCTCCCGCTTTCAGAAGCTTTGAAGTGATTCTGTCTTCACCCGGCGCCTTATTGTGTTTAAGCTGATTAAGGGCCATCCTAATCTCAACTTAAAATGTCACTTACGGGATATCTTCCGTGATTAACTATTTGTTTGAGTTCCCGATATTTCGACGCTGTTGCAAGCGCCATGATCGCGGGATGACTGGAGAATACGGGTGGATGAAAATAAATTGTTAGGAGCAGACAAACCTGTCTACCTCTTTCTTTGTGTCTTGCTACGCGCACTACTGGAACTCTACACTACGGCAAAACACACTCACTGTATCACGAAGTTTTGTGGAGTCTGGAGTCCGGGACCACAGCTACTATACTACTACAGCTCTATTATAAACTTTCAGTTTATTATAACAAAACAAGATGGCCTACATCTTTATATTTAGGCTCACTCACACGGCATGCGCGGAAGTCAACTAATAGATGTTTATTTTTTTTAACTGATTTCAAAAATTTATATTATAATTATTCACGTACGAGTGGTACGAGCTGTGAAACATGCATTGCACCAAGAAACCAGTATTTAAATTATGTTTGTTTACAACAATAGTTCAGTTCAGTACAGTCAGTTGATTTCAGTTGGCACCGTGTAGTGTGTGTAAACTGGTTCACAAGTCACAGCATCTGTAGTATCTAAAACACTAACGCTCTCGTTATAATCCGACGTCAGTGCTAGCTCGCTCTAATGACACGCAAACCATTTCGAACCTTTGCACATGTGTGTACTTGAAATATCAGCACTTCATCAATAATTTCAAGGCAATTAGATGATAGCTCATTATCGATGTGTCGTATGTCAGCAACGTGTGTCGTCTGTGGCTGTGGCCTGTGGTTTCCTTCTCAAATACGTGAGATGTTATGTGTAGTCAGGCCGCGCGCCGTCGTCGTAATGTACAAACGTGGTTGGTTATTGTTTCAAGTCTGTTTTTAATACTTCCATGTTCTAACTAATTGAACACGTTCCGCAAAATCATAAACTCCTTGAATGCCGATGACTCACTCGCTGAAACCAGTAATTGCAACACAATCCTAATCTTAGCTAATATTATAATGTTCACGCCAAATTAGTTAACACACACACACAGAGGACACGTTACTGGGTCTAACGGACCGACACTTTTATTATTTTTGATTTTTATATAATTGGTCTTTTTTTAATCTTGACATTTGTGACATTGCTGTTACACTTCAAGGATAGTGTAGCGATTTACTAAGTAATCCAGATATGCTCCTAGCCCCCATCATCCTCTTGGAACCTATCGTGTCGGGGGCGGCCGCCCCAAGTTCTCGTGCTTGCTTCTCGTTTGGTCTTACATTAAAATCAATTAGTAGAAGCAAACCATCATGATGTGATGAAAACCACACATTTATATTATAAAACGTAAAATTTATAATAATCATAAATTTTGAAATTAATAGGTAGAAATATACCTACTTACACTATAATGAATTATGTACTCGTATAATGATAGAGAGACGCGTGTTACGGCTGCCTCTCTTCAACTGCTATTAACGTATGAACGACTTGCTCCACATTTTCGACCATTAAACTTTATTCATAACGTTATTTAAAATATGCTACAAACTTTTCATTATAATCAACCGGACTTATTACTGCGGAAAAGAAAACAATTAGGTACCAACGTTGTTTTAATAAAAATGTTCATTTATTCATGGCGCGCTTCAATTCAATGGCAAATGTTTGCGTACTAATCAGGATGGAAAGAATTAATACGATTTCATTAATTAGTTCCGAATAGTTGGCGTTTGGCGCGCCTTAAACCTCATGAGTGTGCGTCTTCGAACTACTGTTCACTATACTACATAGTTCCGTAGTTCGGCAAGTGTGTCGTATGGAGCGCCGGTTCACTGAGTGAGTTAACAGCTGGCTGTGAGAGACGCCTCCTGACCTCCTCCCGAGCAGCTCGGTTGTGCAAAGAAGACGTGCACCGAGCTGGAATGTGTTGCGACATGCGCATTGTTGATGTGTGGAGCGAGCTATGTGCAGTACGTGTGCTCAGCTCTTAGTACATGAGCCAGCTTCCCTGGAGGTCGCTGTATCAATAGGTCACAGTGTCGCATTAAGGAGCCCCTCACCAGGAGCATTCGCCTGTAATGTAACATTGACTAACAATTGCGCATTGATGTTACAAATATTCAAGGTATTACACATTGTATCTTTACAAGGTGCGCTGTATTGCTCGATTTTCCCTTCTTCAGTGATGTTATTTTGGAATCTGTAACGTCACATTACATTACAGGCAAATGAATCGAATGAGGTAGCACCTTTACGTTATATCTGAGTTTTGCTAGAATGTTCAAACGCGCGCAGTGACCTCGCCTGTGCTGTTTGCGTCACGAAAGTCAACAACAAATTATAAATAATGTCACATAATACCTACCTACTGTAACCATAACTGAATGACATTTACAGTCACAATGTGCCTTATTTTGCTCATGTGCACGATAGGTAATAATAACACACTATCACATTTTATTTTGAGTAGGTAACAGTCTAACAGTACTCGTGACTACATAGGTGTGATCTTCGTGATGTCATTTTTTCCATTCATAATAATTCCATCTATTACACAGAATACTATTTTCCACGAGACTCAGCGCCGCGGCAGTGCTGATGCTACGGTTTGTCTTTACTGGATTTTCAACTATATGCACTAATATGCAGCTTGATCATGCTGACTTGATGTTCTCATAAATCGGAAATCAGTGGGTTTCTCAGAAATCGTAGATACCTAATTAAAGCATTTATTAGTGTTCTGGTTCTGTACATCTGAATGAAAAACGGAAATGAAAAAAACTTATTTTTAACCTACCTGATTCTTGAACTAGACGTGAGGAGTGAACGATTGGGAAAAGAATGTCGCGTTCTTCAACAGTGTTATCGAGTGGGACACAATATTCCCACTCGTTCATAGTGTTAACAGGGGGTATTAAGAGCTGGAACAACCCTTTGATATTAACCCGCCCCAACGCAAAACACTCGCTATTGTTACGAAGTAGTGTCTAAATTATTCAGTCAATGTTTTTCAGGACTTAAGACAGAATGTAATAGGGTAGTTCTTCAGAGACAACATTTTCGATGTCTGTGGGTATATTTCCATAACCAACTAACAAAACGGCATGTAATATTTTTTTCTGTATACTTTAGCTTTAGATCTAACTAGGACAAATTATATTTTTTTAATAGTAGCTATCTAGATACAAAATAAAAAATTTTGAAGTCTGTTCTCCTGATTCATATGGGGCGTCCGTTTCCCATTTTCCGGAACAAAATGGTCGATGTCGCATTTTCCCTTTGATTCATCAATATAAATTAAAGTTATTTCGAAAGGTAATGAATTGACCTCTTACAAAAAAAATATGTAATAGTTGTATCTACGTTAGTGTGTTTATAATTAAGTAAATAAGAAGTGTCCGGCGCAAATTACTGATTAATATGGAGTAAGCTTTGCTTGACCGTACTTGGTCGAGGAATGATAATGAGAGTCTGGGATCCCGCATGGGGGGAAGCCTGTCGTACAACGGACATGCTAGAAAGCGGACGTGAGGCTAGTTGGCTTAGAACCCGGTGAAACAAAGGTAAATATCTGATTCATCTGTGCTTGGTTTGGGTACCTTGCTGATTACAATGCCTAATTTATTAATTTTATTTTGTTGTTTTAAGACTTTAATCCGAGTTTTGTGTGATGCTTTTGGGTTATAGATTCGTGTAGAAAAATGACAATACTGAAGTCTGTATGAATTATGAGTTAAGCATAATTTTAGGCAAAATCATGATTCATCTGTGCCTGATTGATATGTTCAAAAGCCCATATGAATCTGAAAATAAATTAGTTTTCCCATTTTCCAGCAAGAAAGGAACACTTTTGTTACGTTATTTTACTTTTCCAAGTCAGTAGAGTGTGTGTGAGACAATTTTGACATTATTGTTCGGTATTTATTCATAATTCAAACTCTATCTGTTTGTTTTTATTTTGATATTGCAGTTCACAACAATACCACTATCAACAGTAGAAAAGAAGGAGAAAAAGAGACTCATAGAACGTACGAATTTTTTATCCTTCTAGGATGGAAATTGGAAAATAAGAAAAGATCCAGACGAGTATGCTGCGTGGAAATCAAAATAATTATATTTGAAAAGAAAGGGAGGAAAAGCCAAAGTAAACTGAGAGAATATTATAATGTAGCATTAAAATGACTATCTGGTACCTATTTATAACAAAATTCTTGCTTTTCTGTAAGTATTTATTTCTGTATAAATATTATTCTAAAAACAAGAATTTTATTGTTGAATTGACCAGATTTTTTCCTTGATATGATCACTGATAATTGTTTTTATAAAAAAATATTCATCATCATCATCATATCAGCCGTAAAACGTCCACTGCTGAACATAGGCCTCCCCTTTAGACTTCCTATAGGACCGGTTGTAAGCGGCCTGCATCCAGCGTGATCCTGTGGCCTTCATAAGATCGTCTGCCCACCTAGTGGGTGGACGTCCTACGCTGCGCTTGCCGGTGCGTGGTCTCCATTCGAGAACCTTACGGCCCCATCAGCCATCAGTTCTGCGTGCTATATGGCCTGCCCACTGCCATTTCAACTTGCTAATTCGTTGGGCTATGTCGGTAACTTTGGTTCGTCTACGAATCTCCTCATTTCTGAGTCGATCGCGCAGAGAGACTCCAAGCATAGCCCTCTCCATAGCTCGTTGGACTATACTGAGCTTACTAATGAGGCCTACAGTAAAGGACCACGTTTCAGCACCACACGTCATCACTGGTAACACACATTGGTCGAAATCTTTCGACTTAAAAAAATATTATTGTTGTTATAATATTTTGATTATTTTCTTAGTACAGAGACCATTTTTATTTAAAGTTTTCCATTTTTATTTCTGTTCCTGATTCATCTGTATAAAATTCTGATTCATCTGGGCACTAAATTTTTAAACGTAAATATCTTAAAAACTACTTTGTAAAAACGAGTCCCTCATACAAATATATGTTATTTGGAATATCTATTTTCATATGAACATGTGTTACTGAGCTGAAAATGAAATTAAAATTTGACCATATGAATCAGTCAAAGAATCGAATTTCGAAGAACTACCCAATACATGCTGCGCTTCTAGCTAGGACACTGTGTTTTTGTATGTTTTGACTGCTGGACCGTTGAAATGTAAGCTTTATATATTTTAACAAACAGTAGCAATTGAGATGATTCAGAGTCAACAAGACCAGCAGCCAGCAGGTCAACCTACCCGAATCTGTCCAATTTTACCAATCGAACATAAACCTTCCATACTGTGATAAGGTTGAAAATCTAAAATAGTGTTAGCTTGATGTGCTGGCGTCTGTACAAGTGTATATCTGTCAGGATTCATAAACTTACTTTCGATTTCGATTCTAAGCATTCAGCAATTAGAACATTTTATTATATTATAAAAACGAGCTTATTGTAAATATTCTAGCTCATAAGTTACATTGCCATAAAGTTTCAAAATATACATAAATACAAGCTGGAATTTTCAATATTGATTATGAAATTCTTACAGACATTTTTTACAGGAACCTTTTATGAAGTAGGTAGGTTTAATAAATAAGTAGGTTTACAGAAATGCCACAAATTCTTAGATAAAAAATGTGCCTTTAAAATAATAAAATGTAGTTAATTAAATAGGATGATTTGATAATAAAAATGCCTATTAAATAAAATATTTTATTTAATAGGCATTTTTTTAGGTTTTCTTCATAATTTATAATAAAATGCTATTAATAATATTATCCACAACTCATCCTATTTAGTGATTTTAATGTAATAATCAATGTAATTTTCCTGTTTGAAATGTTTCCAATTATAATTAAATATGTTTTTGTATAATTATTACTAAGTGGGCGTATTATCGGGCACGCCGCAATCGCGGCGGTAAGACCCCTCTTTGAGGAGTGGCTGGATAGGCGTCACGGCGTCCTGCATGACCTACCGCATGACACAGGTCCTCACTGGACACGGAAGTTTTGGGAGGTACCTGTGTCTGATAAGGAGGGAAGAAACGCCTGGGTGTCACCACTGCGAGGATCGCCCGGAGGACACAGTGGAGCATACGGTGCAGGACTGTCCCGCTCGGCTTGGGCAGAGCACCGCCGTGTCCACACGGCAACGATAGGCGGAGACCTCTCGCGCCCGGCATTGGTCGAGGCCATGCTGCGGGGCGAGACGGAGTGGGAAGCGGTCGCCTCCTTCTGCGAAGCAGTCATGCTCGCGAAGGAGGAGGCGGGCCGCATGAGGGAGACGATAGCGTCCTCCCTCCACCCCAGCTGCAGTGGTAGACGCCCACGGCGTCGGACGTTGGCAGACGATCTCCGGCCACCGTAGGCGCGAGCATGCGGGCGGCGAATAACGGGCGACTCGCTGTCTGACCATGGACCATGCCCGGGTCGACGGCCCGTTGTGTTCCACGCGTAAAAACGTAGTTTTAATTTTTGTCTGTTTATCTGTTTGTCTGTATGTATGTCCGGGATAAACTCAAAAAGTACTGGACGGATTTGAATGATTCTTTTTTTGTTGTATAGGTATTAAGTGTGGCTATAATTTATCTTGAAAACTTGAACACCTGGTGCAGAACTGCAACAGACCAGCTAAACTATAAGAGATACAAAAATGGTGCCAAAGCAAAAATTGTTCCACGTGATGAGCATTTTATGCTGAGAGAATAAATTTGAAGATCTGGAACACCTGATGTGGAACTCCAAGAGCCCAGCTACACTATAACATATACAGGAATGACGTCTTTGCAAGAGTTGTTCAGCCTGATAAGCACTCTCTGTTGTTGCCGTATAAAATTGAAGATCTGGAACACCTGATGTAGAACACCAAGAGCCCAGCTACACAACAACATTGTATATAGGAATGACGTCTTAGCAAAGTTGTTCAGCCTGATAAGCACCCTCTGTTGACGTATAAAATTGAAGATCTGGAACACCTGATGTAGACAACCAAGAGCCCAGCTACACAACAACATATGTATATAGGAATGACGTCTTAGCAAGAGTTGTTCAGCCTGATAAGCACTGTTTGTTGTTACCGTATAAAATTGAAGATCTGGAACACCTGATGTGGAAATCAAAGCTATCACTAATTTCACTGTATAATTTTAAAATTACATAAGCTGGGAATACCTCCACGCACGCTGGAAATACTCCTCCGGCGGTAACAGTTTAGAACTAATTTTTGATGACGATGAATATAAATATGAATAAAAAAATTTGACTCTACAGGCCAAAACTCCCATTATTTTTTTAACCCGGGCTCTTGAAATTGGACATCAGACTTATCAGATCTTCGATTTTGACGACCCCGTGTCGCTGGCATAAGCAACAGGATCCGCGTACGAAGTCGCGGGCAGAAGCTAGTCTCAGATAAACCTATAGAGAATATTATGGAGAGCAGGAGGCCTACCATGACGTCTTAAAGCATGAGTACTTCCAGTGAGGGGACGAAGTAGCGCTAGACGACTTGTATGTTCTAACACTCAGCGCTGCCGTGGCACTGAGTGTTATAGAGAATAGCATTATAGCCAGACTGGAAGTTTCTACAGTTGCGCCGACGTGATATAGGTACTGGCTAATAGCAGTCCAGTCGTGACGACTTACTGACGAATCTAACGAATGTTTTAATAATAATCGTGATATACTCATGAATCGCTACTTTTATTATTAAGCGGAACTCCACGTCATCATCGTAGGAAGATGTTGTAATTTATGTAAAAAGTCCGTCGAGTCGTGATGTGTTTGACGTGAGCCTCGTTTGGACGCACACGGCGCGCGGCGGTGATTACCAGTGATTACTTGAAGGCTGCATCGTGTCCAATAGTCGGCAGTCTCCAGCTACGAGCCAGCGGATAAGTGAACGAAAAGGTTCACCAATCAATAGATAGCAAGCGATTAATTGGTCTCGCTTACTACTTATAGTAAGTATGATCCGCTTCGTAGGTAATCATTAACCCCTAAATAGATATTGTTTCAAATGTTGACGACCGGTGATTTGACGTCGGCAGAGTTTGGCAGTAACTTGATTTGACATCTGTCAATGATGCTATTCATGTTTTGTATAGACTGGAACTTTTCGTCTTAACTACTACCTGGTCGAGGTTAACGCGACAACGGCTAAATAGGTCGTCAGTCGGTAGTAACTACCTTCAAACATTTTGATTATAATTACCTTTTAGATTAGCCAGGTGTTAGCGCGAGCTAAAATGTAACCAGTTAGCTTCAAGACTAACTGGTTTTTATCTGAAGTAAAAACCTCGTTTATATTACCGCGATTAACGCCGGGTACATACAAATATACGCATTAGTATAATGTACCCAAATGTGACCGTTGTGGGCAGTGGAAGTGTTTCCTTGCAAGTCGATTGTGTTGAGATGTGGTCATGTCGCTGGTTTATTCCACTTTGTTCACCTGGGTGACATCGCCCAGGCCGCCAGATGAACAAAGTAGAATAAACCATGCGGCTCACATGGCGCGCGTCTGCTGTGCCATCACATGATGATGGCGAGCGAGATCTGGCTCGAGCTGCAGACGATGGTGTCGGCTCGTCTCGAATTCTTAGAGACAGGCCATTTTACCCGCTATTTAGGTTCAAGAGTCTAGACACCGAGACGACGACGAGAGTCGCGTCTCGGTGTGAATTGACCCTTACTGTCGATGCAGTAATAATTTGCGTCACAACTACATGAAAATAACTTTTGTTTTAAGTACTGTATTTTTTCTTAATTCTTTTGTTTCCATTGCCTTTGTACAATGGTGTGTGTGAGGTCTACAGCATAGCTCTAAAACTTATTAGTGCGCGTTAATGTGCGCTCGTAATTTTGCTTCTTGGCAATCCACCTCGGAATGAACGCAGTAAGTCAAAGCCATGCAGGCGCGCAGCTAGCTTCGAACTAAGTACGAGTAGTGCGTAGTATCGACAGAACGCACAACACAACACAGCCATTCTTCAAGAAGAATGTAGGTACAATGTACATAATTCCGATACGAGGGTAACTTCACCTTCCCTTAAGTGTGTACTTTTGTAGTACCAATCGAAGTCCTATGATTATACATATTAATTACTAGTAGGTAAACTCTCACAGGAATAGGTAAATACGATACGTCACCTACGTAGTACTTTTGCTAATGATTTCTTATGTGGTGACGTGTGAGGAGCGAGTAGCGAGTGGCGAGGCAGCAGCCCTCTCATAAACTGCGTTCTTAGAAACCAGTTCGTCTCGGCGAGCGGAAGTGTGCATAATAACATTGTGTATGGTTGCCCGCTGCCCGCCCCCCGGCAACCAACATAAATAATACAAGAACACGCAGCTGACATGATCCGCAGAGGGTCAACGACACCCGCCTTTTGAATTATGAATGCTCTCAATAAAGCTCACTTGCACTTCATCTTGAATGATTGAAACAGATTTATAAATTTAATTTGGTGTTCTACCGAACTTTCTGTTTTGATTTCGACCAAAAAATCTAGTTTCGACATAGGTTTCTCCTTTCTACCACAGTTTCGGTTTCGGTCCAGCAGAAATTCAATGAATTCTTCTAACTTTTCTCACTATCTCCATTCTTCTAATTATCTCCATCCTGAAGACCAGCGGGTCTGGTTCTCTGGTTCCAAATAGATAGTAAGTTTGGTAACATAATTTTCAAATTAGGTAGGTATGTAATTTTTGATTTATTAGAAGGACATTAAGTATTATATTTTTTTTGGCTTAAAATATGTCACATTGCCACAGTTTCGGTCGGGCACTATGCAACGTGTGCACGTTCGTGAATCTCGTACAAACTACCTGTGTTGCCGCAGGGCACCTCCCCTCCCTCAGCCCGCGCACTCCTCGCTAAAGAACCTGTTTGTTCCACGTCTTGCTAGGTTGAATGTCCATCTTGTTAACTATGTCTACAGCTTCATGTTTTGCAACTTTATCGAAAGCAGCTCCATTGTTCAGATGATACACAAGGTATCGTGTTGTCCAGTGACTGGGATGTGTTGGTCAGATAAGCAACAGCTCCATGTGAATCACCTACCTATTTAGCTGCAACTGATTCAAGTATAACCGGATCTCAGCGTGGTTTAGATAATGGTTTGGTCGAAGATAATGACAAAACACTAAAAATAATCATGATAGTATCTATATTATCATCAAAATCGATTTCGAGATTCTTTTCGCTATTCCTCATAGTCTCGGAATTAGCCATCCACGCCCAGTTGGAACATTCACCCTGAAGAACTTAAAAGATGACAGTAGGTACCTTCTCAAGTAAAAACTTCTGAATATTCACTTCAAGAACATTGAAACAGTCTAAGGAATGATATGAAAGAAAAAGGAGTAAATGATACTGTGACGTCTGATAGGGGAGAATGGAAGAAGAAAACGTGTTGCGCCGACCCCAAATAGAATGGGATAAGGGCAGGAAGAAGAAGAAGAAGAAGAACATTGAAACAGAGAACAAAATCTTAAGATAATATGCGACATAGCGATGTACACACAGTCTCTGAAAGTGAACGAAGAACTTGCGAATAATTATGTATGTAGAGAAACTAATTGCTGCAAATTAGCACAAGTAAATGTTTCAAGTTACAAAAGACAGTTTTCAAAAGAGCGCCTTTCTCCAGTAAATGCACATTAACTGTGTGCTCATCGCGTCCTCCGAGCTCGTTACTGTAATGAGCACTGTGCTGGTTGCAGCGCCAGTCGCCAGTCGCCACCATGTCAACCATGTCAGATGTACGCAACTCGCATGCTTCGGGTGCGACTGTCACGCTGTTTACCTTTCTCATCACATCCTGAGCATACTGGGACTCTTTCTTGATGATATCATATTATAATGAACCTATTAGTTGTAGTCACAGATAGTCTTTGGTTGCAGTTGATAAAAAAAGAGCGGAGGCTTACAGAAGAAAATGTGTAACATTTGAGATCTCCTTGATAACTTGACACGTTCGAACTAGGACTATTAGCGGCGAACTACAAATAAATGTAATAGGTGCAGACCTTCACCAAGCTGTTCAAAAAGTTGTCAGTTGCAAGGATCAGCAAGCTAGTACACAACGTATGTGCACAGTGTGACATACGTCAAGTAAGATCACTTCCACCTCGGATACTTCAACTACTAGGTACTTATTAAAAAGCACTGTCCGTGTCCAAGTCAACACTGCCTACAGCCGTGTGCGCCTGACTTGCGTTGCGTACCATATTGTTCGCGTTTCCTATTACATACGAGGCTTGATTACTATCTAACAATCCTCCACATTTTCTACCACTCACGTGCAATATTAGATTTACTTACATAAACATATCCGCATATTAATACAGTGTAGGAAGCCGACCTTCATAGAGTGGAGCGATTATGAACATTATTGAAAACGCGTCGTATTGAAATGATGATGAAAGACACAAAGTGTATGAACGAGTGCGTTACAAATAAACTAAACATCTTTAGAAGAATCAACAATTGTTCGTTGAACCCCAAACACGAAGAGCGTCGTGGTCATGTTGAGTACACGTCAAGTATACACACGCTGATAACTGCGATTATCTGATGAGCTTCTAATCTCGAGGATCATTAACTACCTGCTTGACAAATATTTGGTCGTTGTTTCGAATATGGGTTAATGAGTGCGCGGGTGTTAGCTGCGGTATGCAGGCCGCCAGCCAGCCGCACACGATAGTAAGTAACGACGACCCCACAGATGATAACAGAACATCAACTGCGTCAGAAGATCGTGTCAAGTAGGCGAACGAACATATCAGTGACTATGACCCTGTTCACATCATCGCTCGAATGAAGTTACTTAAAAAATGTTGCCTGCACTCATCCCTGACAACTCCTACAATGTCTTTGCAACATCTAGTCTCAAATGTTCGTGGTACTTCTGGAGGTAGTATAGTGGGTGGCTGCGCGGAGTGAGTCAGTCAGTGATCAATCTGGGCGAGTCGCGCGGCCGTGTCGCTGACTGATAGTGATAGCACGCGAGTAGCGACCACTCACACCAGCCTTCACTGACAGACTGCTTCGGGCATCAAGTCCACCTTTGTGACTAACAACAATACTAACAATGTATCTCATTTACCGTACCGCGTGTTAGGTAGTTGTCGAATCAAAATCAATTTGTTGTCAATCAATCAAGTCTGGGTGTTTGTGTATGTGAGTCTCTATGAATGTAAACGCACCCTCGACACAGGAGAATTTCCTAGTGTGGGGCAACGTTTTTTAAAAAAACAAACAAAACAAAGGTGAAGACGATCTTAATAAGAAGTAGACGCAGAAGTAAATCTTAGAAGAAGACGAACTTGTTTAATCAAGCAGAAATCAATTAAACCAAACAGTTCCGTCGTTTGATGTTTAGATACTGTCTATGCCACATTCTGATGTCTCTTTAAAGAAGCAACACATTGTGATATCAGCCTTATATGTATACAAGTGTAAGTAGTTTTTAAAAAGTTCAGACAAAGTTGCTATTGGTACTGACTATTCGTGTTTGAGAATATTTTTGTGTCGAAGCTCTTTCTGTACAGAAGAAATATGGAAGTAGGTAACAGCATTCTCTCACAGATCATTAGTCAAGCATAATACACGCGTCCGCGTCCGCAAGTGGTAAGTGTACTACATGTTGTAGTTAAATATGTCGTCAAGTTACTGCATGGACAGTGAACACGGAGCTGCGCTGGTGAAGGCGCAAGCCGCACGAAGACGGTCGCACACACTCGAACATTCCCCGATAGTGGAAACCAGAGAATCAATCAAGACATAGCTGCCTTACTATAAAAACTTAAACATCTGTTGAACTGAAATGCGGTGCATCCACAGTAATCCACACCGCCGGTAACATTTGTGGAGCAACAAAAGGCAACCACGTTAACATTCGGTAACTTTTGTGGCTCCTTGTTACTATTTGTTGATTGTTACTTACCCGTGGATCCACACCGCAGTAACATCCGACAACAAAAAGTTACTAAGTGTTGCCGTGCTACTGTAAATCGAGTAACGTTGCTCGACAATCGGTAACATTGTTAGATAGTGAGGGTAACATTGTTACCGAATGTTGAGCAACGTTACTCGACTTACAGTAACATGTCAACACTTAGTAACATTAAATAACATTTTGTTGGCGGATGTTACCGAATGTTGAGCAACGTTACTCGACTTACAGTAACACGTCAATACTTTGTAACATTAAATAACATTTTGTTGGCGGATGTTACCGATTGTTGAACAACGTTACTCGACTTACAGTAACACGTCAACACTTAGTTACATTAGATAACATTTTGTTGGCTGATGTTACCGAGTAACATTTGGAAACGTTGAGCTACAAATGTTACCGGCGGTGTGGATGCACCGTAGCAGTTGACAGTTTTTTAGACTAGTCCATCGCAAGATGATGACTATGATCAATCAGTAATAATAATAAAATTATTGTTCCCATTTACTGTCAGTCACACAGAACACTCACACTCGCTCGAATACGTATATCCATTTTTTGGGTTCGGCAGCTAAACCTGTGTGTAATAAGATTTAGGTCAAAACAAACAACAATACAAACGTTTGCATTCACCTAATTGAAGTGTTTATCTTTCTGGTGCAATCGCTGAATAGGCATTCATTCAATTATTTTGATTGAGCGGGTCAATAGAGTGACGCTCCGAAGGTCCGTATCGTCAAACATTGTGCCATCAGCATGTAAGGAGACAATTAGCGGAGGCCGAGCTTGTGTCGTAAGTGATGATAATTGTCGGCGTCAGTAATTGGCTCGCAATCAGGGGCGCGTCATGACGCGGAAGGTCGCACCTCGGCGACTTGAGCCGTGAGCTAACCGACAGGTGGCGCAACACTACGAGTGCCCGCTGCCTGCTGATGCCTAATGCCCAGAATCTCCCGTAAACTTTTAACTTTTACTCTTACACTTGGATCAGCAATAGGAGCTCACCTCCTTTCGTAAAAATTGTTAGATAGATGTCATAGTATAATATAATACCTTTTTAACAAAAAAAACAAACCGACGTAAGATCGAACTTAAAAGCAAAAAATAAATTTTGAGGCGGCGCCAAACAAACAAACATATACCTAAATTAATTATTTGAAGCGAAGCATAATTTTCAATTAAATAAATAATAATTTTAAAAATTCCACTCTCGGACTGTCAACGACTGTCAAACAAATCCCAACTACATTATGTTTAAAGTTCTTATCATGATGAATTAAATGAGCCCAAACACGATATAGGTGCTGTTAACTGTTGAGGATCTCTTGCCCTTGCTTTCCGTCACCATCCTCAGACCCTCCATGGCAATGATACCTAAGCTGGGTCTAAAGTTCTCATCAAATGAGAAATGAGCCCAAATACGATATAGGTGTTGTTAACTGTTGAGGAACTCTTGGGACTGACTTCACAACATAACAGGGATCTGGAGTTGATCTGATGATGGTGACGCAGTAATGTCCTCAGAACTACATAATGTTAACTTTATTTCAACAGAATCGGTTCACAAATGAAAATTCTGTAGGAAAATTGACTGATTTTAGTTTTGAAAATGGAAATGGGACCAACTTTGAGATATACTCTTTCCAACATAAAAAGAATTTTTGAAATCGGACCACGTTAGGAAAAGATATGCGTGGTCATAAAAAAATATACCTATATGTCGAATTGAGAACCTCCTCCTTTTTTTTCGTCGGTTAAAAATTAATAAACGTCACGGTTTCCGCAGTGACTCAGCTGAATTATTTCTAGCAACAACGTTTTTCTAGAGGAAAATAATGTGAAGCTTGTGTCAAATGACGGCGCGGCCTCAGTATAAATATTATGATTACAGTGGTGCGGCAGGCGATCGATGTGCACAGGTTATGTTGTGGATGATGTGGCGTGTGTCAGGCGGGGTCGTCGCCCCGCAGACTGCTCCTCATCAACACCACAGTGTAATAATATCTTCAACACGTTCTCAGATTAACGTTAATGAAGCGGCGAACATTCCCCGCCCGCCGGCGCGCGTCGTCCATGAGAAGTTGAGAACTGCCGCTCGCCACTCGCACGTCCACCTCGCGCTCTGCCGACGCCGAGTAACGCTCGTTATAAATGTATCGTACATCGTCAGCATTCCTTTTACTTTCATTTCATGTCAATTGGACACTATTGTTACATCAACATTATTTTTCGATTTCGCAAATATATTTGCTACTGTGCGCTGCGGCATGCAGTTTAGTTCGTGTTTTTAGCTACCTTTGTATGTACTTATTTATAATTATTTATTTATTGCATAGTGTACACATCGTTACAAGTATAGCTTAAAACTAATGGATATGTTACGGCTAATACCCGAAGTGCAGTAACACCTAGTTTTAACCGGCTAAAACTAGATGTAACCGATCACATGCGGTTAAATCTAGATGTAGAGTATCCTTCCTTCACTGGAGCAAGTCGACGGAGCCCCCCGCTTCGCGGGACTCCTACTTCTGGGTGGATTAAAAAAAATAGCCACGAAGAGGCCGATGGCGGGGTCTTTCAGACCCCTCTTTTCTTCCTCCCGCCCTCTTCTCTTTCAGACTCTTCTAACCTAAATTGTCCGAGTCGGGGTGCCAGCAAGTCACGAGGCTGCACCTAGTTCTAATCGGCTAAACCTAGTTCTAACCGAAGATAAGTAGGATACACCAAGGTTTAACCGCATGTGGTTATACCTAGTTTTAGCCGGTTAAAAGTAGGTGTAACCGCACTTCGGATATTAGCCGTAACAGATTACACTGTTCGGGCGTATCAAATAATATAATATACCGATAGAACAATATCCTTATATTTTTACTTGTTAATACACTGACTGTTAATTCTCTACGTGATCGAATCCGAAATGAGGAGATCCGTAGACGAACTAAAGTCACCGATATAGCCCACCGGATTAGCAAGCTGAAGTGGCAATGGGCAGGCCATATTGCTCGCAGAGCAGATGGCCGATGGGGTCGAAAAGTGCTAGAGTGGAGACCGCGGACTAGCAAGCGCAGCGTAGGACGTCCACCAACGAGGTGGACAGACGACCTTATAAAGGTCGCCGGAAGACGCTGGATGCAGGTCGCTTCCAACCGGTATATGTGGATTGTGGAGATCTAAAGGGGAGGCCTATGTTCAGCAGTGGATGTCCTATGGCTGAGAAGATGATGATGATGAATACACTGACAAATAATAATTAAGTATACCTCTCATTTAGATCAAAGAAAGTCTTTGATCTGAGAATTATACATAGGTAGTATTACAGGAATACATGTTAATTGTTGTTGTTAAACTTTTCGTATGATTCTGAAAAACTAATTCTCAGTATTCTTTACTTTATTATCATTACGAATGAATGGACCGTACTCGCAGGTTTTCATTGTTACTGTGCTTTAACGTTAATTATTTTTTGTTTCACTCGAGAAAAGTGTTTTCGATTCTGCCATCACACTCAGTATTATTATTTCGACATTCACAACAACAAGGGTACGCGGAAGTCGGTACTGCGAACCGCGCTCGTTAGTGTAACGTCCGTACGATCAGAATAGACAGGTAGGTATGTTTTGCTATTTGCATTGAGTACCTAACTACCTACACATTCAACGACCTTACAGTTACAAGTAATTACCACAAAAAATAATTTAAGCTCCCTGTGGCTCGGGGTCCAGACTAGAGATCCACTGTATTACATTACACGGTGGATTACATTACACGTTACACTAGTCTGGACCACGACATAATTATGAATACTACAGAATAACCGTAGTGTATTCTGATCGTAGGGAAAATGATTTGAGTCTCCTCCGAGGTGGAGCAGACCGCCACCGCCGCCGCCGCGGTCCGAAAGAAAGCTCTTGGCCGCAGGGTGTCGATTGTTGGCGTATGCAATGCTTCGCATACCCAAACTACTAAATAGTTTTTTATAATTTTTAATAGCTCCACAACCACATATTAAAACTTTTTCTAATAAGGAAACCATATACAGGGTGATTTTTACAACTGGGCGTGGACGGCTACATCCGAAACTATGAGGAATATCGAAAAACTTTGAAAGGAGTCTCGAGGCCGATTTTGACAAATTCACCCTGTATATTGTAGGCATTGTATAACGGGCTTATTTATTTATCCCCAACTCCACGTCACAAATATGCGCGTATTTTGCGTGCGGGTGGGAAAATCATTCGATCCACCCCAACTCCACGAGAGAAAAACCATATAAATAGAAAATGATTTTGAGACAAGCATGATGAAATTTCAAATAAATATGACGTCAGTATATCTTACCTTAGACATGGTTTTTACATCGGAAACGCTTTTAGTAGCACCTGTGGGAAGCCGGGGCCATCCGCGGGCCACCCCGTTTATAGTTATTTTAGTAAGAGTGTATAAATAGTTACCTAATGTTATCTTATAAGTTTTGTTAACACTCGAGGCCTAAAATAGTCGTCATTTAACTATCAACTCTATAAATATTCATTTACGAGTTTGACGACATTATACAGTCTTATCTAGAATGTGCTAATATTTGAGTGTTACCTGAACTGGTGCACAGTTTACATTCATGTGTTTACTTTGCACTGACGAGACGGGCGCACAAGTCGCAGGGCGCCATGCAGTTCCTTCAAGTGAGCTGTGATTTGTGGACGAATGCGGTGCATTGTAGCCCAGTCAACGAATGCTCAAAAAAAGGTATAAAGGGAAAGTCTTGGAACACACTTTTTAACTACGTAACTTTGTTTGGACTAGTCAGGAGGTGAACATATCAAAAGTCCCCGTCCGTTGAGCACCCCAAAAATGGTACTTTCAAACCCTTCCCGTTATTTTATAATTAAACAGTGAAATTAGTGATAGCTTTGATTTCCACAGGTGTTCCAGATCTTCAATTTCCATAAAAATTTAACTATACGACTAAAACTCCCGTTAATTTTTTTACCCGGGCTCTTGGAATTTTTTAATGACTTGAATGACCCTGGCGGTTGAGATTATGTCATGCTCACTCTAATGTCTCGCTGACGGTGGCGCGTGTGTCGGATCATTTAGTTCCCTTCAAAATAGTTGAGCTGAGTGATGCTGATGCATGTGTCATGTTCGTGAACGGGCGCTGTCAGTCGTGACTGGTCATCTCTTAGCAGCCACGGTTCATTTAAATTATTTATAATTTTATTGAATTGTCTTTATTTACATTAATTTCCTATGGACACTTTTACTTGCTACATCGTTCTCACACAATGTACCATCAAGTTCATCAAGTTGAATGATGTAACAAAGGTTTTGTAATAATTTTGGCGATTGAAAAAGAGTGTCCATGGAGTTTCTTGCCCGTTCTTCTCCATAGAGATCTACGGCTTGGAATGGGCATCTACAGTACTTTCACAGTTTTTATGTCTTGTGACTGGGACTGTAGCACCGTAACTTTTTAAACTATGTATTTTATTTTACTTTTGTCTTTTGACAATTCAAAAGTGCCTGTAACTGGCCTACTTGAAATAAACGATTTGATTTTTTTGATTTTTGGTCATCAGACGTTTCAAATCTTCGATTTTGACGATATATAAGCAAAAAGATCCGCGTACGAAGTCGCGGGCAGAAGCTAGTTTACTATAATAGTAATGGTGTCAGCACGAAGGGCAATGACATCGTTTATTATTATTATAAATAGTTTATAAAAAAGCGGCGCTTGGCGCACGTCGCTCAGACACATAGTGGGCAGGAAAATACGACGTGACGTAGGTTATTTTAGTTTTAGCATTTTCCAGTGCAGAGTTTAGGTTTCGGTTTTTGAAATGACAGACGACATAAGGCGGGTTATTATTTAAAAACACACATTTTTATATTCTAGTGTTGGTTGACTTTTCTAATGCCTTCAATGCTATCAGTCACGAACTTAATCATCAAATGAGTCCTCCCACCCCGGGCAGGGCGGGAGGGACTGTCAGACTTGTACTGACTAAAATCCACGGTGTCCTTCAATAGCCCTTTATGTTCCGAGGTCACGGTGATAAGTCCTGCGACCCCGGCAGGCTTTGGCCCTCTAGAGAGGGGGGCCCCGTCATTATGATGACGCTCATTGAGGCGCGCGTGGAACACAACGCGCCGTCGACCCGAGCATGGTCCATGGTCGGGCTGCGAGTTGCCCTTTACTCGCCCTTTACTTACGACGTCCGTCACCGTGGGCGCCAACCACCGCGGGTGGGGCGGAGGGAGGACATTGTCCTCTCCCTCACGCGGCCCGCCTCCTCCTTCGCGAGCATTACTGCTTCGCAGAAGGAGGCGACCGCTTCCGACTCCGTCTCGCCCCGCAGCATGGCCGCAACCAATGCCGGGCGCGAGAGGTCTCCGCCTATCGCCGCCGTGAGGACACGTCGGTGCTCTGCCCAAGCGGGGCAGTCTTGCACCGTATGCTCTACTGTGTCCTCCGGGCGATCTTCGCAGTGGTGACACCCAGGCGTTTCCTCCTTTCTCCTTAGACACAGGTACCTCCCGAAACTTACGTGTCCGGTGAGGACCTGCGTCATGCGGTAGGTCAGGACGCCGTGACTCCTATCCAGCCACTTCTCAAAGAGGGGTCTTACCGCCGCGATTGCGGCGTGCCCGGCCGTCGGTTGCGACAGTCGTTCCCTCCATACTGCCCTGAGATCGCGCCGGAGCTCTTCCCTCCGCGCCTCGACTTCTCGAGGCATCAGTCACGAACTTACGAAGTTCTTTTAACCATCCTCTCAAAACACGTGGTCTACTCCAAGGTTTTAGAATGATTTTCTTCTTTAACTTCAAGACGTTAGCAGTCAGTTCTTGCTGGAATCTTTTCTTCCAGCCGGTCTGATCTTGCAACTGGTGTCCCTCAAGGCGGTCTTCTACTATTTATATATTATTTTTCTAATTACATAAAATTACCTTGTGGCTCTATCGATAGCGTGAGGCAAGTATTAACAACAATTTGCGATCGAGAAGCTTAAGCAGTACTACTTATCAGCCGAAATAAAACTGGTCTGATCGTTTTGGGGTGGCTAACCTTTTTTTTTTTTTCGAGGTGGAAATCCTCATAGGACTTCCTCCGCCAGGGGAAAAGCTGACTAAAACCACCCCGGTGTTCCCTCGCACACTTGCGTCCGGAGCTGCGGGTGCGTATGACTTCCGCTGCCTCGGACTAGTGCCGGCGGCCCGCCTCTTGTAGGCCCCTTCCGGTTGGGGCGAGGTGTTCTCCCCCGTTAACTCTTAGATAGGCGCGCGCGGAACACAGTGCGCTGCCTTCTTTTTTAGGGTTCCGTAGCCAAATGGCAAAAACGGAACCCTTATAGATTCGTCATGTCTGTCTGTCTGTCTGTCTGTCTGTCCGTGTATGTCACAGTCACTTTTTGTCGAAAGTATAAGAGCTATCCTGTTGAAACTTGGTAGAAAGATGTATTATGTGAACCGCATTAGGATTTTCACACAAAAATCAAAACTAAACAAATATTGGGGGTGCCCCCCATACTTAGAATTGAAACTCAAAAAAAATTTTTTCACCAAACCCATACGTGTGGGGTATCTATGAATAGGTCTTTAAAAATGATATTGAGGTTACTAACATCATTTTTTTCTAAACTGAACAGTTTGCGCGAGAGACACTTCCAAAGTGGTAAAAAGTGTGTCCCCCCCCCGTAACTTCTAAAATAAGAGAATAATAAAACTAAAAAAAATATATAATGTAGACCTCAACCAAAACTACCAACGAAAATTGGTTTGGATGAGATACAGTTAGCAGTTTTTGAGATATTACATTTAGATAGTACATTTTCAAAAACCGCAAATATAACTTTGCCATTCATACAAATACTATGAAAAACAAAGTTATTTTTATTGTTTGTGTATATTACTTACTAATCTCAATATAATTATATCTCTAATCTATGCTTGCTGCTACGGAACCCTTCATGGGCGAGTCCAACTCGCACTTGGCCGGGTTTTTTTTAATTATTATCCAATAACAGTTTACATTTTTTAACCGACGAAAAAAAAAGGAGGAGGTTCTCAATTCGACATGTATATATATATATTTTATTATTTTTTTTTTATGTATGACCACGCATAACTTTTCCCAGCGTGGTCCGATTTCAAAAATTCTTTTTTTGTTGGAAAGAGTATATCTCAAAGTTGGTCCCATTTTAATTTCAAAACTAAAATCGGCCTCTAAGGGTAGAAAAAAAGGAATTGATTGTCAACTTTCCTACAGAATTTTCAGTTGTGAA
Organism: Agrotis exclamationis; assembly: GCA_950005045.1. Classification (NCBI taxonomy): domain Eukaryota; kingdom Metazoa; phylum Arthropoda; class Insecta; order Lepidoptera; family Noctuidae; genus Agrotis; species Agrotis exclamationis. Next base: position 20,763,314 of record OX465437.1, read on the forward strand.
CCGATTCGTTTGAAATAAAGTTAACATATGTAGTTCTGAGGACATTACTATATAGCAGAGATGTGGAGAAGATAACATGATGGTGTCACCATCATCAGATCAACTCCAGATCCCTGTTATGTTGTGAAGTCAGTCCCAAGAGTTCCTCAACAGTTAACAACAGCTATATCGTGTTTGGACTCATTTCACTCAGCTTGATGAGAACTTTAGACCCAGCTGAGGTATCATTGTCATCGAGGGTCTGAGGATGGTGACGGAAAGCAGGGGCAAGAGGTCCTCAACAGTTAACAGCACCTATATCGTGTTTGGGCTCATTTCATTAGTCTTGATGAAAATTTTAGACCTAGCTGGAGTATAATTGTCATCGAGGGTCTGATGATGAGGACAGAAGGCAGTAGCAAGAGATCCTCAACAGTTAACAGCAACTATATCGTATTTGGGCTCATTTCATTCATCATGATAAGAACTTTAAACATAGTTGGGATTTGACAGTCGTTGACAGTCTGAGAGTGGAGTTTTTAGTTGCAAGTTACAGGTCAACGACCATATATAACTAGACTCCTAATCACAGGCGACCGATGTCTGTCAACACATTAGGTAAGAAAATCTTATAACCGTCGTGACTCGACCACTCCTGTGAGTCCCCGTGTCGCACTGACCTTGAGTTAGCCAATCAGAACGCAGTATTAGCCAATCAGAACGCAGTACCCCGTCTCCCTCGCTTACGTCGTACCTCAGCGACTTGACAGAATAATTTTCTTTAGTCAGATCGTGTATGAGGCGTCTAGTTATAAATGGTCGTTGTTACAGGTCCTCAACAGAACTCAGCGCAGCTCAACGACGGGGGGAGGTGGCTCTTCGCCGACGCGGAGGCCCAGGGCTACACGGTGTCAGGACCGGATGCACCCACCTACTACCCGGACAACCCCAACCACATGCCGGACGTCCTTGACATCGTCATCTACCTGGGCCTGCAGTGCCAGGTCACTCAACAGGTCCTGGACGACGAGATGATGTCCGACCACCACCCTGTACTCGTCGTCCTGGAAGGAGTGCCGACCAGGCAACGCCCTCCCGCGCCACGTCGAGTCATAAACTGGGAGGACTTCACAGAAAGGATTGAGGCCACCACACCAACTCGGTCCGCGACTACCTCCGCAGACGTGGACCAACTAGCCTGTGACGTCACTGCTTGCATACAGAGCGCCTTAGACGCGGCGACAACCTCTGCCCCGCAGGGGAGAGTGCTACAGCCGCCCCTGCCGGCGTATCTGCAGAAAATGATCGCCGATAAGAGGCGCCTTCGCAAGCAGTGGCAGCAACTCCGATGCCCCACTCTCAAAACACGGCTCAACAGTCTGGCGGAGAAGATTAAGACCGAGTTGAGGAGCAGAGAAACCGAGAGCTGGGAGAACACAATAGAGGCAGCAGCGGACGACTGGCCGTCTGTACACAGATTGTGCAGGCGGCTAAACAACACCCCAGCTCCGGTACGACCACTCAGGGACAGGGACGGGGCGCTCAAGTACGCAGCAGAGGACCGGGCGGAGGTCTTCGCTGAGCACCTGGAGCGTCAGTTCCGACCTAACCCGACCACCGACACCGTTCATGTCGCAGCAGTCGAGAAACACCTTGGGGACTACTTCGCTTCGCCGATAGCTCCTGAGGAGACCCCTATCTTTTTCTCCCCGGGGGCAGTGCAGCGCGCCATCCTTAAGGCGCGGCCTAGAAAGGCTCCCGGCGCTGACGGTATCACAAATACAGCGCTGCGCCACCTGCCGCCCCGTATGAAGGCGGCCCTGGCGCGCCTGTTTACAGCGATACTGCGCACCGGGACCTTTCCCGCCGCGTGGAAGGAGGGGCGCGTCGTCATGTTGCCCAAGGCGGGGAAAAACATATTGAAGCCAGAGAGCTATCGGCCCATCACCCTGCTGCCCACCATCTCCAAGGTGTTCGAGAGCCTCCTGCTGCGGCATCTCCAGCCGCACATAACTCCACGCCCCGAACAGTTTGGTTTCAGGTCGGAACACAGCACGACGCTTCAGTTGTCGAGGGTACTGCACCACCTGACAACCACCACCAACAGGAAGGAGTACGCGGTTGCAGTATTCCTCGACATGGAGAAGGCCTTCGACCGTGTGTGGCACGAAGGGCTAATTTTTAAACTAGCCACCTCTGACGCGCCCCGTCGCGTGGTCAAGGTGGTCCAATCCTTTCTGTCTAACAGGACTTTCCGTGTGGTGGTAGAGGGAGCGCTTTCCAGCGCCCGCCCGGTGACTGCGGGGGTGCCGCAGGGGAGCTGCATCTCTCCGGCCTGTTACTCACGCTACACCGACGACATCCCCACCACCGCCGACGCCATGCTCGCGCTGTACGCGGACGACGCCGCGTACATAACCACCTCTATGAACGCGAGGTACGCGGCCGTCAAGATGCAGCGCGCGCTCGACCTTCTTCCCGACTGGCTGTCGAAGTGGCGGCTGTCGGTTAACGTGGGTAAGACGCAGGCCATGATCACCGGGAACGCACCCCTACCACCACCGCTGCAGCTGCATGGGGCCGACGTCGCATGGTCGCACCGGGTCAAGTACCTTGGGGTCACCATCGACCGTCGCCTCAGCATGGGCGCGCACGTCCGCCAGGTCATCGGGCGGGTCAGAGCCGCCCGCGCCCAGCTACGTCCAGTGCTCTCGTCCCGACTCCCGGTGCGGGTCAAGTTGGGCGTGTATAAGCTTTATATACGCTCAATTTTGACATACGCCGCACCCGCTTGGTTCGCCCTCACGTGCGAGGGGAACCGGAAGCGGCTCCGCGCACAACAACACCTTGTGCTGCGGACCATCCTCGGAGCACCCTTCGTCGTGAGGAACGACGTCATCCAGCGAGACCTCGGGATTGAGAGCCTGGACGACTTCATAAGGCGCCTGGCGACGGGGATGTTCGCGCGTGCCGACGCCTCTGCTTGGCCACACGTCAAGCACTTGGCACCCTTGCACGCGCGCCCCCCAGACGCAAGGCGCCTTCCCCGTGACCTCCTGGCGGACTGCACCCCCGCCCCCCCCGGATTGACTCCTGGGTAAGTTGCTGACCAACACGTAACTTACCCAAACAATAGACTTCACACTACATGCACGCCTGCTGTGCGACGGATTCTAAGTTAATATAGGTTCGTCGTACAGCTTCACACAATCATTTTCTCCTCAGGCGCTAAAACACTTACGCCTGAATGCACAGCGCGGGCTGTGATTCAAGCAGACACTGGACGGTGTTACACAGTACAATACCGTCCACACACTCACTACTGCCCCTTGCCCGGGTCGCTACTGGCTAGCTCTGGAAAACGGGTCGGGCGGGGGCCATACACTCGTGTAGGTGCGCCCCAGCCGGCCCCCATGTCGCTGGTCGCTTTCTGCTGAGCCTCCCCCAGGTAACTGGGGGTCTCACTCGGCGGGGGCGGACCGCCGGGGGGTCGTGAAGAAGCGGGAAAAGTTCCTTGTTGTTAGTACCGCGGCGCGCCTACACAAAACAAATAGCAACTTCTCACCGGAACAACAAATGCCTTATCAATAAAGAAAGGCCACGGTCTTACCACCCAAACGACCGGCCCATTGTTATGGGCCGCGGCAGGCGTCCGCGGGAAGGGGGCAAAGCCCCGGAACCGCTTGCCGCACCCCTCTGCGGGGGTGTAGCGACTACTCTCGTCCTCAACAGTTAATACTAATTACTGTGACGGTTACGTTGACAATGACAAAAGGGAAGACGGGTTTTTCCATGTGTTAAACACTCTAATCATGGTATACAACTAAAAAGCTAAAAATAATAACTTTTTAACAAAAAAATCAAACCGACGAAAGATTGAACTGAAAAGCTAAAAATAAATTTTGAGGCGGCGCCAAAGAAACAATCAACGAAAAGCAACCTCGCTACAATAAAGTTATGCTTCGCTTCAAATAATTAATTTAGGTACATGTTTGTATGTTTAAATCCCGTTCAATGGGTTTATGCTTGAGTTATATCGCACTAAGTGTTACTTAATACTATGTATTATTAATAGATATTACCTACATTTATTTTATTACCAGTGACTTGTTTGACCTTAGGAAAAAACATTTGAGTAAGTTTTTACCTTGTTTTATATTGGTACATGTTATTAATTTCTGCACTAGGTCTTTTGGTAATGGTAACATATACTGTCTCGTTCTTTGACCATATACGTTTGTGTATATTGGTAACCTATATGTTGCTAAATATGTTAAATTCCGTAGGTTACTTGGCCTCGAATTCTCAATAAGTGAATCTAAGTTGTTAAATTCCTCGCATATTAACATTAGTTTTAATTTATCAAATACATTTATGACTTTGCAGTGTTCGAAAACATAACTATAATCATTACAATATTTATTTTTTTATTTTAGGGGGTACAATGGTTTTTAATATAGTTAACTGAAGCTTATAAATATCTTCTAGGTACGATTTATAACTTCGTCCATACGTACTTAAACCATATGAAACTACTGAGTTTGCTAGCGTCAGGTAGGTACATTGTTCGTAGTGTGTTGTAAGGTTGCTAGGAAGTAGGTCCAGTTGAGTGGGGATGACAGACGTCCCCGAATCTGCCACCCCTGGACCCAGGGGTGGCTAACCTAACCCAACCAATGCTAGGAAGCTACTGTTGTTGTAGGCCCGCATTGCAGACGAAGGCTAAAGGGTTTGGCATTGCCAAAGCTTACCTTTGACGGCACAGACAGTCAGCTGTGACGTCAAGAATCAGTTATAAGTTGACAGTTGCTTTATTTGGTAGTATGGCACAGAATACGGAACGCGGTAATGATACGCGACCGGTAAAGTCGCAGCTGGTTACTATTATGTCCATTACGGATTGTTTGGCTGTTCTGAGTGTAGCGGGCTGTGGATACAGTGTACAGTCATGTTATGAATAGTGCATACACTCGAAGTAACCGGAGCAGGCTGCTCGGATGTCACTTGGCCCGTGTCTGGTGCTACCGCCACTCGATCTGCGGAGGAGCCACGCTGACAACAATCATTTTCTGGTAGGATTCGAGTGAACACGTCACACACAAAATGTCATCGACAACAAAACTTATTAGGGCAGCCACAATCTTTAATTAATACTTGCGGTCACTTCAGAGACAAATTAGGGATCAGAGAAATGGCAAGAATGTGAGGAAGAAATGCTATCGAAGGAGCATGCGGAATGCATGAGGTTTTCCTCCAAATCACAACCCAGCAGCCGCGGAGACGCCCAGGGTATTGGACATTGCTTCGTTGGAGGTCGTTGTCAGCGTAGTGTTAACTGGCAGGGCCTCTTTAGGGCCAAATTTATACTTTAGGCCGTTCTAGAAAACATAAGCTATTTAATGTCCCATTTTGTCGCACTGTAGCCCGATCCACCTCTCCTACCGCGAATGCTAACGATGCTCAACACCCTCGTGGAGAGCAACCCTGGATTTTACTTGTTTGCTGATGAATGGAAGATGATAATGTTAGAATGTCTGCGATTCTGTGAGGAGACAGAATGAAAGGATCATTAAATTTCGTTTAGTATTAATGGCATTTTGTAGCTGTACGAAATGTATTAAATAAATAAATGCCTGCCGTAATCGCGAGACAGTATTCAAGGGACACCCTTGAATGCAAAATGCAACTGAAAGAACCGGTTGGATTCTTAGTCAGGAATAATCTGACGGTCTCTTAGGCTCCACACAGGGCAGAAGGAACCGTACAATGATTATCACAAAAAGGGGTGTGTTTATTTATACGCATACATACTACATATTATTGATCGAAGCATAGGTACATAAGAGCCACAAGTCACACGTTACGACCTGTGCTTATCCAAACATGTGGTGATCTTCGCCATTCTGCTAACTGCGACAAATGCGGGCCTCACGGCCTTCCCGCGATCGGTCGATTGTCATTTACAAGTCAATGTGGCTTCATCATCATTAAGTTAAGTGCTTCATGTAATAGCGTCCGTCCGCTGATTGGTTGTATGTTATGTCACCGCTAGCAAGGTAAAGGTCGTGGTTGGTAGAGGCGCTGCACCGGCTCGCGCCTGGCGGCCGCTCAGGTATTCGTCAGCGTCGCGGCACGTCGCGGCACGTCGCAGCGTCGCTGTGACTAGTTGAGATGCATCGCGCGCGTCTTGAATGTCACCACGATCATCGTCGGCGTCGCTCGCTAGCTATAAATAGTACGTGCACGGCGACTTTGTTTAAATTATACGTATACATCTAGTAGTTAAACTGCAACAGTCACAGGTTACCCATAGAAAGAAAACATTTTACAAATATTGAAAACCTACACTTTTTTTTAAATTACTGATAATCTCTTTAAGCGTTAGAATTTGATCACAATATTTTCCTTTTGATCCCTTACCAGCAGGCGTAGCATGGCGCCGTAGAAAGGGGTTTTGTCGCCGGAAGAATAGACAAAATGACAGAACGTAGAAATAATTTTAGCGTTTTAAGCATGGTAATGTAAAAAATATAGAAAATAAACGTACTATTCTTCAATAGTGTACGAATGGTGTCATATTTGTGCAAAAAAACAGTCGATTTGTTTAGAAATAACGATGAAATAACTTTGTCTTTTCTTCGTAGAATAGAGATAGAATCGCCATACTACGCGTGCAGTAGGTGATTGTTAATCCATCCCCGTAGCTAGTACTCGTATCAATTTCCCAAATATATCTAATAGAGAAGACTGCATCTTGCATCCAAGCCTGGATTTTTATCGCGGGATAAAACTAGATTTTTGATAACATTTATTTTATTTCACATTTTGTTAATGCCTTAACTAACTAGTGGTTGCAGCATAGGTCCGACACGACACGAGTCACGAATTCTCGTCATCCGTGGATAGCTTCTAAGTGTACTGCAGTACTTGGCCGCTATAGTATGCAGTACATGCTCACCTGCAGCGAGACCGGTCCAATGTCCAATCTAGTTCACAGGTTAAATATAGCGCGGCTGGAGCGAGCGCGGCCTTCGCGGCTCTCCTGCGCGCCTGGTACTAACGACCAGCTTCCTCTACACGCAGCTGGCCAGCGTACCGGTCAATGATGACTGCCTGTTATAAACAGACGTTTAACAGATTACAAGCTCTTCAAATAGGTAGGTACTACTAGGTACTTACAAATTAATGAAACTGCGGAAATACGGAAGATTAGAGAGACCTATTGTAGAGATGAAGATTAGGTATCTCAGAATGATCGCTGACGCTGAATTTTCTTTTTTGAGGAACCAACAAAAATCTTCCATCTTAGCTGGATCTCAGCGTTCTTGATATCTTATTTCTATAATTTACACACCTTGATGGGAACCTCTCTGCTTGTTCATCACTCACTGCACCAAGATTATCAAGAGACAAATTGTAACTGAGAGTGTAGGAATACCTACGTCACTACGTCAGTGCGACAGCCGTTATATCGAATAGATTTTGAGTGACATTCTGCAAGCAAAGATTTGATACGACTACCGTGCCGTGGGCTTATGTTATGAAGGCGACGTCGACGACATGTAAAAATATAAACATTTAGGTCGTCGGCCTGCGCCCCCGCGCTCTAATATTAGATACAATTAACAATTCGGGTCGCACTCACACAGTCACTCACCCATTCATTACATACTGTCGAAATAGAGATCAAATTATTTTCTTTGTTTCACAGGCTGTTTCAATAATTGAGCTTGATTTAGGTACATTAGTTCGCACACGAGAGAGAACTTGTAGCAGTGCTATACAACTTAATAAAATAACTAAACGAGGATCACGAGAAAGCTCAAATAACAGTTATTCATTGTATGATTGTTAACTTAACGGAATCCTGGAGCATGTACTGATATGATTGACTTTAGAATAAAAATAAATAAGCGTGAATGGCAAGACGACTATCATCTGAACTGAATATCTAATTAGTTGGATTGTTAAAAATTTAAAAGCCGTATTCTTTCTTTTATTAGGTACCTACGTTAGCTAAAATTGACAAAGATATAACGCGTTTAAAATTCAAAACGCTTCTAGTTACATAATAATCACTACTGTAATCTGCTCTTCCAGGTCTCAGGTATAATATTTACATAGTTCTGACGTCTCATGGGCTGAATTTAGATGCTTTTCATCTTTGTCACTATAATAAATTAATTAAAAAAAAAACGTGACCCTCCTCTCCTCTACGTAAAGCTTCTAAAAGCTTTGTGTTCTGCCCAACTGTCTTGTTTAAGAACTGCTTTCCCCTGAGCTATCAGTTTCTTAAAATATGTCAGTGAGTTGGCCCCCTGAGTACCCTGGGAACTAACAGCTTCAATACAAATACTTCCTACTAGCTGTATTGCTGCACTGGACTTTCTAGGAAGCACATACCATTATGTTTTTTGTTTGTCTGTTCGGTTCGATGACATCCGTCGCAGCTTCGTGTTACATGTAGTGGCTCAGCTCACAGCTCCTATTACCGAGTTAGCTTCGGTTCGTACAAGGAGGGCTGCAGTGCCATTCTGTAACGTTCACCAGCTCACTCCACCTCCCAGGTCGACGGCGCGTTGTGTTCCACGCGCGCCTCAAAGAGCGTCAGCAAGATGACGGGGCCCCCCTCTAGAGGGCCAAAGCCTGCCGGGGTCCTGCGGGACTTATTCCATTACCGTGACCCTGGAACGTGCTAATGAAGGACACCGTGGATTTTAGTCAGTACAAGTCTAACAGTTCCTCCCGCCCTGACCTGGGTGACCGTGGGAGGACTCATTTGATGATTTTATGATTTTACCACGCTAAAAAAAAACCGGCCAAGTGCGAGTTGGACTCGCCCATGAAGGGTTCCGCAGTAGCAAGCATAGATTAGGGATATAATTATATTGAGAATAGTAAGTAATATACACAAACAATAAAAATAACTTTGTTTTTCATAGTGTTTGTATGACTAGCAAAGTTATATTTGCGGTTTTTGAAAATGTACTTTATCTCAAAAACTGCTAACTATATCTCTTCCAAACCAATTTTCGTTGGAAGTTTTTGTTGAGGTCTACATTATATATTTTTTTTAGTTTTATCATTCTCTTATTTTAGAATTTACAGGACACACATTTTACCACTTTGGAAGTGTCTCTCGCGCAAACTGTTCAGTTTAGAAAAAAATGATATTAGTAAACTCAATATCATTTATTTTAAAGACCTATCCATAGATACCCCACACGTATGAGTTTGGTGAAAAAAAAATTTTTGAGTTTCAATTCTAAGTATGGGGGGCACCCCCAAAATTTGTTTTGTTTTTATTTCTGTGTAAAAATCCTAATGCGGTTCACATGATACATCTACTAACCAAGTTTCAACAGGATAGCTCTTATACTTTCGTTCGACAAAAAGTGGCTGTGACATACGGACGGACAGACAGACAGACATGACGAATCTATAAGGGTTCCGTTTTTGCCTTTTGGCTACGGAACCCTAAAAAGGCCACATCACCTTAGAGTGGGCAATCAAGATCATCACTTTTAAAATAGGTAAATCATTGCAATAGACGTACTCATTTTAAAATTCTTCGTTCATACTTAAAATTAAGTCAGAAATAAAGGATTCATTGCTTGCCGAGGTCAGTCTGTGGATGGATCCTTCCGAGGTCAATCTGTGGATGAGAGACCAAAGTAAAGCAACGCTTGCCAAAGCCTGCCTGTGGACTAGTGACCAAAGTGCTGAATGTTTTATAACGAGTATGTACGTAATACATCATATTATATGTAATGTACCTAATAGCTGGCTTTTTCAATGATTTATGTAATGTTCTCTCATTGCTGTCTGTTAATGCTGCTCGAGGGCGGAAGGGACTGCAGAAACGAGACTCTAACTACAGGCGCATTGGTCAAATTGCTATGCGTTACAATTAATAAAATAGGTAAATGTTTGTTTTGAAAAGCATGTATGTATAGGATAGGAAATAGTGGCCAAAGTAAAAGCTACTATGGTCGATCGATCAAGGTGAAGCACCGACAAGGTCGTTCCGTACATGGTTGACCATCTAATTCATATCGACACGCCTCCGTCACTCAGACAACCGTTAAACCTTGCCGTTGTTGCCGTAGAACGTAGCAGGCGCAGGCCTGACAACCACTCATAAGAACATTGTCATATCCAGTAACTGTAGAGAGATACTACGGACATAGGTAATTATATAATTATGGGTGAACTGAAATGAAAGAATTTAAATTTTATTTAATTTTATACTGAGGGAACCCCGACTATTAGTTGCCACCCTAATAGAAGCCCCGCTTTGCGCGGCACCATCGTTCGAGTCAACCGGTCGAGCCGCCAAGCTCCAGATCTTCTTTATTGTTGGACTAGTTTGTTTGGATCATTCGAGAAAAATGAATGAGGAAATGTAGGGAAGAAAAAGAAATAAGCATAATATCCGTCGATACTGTATGACAGGTCTGGGAAATTAATAATAATCCCTTCACAAGAGAACCTCCTTCGTATGTACACAGACAGAGACACACTGTTGTAAGATAACCGCAGTATCAGGAAAGTGAGGGTTCCGCGCTGAACTTTGCAGAAACATTATCCAAAATGCTCTTATTTAATCAAGACGACTTAATGCTTCATACACACATCAAAAGTGTCTAGGGATCAACATATATTTTTGCAATAACTTTTCTCCTGATTGATATTAATTAAAATTTTCTTTAAGGATTCATCAAATAAAGTGTTTTCGTTTGTCACAGTAACGATAAACCAAGTCACCTTTGCATTAATAAAGAAATTTGCCATTTTCCTAATAAAGGGATTTTTGACATTTGAACCACTAACACAAAAGTTCGAAAAAAAGACTGAAATAACAGTTTTCTTTAAAATTTTATTGGGTAACTTAAACAATTAATAATCCGTGTTTCTACCGCGAACACTAACAACACAAGAACATCGGTTTGGCATACTCAAAATGAGTTCATCCAAATCACGCTGTGGAATGGCCGCCCATGTTCGTTGCAACAACAAAAAAAGGTCTTCTTGCGACTGGATACCCTCCATATTCGGCAGAGCTCTTCTCTGTAGCATATCCCATGCATGCTCAATCGGATTCAAGTCTGGCGACTGAGCAGGCCAGGGCAGGACATTGATGTTAGCTGCGGCGAGAGTCTGTCTTACAACTCTTGCGGTGTGCGGTCGTGCATTATCATGCATTAACTGAAATAAGGGACCGATTTGCACTTGTAGAGGAACGATGACGTCTGATACAATCGTCTCAGCATAAATTTGAGCGTTGAGGTTGCCTCTGATCCAAATCAACTCAGTTCTTCCGCCGATCCAAATACCCGCCCATACCATGATGGTTCCACCACTATAAGGATGGACTTCCTGGCAGGATTTTAATCGCTGTTGGCGTCCAGGGGTTCTCCAGTGTCGTATACGTCTTGTATCCGGTCTCATACCGAAACGAGACTCATCAGAAAAGCACACGAAACGCCATTGTTCTTCTGCCCAATTTCTGTGTTCAAGAGCCCATTGATATCGAATCCTACGATTGTGCATTGCTATAGGTGGTACCCGTAGCGGTCTTCGGGAATGAAGGTTCACTTCATGCAAGCGGTTTCTGACTGTTTGGTCGCTAATTAAGTTCCCTGAAGAGTGATGAAGCCTCACGGCTAACATCATGGCGGTTATTGTTGGAGCTCTTCGAGTTAAGATTTGAATGTATCGGTCTTGTCTCCGTGTGGTGCAGCGATACCGTCCTCCATGGCGCTCAGCCACGGTACCAGTGCTTCGGTAACGTGTCCAAAGTCGACTGATAACACTCTGACTTGTATTCAGAGCTAAAGCCACAGTACGTTGCCGGGAAAGAGCTTCTATCATTCCCACGGCTCTGAGCATTTCTTCCCTGCTTAAATGACGTCGCCGCTCCATAATAACGTTGGTTTTAATCAGTAGTAGGGAAACAGTAGCACTAATAATGTCTTCAATGCGTTGTATGTTTTTATAGGGAAAATATTGACAGCTGATTTTCATCTTTTACTCGAATTTGATTCACAGTTCCTGATTCAAATTATGAAATGCACCAAAAAGGATCCATATAAATTTATAAAATCATAAATTTATTACAAAGCCACATCTCAATCTCAAGAAATCCGCATAAAAATGCTTGATCCCTAGACACTTTTGATGTGTGTATGTATTTGATATTTAGGTAGTAGATACTTTCAAATGCATCGTCCGTGACATTTAATATTTTCAGACGGTCACTTTGGTTGCACCTTTGTTACCAAGCGGCGACTCGACCAGGTCACCAGACAGACGTCACCTGAACCCCAGGTAGGTAAGGCCTGTCGCTCCGTCAGAAGCTACTTCAATATTGTGAAAAGCTATTATGAGCTTTTCACCAGTATTGAAGTACCTTAGTCAAAATCATAAATGTTGGCAAGCTCGAAACAAGATTATCGCTATCAGATAGCAAGAAAAATACATCACTATCTTGATCTAACGGTAACGACTTTCGTCGCGCGGTGTTGATCGCCTGGCCTGCACACCATCATCTGCCAAGGAGCAATGGTGCGGATGCGCCGGCGCAGGCAGAGGCGCGCGGGTGCAGGGGAGGCGGCGCGGTAGGGGGCGGTCAAGGCCGTCAGCGCACGCGGCGCCCAGGCCCCTGCGTCGGTTTAGTTCGCCCCGCCGTCTCTTAGTTGGTAGACGTGCGCGCACAATTTGTCGCGGAGTGAAGTGTGTGTTTGTGTTGTACAGTTACGTGCTGTGGCGCATCAACAGGTCGTCGACCGCGCGAGTATGAGCTCGCGGCCGCTCCAGCCGCCGCTCCCGCCACTCCGCTGACTAGTGCTCGGGCTCCGCACACGTCCCTCAAGGTGAGCTCCTGCTGCGCTTCCTACCCCGACCGGCCGAGCGACGCCAACCGGTTGTGCGCTCTCCGCCGCCGGAACACTCGGAGCGAGCGAGAAGACTCCTTGTATCTTTATTTTAATAAATAAATTGTCCTAATTTACGGCTGGCGCAGTGGGCACAGCAAGTCATTGAAGCCTCAGCCGACTCGGCTGTGAAGTTGATTCAATCGAACAATCTCCGATTGTAGGTAATAGTAGTATTGATCAAGCGTTGTAATTATTACATTCGCCGTCGGCCGATGCATGTCGAGACTAGGTGCGACGCTGTCAATTCAGCTAATTGAGATGTGCTCATTTGGATAACGGTTGTAAACACAATATAAACTGTCTATACCGTATCGGCTCACCAGCAGCTTTTGTCAGCATTGTGCACTGGAATCATTAGAGAAGTTGCCAGTCAGCCAGTGTAGTGGTGCTCCATTGTACCCGCAACACGTTAGAAACTACGCCTGGCTTAAAACCAGTTGCGGTAATGGTGTCAAGGTACTCGTACCTACGGTCTTTCTAACACGACTGACATATTTTTGTCACTTAAGACGCCGTTAAATTATACTTTGCTCCGTTAGATTTGCCTCAGGAATCAGGTTGGATACTAGCGTGTTGTGAACACAATAGATGAACACATTCTTTATCTATTACAATATTAACTCCGGAGGGACCGACTACCTGGAATCAGAGTTCTCACCGTGATACCCACTCGCTTGTACCCGCCGCGCTCGCGCTCGCCAGATATTTCTAAGGAATGCATACCTACCTATAAGTATTTCATTAATACAGTGATTGAAAATTGTAAAAAAAACTATTCTTTTGGAAGTGCGGCATCACGAAAGTCATTAATAAATAAAAAACAAAGTCACCGACTTTCGAAACAATAGTTTCATTACACTAGTGTTGTTTTAGATGCCGATTATTACTTTTTAGTGGTTTTTATGTCCTGTCACCTGTCACTGAACATAATATTACATGCGGTAGCAGCGATCGCGGTTGATTTGCTGTCATTTTTTGAAGATTTTCCTCGATTCCGCCATAATCCCATCATCAGTTTCTAACCTGATGTTTATCTGCAAATCGGAAGTCCCAATTATACTGAACGTTGATATTATGCCCCGTTCTTTCCAATGAAGCATCTTAAAAACGTCCTCCATCCAACGCATTCGTAAACAGATTCGGAAAGATGACGTCTCCCTGTCTCACCCCTCGACGCAGTTGAATTGGTTTTGTGCTCTCTGTTGTTGTACTTGGGCGGCCATTGTTGCAGCCTCATACAGACTCGCATCACCTCAACGTAGCGGTAGTCGACGAGGCATCTCTGATGGACTCCAGCACAGGGCAGATCTCAACGGTATCGAAGGCGTTGTCGTAGTCCACATGCGCAGAGCACAGAGGCTGATTGTATGCTTTGGTTTTTGGATTATTCGCCTGCTTAGGTACTGTAGCCTTGCCCAGGTCGACGGCGCATTGTGTTCCACGCGCGCCTCAGAGTGTCAGCATTATGACGGAGCCCCTCTTTAGAGGGCCTAAGCCTGCCGGGGTCGCGGGACTCACGAATTACCGCGACCCCGGAACGCAAAGGGCTATTGAAGGACACCGTGGATTTTAGTCAGTACGAGTCTGACAGTCCCTCCCGCTCTGCCCTGGTTGGGAGGACTCATTTGATCATTTGATGATTTTACCACGCCTAAAAAAAGAAAGGTAGCCTTTTCGAAACCCGGCCTGCTCCGGCTGAAAGTCATCGTACTTTTGTGCGACACGAAAGGAAATAACATAACCCTCGAAATTAACTTGAAGACATGGCCCAGATGTGAAATGGGGCGTCCGTTCTTAATAAGCGTGTTATCCTTGCCCCATTGCACCATACGTCTGGTGATATTCCAGTGTCTACAAGCTCTACAAGCTCTATCAAGACAGGTGTTCCCCCTGCCTTGAGCAGCTTTGTGGTTATCTCGTCATCCCCCGGAGCTTGATGTTATGTAGGTAGCTATTCTATAATCTCACCCACTTCAATGTCGGAAAGCTCGTTTCTGAGATGGCGTTAGTGTCTGGCCCGTGGATCATCCGTGTCTTGGGCCTGAGGTAGACAAGTTTTTTGGACACATAGTTACAAACTTTTCCACTTACAATTAGTATCTCCAGCTTGGAGGCGACGATGATGACCTTTGATGTTCTGAGTTTCGTCAGGCGAAAACGAAACATTTTTAGCATTTTACCTAATATTATATAACTCAAAAAATGATAAACTAGGGCCCGGGCGCCTGGCCCTTTTTTTTTTTTAGCGTGGTAAAATCATCAAATGAGTCCTCCCACCCCGGGCAGGGCGGGAGGGACTGTCAGACTTTTACTGACTAAAATCCACGGTGTCCTTCAATAGCGCGTTATGTCCCGGGGTCACGGTAATGAGATAAGTCCCGCGACCCCGGCAGGCTTTGGCCCTCTAGAGGCGCCCCGTCATCATGCTGACACTCCTTGAGGCGCGCGTGGAACACAACGCGCCGTCGCCGCGTCGACCCGGGCATGGTCCATGGTCGGGTGGCTAGTTGCCCTTTACTGGCGCCCGGCCCTAAGGGCCTATTCACACCACGTTTATTAAACGCGCCGTCGACGCGCGTCTATAACATGCGTCGACAGCGCGCTTTTGTCATACAGAGCAGTTTGTTGTCGCGATACAAAGGGTCAAACACGCGTTTGCATTCATTTGTATTCGGTAAATTGATTTTTCTGGGTTCCTCGTTACCGCTCATTTTTACACGATTGTAGGCACATTATTAAAAAATAATTGTTTTTTCAATTCCAAGAGTGACTCTCCACATGCCATTCAAACGTGTGCATCATCTCCATGACCTCATCTCCCCGCGCGGGCGGCCGCCTTCTGCCGTCGTACAACTAGACGTTAGAAGTACATTGAGAGATAGTATTCACTGGATTCAGTCGTTCATATTCTATCAGAAAAGTATAAATTCTAAGTGGTGACCATCGTTATTTTCTAACAATGAGCCATTAATGAGGGAGAGGTGGAAAATCTTTAAAGTTCGATATCTCCAAAACCAGTCAGTTTGGATTGGACCCCATGTTGTCGAGGTTAAAATTGTTGCAAACAAGGTCTAGTATCAAGTAGTAAAAAAACAAAGCCATTGACTTCCGAAAGAAAAGTTATTTTTGTTATTTTAATCTTTTTTGTGGTTGTTTTAGAAGGCGGTTAAATTTTTTTGGTTTTTTTTTTTTTTAATAATAATTTAGTCTACATTTATTATGTATGTATTTTGAAGAATTTCTCACTCAATATAATTTTAAAGACCTATCCATAGATACCCCACACGTATGGGTTTGGTGAAAGAAAAAAAAATTGAATTTCAATTCTAAGTATGGGGGGCACCCCCCCAACAAAATTTGTTTTTTGTTTTTATTTTTGTTTGAAAATCCTAATGCGGTTCACATAATACATCTAAGTACCTACCAAGTTTCAACAGGATAGCTCTTATACATTCGACAAAAAGTGGCTGATGTGACATACGGACGGACAGACAGACATGACGAATCTATAAGGGTTCCGTTTTTGCCATTTGGCTACTGAACCCTAAAAAGGGTAAAATAACCTACCAAATAACTTTTCTTTCCGAAGTCGGTGGCAAAAAAGTCAATGAAATAAAAACCAAAGCCACCGACTTCCGAAAGAAAAGTTATTAATTTGGTAGGATATTTTGGTTGGGGTGCTAAGACAGGAAACCTCCACGTGCGCCCGTGGACTGGAGTTCCCTCTCGGATACGTCCGTGGGGAAGACCAGTTTTTCGGGCCGGTGCACCCTGGGATGCGGGCAAAAACTCTTCTTAGGCACTGTGTGCCTAAGGGGTTTCTTTGCCCGTATGCAAATAGCCTGTCGGGTGGACGCTCCAACGCGTGTCCCTCTGAACAGCAGAGGGCACAGCGGTGGAGCAGGCTTGCGGACGGTGAGTAATGGGTATGCTCGCCGTCCGACTAAGGACCAAGCCCGGGTCGGTGGCGCGTCGTGTTTCACGCGTCACCGACGGGGCCCCTTATGGTTTTTCTTAATCCAGGACACCGTGGCCCCGGAACGTAAAGGGCATCCGACGGAATACGGGTGGATTTTAGTCAGTAAAAGTCTGACAGTCCCTCCCGCCCCGCCCAGGGCGGGAGGACTCATTTGATGATTTTGCCACCCTAAAAAAAAAAAAAAGGATATTTTGGTTACTTTAAGAGTGTTATCGGTAAAACTTGATAATTTTCATAAAATCGGGATTTTTTAAAGTTAACTTACTACAAATTGGCACGAAATTATTAAAAACTAATTTTAGTACCGCATTAAGCATATCTTTATATTGTATTTGTATAGAATTGGCCGACATAGCTCGGCGCTGCGTAGTTTATTAGTAACTTTGAAATTTTTTACTGTCGATAAAATAATTTTATATAAGTTTTTTTTACTGATTTTTGTTTGCCTGAACTCCACTTACAAACAGTGTATTTTTTAAAGTTATTTCAGCCTTAATATTATGTAAAAATAATGTTTTATTTTGTCAAATTAAGGTTGATAAAAATATTTTTGTTTAGGTACTTACTAATGAATTAAAATTACTTTTTTATTCTATACAAAAACGGTACAAATACCGGCACGGATCCTGAGCGCTCGGCGTAAGAGTGGGGATCGCTTTGCGCATCGTACACTTATCGACAAATGAAACGCACAATAAAACAAATAAAACGCACAAAACAACGAATCCCGAGTGGCGGCTATGACGCGATGCGCTACGGCACGCTACGCGGGCCAATCACTACACTTTCCCCGCCCCCGTTCCTCACTTCATCTACCAAAAGGACCTAATAACTCACTTCTGCGCAGGTGAAGATCAGCGCTCAAGATCCATGCCGGTAATTGTACCTTTCCTTTTTCCACGTATTTTTGCAGGCTTCTACGACTCATTGTTGATTCTTAATTTCATTCCGAAATTCAGTCTTGCCGAATAATCTCAGAAATATGAGTTCAAAATAAGCTTTCATTTTGATATTTAAAATGTTTTTCAATTTTTATTCTATTAAATACAATATAAAGATACCTATGCTTAATGCGGTCCTCAAACTAGTTTTTAATAATTTCGTGCCAATTTGTGGTAATTTAACTTTAAAAAACCCCGATTTTATGTAAATTGACATTTTTTACCGAAAACAGCCTTAAACCAGCTACGTCGAGCTTCCTTGTTGGGTGGTAATCAGTAGGTAACAAAAACTTTTTGAAAAAAAAGGGAACCGACTTCAAAACCAAACACAAAAACTGTAAAATAACTTTTCTTTCGGAAGTCGGTGGTCATAGTCAATGAAATAAAAAACAAAGCCACCGACTTCCGAAGGAAATATTTTTTTTTCAAAAAGTTTTTTATTTTAGTCCTTTTTAGGTTAAATATTCAACAAAAAAATCTTCATAGAATCGGCGTCTTTGAAAATCTACAATCCTAGTAACTAGCAACAAAAACGGATCTATGCGGGCAACTTCACGATATATCCATTATTATGTTATACTAAAACCTTGCCCAGAATGTAACAAACACTTTTCTGAAAACCGTATCTAAATCGGTTCAGCCAAACGCGAGATAATCGCGGACAAACATGCAATCTTCTCTGAAAATCTACAATCCAAGCAAGCAAAAACGGATCCACGCGGGCAACGTCACGGTATATCTATTAGTGTTATATACTAAAACCTTCTCCAGAATGTAATGAACACTTTTCTGAAAACCGCATCAAAATCCGTTCAGCCAAACGCGAGATAATCGCGGACAAACATACATACATACAGGTCGAACTGAGAACCTACTTTTTTTTAAGTCGGTTAAAAATAAATAAAATGTTGAAACGATGATGACGACAACCCTAAATGTTTGTGGAATTGATTTTATATTGTTTGGTGACTACATTTTGGTGACAAACCGTTATTATTTTAAGAAACACAAAACTAATTTAATTGGTGATAGCTTAAATCATCCTTTTTATTTTCTATTTAATTTACATCTTATTACTTCAAGTACACTGTAGGGCCCAATACGTAGCTTTCATGTAAGGCCTCGGTTATAGACAGTGTACCTAACGATACGCTGGTACATCACTGTAGCCATCAGAGAGGTACTTTAAATGGGCTACAAAACACTGATAAACAAAATGAATGCGATGAAATTTATGAAAATAGCTGCGACGAATAATATCAAATAGCGAACGTCCGGGATGCGCCGATAGTTCGATACGTTCGTTGAAGCGGAGAGTAGAGAGTGCGAATACTTATACCGTGGAGCAAGTAACTGGCACGCATCGTGTGCGCCACCTGCTGCAGGCGATCGATACCCGGAACAGTTACTGATCTACCTGGAAACAATCACAGAACACACTGTCCATACATACACATGACACTCTTAATTACATGGCGATGACAAAACACGACGGGCAGTATTATCACAAATAAAGTGCTTCCATGCATTCCCAGCACAGTGTGTAAATGTAAGCACGACCTCACCCCCGCCAAATGCGAGCTATAGGTACAACCAACATTTTGAATGTTTTTTGCTTCTTGGAGAAAAATAATAATATATTTTCAACCTCTTTTCAACATTTAAATTATAAAGCATGCCTACCTACGTGGTACAAATATGACTGAACTTTTCAATATGTTTATCTCAGCCATAGGACGTCCACTTCTGAACATAGGCCTCCCCTTTAGATCTCCACATATACCGGTTGGAAGCGACCTGCATCCATCGTCTTCCGGCGACCTTTATAAAGTCGTCTGTCCATCTCGTTGGTCGACATCCTACGCTGCGTTTGCTAGTCCGTCCGTGGTCTCCACTCTAGTACTTTTCGACCCCATCGGCCATCTGCTCTGAGAGTAATATGGCCTGCCCATTGCCACTTCAGCTTGCTAATCCGGTGGGCTATATCGGTGACTTTAGTTCGTCTGCGGATCTCCTCATTTCGGATTCGATCACGTAGAGAAACACCGAGCATAGCCCTCTCCATAGCTCGTTAAGCGACTTTGAGCTTTGAGATGAAGCCGATAGTGAAAGACCACGTTTCGGTGCCGTAACTCATCACTGGTAACACACATTGGTTGAAGACTTTCGTCTTGAGGCACTGAGGTATATCGGACGAAAAGACTTTGAAGACACTCAGACTTTGCGTAGTTTCCTGAACGCTGCCCAACCGAGTTGGATTCGACTACTTGTCCTAAGTAGATATATGAGTCAACAACATCGAGTACCGAGTTTCCAACAGAGACTGGGGTGGGCACAACATTGGCATCTATACATATAATAAATCTGTAGAAGGGTCAATTCTGTACATTGAAAAAATAAATTGCGGGGGGTGTTGCTGGATCGATACCAAACCCAAATATGTGATAAAAAAAATTTTTGTCTGTCTGTATCTGCAGGCATCACGTGAAAACTAATGGTTCGATTTCGATGAAACTTGGTATAATTATACCTTATTATCCTGGGCATAAAATGGGATACTTTTTATCCTGGAAAAATACGTAGAAAAAAAATATATTATTTTTCAGTTTTATTCATAGACGTTGTTCTGTAGAACCGCGAACACACGTTGCATTACCCGCAGTGGATTCAGCGCCGTAACCTGTAGCGCCGAAAGTCGGATTTGGCTTGAACCGTTTGCGGCACACGCGGGCCACGCCTCCCCGACTCCTATATAAGGAGCCGCGTTCCGCGCCGCGCGATGCATATAAATTCTGAATTTTGATGCGAGCGGACGTGTCCAGTGTGGCGAGCGGTCGTCCGTGGAATTAATATTGTATGCGTGTAATTTTAAACCGTGCTTTTCAGCGCGACCATTTTGATTACTGTTCCGATCAGTTATTTGTAAATACAAGGTCGGAATTACTATGAAAAAAACACTTACTACAGAACGCGAGCTCAACAGCAGTAGCTCAATAGAGGGATCTCCTTAATTATTATAGGTTTAGCCGTATTTGGGTCCAATAGATATTTATAAGATGTCATTGCCAGAGTTACTCAAAATGGAGAAATAAACCATCCACGCGAAGACCGACATCCGCGCGGACGGAGTCGCGGGCGGAAGCTAGTTTGACATAATTTTCGTCTTGTCCATGTTCATTTTCAAGCCCACCCGTTGTGAAACTCGGTCGAGGCCATCGAGCATCATGCTGAGTTCCTCCATCGACTTTGCCATGACTACGATGTCGTCGGCAAACCGAAGGTGAGTGATGTATTCGCCGTTGATGTTGATGCCAAGTCCTTGCCATTCCATCCCAAAGACATAGTGTGTATTTTTTTGTAATTTTTAAATAAATAGTTTCCATGTTTTTCGAAAAACTCTTCCCATCTTATCTCCGAATCTACAGAGTACAAAAATACAAAAAAATACAAAATAGTTTATTTTCCTAACAAGATAATTTTACATGACTCGTGTTCGGAACCCACTTTTAGGCAACCAATGCCTGTATTAGATGACTCCGCTCTTTCATATAATTATTATTATTGTAAGTACACATTTAAACTATAAACTAGTGTTGTATGGTATTGAATGTGGTGTCATGCGTAATGAAGGCATATGTGGCGTAGAGTCAGCTTTGCCTATCCATTACAAGGAAATCTATGAGAAGGCCATATTATGGTGGGTAGGGTAATCAAGTACGGAACCCTTCGTTGCGTTGTCACTTTTTTTAACGAGATTTTTATTCCATACCTATCACGTTTGTATCTTTACCATTTACTTGAGGATTTGTTCAATTTCTATAACATGTATAGTGATTAAATCTCATACCTCCCATTGGATTAGATTTTCAAACGTTCAAAGATCTTAAAAAGTACTGCCCACAGTCCCCTTAATAGAGTCAGCAGTGCAGCAGGCTGGTGGGAGTAAAGCTCGCGTCCTGCACCCGCGCAGTGCGCGCTGCCTCACTGCATCTGATGGCTGCAGCCTGCAGCGGGCACGGCCACTGACGCAACTGTCGCGAGGCGAGCGTGTGCCGCAAATAATCCTCACTCGAGACGAAACGGTCATTTACATATTAGATATGGGCGCCGCGCCGGCGCGGCGCCGCCGTGTGCACTCCGCACGCCGCCGCCGCCGCCGACATTCACCGCGCGGCGTGAGTGGCGTAAAGACGTGTATTTGCTTTCGTGATTGACTCATCCAAAATGATTGACTTAATATTCCAACAATCACTGGTGAATAGTTTCGAGGATATAACATCCCCCTGTCTCACCCCCCTGCGCAGCAGGGTATGTTTAGACTACTGGTTCTGTACTTGGACACTCATAGTCGCGGCGTCATAGAGACATTTCAGCACTTCGATGTACCGCCAGTCCACTTGACATCGCTGCAGTGATTGCAGAACAGCCCAGGTTTCAACGGAGTCAAAAGCCTTTTCAAAATCCACAAATGCTAAGTACAGGGGCTGGTTATGCTCTTCGGGCTTCTGTATAACCTGCCTCATTGTGTGGTGCTAAATCCTCCGCGAAACCCAGACTGCTCCGGAGGCTGAAACTCGTCAAGTCTTCTTGCGAGACGATTTGTGATGACCCTCGAAAACAGTTTATAGACGTGGCTCGGGAGTGATATGGGACGATTTTTTTTTATGTGCAATGGGTTTGCTCTTGACCTCAGTCTCGGTCAGGAGTGACAAAGACAAGGTCGACAATGGAGTGAGCTTACCCAGAAGAAGCCTGTTCACTCTATTTTTGAAGAGATTAGGGTTAATGTATGTGTTCGGAAACACAGACGCAGGCAGAGTTCCACTCCTTCGCTGTCCGCATTATAAACACAGGCAGGCATCCTTGCGGCGATGAGTCAAGCTATGGAGCTTCGCATTCACCAATTTTACGTCGCCAATGAGCCTCTTAGCTCTGCATTCCACTGAGTCAAGAGCGGCAAGTTGGTATTTAGCTGAGCCATCCCAAAGGTGGCTATAATACTCCATGCAGGATCGGACTTGTGCTTTGTAAAAAGTTAAAAGCTGACCAGGCGTGAAGTACTGATTTTTTTTTAGCGTGGTAAAATCGTCAAATGAGTCCTCCCACCCAGGGCAGAGCGGGAGGGACTGTCAGACTTGTACTGACTAAAATCTACGGTGTCCTTCAATAGCCCTTTACGTTCCAGGGTCACGGTAATTTGATAAGTCCCGCGACGTGAAGTACCGCTTCACTCTATTTAGAATGTCCAGCTTTTTGGCCGCAAGTCGGGCTTTGAACACAATGGTGGCTCCAAAGTTGAGACTAGAAGTCAACTTCATGCCTAGGAGCTCAAGTCGGTCATTCAGAGGTACAGATGCACCCTGAAAAGTAGGAATTTGGTCCAAACGACTCCATTTTGCGGTAAAAAGACAAGCCTGTGTTTTGGTGTCGTTAAAAGAGACCAAATTGTCATCACCCCACTGATAGACAAGGTTAAGGCATAATTTGTCCGCTCAACCATGGCTTCTCACAAGGAACGAACTTCATCCCCGATGGTGTTTGCGCTGGACACGTATCTCTTTGAAACTGTACTCTCATCTACGTACCCAACAATACCAGATTGAAGTAGTTCATTGATGTGCAGCAGGAAAAGAGTTGCGATACGATAAGTATGATAGTTTTTCAATTGAGGAAAATCTGCTCAGGTGGAAGTTCATTGATGACTCTGACCTGAAGTGTAAATGTGGTGCTTCTCCACAAACGATGAGGCACTTAATATCGTGCCCTGCATGCCCTGCCAACTGTTCGTTACAGGAGCTGATGGACGTCTCGGAGAGCGCTAAACTCGTGGCTCAATTTTGGGCCGAGTCGATATAGATTGTCATCGACACGATAAGAAGAATAAGAATAGGGATTTGTCGCTCTTCTTGAAAAAGAGGATCACAAGAGTCCTGTACCATGCCTTTGGAGTTCTCCCGGTGTCTAAAATAGTGTTGAATAGCTTTTGGAGCTCCCGAAGTACGGGCTTTCCACCTGATTTCAGAAGCTCCGAAGTGACTCCGTCTTCACCCGGGGCTTTTCCATGTTTAAGCTGCCTGACGGCCAACTCAACCTCATTTAGGCTTATTTCCGGCAGTTCATCGGTGTAGTGGCGGGTCAGAGTGGCTCGGCTATCCTCTGAAAAGGTGGCTTGTGGACCACGACTGTCGAACAAACGGCCATAAAAGTCTTCTATCTCAGCTAGGATCTCCAGCTTTGAGGTTATGGTTTGGCCAATAGGTGTTCTAAGCTTCGTCAAATACGAGCGTTTCAGCTGTTGGGCGAACACTTTAGTACCCCGATTTTCTTCTATTGTCTTTTCAATTCGGCTTGTATTGGTAGTTTCGAGGTCACGTCGTACCAACTTGCTTATTTTCTTATTGAGTTCTCGCTTCTCTGACGGCGTAACTTGAATTAGTATCTATGTTTAGATTATCTGTGCCTATGTTGAAAAAAATTTTACGATGTTGTTAAAGTGTCCCTTTGGAAAAATCGTTTTTTTTTTTGTACCTGATGACCTGATCTGGATAAAGTATTTACTGTACTGTATACAGTGTGTCCGGACACGAGTTAGCGATACTTGAAGGGGATATTATAGATTCATTTTTATCGACAAAACTGCTTTTAAAAAAATTCTTACTCCAACACCTCGCGAATGGCGGCCATTTTAGTTTTTTGATTTGTCAAACTCGGGTATGTACAATAAAATGCTAATAACTTTAAATCCAAGAGACCTACATACATGCAAATGACTTTATTGCAAAGTTAAATGTTAAGGCTTTTCAAAAACTCGCGAAAGTTTTCTAAATAAAATGCAAAAAGAACCAAAAAACGTGGGCAAACACGAAATTGTACACAAAAATTACTGAATATTTTCACATTTTATACTCTAGAACGAAAAGTACCCCTGTATTTTGCTTAGGGTTTTGCATTAAATTAAAAGTATTTGAGTTAGGCTATAAAATGGTATGAAAATTATTTCTCTACGTCAAGTACTTTAGGAGTTATTCTTACTTGAACATAACCCTTCCTTAGCGAATGTACCCCAATAATACAGGTGTCGCATTCTTCGGGCGAGCTAAATCGTTTCAGTGTAAATTTATGACCTGTCATTATTAACCACCATGTAAATGATCCCAACGAATCACCCATAAACTGAAATGGCCCATTTTTTGAATTTATTCAACGATTTTTTTTTCATAGAGTAAACAAAAAAAATATTATTTCAGTTTAATGGTGATTCGTTGGGATCATTTACATGGTGGTTAATAATGCCAGCTTATAAATTCACGTTGAAACGGTTTAGCTCGCCCAAAGAATGCAGCTTCTGTAACATTGGTGGTACATGCGCTAAGGAAGGGTTATGTTCAAGCGAGAATAACTCCTAAAGTACTTAACGTAGAGTGATAATTTTGATATTATTTTATAGCCTGACTCAAATACTTTTAACTTAATGCAACAACCTAAGCAAAATTCCGGGGTACTTTTCGAGCTAGAGTATGAAATGTGAAAATATTCAGTAATTTTTGTGTACAATTTCATTTTTGCCCACGTTTTTTGGTACTTTCTACATATTATTTTGAAAACTTTTGAAAGTTTTTGAAAAGCCTTAACATTTAGCTTTGCAATAAAGTCATTTGCATGTATGTAGGTCTCTTGGATTCAAAGATATTTGCATTTTATTGTACGTACCCCAGTTCGACAAATCAAAAAACTAAAATGGCCGCCATTCGCGAGGTGTTGGAGTAAGAATTTTTTTAAAAGCAGTTTTGTCGATGAAAATGAGTCTATAATATTCCCTTCAAATATCGCTAACTCGTGTCCGGACACACTGTATATAGGACTGACATTTTCCTGTCGTCCCGGCTTAAAGAAGATAGGGAGCAGATTTTGAGTTTTAGTTGAAGGTAGTAAAAACCTACGCCGCCGGCGCCACGCCGCACTATGGGACCAACCGGTATTTTCCATCTCAAAAATCGATAACTCTGTTGTTTTGTGATTTATCTCCTTGATTTTTTTTTACGTATTTGTGAATATCTAGGCAATAAAAGAAATCAAACATCATCATTCTAAAAAAAAGATTTTTTCCGACAACATGACAAAGATAAAGTTATACGAAATTTCATACAAAAAATCATACAGTTATATTAAAATAGCAATAAAAGTTACACTTATGCTTAAAATAAGTTTAAAACTAAATTATTATTATTAAACAAACAGTTACATGACAAAAAAAAAATTATTACTTAAACTTATCCTACTCATCACTTTCTATTTCCAACAATTCTTTAGCTTCGTCAAATAATTCTTTGGATATTAGAAAACTTGGTTTATTTAAGCTAGATATATAAGGATCAGATGTATATAACAAAATATGCAGAACGTCTTCGTTTGTTGCTGATCTGGAACACTTCCTAGCGTGATGTAACCTATATTTCTTATAATCTTTATTTCGAGCTTCCTGGGCATCTTCGGATAATTGTCCTATAGGCAAAACTGCATAATGCTCTATTATTTTAGCACCATGTATAAGTACTTTATGGACCGAAGATGGCATTTAGTACCAGTTATATTTGCTTACATATAATTGCGCGGTTACCAATGTATACTGACCAAATTTTTCTGCGTTTATAGGAAATCCCGATGACATAGTTTGAAGAATTACATATAGTCTCTTGATTAATTCTTCATCAATTCCGGTTATCTCTGCAGAACATTGGTAATTTTGGAATAATCTCCTTGCCGTATTACCGTCATTGCTATTACCGGAACCTTGACGTGGTTTATCAATATGCAAGCCAAGCACTTCTCGGAAACGTTTTTGGACAAATTTTTTCTTGTCTTCTTTAAGTTGCTTGTTTTCTGGAGTTGTTGCAGACCACTTCTCAAAACCTAAATTGTAAGAAATATGGAGGATCATTTCCATAAATCTTATCCATGCGTGTAGCGTCGACAATCCGTATTTAAACGCATTTTCATTTTCAACTCTCGTTGTAACTTTTAAAAGATCATTCATTTGTCTGGGAGTTGCTCCACAAACAGTGCAGGTAGCACTGGATGATGTGTTTGTCAACACTTGAGCAACTTTCCCACCAATCATTGTCATAAAAAGTTGATGTTTAACTTCGATGACTTTGTCTTCTATTGACACAAGAGTTGGAATCAATTGATTAATTTTGGCTTCAATTTCACTGACAACCGCTGTAGTTTTTTCGGGAGTTTCTTTTGCAAATTCTAATGAAATTGGTCTGCAATATCTAACAGATGAGCAAGTAGGGTTTTTCCATATGACCGTAGAAGTTTCTTCGTCTACTAGTCGCAGTGGTACAAGGGACACTATAAACAAATTAGCGTCCGATATTTATTCGTTTTCTTCCGGTAGAGTTTGTTTATACTCACTTTGCCCGGAGGATCCATCACATCCCCATTTAGTGAAAAGCTTGAGACGATTGTAAGTCGATCCTGACTTTATCCTTATAATACGGCAGACTGTATGGTCTAAGAGATCTTGCAGGTTGATTTTTGCGCTTATATTTGTCACCGTAATGCTGGATGCAGGCGGATAGCAAGCCTTTTTTGCTTCACTTAGTGTTTGATACGAAGGCAATACAGAACTTAAATTCTTATCAACGAGCCTTTTTCTTAGGTACGCATATTGTGCTTTGGTTAAATCAGTTTCAATGCATATACTTAATGCTTCCTCTTTTGTAAAGGAAAGTGCGTTATCTGGATTGAGTATGTTTTGTAGAATAACCTTCTTCTCTTCTTTTTCCTTATTTCTGATAATAGTCACAATCGACGCTTCGTCATTTTCCCCCATGGATCTTAAACCTTGCACATAAGCGTTACGGACATGTCCCATTCCATACTCCTGGGCCAGCTCCATATTTTTTCGTTTCTTTGTGTTTTCCGAGCACTCGTCATATTGTTTTGTTGGTCTTCCACGTTCACCAGAAGTATTCAAACCAGAATTTACAGTGGTTGAGGTACTGCAAGAATTCAATGATGCTTTAAACTCACCATTTAACCAATTTGAGTATAGGCTCTCGAACCGGTCCGGCTTTCTTTGAGCTTTGGTCCATTTCTGGTTGCAACTCGATGTTAGATTTTTTTGAATACTCTCTATTACAGTATTAACGTCAGTTTCCGATAGTTGAAAATTTTCCAATAAATATTTTTTGAGGTCTGAAGTACTTTTCCCTTTTATTATTTGATCACAAAGATCGCGTCGAACACAAACGAATTTACTCATTGTTAGATAATAATGTTTTTTATGCGTTAATTGTTATTGAAAAGAAGTATCTGAACACTTTGATGAATCGTATGCTGAACATACACGGGTATTTAAAGGACTAATATTTTAGTGCCTTGTGCAAAAACCATGGGACAATTGATTATAACAGTTCTCATCGAAATAGTGTAATCAGTACTGATTGTAATTATTTACCACAACAGATAAATAGAACTTCCGCAGCAATATAGTTTATCATACTTGTGGTTAAGGTGACCACCCCAAACAAAATTGCCATGGGAAGATTCTTTCAAATATAATAGCAGTTTTTTTTAATTTGCAAATGTATGTTTTTATCATAGAAATAGAAAAAAACAATATAGATATCAAAGGATAATAACTAAATATAATATTTCATAATAAAAAAGAAGAACCGTAATTTTCAAGGATTTTTCCCCGATTGACATTATTGCTTCAAAATCACCTCTGGCGCAAAAAACGCGCAAGTTTTTTTTAAATCCTCATATTACTGAGTAGATAAGGTCTCTAATAGAGTAATTAACTTGACACCGGCTGCTTTCGGCAACAACGAAAACTCCAATTGAAATTAACAAAAACTAAATTTTCTTTACTTCACTAAAAAATATAAAAAAATTAAATAAAAATATTTTTTTACAAAAACTGAACGTGGTTGCAAAGTGTATATTCTAAGCCATCTAATGATGTATAACACTAATATGTTTCCTTGGAAAACTTCCGAATAATTATGTGTTGAACTCCCTTAACGGTAATTTAATTGGCATGAAAATATTTATGCCCAATGTTTGAGGTTCATTTTATAAACGTAAAACTTTATATTTTTTTATATTTTGTAATTTATTCGTAAGTTCCATCTTTTGAGAGTATAAAACCATAAAACAATCTATGGATTTACGACTTTCGACAAAACCATTTTTGAGATGGAAAATACTGTTTGGTCCCATAGTGCGCCGCCGCCGATTGAAATTGGTCAGCGCGCCGCCGCCGAGAATATTTAAGGCGGCGCCCATGTCTATTACATATACCTACTTAGCGAATATTTGTGTATTTACATCGACCTAGTTTTGTGCGTATTCTGCAAAACATCTTCTTTCTCTTTAATATTATGCAAGCTTTGTCAGTGAACGTAGGAATTGAACTAGACAGTTCAGTTATTATCAGCACAGTGGGTGCACAGTGCACCTACTTTATTTAAATTTAAATGATATTGATATTAGGACTGTAAATCGTCACCGTCGTCCTCATAATTTATTGTAATGGTGTCAGGTTGTGGAGGTCAGTTAGCGGTTAGGTGAGCCAAAAAAGCTAAGACGCTTTACTAATGATTGTCTGTCCGCCTGTCTGTGTCATGACCTCATGATTGTTAACTTATATTCACACGTGGTGTCCTGTGGGTGGTCGTCTCGATTCGTCTGTGCGTGTGGTTCTTGCGGGAAGAAGGAACAAGCAGTGCGCGGGTGTCACAGTGAAACGCGCCGGTTTCTCCGCGCCGCGGTGAAACTAGCCTCACGTGCGCCGCCTCCATTGCATCGCGGTGTATCCCGCCACAATAACTACTCTGGGAGCGTTCGCACGCTGATCATAACGTCGCGATTAAATAACCAACACTACTGACGCTATTATGTGCTGCCCCACACTGCATGTACACATCGGTGAAGTAGTGGAAGTGGTGGAGCACAGGAGGGAGGAGGGGGGCGTGGTGCCACCATTGTCTGCCTTATCTGCCATCAGCTGAGCGCCTCCAACCGCTGCTCTGAAGGCGATACACTCGCCGAGGCAACGCAAGGTCCAGCCACAACTACAGCTTGGCAAAAAACAGTAGAAAACCGGAAGTCGCCACTCTCTTCTCGCTACCAGCACTTTGAATGATTTTATTTTATTTATTTTCACTTATTACGTTAGTTTTATGGCACAATAATAAATCTAACAAACATGCGTCTTTGTTTACATCAAATATCAATTTTTTTTAAAACGTTGTCAGCAAATAAAAATATTAGTTCCGTTTCAAGACGTTCTGGCCAAGCTGTAGCTAGTTCGTCGTAAGTCAAACGAAGGCAATGCAGCGTGAGGGCACCGCGCAGGAGATCAGTTCAGTTGTCAGAATAGCGCCGCCCCACGTGGTCACACCGCGGCCGGCTGTTCTGACTGGCACTAGTGGAGCAGTTGTACCACATGTGCACTAACTCATGACCTAACTAACAATCACTAACGCGAGGTCTCGCCTCCGCACGAAAGTTGTGCGAGATCTAACGCGATGTTATCTCCGGACAGGAAAGGCCGCAGTGACTGCAGAGCTAGACGCACACGCGACTTGGCTGAGCGTGGAGTTGTGAGTGTTGTGACACACGGACAGACAGCCGTGGCCGACAACGACACTTCCAAACTGCTATTTGACTTTATTAATATTCATTTCAGACAGTTCGAATTGTTAGAAGGTCAAATTACACTTGAGCATTGGAGTAGAATAGTTTCTATCAAATATCAGGACTCATCTCATAATATATGCCAACAAAAATTTAAAACGACTATGTGTTATCCGACAAGCAAGCACAGACAAAAACATACTCCCACAAGATAAAAATATGTCTGCAGCAACATTAGGTACCAGATACAAGAGCAAACCAATCTGTTGGCGATTATAATGCAGCATGCCAGTTTGTATGCATAGTGAGTAATAGTGGTGAGCTGGGTCAGGTTTCGTATACTTACCCATCCATAGATCACGACACGACTGACGACTTGTGCTATTTAGAGCCGGTGATCCGGATGGACTTGTACATCATGCACATTACAGCATGCAGCGCGGAGAGCGATATCTGAGATGTTGCGCGTTATCTCGCGGCCATCACTCCCGCGCCGCGCGTCGCTTGCGCACCTCGCCACCGCGACACACTTTCTAACTGCGCTCGCTTCACCGCTCCACCATGCGCCTCACAGCTACTACGGCACCATCACTGAAAGGTTTTAGCGCAGAAAGCCTAATTCGCAAAATGGAAAATTCTCCAAAAGCCTAATTCCCAAAAGAGCAAATGATCAAAATGGAAAATTTTCTGTAATTGGGAGTGGGAGTAGTAAATCCGCTAATATAAGAAACAATATAGCTTATGGAAACTTTTATTATTTGGGTGGAAAGCTGACTTTGTGGCCACATTCACACCAAAAATAATTTAGTAACCTGTCACAGCTTGTCGAATGCAATATAATTTAAGTCGACCCAACCCAGGGTTTTTTTTTATTGGGACAACCCCACCACACTATTTCCAAACCACTGCAACTCCTGAAAGCCAGAATCAACAGTGGCAACCACCAGAAAAGCGCCGAGACAATGAAGCTCGACGTGTCCCGGAGAATGAATTTACCTGTCTTGGATCCTGCAACGAAATTAATCAGAAAAGAATAGTGGAGGAGTAGGAAAAATATAACCCGGGGGGTAATGAACTTAGAAGTATGATGGTATTATTGAAGATATTATACAAAAAATCCTGAAAAAGTACTCAAGAACATCATGCACGCGCCTTGGCTGGGGGGTTGTTATTAAAAGGCATTTGTAGTGTGTACTTACCTATGGAGTACATGCTTTGAGCATGCTTACTCAGTGGTATCAGTGGTATGCTTTAAACGACTCTGCTTTTCGCAAGCATATGTACACCGTTAAAGATGTTTGTTCGCCTCAAGCATGCTTATGTGCAAACTATTTTATTAGCATCTGGCATGTCTATGTGTACCTTTACTGTCGTATTGTGTAGGAGCTTTGCACTGGCGGCGCGCAGCGGCGCGGCGGGAACAATCGCAACGACGCGACGGATGCTCGTCAAGGTGGTATTATTAGACGCGAGTGCGAGCGCATCGCGCACCTCGCACCGCATTCTCTTAGGACTTGAATATTAGATGCTTTTTCAATTCCTGCTGCATTCACGTAGCAGACACGGTAGAAACTTAGAAAGATAGAAAAACTACTGGGTACAATATTTTAATTGTTTACTAAAACAATCTCGCTTGTGCCGCGTTCAAATTCGGACGTGTTTGCATATTTTATGTATTAACTAGCGCAGCGCAAGCTGTCGCTCGAATTTAACTCGTCATGAGTAATCAACTTGTGGTGAATGAGTTGCTGGCGTTCCTGCAGCAGAAACTGGATGTGATGGACGAGGTGTCCGCTGTCCAGATCTGCGCAACTAACTTCAGCGAGGATGACATAGCTGCTGCCAAGCTGATGTTGAACAGTGTGCTGAATAAACGCGACCAGATGGTGTCCCGCCGGCGTGACGGGACGAAGAAAAGCCTGCAAGACATAATCGCGCTGTTCAAGCAGACCGACCCAGACGACGTGCCGACGTTTGTGGTGAAGGAGCTTCACAAGCTGCCTCCCGTCACCTTCGACCACGTCGATGTAACGAGCCTTCTCAAGGACATTGTCTTTTTGAAGGCCAGCCTCGCGGATGTTTTTATAAAATTAGAGGCATCCCAAAACACCGTCGCCGATTTGTGCAAGGAAATTGGCGAGTTGCGAAACAGTGTGGCGGCAACTAGGTCATCAGTCGATGCGCCTAACGTAAACACGTGTCGCGGAGCCGGCCTCGATGTGTCGTCGACAAATTCCGCGTCAGCAGTTTCGTCGCCGGCACAACCTTCGTATGCTGAGCTTGCGCAGCGTTCCACCTGCGTGCCCCACAGCCCCGCGCCCGTCCCCGCAGCTCCTCTACGCAGCGCTGCCCGAATTCCTCGCCCTGTCCCGCTGCCAGCTTGCGCAGCTTTGACGAAACCTTTACAAAAGGGTTTTGCTGCCGTCACTGCGAGTACCCCAGATGTTCCCCCCGCGAAGCCCGTGTCTGTAAAGGCAATGGACCGGGCTGTTGATGACAGCTTCGTGACGGTGCAACGGAGGAAGCGCCGGCAGCGAAGCAGCAAGAACCGTTGCGGCAAGGCTCCTATGGAGCCCAACGTTAAGTTACGTGCAGCGAAACCGAACACTCCGGTGTACATCTCGCGCGTCCACTACACCACTGAGGCGGAGGACATCGTTGAGTACGTGCGCCGAAAGTTGAACTACACGGCAAGGGTGCACCTGTTGGAGTCATTCCGACGTGCTACCTCAATCTGGTGTTGGAAGAAAGCTTTTGGCCACAGAACGTGGTGTTCCGTCGCTTCCGCGGACCTATTCCTTATATGATTTAAGTGAAGTGTTACTAATGTAGGTTTAAGTTTTATTTACTAACACTTTTTGTATTGAATATGTAGTAGTTTATTATTACTTATAAGATTATGTTTGTGTATTTTATCTATGGGCCTTCGTTGCCTGATGACAAATAAATAAATAAATAAAATAAAACAGACAGATCGCTTTTCAATGTGGGTACTGATTTGTGCTCATGGTGCTGCTTGGATCAATGACTCCCTCGCTATCTCCGCAAGTTTCAAGCAACGTCCCTGTTATAATTATTTAATGTTACAAGCTCGTTACAATGAGTATTCCAAGAGTGTCTTGAAAGATGTCCGAGTGAGATTGACTTTTAAGGCATGATGTTATCTCAATCAATAATATCAAAAAATGGTTTCTTATAGTCCAGTGAGAACGTACTCCACGATGTCCTTAGCGGTTGTTTACTGTACTGTGTACAGGCGTTTACCCACAGAACGCGATCCGATCTGGCGATACGATCTGACTGCGTGCTATCTCTGTAACCTATGGATGTGTCCATCTCATCAGCTTTCCGATCGTATCGCGTTCTGCCTTTTCAGAGATCGCATGCCAACAGATCGCATCGCTAGAACGGATCGCGCTCTGTAGGTAAAGGCCTTACGTGTCTTGTAGGCTGGCCGACCGCGACGGCTGCGGGGCCACAGGGGCGGGAGCGGGGCCGCGGGGCGCGCTTGCTGTGCGTTTTGCAGGCTTAGCATTCGATGGAGACGGCGACGACCAAACCGCTGACTCAAGACTTGTGCCTATTACATCCAGGCCCTATTGGATGCACTCCATGATGTTGATGACCCAGTTACTTCTACCGTTTTACTCAACTCTATAGGTTCATTGCGCAATTCGGCATGTTCTGTATTTTGAGATGCATTCAATGTCTCACGACTTTCCTTCAGAAATAATCGATGTTCAACTCATGGACATGGTTAAAGGCCTCGAGAGGAAGCTTGTGCAGATCCTTCGCCACGAACATCTGCACGTCGGTCTCCTCTAGCAGCGTTATGATACTCTACACGCTTTTGTTAGTTCCATGAAGTCTGCGGGCAATCGACTTCAAAAATATGTGTCAGCAAAACACGGTTAAACATTAGACTAAACTTACGTAGGTACGTAAGCATTGATTCGGCGACTGCACCAGACTTGATTTTGGTCAAGACGGAGTCGTACAATTTTTAACCGACTTCAAAAAAAGGAGGAGGTTCTCAATTCGGTCGGTATGTTTTTTTTTTGTGTATGTACACCGATTACTCCTAGGTTTCTAGTCCGATTAGTCTAATTCTTTTTTCGTTCGATGCAGTATACTTTCCCATTGGTCCCATAAAAATTGGTCTCATCTGATTTGGGTCTCATCAAAATACTGAACCAAATTGGTCTCATCCAATTTGGTTCAGTATTTTTTATTTTGTGAGCATTTTTATTGACGGACGATGTGATGATCTTTACTATTTGAGTGTTTGTTACGCGATTAGTCCGCCAATTGTGGACCGATTTTCAAAATTCTTTTTTTGTTGTACGAGAAATAGTTCACTTTAGGGAACACTGCAAGTTTCATCAAAATGGGTTCAGCAATTTTTGACAGGGAATTTTATTAGCTTATTGTGTACATGAGCGATGTTTAATACCGGTGCTAAGGATTACCAAATTCTAGAGCACATGTAAGAAAATTATGTACCTATTTGACAAGAATTTGGGTTGAATATTTAAACTAAAAAGAGTAAAATAAAAAACTTAAAAAAAAAATTAACCGCCTTCAAAAACAACCACAAAAAAGGGTAAAATAACCTACAAAATAACTTTCCTTTCGGAAGTCGGTGGCATAAAAGACAACGAAATAAAAATAAAACAAAGTCATTAATTAATTATTAATATCATGTTAATGAAAATAACTACACAAATAATGCATAAGTACTCTAAAATTTTAATTTCCATAAAAAGTTTAATTTGACTTTTAACTTTAAAATATAGATATTGCCCTTGCAGACTTTATTTTAGGATTTTTCATGAGAAATAATTCGTAATACATAAATGTTTCCGTAACTCTCCGTTTACGCAGCGCACGCAACGGAACTTCTCGAAAAGTAATACATTTTCCCGATTTTGAAACCTTTTCTCATTGCTGCTCCGCTTCAATTTGTTATAGCGTGATGTTATATAGCCTATACTCCTATAGCCTTCCTCAGCAAATGGACTATCAAACACAAAACATTTTTTTTCAATTCCAACCAGTAGTTCCTGAGATTAGCGCGTTCAACCACACAAACAAACAAACTCTCTGTGATCTTAGTATGTATAGCTATAAGCTTTGGGGATCTTAGGTAGATATCTGCACCATCTTTATGTATGGTCATCGAGATCATTAAGAGTACCTATTCTGTCATGACTTAACGACGCAGCTGCGCCTGCATGCCTATATGCCACGCAGCGAGTCAACCCTTTGCCCGGTGCGGACTGCGATGCGCTCTGTTCCGCGTGCCGCGCACTAATTCCATACCTACCTGCACCTGAGCTGTGCGTGCTGCACACAAGGGCAAGAACCAAAGAACCCACAAAACATGGCAGAAATTTAAAAAAAAAAACGAAATTGTTTCGGAATACCCACTTGTAGCAGTCACGTTAACTATTTAAGGACTTTACGCCGGAACGGATCGCGTTCTGTCGGTAAAGGCCTTAACTGTAAAGGCAGAATTCGATGCGATCTGACGCCGGCAGTGAGAAACCACACATAGACATGCATAGGTTACAGAGATCGCAAGGGTTCGATAACGGGGATATGAATCCCCGGAATGGATCGCGCTCTGTGGGTAAAACCCTTAAAGGCCTTTATAGAGATCACATGCGATCAGATCGTATCGCCAGATCGTGTCGCGGCCCA
Organism: Agrotis exclamationis; assembly: GCA_950005045.1. Lineage (NCBI taxonomy): Eukaryota > Metazoa > Arthropoda > Insecta > Lepidoptera > Noctuidae > Agrotis > Agrotis exclamationis. The sequence goes on from OX465437.1 coordinate 20,799,505, forward strand.
CCGCCAACGTACATACCACTGAAGTTCACGCACTGCGCGCTGCTCTCGCGCATTGCGACGCCGACTACTAGTGCGTGCGACCTTATCAAACTAATTAATGACTCTTTGTGGTTAATGCGCTTCGTTCAGGTTGTTTCAGGCAGATCACTTACGACTTACGTAGTAGTACCGAGTAGTGGCTCATTTTACTTTCATTCTATCGTCATCATTCCATGCGAGTGAAAGGAATACATAAAGTTCCGAAAACGTGCGTGACCGTGCGCCGGAATTAGTTAAACAAGTGGTACTAAGTGTCTGTATACTAAGCGGCCGGCGGGGTTGATACACGTGCAACGATGATTTTTGTAATCATTGTTGTGACCCGTCAGGAATTGCGTCAGTTCATCTGGTTATTATGACGTGATCTTACGTGTTTACTAGAACTACGTTACTTGAAGTCGTCTAAGGCAGGGGTTCCCAAATTTTTGAGCTCGCGGCGCAATTTTTTCCCGGCGCCGCGCCGTAGCTTTTCAATAGGTACCAGGTGAATAATAAAACAATTGGTTCAAAACTCCACGAAATTAGAGCACGTGAATCTATCTAGTTTTGTAGCTGCAAAAGAGATCAATGAGACTATTCTCTTCTTTATCGTGGATATTTTATATGTAGATATAGATAATGATTCCACACAATATCAATCGGGAGAATGGTCGACCCTCGCATCTCACGGCGCCCCTCTGTACTCTCTACACGCACCAGGGCGCCGCCGCCGCGGCACACACTTTGGGAAGCCCTGGTCTAAGGAAACTTTACTTGACACGTGCTGATACCGATCGCAGGTGATTTTAGTGAGATTACTCGTTATCGGCTGAATCTATTTGTTACCAATTAAGTGTTTGTGCTGTAGGCTGTAGTTTGATAACGTGTATCAGGTACTGCGCGGTACGTCACTCACAACTCGGATGTCAGCGGAGCATGTACCATACCACGCACAGCGCCTCACTGCTGTTACGATTAAAACATTGTTCGCAAGTCGTTGCGGATCGAACGCACGACCCTTTGTAATATTTATACAGTACAACTACTCGAACGATTGTCGTCACAGTTGCCATCTCCCAAGCAGAACCGTCACCAATGATAGAGGAATCAAATTGATCAGGCAGAACTTTTGTTCACTTAATTAGTTTGTGTTTCATATTGTACTTGCACTCAAATTAACCATTTCAAATTTTCAACCATTGAGCCGTAAGCACAGACTGCTCAAACTTATTTCCGGTTAGAAGGTTGTGTGAGTCAGCGGTGTGGTGTGCGTGTGCGGCACGCGAGGGAGGGAAGGAGGGGGGAGTCCTCTGAGTCTGCGACTGCGGCGTAACTAGGGCTGTAACGACAGAAATAATAAATGCCTAGGTATATTTCTGGACCTGTCCATGGCCTTTGACACAGTTTTTGTTTCCTTACTGCTTTCTAAGTTGGGATTGCTTGGTGTGCAAGAAAATGCCCTAAAAATATTTAAAATTGTTTGAAAAACAGCACTCAAGTGTCAATAAAATCAAAAAACTTATCTGAGTGACGATGACGAAGAAGTTGTCTCCCTCAGCGTTCCACAGGGTAGCATTTTGGGGCGTAGTTTGTTCCAAATCTAGATGAATGGCTTTATGCAATTTAAAGCTCAATGTCAAATTTATACCTATGCAGACGACACGGCGGTGACAATACATGGACCTAAATAGGAGCAGCAGCAGAGTCCGCGTTAAGTACGATAATGAAATGGCTAAAGTCAAACATACACAGTTACACACTCAATCTACTAAAATCCAGCCACATACCGTATGTTAAAAGACATAATAAATCTCAGACTCTCGATAAGTGGCCACTCATGTCAGACCCTTCTAGTACGCTCACGTTCGCGTCGTGTTCTTGTCTTTATGTTACCGGAACAAACAGCGATAAATATTTAAAATGGGATAAACAAATTGACACCAGAACTCTCCGTCTCCAACATATCTTAAGTTCAGTCTAATTTATTTATTTATTTAAGGCGTGCAGTCGTAATGACACTAGTTCGACGAGTTTGCGTGCTTCGTATACGTATTTTTGACTTACCATAGCGGTGTGGACCTAATTCACGTGTGACGTAATGGCTCTTGGCCATGCTCACATCTCTTTTTACCTAATACAGTTAGTAGGAGAGCGGTGCGCGTCCGTGACCGCGGTGTATCTGTGCCGCTAACTGTACCGTTTGGTACTCCGAGCCGTCCCGAGCATCACCGAGCACAGCCGAGCGACGCCGAGCATACCGGCCGCACAACACAACCTCCGCGTTGCAGTTGCACTCCTCCGAGACATTCCGAGCTAATCGGAGCGCGATGCGCCTTCATTCCAAAACTTCACTAGTAGTAGGTACTAAGTAAGCTATTATATTCTGCGTGACCGAGCCTTTTGAGACCCGCAGTACTTGCTTTCTACTTGATACCTATATTACAATATAGGTTTGACCCCTAAGGATTTGCAAGAATGGATCCAGCCTTCACTTCAATTGGCTCGGGCGTCGGCGTCGCGTCGAATATGAAGTACCTATCTGGGAATCAAGGAGAACTAAAAACTGGATCGGGTCGAGGTTGCCTTCAAGCAGGGCCTGATCCAGGGGGCCAACTGACGATGTGTTTTGTCTTGGCATTAAAAACGCAAAGACTGTTTTCTCTGATCGTAATATCTTGGGGTTGGGATCGATATACAGGGTGATTTGTTATTCGATGCGGTCCTTGAAATGGGTGATACTAGACCTTATTTACAACAATATTAACCCCGACAATATGGGGTCTAAACTGACTGGTTTTAGAGATATCGAACTTTAAAGATTTTTCGAAAAATTTCCACCTCTCCCTCATTAAGTGCTTATTGTTAGAAATTAACGATAGTTACCACTTAGAATTTATGCTTTTCTGATAGAATATGAACGACTGAATCTAGTGGATACAAGTTTGTTATAAAAATAATCATATCTTGGGAAATTAAGTGTCATAAAGTTTCTGTTTTGAAGATTTCTGAAAACTTTCCTTGTCTTTCAAAGCATATTTTTCAAAATAAATGTATGAAACTTGGTGTACAAATTACAGAAAAAACTTCCTTGTCTCAACAGCTTTCTAAAATGGTGCCACAGTATCCACTTTTAGTTAGTGTGTTACCAGAAAATTAGGGTTGTTACTAACAAAGTAGTAAATCAAAGAAAATCGGTTCTAATGTTTTTTCAACCCAACATTTTTTTTCTGTGGTTTTGGTCCCAACTGCTGTCTGATATTAGCTTTTTGAGTCAATGCGCTTAATTTTGGTGGATTGCATCAAGCAAAATCGGTCTTTATCTGGAGTATTTTTACCTGTCCTACAAGTAGGGTGACCCAACTTTTATGCACGCCAGTTTAGTTTTTTTTTGCGAAACCAGAGCTTTTAAACATTCCGTCATTGTACATTTGTTTCAAGTAGCTGTTTCAAATGAAAGAAAATTGATGGTTTGACTATCTGGTCCATAGGTAAAAATACTCCAGATAAAGACCGATTTTGCTTGATGCGATCGACCAAAATTAAGCGCATTAACTCAAAAAGCTAATATCAGATAGCAGTTTGGACAAAAACCACAGAAAAAAAATGTTGGGTCGAAAAAACATTAGAACAGATTTTCTTTGATTTACTACTTTGTTAGTAACAACCCTAATTTTCTGGTAAGACACTAACTAAAACTGGATACTGTGGCACCATTTTAGAAAGGTAATGAGACAAGGAAGTTTTTTCTGTAATTTGTACACCAAGTGGCATACATTTATTTTGAAAAATATGCTTTGAAAGACAAGGAAAGTTTTCAGAAATCTTCAAAACAGAAACTTTATGACACTTAATTTCCCAAGACATGATTATTTTTACAACAAACTTGTGTTCACTAGATTCAGTCGTTCATATTCTATCAGAAAAGCATAAATTCTAAGTGGTGACTATCGTTACTTTCTAACAATAAGCACTTAATGAGGGAGAGGTAGATATTTTTCGAAAAATCTTTAAAGTTCGATATCTCTAAAACCAGTCAGTTTAGACCCCATATTGTCGGGGTTAAAATTGTTGCAAATAAGGTCTAGTATCACCCATTTCAAGGACTGCATCGAATAACAAATCACCCTGTATAATTATCATTAATTCGATACCGACGCGACAGGGCTAGTGTTGTCAATAAGATTAACATTGTATTGATAGATCGATCGGAGTGTCACGCAATGATAATATTGATATTCGCTGGGTGCGAAGTACCAGGTGGGTATTAGATATAGATACATTATGTGGGATTATGGCTTCCAAACATTTTTATTATATCATTCATATGAATGATTTACCTAGAATAACAAATTACTTACCCAATTTCACTTTTTGCTGACGACAATACAGTCACCATAAACTCTAACAATAAACATAGTTATGAAAGTGAAATTAATGAAACGATAAATGCAATAATCAAATGGGTTTTCAACAATAATTTAAAAAATCAATTTAGATAAAACAAAAATTATGTTCTTCAGTCAACGCTTACCGCCATTCAACTCAATCTCAATATTAATTTTCAAGGCACAGTTATAAAAGAAGTAGACTCCGCTAAATTTCTGGGTGTTATAATAGATAAAAATTTAAATTGGTAAGATCACACCGAGCACCTGAATAAAAGGGTTAATTCTTCTGCATACGCACTTTATAAACTTGCACCTATTGTGAATAATAATGCACTTTTAACTGCCTAAGTGCCTACCACGATATAGTCAAATAAATCGCATTACAACCAAAAATTGGGTGTTGATCCACGTACCTAAGTACTCATTGCACGAATGCGGTCTTCTCATTATTATTTATGTTTTACATTGCGCTATTTCAAAATTTGTAATCATATATTTGTATTAAAAGAAATAATTTCGGTGAACCCTGGTGGTGGCTCTTCTAGCTAGGGAATCCCTAGGTTCCGCAGAACCCACTTTAGAAATCCCTGTTCTAGATCATAAATATCTGTGATCGGAATCACCAGCGCGCGGCAAGTACCTTCCTATTACTGTGTTGAGGAGGTGATGGCGCGGCTGCGGAATAGTATATTTCATTACAAGTGCGGAAAGGCTGTCATTGCAAAGGGGACGAACAAGTTGCAATGACGGTTCCGCACGTGTACGAACGACTATTTTTAATACCTACAGTTGCGAAAAAAAAACTTAAAAAAAAAAATTAACCGCCTTCAAAAACAACCACAAAAAACGGTAAAATAACCTACAAAATAACTTTTCTTTCGGAAGTCGGTGGCTTTGTTTTTTTTAATTTCGTTGTCTTTTATGCCACCGACTTCCGAAAGAAAAGTTATTTTGTAGGTTATTTTACCCTTTTTGTGGTTGTTTTTGAAGGCGGTTAAATTTTTTTTTTTTAAGTTTTTTTATTTTACTCTTTTTAGTTTAAATATTCAACCCAAATTCTTGTCAAATACATCATTTTCTTACATGTGCACTAGAATTTGGTAATCCTTAGCACCTGTATTAACATCGCTCATGTACCCAATAAGCTAATAAAATTCCCTATCAAAAACTGCTGAACCGATTTTGATGAAACTTGCAGTGTTCCCTAAAGTGAACTATTCCTCGTACAAGAAAAAAAGAATTTTGAAAATCGGTCCACAATTGGCGGAGTAATCGCGTAACAAACACTTAAAAAAGTAAAGATCATCACATCATCCATCAATAAAATGTAACCGCCTTCAAAAACAACCACAAAAAAGGGTAAAATAACCTACAAAATAACTTTTCTTTCAGAAGTCGGTGCCTTTGTTTTTTTTTTCATTTCATTGTTTTTTTGCCACCGACTTCTGAAAGAAAAGTTATTTTGTAGGTTATTTTACCCTTTTTTGTGGTTGTTTTTGAAGGCGGTTACATTTTTTTTAAAAAGTTTTTTATTTTACTCTTTTTAGTTTAAAATTCAACTCAAATTCTTGTCAATTAAATCATCCTCTCTCAAGTGCAATAAGCTAATAAAATTCCCTATCTCAAAAACTACTGAACCGATTTTGATGAAACTTGCAGTATTCCGTAAGTTAAACAATACTTAGTACAACAAAAAAAGAATTACTTAAATCGGACTTGTAGTTCCAGAGATATGCGAACACAAACTAAATCAGTCGATGCCTTCTCCAAGCCGTTGAGGAGTTGTACCTTCCATCATCAGCTCATCCACCTGAGATGATGATTATCAGATGCAAATACTTGAACAGCTTTAGAAAATATATGAAAATGGTACTATGTGCCTATAAAATTTGAAGGTTGCCCTCGATTTCCCTGGGATTCCATCATCAGATCCTGACCTGATGATCATGGGACCAATTGGAAAGTATACACTTTCAAACAAAAGAAAAATTTTCCAAATCGGTCCAGGCGTCTTCGAGAAATCGGGGAACATACATAAAAAAAAAAAAAAAAAAAAGATTCCGACGAATTGAGAACCTCCTCCTTTTTTTGAAGTCGGTTAAAAAATGCTCACAAAATAAAAAGTACTGAACCAAATTGGATGAAATTCAAAGAACCAAACTGCAAGTATACTGCATCGAACGAAAAAAGAATTACACTAATCGGACCAGAAACCTCGGAGTAATCGGTGTACATACATAAAAAAAAAAACATACCGACCGAATTGAGAACCTCCTCCTTTTTTTGAAGTCGGTTAAAAAATGAAGCAATTTAATAAATAACAAAAACATACTAAACTAAACTCGCAAAGAAAATTTCTGGAAAATGACGCCAACCGTAGAATATAAGCAGAGTTTTTTTTTCTTCACCCATTTTGGTAGGCAAAGGGAACGCCCATACAGCTTAGTCTTCAGTAGATTTTTTTTATTGATATGAAATGAAAACGAGATGAAATGAAATGAAACCTAACCTATCTCATTCAATTAAATCATTATCTGACATTGAAATAAATTAGTAGCTTCTTTTTAGAAATATACGTTTTTGTATGAATCACAAAAACTCTTTAGTAAAAACTTCATGGTTGGTTTTTCTTTTTAATAGACATTATTTTGACAGTTGGGAAAGAGAACGCACTAGTGCGGGAAAGGCAAAAAAAAAAGCACTAAAATACGATTATTAATTCGAGTCAGTAAAATGACATTTCCAATGTTCCTGGTTTGTTTCATTTTGTATGTATCAGTGACAGTTGCACTTGTCATTTTACTGACTCGAATTAATAATCAAACTATAGTGTGTAATAGCCCACTTCTCGAACGCTATACGTCCCTGCAATATGCCACTTTTTGAGCAACTGTATTAAAAATGTAGTACCTAGCGTTTGTTACATCGATTACACGGACGAGCGGTCGCCCGCGTCCTTGCTTATGGCACCGCGCCTCAGGGCCCGCGCAGCACCGGGTGCGTCACGCACGCTCCGCCAGCCGTCACTCCCGCACCGCTGAATGTCGCACTCTCTGCTGCACACACACTTCTCGTAAGCCATGGGCGGCAATATTAGTGCTATTTATACGTTATTATAATAGATGAGATAAACATAAGTTATCAGCACCATTTCGTTACGTCACGCTCCACAGTGTTTTAGAAACCCTCAAAATCGGACATGACTAAATTAATGCCATGAGTCTATGGCGATTCATATTTCAAATGCAAGAATAAAACTCCCATGTGCGCAGTTTACTTCGTTTTTGAGAAAAAAAAAAATGTTAAAGTTGCTAATTTTTCAACTCCCTAAAAATGTTTTTTTTTTTAATTGTGAGAGGCTTTATAAACTTGTTTTATAGCTGGTTAAATTTATCATTTTGAGACACATATTTTATATTTTATTTCATCCCTTTAACTCTAATAGATCCAGAGATTTTGATTATTTTTCATTATTTAGACTCAATTTTTTTTCTTCCATCCTAAATGATTGGCGCAGATGTTTTCTGTACTCAATAATACTTTGGTATAGCCCTTATACACAGTATTTTTTATATAGCAAATCCGGAATAGTATAGCAGTTTTTTTTTTTAAACGGAACGGACTGAAATCTAAAATCCAAGTAAGCAAAAACGGATCCATGCGGGCAGTGTCACGGGATATCCATTATTGTTACATATCAAAACCTCCGGAATGTAACGAATACTTTTCTGAAAACCGCATCAAAATCAGTTCAGCCAAACGCGAGATAATCGCGGACAGACATACATACACACATACAGGTCGAACTGAGAACCTAATTTGTTTTTGAAGTCGGTTAATAATTAATGAAAATTAAAGTGAACATTTTTCTATTAGTTTCCTAAAGCGCCTGATACTTTTTTTTTAAACCATAAATGAAACAATGCTCAGAAGATTTGCATAGGCGCCAATAAAAAAAAACTGCTATACTATTCCGGATTTGCTATAGAAAAAAATACTGTGTGTAAGGGCTCTACCAAAGTATTATTGAGTACAGAAAACATCTGCGCCAATCATTTAGGATGGAAGAAAAAAAAAAACCGGCCAAGTGCGAGTTGGACTCGCCCATGAAGGGTTCCGTAGCAGCAAGCATAGATTAGAGATATAATTATATTGAGATTAGTAAGTAATATACACAAACAATAAAAATAACTTTGTTTTTCATAGTATTTGGATGAATGGCAAAGTTATATTTGCGGTTTTTGAAAATGTACTATATCTCAAAAACTGCTAACTGTATCTCATCCAAACTAATTTTCGTTGGTAGTTTTGGTTGAGGTCTACATTATATATTTTTTTTAGTTTTATCATTCTCTTATTTTAGAAGTTACGGGGGGGGGGACACACTTTTTACCACTTTGGAAGTGTCTCTCGCGCAAACTGTTCAGTTTAGAAAAAAATGATGTTAGTAACCTCAATATCATTTTTAAAGACCTATTCATAGATACCCCACACGTATGGCTTTGGTGAAAAATTTTTTTTTGATTTTCAATTCTAAGTATGGGGAGCACCCCCAAAATTTGTTTTGTTTTGATCTTTGTGTGAAAATCCTAATGCGGTTCACATAATACATCTTTCTACCAAGTTTCAACAGGATAGCTCTTATACTTTCGACAAAAAGTGGCTGTGACATACACGGACAGACAGACAGACATGACGAATCTATAAGGGTTCCGTTTTTGCCATTTGGCTACGGAACCCTAAAAAATCGTTTTTATGGAGTTGAAAAATTAGCAACTTTAACATTTTTTTTTTCTCAAAAACAAAGCAAACTGCGCACATGGGAGTTTTACTCTTGCATTTGAAATATGAATCGCCATAGACTCATGGCATTAATTTAGTCATGTCCGATTTTGAGGGTTTCTAAAACACTGTGCGCCCGCTGGGGGGTGTGCGCCCACTGGCACTGGCTGGCCGAGCGGCTCGTGCCAGCGGCTCACTACCGACTGCACTGCCTACTTTCTATCCCCGACATTAGACAAAGTGTGCACCGGCTGCCAGCTCGCACCGGGCGCCATCTTGTGAGCACACCGCAACACTTGCTGTGTGCTACGCGAGCTCTATCTAATGTATACTCATATTATAATCCTACACAATTTAAAAAAAAATTGCCCGCATGAACCTACAAAGTACTCGCAACATTACCGTGACTGCATTAGCTGGAAGCTGCATTGCAGAAGCTGGAATGTCAAGAGTGCGAAAAGGAGAGCATACAACGGAACGTGCGGCAGCTGGGGAGTGTTTGTATCATAATCATATCAGACATTAGCTGTAGGCACCTACCACCTACTTAATGTTGGTCAAGGTACCTACATTTATCAGTCTATGGCTTCTGAAGTTCTGAAGTGTTACCTACTTACCGAAGGGTTCAGTGCGCCTACCAGCGTGCCTGATGAAAGGAGCGAGACTTGCAAAAAGTGTCGAGACGCGGGTGTCGTGGTGCGGGGATAGGCGACCGGTCCCGAGCCCTGCGCTCGAGCCGCGGCGCATGCGCACACGGACGATGACCCCGCCCTCCGCACCTCGCAAATTTGTGAATAGCTGAATCACTACATCATTTGGATTGTTCCACTGATCTACTGGTAATTTGTACAGTTGCCAGCACATCAACTTAACCCTATCTGTCAAATTTTCCCAATCGAACATGAATGTTTATATCTCATAAAGTGGGTAGTTACGGCACGGCACGATTGCCGGGGAAGCAAAAATGTATTATTATTATTTTTATGGCGGATGCATTTACTTATATCGTAAGGACAGGCCCAACCAAAGAACGAAAATGGCACCTGTTATTTGGCCCCCAGCTGTCAGTTCTGGGCCACAGGTTACGTCGTCGACGTAGTTCGTATGATTTTTCATAGATGGCGCTATTTTTTGCTTGTATAAAGAAGGTTAATGTGCAGGAAATAAGAGTTGACGGGAAAAACATCCTGTAGTAGTCGTTGATGGCTGATCCTCTGAGTCAGCCATCAACGACTACTCTGATTAATCGTTCACTAAGAAAGTCTGATATCCAGGTAGTCTAGTAAAGTCTGATATCTTATGGCTATTAATTCCGGAGTTCAACAGGATGTTTTTCCCGTCAACTCTTATTTCCTGCACATTTATGACCCACTTAAGGCTGCTTTTCCACCAGAGATGCGCTATGTTACGTTGCTGCGGATGCGTTTGATATCCACCAATCATATTCACTGGTTTACATAGCACAGCACTGGTGGAAACGGATTCAACTAAGATGTGTTTTTTATATGTAAGGATGCGTGCTATGGCTGCGTGCTATGGCTGCGTGCTGTGGATGTGTGCTATGGGTCGTTTTCCCTAGTATCGATACATCGCATAGCTCGAGCTGCGCATCTTCATAGCGCAGTTACCTTGTGGCGGCGCATCTTCATAGCGCAGCTACCTTGTGACAGCACATCTTCGTAGCGCAGCTACGCATCTTCATAGCGCAGCTACCTTGTGACAGCACATCTTCATAGCGCAGCTACCTTGTGACAGCGCATCTTTGTAGCGCAGCTACGCATCTTCATAGCGCAGCTACCTTGTGACAGCACATCTTCATAGCGCAGCTACCTTGTGACAGCACATCTTCATAGCGCAGCTACCTTGTGACAGCGCATCTTTGTAGCGCAGCTACGCATCTTCATAGCACACCCACCTTGTGGCGGCGCATCTTTGTAGCGCAGCTACCTTGTGACAGCGCATCTTCGTAGCGCAGCTACGCATCTTCATAGCACATCTTACCGCACAGCTACATAGCGTAGCTTCAGTGGAAACGGTCACACAGTTTCGTAGCTCAGATTTTACATCCTCGCAGCACAGCTACATAGCGCATCTCTGGTGGAAAAGCAGCCTTAGGGTCAGTTCAGACCGAGACGCGAAGCGATGCGACGTGACGCAACGATACTCCACTCCACTCTCTCCTATCTCACTCTTCTCCACTCAAGCAATGCGATTGGTGAATTGCACTCCGCTCCGCCTCAGTGGAAACACAGCCTTAGGCAAAATGTTCTGATGGACGTATCGGCAACCGAGCGGATATAATGGAATTATGAAAATATGATTTTTAAATCTAGATAAAATTTATCCCGATTCCATGTTCGAAACAAGACGTAACTTTTTTTTTAGGACAACATTTTTTTTGAAAAAGTTTTTTTATTTTACGCTTTTTAGCTTAAATATTCAACCCAAATTCTTGTCAAATAAATCATTCTCTTACATGTGTACTAAATTTTTGTAATCCGTAGCACCGGTAACAACATCGCTCAAGTGCACAATAAGCTAATAAAATTCTCTATCTCAAAAACTCCTGAACCAATTTTGATGAAACTTGCAGTATTCCGTAAGTTAAACAATAACTAGTACAAAAAAAAAAGAATTACTTAAATTGGACTTGCAGTTCCGGAGATATGCGAACACAAACTAAATCAGTCGATTCCTACTCCTTACTGTTAAGGAGTTGTACCTTCCATCATCAGCTCAGCTACATGAGATGATGATTATCATATGCAAGTACTTAAATTACTTCATAAAATTTGCGAAAAACGATGTGCGGGCCTATAAAGTTTGAGGGTTGCCCTCGATTTCCCTGGGATCCCATCATTAGATCCTGACCTGATGATCATGGGACCAAAATTATCCAAATCGGTCCAGGCGTCTTCGAGAAATTGGGGAACATACATAAAAAAAAGATTCCGACGAATTGAGAACCTCCTCCTTTTTTTGAAGTCGGTTAAAAATATGATTTTTAAACCCAGATAAAATTTATCCCGATTCCATGTTCGAAACAAGACGTAACTTTTTTTAGGTAAAGCCATTCAAAAAAATGTGTGAGTGAGCGCCAAACAAAGACATTAAACTATATACGAGCAATAGACGGGACATCACGAAGAAAGTTGTGATCCACAAATTTTTACCACTCGGTAAAAACTCGACCAGTCTAGTTTAAGACGTCCGCCTGACAGGTCATGTGACCGTGCGTCAAAATTCAAACTTCGTTGGACGATTATAGGAAAATATGCCTAGTTGCGCTTTGCGTAACTGCAAATCAAGATATAAGAAAACATGTGGACTTGAAATCAATTTGTTTTCCTAAATATTTTTTTATTTTTACCTGGTTTTTAAGAGTTTGTCTGATATTATTCTAGAACTCTTGCATTTTTTAAATAAACGCCATCTGTTGCTCAGTAGCTGTACGACAATATGCTAAAGAATTAGAGTTGTCTGTTTATCGATATGTGTTATAGATATTTATTAAGTCGAAGAGTAATTAAAATACCAAATGATTAATTTCGTATACTGACTTGTTTATGAATGAAAGAGATACTTACGGAAAAACTTTTTTAGGAGACTAGCTCCCTTTTGAAACATTTTTATTTTGTTCAAGGGCGAGCTGTCCACAAAAATTAATTAAAACATTTATTTTCATGCCGTTTGACACATTTAATGTTAAGATCATTTTATGACATGGGAAGAATAAAATCGAGACGGTGGAAGTTGGTCAAAAGAAAAAGACGTTTTCATCAAAACATACGAGCGAAAAAAAAACATTTTTTTATGTTGTTCATTGACTAAGTTAATGACGATAGATTGATAATATAGGATTGTATTAATAACTAATTATTTAATTTCTGTTCTGCCCTTACACACTTTTTAATTTTTTTCTAATATTTAAATCCTAGTTAACTTTATCGATGTTTATGTATCGATAATTGTGCCATTCTAAAATGTTGCACCCCTATCACAAGATGCTCAGTTCTGCCATCTATTGTGTAATGGCTGAAATATATTCTGATGAATTATTTTAATACGTGGTTTTGCTATACAACGCTAGATAGCGCTACTGACGCCCGACATCAACATTTTTGTATGACAATATTCCCAATGCCCGCTCTATAGTTCTTTTAAATCTCTTTGGCGCCAAAGGTTTTCCTTGGTATTTTTTTGGCTTCAATTCTCAATTGCCTAGGTACTAGGAATTAGGTCATTCTTCAATCTAATGGCTGCTACACACGTTACGAAAAATCGTTACGATTGGACGGTACAGTTCAAACTGCAACGATAAATCTACATGTCTGAATGAGAACTAGATTACGTGTGTGGGCACTACGAAACTACCGTCTAATCGTACCAATTTTTCGTAACGTGTAGCAGCCATAAGTTAGCAAAGATGTAAAGGTTGGTGCTTTGAAATTTCAATCGCGATTACTTCGAAATGTTCATGGCAACGTCTCTGAGAGGACTGCTGCCTGCTTTTTTCCCACGTTTTTTTTTATTTTATTTATACACTCACTTTTCTTGTTTGTCGTTCCGGTTGGACTTTTGCAACTCAATTTTGAGGCACTTCCCGATAAGCTAGCAGGCTGAAATTTTGCACACGCTCTGAGTTCTGATGACAATACATGACTAGCTAAGAAACGTCATAACAAATCCAATATGGCGGCCTCCCCAAGATGGCGGACTGGCTGTTTGAAATCTATCCCCATGCTAAGGGTATCAAATGAAAGGGTTTGCTGTCAGGAATACGAAAAAAATAGTCACGTGACTTAAATCCAATATGGTGGACGTCGAAGATGGCAGACAGGCTATTTGAAATGCATAAATTAAACCCAGACACAACAAAATATGATCGTGCTCATCACATTGTCCTGGGTGGGAATCAAAGCCACGACCTCCGGCATAGCAGTCAGGGTCACTAACAGAGTCCTCACATCCAGGTCGGGATGGGAAGGACTGTCAGACTTGTACTGACTAAAATCCACGGTGATCCTTCAATAGCCCTTTACGTTCCAGGGTCTCGGTTCGGCTTTGGTTCACTGCCGCCTGCTAAAAGTGCCAATACCTAAACTTCACGTACTCCGTAACAGAAATAGTTATTGCATTCCTTGTTTATGTCAACAATGACACGTATGTCATGTGTCATGGTCACGGTTCCTCATTATCACAAAATCATGTATTTTTATTTTAGGAATATTGTAGGGGAAGTATTCGTTTAAATGGGGTTTTATTTGATTAGTATCATGATGACTAGTTCAAGTAATAAATTATAGTGTAGTCCGCCAGCCTGAGCAAGTGCGGCATGCGGGCGGCGCCGGGCGGCCCTGCAGGCGAGTGTAGGGTCGTGTGAGCGGTGTGAGTGGTGCGCAGTAGCTAAGTATGTGTGTTGTGGTTGCAGGTGATGCGCGGGTGGCTGGTGCGCTGGGGCGGCGGGTCGCGTGCGCGCCTGCGCTGGCTGGCGGCGCTGCTGTGCTGGGGCGCGCTGGCGGCGCTGGCGCTGCCCCGCCTGGCGCCGCCGCCGCGCCGCGCTCCTCCCGCGCCGCCCGCGCGCCTGCTGCTGCAGTCCGAGCCGGCCGCCTCCACGCCCGCGCCGCCGCCCACGGCGCTGCCGCACACGGACACGCGCGTGCTCACCGAGGACGAGCTGCGCGCCGACGCCGAGCGGCGCCTGCCCTCGCTGCCTCTGTCCTACTGGCACAAGCACCGCAACGACCAGAACAAGTTCCTCAAGAAGAAGGACTGCGCGCCCTTCCCGTCCATCTACGACCTGGAGTTCCACAACACGTACTGGCAGACGTTACGCTCGTCGGAGGGCGTGTTCCACATGTTCGGCGCGTACCTGGACGCGCGCAACACGTCGCTCATCGGGCCCGCAGTGCGCATCCTGGCCGTGCACGACCGCATCCAGCCGCGCCTGGCCACGCACTGCCAGCTGTGGTTCGAGGAGCTGCAGGCGCCCGTGGTGGTGCGCGTGCTGGAGTACAAGTACGTGTGGAACAACAAGTGGGGCAACTACCGCAACCACGTGCTGCAGCCGTACCTGCTGGCGTGCGTGCTACCGGCCGACGTGCGCGCGCTCGTGCCCGCCTCCGTGTCGCTGGTGGAGGGCGCGTGCGACCGCGCCACCAACAACCTGCGCGTGCACTACGGACGCCCCGCACCGCCTGCCACGCGCAAAGACTTCGCCGTGTGCGTCAAGGGCCTGGACTTCCTCTACGAAGACCTGTCCGTGCGGCTGGTGGAGTGGATCGAGCTGGTGCGCCTGCTGGGCGCCGACAAGATTTTCTTCTATGAGCTGCAAGTGCATCCCAACATTACCAAGGTGCTGGACTACTACGTGGAGCAGGGCGCGGTCACAGTGACGCCCGTGACGCTGCCGGGCGGCCAGCCCAACCTGCCGGGCCTGCAGCACATGTACCTCAAGAAGAAGCTGAACCACAAGCGGCAGATGGAGCTGATCCCGTACAACGACTGCCTGTACCGGCACATGTACGAGTACCGCTGGCTGGCGCTGCTGGACATCGATGAAGTGATCGTGCCGCTGCAGGACGCGGACTGGGCCGCGCTGCTGCGGCGCGTGCAGCCGCTGGCCCGGCCCGCGCCCGGCAAGCCGCCGCGCTCCTCCTACCACGCCTCCAACCTGTACTTCCTGGACTCGCTGGGCCACCAGCACGGCTGGGAGGACGGCGTGCCGCACTACATGCACATGCTGCAGCACGTCACGCGCACCAAGAACTTCACCAAGCCCGGCCAGTACGTCAAGGTGAGTCAATCTAGCATACTGTACTCTATGGACCGGAATCTGACCAGCAACAGTCACTTTCGAACTGTCAAATAAATAAGTTGCGGACCCAGACAAAGTATAATTTCTGTGAAAGTACTGTCATTGGTTGTTCCAAAGCGGAGAAATCTATACGTAATAAATATAATGTTATCTATACAATGTGCTCGGTTTCGGTGTGCACCAGGAAAGAGCTGCTAAATAGTATTTACATGTTTTACGATCGTTGGCATTTAAACCCTAAAGGATTTGTATTAGGAAAGAAAAATTCATCTGCGAATGGTAGTCGAACTCGCGTCTTCTGGATAAGTAATTCAGACGCCTTACCAATTAGGCCGTCGCAACCGCCCATTTTAAAGCTGAATCTTTCATTTCCTTGTTTTTGAACGTTCATCATCTATGAGAAGAGTCTCAAACTACTTACTTACCAACCAACACGCCTGACATTAAAGCCAAATCAATGTTGTGTTTGTAGACTCTGTGCCCTTACGAAGTATCTAGTGATACTTTAAACATACAAATTAAATCGCTGGTCAGGATTATAGCTTCTAAAAGTAGGGTAAAGAAATAATAGACATAATTATATTAATGTACTTACTTGTATTTTCCAAGGCACAAAATAAAATACACTTCACAATCTACACCAGGTATTTTAGACACAACTAAGTTTTGTAGTCGATTTCTCGACATCTGATACAGGACTGAGCTCGAAAGATTGGCACGACTACAGCTGGGTACTCACTTAGCAGTGTTGCATGTAACGTATCAGATACTGTATCAACCTGCAAGTGGGTACGGCTCGTCTGAGCACACTGCGAGCCGCCTTTGTGTTTGTATGACCCGCCGAGTGATGGTATCACTGCGAACTCGCAGCGAGCGGTTCGCAGCGGGCTCGTGCCTACGTACTCACTTGATACCGTATCTGATACGTTACATGCAACGCTGCTAAGTGAGTACCCAGCTTACCAAAGTAACTTTCTCCCACCATTCTACCTACATTCCGACCGATGCGGTAAGATTGGATAGTCGCGCCATCCACGAACTCAGGCGGAACAACAGTAGTCAAAATAATACTTTTAACATTATCTTCTTCTTCCTGCCCTTATCCCATTCTATTTGGGGTCGACGCAACACGTTTTCTTCTTCCATTCTCCCCTATCAGACGTCACAGTATCATTTACTCCTTTTTCTTTCATATCATTCCTTAGACAATCCATCCATCTTTTCTTTGGCCTTCCTCGTCCTCTCCATCCATCAACATTCATACTCATCACTTTCTTAGTCACATGGGTGTCATCCCCCTCATCACATGTCCATACCAAGATAGATTCCCTTTCATTTTTTCTGTAACAGGCGCCACTTTCAAACTTCCCCTTATTCATTCCTTACTTTATCCATTCTTGTCACTCCACACATCCATCTCAACATCCTCATCTCCGCTCTTCTTCTTAGTCGTAACACTCTTGTCAGAGTGGTCGTGGTTGCGCAGACGAGGTACATGGAGGGATGTTCGGTGGGTCGTTGATTTCCCCGAGGACTGCTCTTTCAGCGATGTGCTTCCATTTTTGTCGGTTGGAGACGTTCCGAGTACATTGGACCATGGTAGACTCAGTAGCCCGTTTTATTAGGTCAGACCAGCGAGTTGGTGATCGGCCTCGTAACCTTTTGCCTTCCACTTGGCCCTGAACCACCAATCTTTCCATAGAATTTTCATTCCTAGAGATGTGACCGAAGAACTTCAATATACGTAGTTGCACAGTAGACGAAAGCCGGTTTTTAATATGAAGCTCTTTGAGGATGGATACATTCGTGCGAAACGCTGTCCACGGGATCTTTAGGAGGCGTCTCCAGCACCACATCTCCAATGCATCGATTTTACGGCGATCTTGTAAACGCAGAGACCAAGTTTCGGCTCCATAGAGAAAGATCGGAAAGACAAGGCATTTCATTAGTCTGACCTTTGTATTCTTGGTAATCCTCCTGTCCCCCCAAATCTTTCTCAGCCGCTCCACTGCCGACCTGGTGATGGCGCACCGTCGTTTTATCTCGTCGCCACATCCTCCAGTATCGGAGATAGTAGAGCCGAGGTAGACATAGCTGTGTACAACCTCGCAGTTAGCTATGTTCTGGACGTTAGCTGTACTTGGGTCATCCCGGCTTACTATCATCATTTTCGTCTTGTCTCGGTTGATAGCAAGTCCAAAATCGAGGCTGGTGGTTTCGAGACGAGACAAAAGTTGCTCCATATCATCTCTAGACTGTGCGAGAAGGGTTGTGTCATCAGCATATCTAAGGTTATTTATCACGTGACCACCAACTGATATACCTTTATCCCATTCTTCCAACACAATGCGCATGACGCATCTCCGCTACATGCAATCGTTTCTCATCCATCTTTTTCACAGCCCAGCATTCCGATCCATACAATACGACAGGTCTAATCAATACTTTTAACATTATAATTTAACAAAACCAATTGGATAAAATGTTAATAATTAACTATTGATAACATGTTAGATAGCGACTACGAAACTAAAGTTTTATATATTTTACGCAATAACGCCCAAGTCGCGTTTTCGTAAAGATTTTTTTTAGAGTGAAATCTTCTTTAGCAGCGTTGTACACTTTTTTGTAATGGGTAAAAAATGTTAAACTCTCGTCAGGATCACGTGACCCTGATCGAAAATTCGTAAGACGAAGAGGCAAAAGATAGCTTGCATTTTAATCGGGCAACGCCATCTATCGAGCATATATGAAATCTTTTGTGATTTGACACCTGTGCGACACTAACAAGATGTAACAAAATTCGTTGATTTCATATCTGTACCACGCCAGTTTTAAACTATAACACAGTAATAAAAAAGTTTTCACTTCTACCGGCACTCCTGGAGTGCCACCCGTCTTTTTTGAGTTTATTTTACTTGTTTTTACCGACTTCAAAAAAAAAAGGAGGTTATCAAATCGACCCGTATGTATGTTATATTTCCAGCACTGCCTAGTTTTCATATATGTAAGTCTATATCAGCGTTTGAACAAATGTGCCAAATTTCAAAAGTCTATGTTCGTATGTATAGGTATGTAATTATGTATGTATGTTTTTATGTTTGTGTTCGCATATCTCCGGAACTGCAAGTCCGATTTAATTCTTTTTTTTTTATATTAGGTTTTGTCCAACTTAGGGTACGCTGCAAGTTTCATCAAAATCGGTTCAGTAGTTTTTGAGATAGGGAGTTTTTTCCCTACTTGGGATTGTAGATTTTCAAAGTCGATTGTATGTTTGGTCGCGATTATCTCGCGTTTGGCTGAACCGATTTTGATGCGGTTTTCACAAAGGATTAGTTACATTCTAGGGAAGGTTTTAATATACAACAATCATGGATATCTCGTGACGTTGACCGCACAGATCCGTTTTTGTTGCTGACTTGGATTAAAGATTTCTAAAGACGCCGAATCGATACGAAGATTTTTGTTGAATATCTGAACTAATAAAATTATCTAATATAATCTATGGTGTAAATTTTATTCCACTAAAACATTCTGTAAAAAAAAACTTAAAAAAAAATGTAACCGACTTCCCACAAAAAAGTTCAAAACAACCTACAAAAAACTTTTCTGTCGAAAGTCGTAGACTTTCTTTTTTTTATTTCATTGACTTTTTGTCACCGACTTTCGAAAGAAGAGTTTTTTTGTAGGTTATTTTGAACTTTTTTTGAAGGAAGTCGGTTACATCTTTTTTTTTAAAGTTTTTTTTTATTTTTTTGGTTTCAATATTCAACCCAAATTATCGTCAAATACATAATTTTCTTACATGTACACTAAAATATTGTAATCCGTAGCACCGGTAATAACATCGCCCATTTATGTATTCTTACACAATGAGCTGAAAATGAAAACTACTGCACCAAACTAAATACTTAAAAAAATTATGGGACCAAATGGCAGATATACTGTATCGAACAAAAAAAGAATCATCGAAATCGGACCAGAAACTTTTTTGGGTTTTGTTGATTTTTGTTAATTTTCAAAATGGGACCATTCGGGAAGTATACCCTTTCCAGTAAAAAAATAATTTTTCAAATCGGTTGGTAAACGACGGAGCTATGCCCGAACAAACATAAAAAAATATATAAACATCCGAATTGAGAACCTCATCCTTTTGGAAGTCGGTTAAAAAGGGTAAAACAAAAAAATTTATAAAAAAAAGTTTTTATTAATTTTTCAGTTCACATTTTGCGAAAGGCGTGTTTTATAAACATTGATTTTACTTTAATCCCTAATGCTGGGTCTACATTAGCGGGCTACGGCGAATATTCGGGCTACGGCGATGTGTGTGGCCGGGTACATCGTTGCAACGCGATGTATTCGCGTGCAGATGATATAGCATAGGGGCACTGTCGGTAAACTGGCGCGCTTCAAAGGACTTGTCGCGACAATATTCGCTTGAGTGGCCACACCTACGTCACTTCAGTGTCGTCAAGACTTTGAAGCGGGAATGACGTTCTTGTTTCTTCTCTTTTTTTATATTATTTCGTACCTGATATTCGTACAAATGTAATAAATAATAAATTTACTGACATATAATGCAAAGCCACTGCTTCTTCAATCGTCTCGTCCGCATAACTAAACAACGAATATTCGCCGTATGCCGCTTTCTGAATCTTCGCCCGCCAATGTAGACAAGAACATCGTGTATGTCCGACAACGGATGTTTTGCGCGCCAACGCGATACGAATCTTCGCCCACTAATGTAGACCCAGCATAAGAATGATCAGCATACGTTAGCATAGCATTCAAACCTGCTGTTGCACATCATCATTCAAATAAGATTTCTTTACAAAGTGCTAGTTACGTAGTTCTCGATGCTCAAAATTAAAAAGGAGAGGCTGCGAATATCGTTATGGTTCGTACGTCTTTCCAGAATTGCACAGTAAGTAAGGTGTGGTCGGTATGTTCCAGGCGTTCCACGAGACGGACCGCGTGCTGGCGCTGCACAACCATTTCCCGCTGGCGTGTCTGGGCGGCGCGTGCAGCACGTTCCCGCTGGACACGTCGCTGGCACGCCTGCAGCACTACCGCGCCGACTGCGTGTCCGCGCTCAAGTCCTGCAAGGAGCTCAAGGCGGAGGCGGTGCGCGACGAGGCGCTGTGGCGCTGGCGCGAGCCGCTGATAGCGCGCGTGGACCACGTGCTGCGCGCGCTCGCCTTCCTGCCGCCGCTGCCGCACCGGTGACGGCGCCGCCCACTCCCTCCTAGCTTAGTCTTATGTATTAAATGCTAGTATTAAACGTATTTTTATAGTTATTCTATACGATGTTTCATTGATTGCTTCATGCTTTGTCGTTTCGTCCTGGGAAAACTGTGTCCGTTAGGTAGATGATGGAGGTGAGGCGGTAGGCCGCTGACTTACTGGCTAAAATGATGTGGTCGCGATTAATTTAGGAGTCATAATAGTGAAAACGAATTTCACTTGCGCCGTGGGGCGCCGGCTTAGAATTGCGTTCCCCCAATTCATCCCGTGGGTGTCGTAAGAGGCGACTAAGGGACAATCCGGAGGTCGGGCAGCAGCGTCCTCCGTGTACCTACTGCACATCCTCACTGCGATCGCCAACCCGCCTGCCAAGCGTGGCGATTAAGGCAAATTACCCCCAATGATTGTAAGCACAGATACTAGGCCCCCAGTCCCCGGCAGCTCCGCTATCCCTGGCGCGGGTAGCGGTCAAGGTAACGGCGGAGCAGGGGGTGCTAAGAATCTCCGGAAGAGATCCGGCTACCCACCCCCACGACGACTGGCCCTGGTAACACACAACATACGCACAATGAGGACTGACGAAAAGATCTGCGAGCTGGAAGAGGAGCTGAGCAAGTTACACTGGGACATTATAGGGTTATGCGAAGTCCGTAGAGAGGGGGAGGACACCGTAACCCTGAAGTCTGGTAACTTGCTCTACTACCGGGAGGGCGACCAACAGTCCCAAGGTGGTGTCGGGTTTCTCGTTCACAAGTCCCTCGTAAACAACATAATAACCATCGACAGTGTGTCGAGCAGGGTCGTATACCTAATACTCAGAATATCCAAAAGATATTTGCTGAAGGTCATTCAGGTATACGCACCGACCTCGTCACACTCCGATGATGAAGTGGAGACTATGTATGAGGACGTAAGTAGGGCCATACATAGTTCCAAAACGCACTTCACTGTTGTTATGGGGGACTTTAACGCAAAGTTGGGCAAGAAAAGCGGTGATGAGTTGAGAGTGGGGCAATTTGGGTATGGGCAACGGAACCCTAGGGGACAGAGGCTGGCCGACTTTCTGGAGAAAGAGGAACTCTTCATGATGAACTCTTTCTTCCAGAAGCCGCCTCACAGGAAATGGACCTGGTTGAGTCCCGATGGTTTCACGAGAAACGAGATAGACTTCTTCATGACCGACAAGAAACGAATATTCAGTGATGTCTCTGTGATCAACAGGGTAAAAACCGGTAGTGATCACCGAATCGTAAGAGGCTCGCTGAATATCAATGTTAAACTTGAAAGGTCCAGCCTGATGAAGTCTACGCTCCGACCTACTCGGTCCCATATTCAAAACCCCGAAAGCTTTCAACTCGAGCTCTCTAATCGCTTTGCTTGCCTTGAGAACTTAGTTTCAGTGGACGAGATCAACGACGGGCTAGTGGAAACTGTCCGCACGGTAGCTTCTAAGTTTTTTAGACCCTGCCGTAAAGATAGACCTCAGAAATTGACCGAGCAAACCTTAAACCTCATGGCTGAACGACGCTTGTTACTGCTGCAGTCTTCCGATGACGCGAAGTCATATAGGCAGCTCAATAGACGTATATCTAAATCCTTGCGACACGATCTGCGTCTCTTTAATACGAATCGTGTTAAAGAGACCATACAGCGAAACCAAGGCTCCAAAGTGTTCGCAAAGGACAAGTCTATTGGGCAAAGCCAGATGACAAAGCTGAAACGGGAGGATGGCAGCATAGCGTCGACCAAAGCAGAGGTTTTAGGCGAGATCGAGAGGTTCTATGGACAGTTATACACTTCGGTCGCAAAGCCCGTTGACAGCTTGGTAGGAGATCCAAGAGCCAAGCTGTCCCGACATTATACCGAAGATATCCCGGACATCAGTCTGTACGAGATTAGGATGGCCCTGAAGCAGCTTAAGAACAACAAGGCGCCGGGCGAGGACGGAATCACTTCAGAGCTTCTGAGAGCGGGTGGAACACCGGTACTTAAAGTCCTCCAGAAACTCTTTAATTCCGTCCTGTCCGAGGGCAAAACGCCTCAAACGTGGAGCAGGGGTGAGGTGGTGTTGTTCTTCAAAAAAGGTGATAACAGCCTATTGAAGAACTACAGACCCATCACGCTTCTGAGTCATGTTTATAAGCTGTTTTCAAGGGTTATCACGAACCGTCTCGAACACAGACTTGATGACTTCCAGCCTCCCGAACAAGCCGGTTTCCGAAGAGGCTATAGTACCATAGACCACATCCATACGCTGCGGCAAGTTATACAGAAGACCGAAGAGTATAACTTGCCATTATGCTTAGCGTTTGTGGACTATGAGAAAGCCTTCGATTCGGTGGAAACATGGGCGGTACTTGAGTCACTCCAGCGATGCCGTATTGACTACCGGTACATCGAGGTGTTGAAGTGTTTGTATAACGCCACCATGTCCGGACAATCATCTTGGTTTATTTTTCATATTTAGCACTAATGAACACTGCACTATAACTGTACTTAAAAATGTAGGTATACGTATCTCAAATCGCGGGATGGTTCAGTGATCCGCTCGCGCCGGCTGCCAACAGTGAAGTACCGTCGACTGACGCTAGCGCGCGCCACACCGACTCCATCGAGCGCCACCGGATGGCGCTGGCGTTCCGAATACGACTCGATTCCGACATATAGAATAGATGATGACAAACGGTCTTTGTTCCAAAAGACATACTTAGGTAATGAATTTGGGTGGCGGGACTGTCTCATCAGGTAAACGTGACCCTGATACGTAAAGGGCTATTGAAGGATCACCGTGGATTTTAGTCAGTACGAGTCTGACAGCTAGTCCCTCCCGTGATCCGTCCCGCCCTGCCTGGGCGAGAGGACTCATTTGATGATTTTACCAAGATAAAAAAGGTAGGTAATGAATTTCACATAAATAATAATAATAATAATGGAAGTGGGTATGCACCGAGATGTGGTCACAGTGGACAAGGGACTCACCCCGCTGTCCATGGCTAAAGAGAACTGGCACAAACCTGTGATACTCAGTACCGAAGACCGCAGGGAGGTATGGCAAAGCAAGGAGCTACACGGACGCTTCTACCGGGCCCTTCATGGGCCCGATGTAGATTTTCTAGCGTCCGTGTCCTGGCTACGTTTCGGTGACCTCTTCGGGGAAACTGAAGGTTTTGTCTGTGCGATTATGGACGAAGTTATCTTGACGAACAACTACCGGAGACATATTATAAAGGATGGGACGATTGACGTGTGTCGGGCATGCCATCGTCCTGGTGAATCCATTAGACATATTATCTCTGGTTGTTCTCGTCTTGCTAACGGCGAGTACTTGCACAGGCACAACCTAGTAGCCAGAATCATCCACCAGCAACTTGCGTTGAAATACAAACTTGTGGAATCTGAGGTACCGTATTACAAGTATGTGCCCGACCCAGTTCTCGAGAAAGACCATGTCACGTTGTACTGGGATCTGCCTATCATTACTGATAGGACTATTGTGGCCAATAAGCCTGACATAGTAGTGATAGACAGATCAGCGCGCCGCGCAATGATAATCGATGTTACCATCCCGCATGACGAGAACCTCGTGAAAGCCGAGAAAGATAAACAAATAAAATATCTTGACTTGGCGCGCGAGGTTGTCGACATGTGGAATGTGAGCTCGGCTATCATTGTGCCGATTGTTGTAACGGCCAATGGCCTGATGGCCAAGAGCCTCGACGAACATCTGTCGAGGCTCTCGTTGGGTAGTTGGATCAAGGGCCACATTCAGAAGGCAGTACTCCTTGATACGGCTCGTATTGTGAGGAGGTTCCTGTCTCTGGAGCCCTAACCACCGGTAGCTTGGACCCCGCTCCCACACCGTTGGAATACTATTTTTTATATTTTTAAATGTTTTTTTTTTCTTTTTGTTTCTTTTTGTAAAAAATATTTAAAAATATGTGAAATATGTACAAAAGATGAATAAACGAATATAGTATATATGTAGTACATTAATAACTTAGGCTAGGTACAATGTTTACGTAAGCAGATGATTTAAGCTTCTGTAGCCGAACTAGGCATTGCCTGTATTTCGACTATCAGTGCCCAATCCCTTACAATTTGATCCAGTTAGCGTTTTAGGCCTAGCGTATGAATGTATGAGATTTCAATTATTAGTCTGCTAATGTTAATTTAATAAGTTGTTAATAAAAATAAAATAAAAATAATCTGTTTTTGACCAATGAGTGTATTTGTGTGTAAAAGTGTATATATGTATGTGTGTGAGTGTGTATGGGTGTGTGAGTGCTTGTATGTCTGTAGTGTGATGCATGAATATGGGTAAGCAGTTATGCATTTTTGAGTTTATTATTCAGTTACTGGATTTTACAGAGAAGCAATTCAGTTTCTTCATAATTAAGTTTTTTCAGGTATTTAATTACTTTTGCCTTACATTCTGTCTTTGTTAGTGGATAAATGTTCAATAACTTATTAATTTTGTTATACAAATGAGGTCCGATGAAGTCAGCAAATCTGGAGATGAATTGAGTTTTCCGAAGTGTCGGGGTATTACAAACCATATATTTTCGTCGTCTATTTAGTAACTGTGGATTGTAAGTTAATCTACTATGTTGTAAAAGGATGATATTTAAGACGCGGACTGACTACGATTTTAATCGCTTATGACCGCGTAAACTATTATCACCACTATGGAGCGTCAATAAGATTGAAAATTGAAAAAATGACATTTGTGTTGAAATGTGACGTAAGCTGCGAATGGGCATTTATTTTACTGCTTTTCTTTAGATTATTTAAAATATAGACATAAAATTAAATAATGATTCGGTTAAAGTTTTAAAAAAATGGAAAACCTACTAAATTCTTAAAAAAAAAACTGTTGTTATCGCTGGAAATCTTCGACGTCAAAGTTTATTTTTGTGCTACAACTTCCCAATTTTTATTGGGAATATCAAACTCTTATTTATTATTCTGTTCGGTTTAAATTCTTCTTTATACCCTTCTCTGTTCACTGTATTTTTCGCGTTGCTTATTTTTATTACATTACGTCATACTCGACGTTCTAAGAAACCAATTTTTGGGAATATGAGATAAGACCGCGCCTTAAGATAAATAATTGCCTCACTGTCAGGACTTCGCAGATTTGATAAAGAGTTGCAGTTGGAAAGTAGGTGGGCTTTGAAATGGCAACTTTGAGTACAGCACGTTGAGCAACCTCAATGGACTTCATTGAAGTTTTTGCAATTCCTCCCCAAGTCGTAATTCAATAGGTAAGCAATGACTGACACAACGCGATATATATTTGCTTCATTAATTTTGGTTCAGCAATGTGCCTAAGCTTTTTAAAAATGTAGATAAGTTTTCGAACTCTACCACACGTGTGCTTTAGGTGTTCTTTAAGGTTATGGTCAATTGTAATACCCAGGTACTTTATTGAGTTTGCTCGTTCTAGTGATGGGCAATTACAACTATCTTCCGTTACACACTCATGCGGTACGATTTTGAGACTTTTGCTGAGTTTAGTGTCATGTCTTATACTGAAGCAAATATACTTCGTCTTGTCTACATTTAATGTTAGAATGTTATGCTGAAGCCATGCTCTAACGGTATTAAAGCCCCGCTGAGCAGCGTCGAAGACCTCATCCCAAGTACTGGCGGAAAATACTAGAGCTGTATCATCAGCGAAGGTTAATGATTTCGCCTTGGGTGAGCTTCAGTTTTGTGAGTTCGTTTATGTATACGAGAAAAAGTGTAGGACCAAGCACACTGCCCTGCGGTACCCCGTGAGTCACTGGAAGGTACGTACTCTTATATTGACCCACTCGTACACATTGTGATCGCCCAGAGAGGTAGCTTTTAAATAGCTCAAGTTGCATGCCTCTTATTCCGAGCAATTCCAGCTTATCTATTAAGATGGAAACAGAAATCGTATCAAATGCTTTGGCGAGGTCCAAGAAGATCGTTAAGCATTTCTTCCCGTTTGACATGTTAGCGCTTGTAAAACTAATGAGCTTGTTAACAGCTTGCTCTGTGCTTTTTCCTTGCCGAAATCCAAATTGGTTTGGTGATAACAAATCATTTGTTTCTAGGTAATTTATTAGTCTCACATTTATTATTTTTTCTAATATTTTTGAAACTGCCGGTAGTATTGATATGGGTCTGTAATTATTAATACGATTTCTGTCTCCATCCTTATAAATAGGACAAACTTCTGATTGTTTTAGAGAGTTTGGGAATATTCCATGTTTAAGACAGTTGTTAAATATTTTTGTTAGGTGTGGTACGAGAACATTCTTATACTGCTTTAAAAATTTACAACTAATTTTATCTCCTCCCGAAGCGCAGTCTGTTTTTAGGCCAGTTATAATGTTATTTATTTCATTTTCGTCCGTGTCTATCATAACAAATGAGTTAATGTTGCTAGCGGGATTTGGTACTTTTTTGGCGGTATTTTGTATGAACGTGTGTGGGTTAAGGTTTTTTTTATAGATTTTTTTTAGCTAAAGAGTTTCCTACATTTATGAAGTAAGTGTTTGCTTCGTGAAGTGACAGTTCTGGTGTGGTAGAGGAAGTTAGAAGTTCTTTCGGGTGCTGTGTTGTTTTAGTAGTGTTGGTTATTTGTTTAATAGCTTTCCATAACTCCTTGTTGTTCTTCTGAGCACTTTTAAGCTGCTCTCTTTCATATGCATCCTTGACCTTTTTTAATATATTGTTACAGAAGTTTCTATAACGTTTGTAAGTTATGCTTAATGTTTCATTGTTAGGCGAGGATTTTGCTTTTTTGTGTAACTTGTCCCTGTTTTGCATACATCGTTTTTTTTTTTTTTTTTTTTGTTATATGTGTCCCAATACGGTTACATCATAAAAAAATACAATCTAGCTTAGTACTAAAGCTAATGAGTAATTCTATTTTAACTTAATTTGCTAGGGAGACTAAGCCTAAGAATGTGTCCATTAACACTTTTCTTATTGTCTCTATTAAGGGGAAGACACTTTGTTCTTGTGTTCTTTGTGGGTAGCACTCACTTCACTACATTACACTAACACTTCACTAAATTAACTCAAAAGGTTTTGTCCTTTTTAGTCTTCTCACTATGTCCGTGTTGTCGAGGAGCTGGATAGCCTCGATGTTCACATGATGGTGAAGCCTTCGTTCATGAGCTTCAGCGTTCTTTTTAATTATGTCTGTGACGAGGTCTACTTTGAGGTCCCGATGAAGGTCGTCATTTCGAATGTACCAGGGCGCATTGACGATTCCTCTGAGTACTTTGTTTTGAAAACGCTGTATAATTTTGATGTTACTTTGTTTGGTACAGCCCCAAAGCTGGATACCATAAGTCCATACAGGCATCAGGACTTGTTTGTACAAAAGTATCTTGTTATGTACTGACAGCGAAGAATGTCTTCCTATCAGCCAGTACATCGACTTGTAGCGAAGCTCTAGCTCGTCGCGTTTCTTTTTAACATGAGCTTTCCAGCGAAGCTTTGCGTCTAATGTCATGCCTAAGTATTTGGCTGTATTTTCGTACGGTATGACATGACCGTTTATATTTATCGGATGATAATTTGGCTTTTTGTTTGTGAAGTCTATGTGAACAGATTTTGATTCGTTAAGTTTCACACGCCATTTTTTTGTCCAGTCAAAGATGATATTGACGGCTGTTTGAACTTTTTCCACTGCTTCTTCTTGAGTGACACCTGTGGCCATTATAGCTGTGTCGTCTGCAAATGTGGCAATGGTATTGTTTTCTAACTCAGGAATATCGCAAGTGTACAGTAAGTACAATATCGGACCTAGGACACTTCCTTGCGGTACTCCAGCTTTTATCGGTTTAAGTTCCGAATGTGCATCATCTTGTCTTACTCTAAACATACGATGTGATAGGTAAGACTCTAAGATGTCAGCAAACTGTTTAGGGAGCAGATTTTTTAGTTTGTTAATAAGGCCTTTGTGCCATACCTTATCGAATGCTTGCGCTACGTCGAGGAAGACCGTTGAGCAAACTTTGTTTTCTTCTAAAGCCTTTTCTATAATGTTGGTAATCCTGTGTACTTGGTCTATTGTAGAATGTTTTTCCCTAAATCCAAATTGGTAGTCAGGGATCAAGTTTCTTTCTTCTATAATGGGTTTTAGCCGTTTCAAGAGAAGTTTTTCAAATAATTTTGATATGATCGGTAGCAGTGAGATCGGTCTATATGATGTCGTTTCGTGAGGTGGTTTACCAGGTTTTGGTATCATTATAACTTCGGCAACTTTCCACAAGCCAGGTACAGACTTAAGCCTGAACGCTGCATTGATAAGAGTTGTAAGTTTTACGATGGCCTTACGTGGGAGGTTTTTAAGAACTTCTCCGGTAATAAGATCGTAGCCAGGTGATTTCTTTGGTCTAAGACGCTTGATTTCGTTGTACACTTCTCTAGGTGTTACGTATTTTATTTCTTGCTCATCATTATTTGATGTTTCATCTAACAAGACGCTTTCTTCAAGTTCATTATTTGGCTTGAAAATGAGTTCCAGATGTTGTGCAAACCTAATAGCTTTTTGTTCGTTGCTTATTGCCCACCGTTCGTTAGTATCTTTGATAGGGGGAATATGCATAATTGGCTTTTTTAAACTTTTTGTAGATTTCCACAGAGAGTAATCTGTCGTGCGATTGCTAGTTAGTTGTTTTAGATAACTGCTCATTGATTCATTTTTGAATTTCTGAATTGCACTACTTAGTTGTTTTGTAAGGTGGTTCAGAATTCTTTTATCTTGAGGAAATCTTGTTTGTTGCCATCTTCGTCTCTGTTGCCTCTTTTCAGCAATGAGTTTTGTGATTTCTGCTGGATAGTAGGTAACTCTGTTTTTTATCTTAAGGGTAGGCGTGTTTTTCCAGGCGCATTGTTGTATTTGTGTTATAAACTGACTGATATCCCGATCAAGATCTTCTGGTTTCTTTAGTGGAACTTTTAAATCTATTACAGAGTCCAAGTCTATTTTAAAGCTTGCCCAATCAGTGTTCTTATTTACCAATGTGGGGTAGGTTTCTTTTAGCACGAAAGTCTCACTTAGAGTAAGTAATATAGGCGAGTGATCTGAGCTCATATCATATCCTTCTCTAATGCGGAGGAGATTAGGTGATAAGTTTTTGTAAATAAAAAAGTCTATGAGATCAGGAATCTTTTTTGTGTCAGTAGGCCAATAAGTGGGCTTACCTGTTGACAATGTTTTGCATTGTGTTTCTTCAATCGCGCACAGTAGCTCTCTTCCTTTGGTTGTTGTCAGTCTAGATCCCCAAAATGTATTCTTAGCATTGAAGTCGCCTCCCAATATGAATCTGTTTCCAAGACGGTTTAGAAAATTCGTGTACTGATCTGTTTTTAGTGGATACCTAGGTGGACAGTATATGGCTGAAATAGTGACAAGACAATATTTCGTTTTGACACAGACAGCCACAGCTTGTATTTCTTCTTTTTCATATTTGAGTTCTTCATAGTGAAAAATATTCTCTTTTATAATGACAGCACTACCACCTCTTGGTGTGTTATTTGGGTGCAACGCATGGTATACTTTATACCCTTTAATTTTAATATGAGATTCTTTAGTGAAGTGTGACTCCGATATAAGGCACACATCAATACTTTCCATATTTAGGACCGCCGTAAGTTCATTCTGATGTTTAAGCAGTCCATTGGCATTCCATGCCATAATTCTAAGTAGATTAGCCATGTATAATACTTTTTTGTTTGGTATACATCGTATCAAACCTTGAGTAATCCATGGTTTTATGATTTTTTTACGACGTGACAGTTCAATTGTTGTAGTATTTTTTTCAATCAGATTTTGCAGACATTTTATAAAGTAATTAAGACAAAAATTTGGGTCTTCTGACTGGTGGATTTCACTAAAATCAATTTCTAAAATATCTTTTTCTATACCTTTATAATTTATTTGATTGATCATAGTAGTAGTGAATTGACGTGTTATTTTTTTGTTTATGTGTAACAATACAGGGTGATGGTCTGTTAGTGTGGTTTGTGGTACGACAGTAGTTGAGGAATATTGTGATTTTAAAAGAACATGATCTAGGCAATTAGCGCTACTACTTCTTGTTACTAAAGTGTGAGCTGGTAAAAGGCCATGACTAGCCGCTAGAGTAAGATAGCGTTCCCCATTTATTTCAATATTATTCGGGCTGATTGTTATATTAATGTCCCCCATAATCACAATATTTGTAAAAGATGATATTTGTTGTAGCGTTGTATCCAAAAAAGAGATAAATGGATCTATATTTTTATATGATGGTGATCTGTACAAAGCAACTATCGCTATATGACTGTCAATGGTGGCAACCAAACAATTGCTTTCAATAGAATTTGGTTCGTGTATTTGTAAATTAAGGTGGTCTTTGTAGTATATTACTACTCCGTCATTTTGTTTCGGATTTTTTTTGGTTGCCGCGTGACAGTATCCAGGTAATTTTGGTATGATCGGTGTGTTAGAAAGCCAACATTCCGTTAGAATAAGTATGTGACAGTCGAGTTTTAGTCTTCCTAGCAAAGTTTCGAAGCCTGAAAGTTGCGGTTAATGCTACGTATATTTTGAGTAAGTATTATCAAGTTTTCTGTGTTTAACGGTATTATTTTATGGCATTCATCCAGTTCTGCAGTGAAGGACTGGGAAACGGAGACCTCGTCTATGTTTTCTGTAAGTTTCAGTACGTCACCAAAAAGGAATTAACATGGTAATATTTTCGATTGTAATTGTCATGGTGTGTGTTTGATTTATGGAAAGTAGTGCATTTTTCAGAATAATATGTGTATATTACGTTTTGGTGGTGGATAACCCTAAGTATAATTGTATGGTTATTGTGTATGTATGAGTGGTAGTTAGGTGTAGTGTAATTTTTTCTAGACTGTTTACTGTGTATGTGAGTGGTTTTGTAATTAGTGTGAGGGAGATTTATGAGTGGGTAGTTTTCATTTAATAATTATTTTTTTTCATAAAATTAAATAAATATAAATACGAAGGCATGATTGGCGTAGTGGATGAGCGATTGGACTGCTCCGCTGCATGTCGCGGGTTCGATTCCCGCACGGGGCTAATATTTGTATGATCTACGAGTAGAAAATTGTTTCGTATTTGTCTGGACGCATACAATGATATTATAAGTCATAGATATGTTATACACGTACAAAACAACAGAAAAAAGCGTACCGCGCAGAGAGGCAGCACACATACACACTTTTTATTCACACACATTACATTTCACTACAAGTAAAAAGGATAGCTTGATAAAACCAATATGAAAAAAAGGGACAGCTAGATGGTGACGCTCTCTTTTTTATCTCACTCGTACTCTCACTCGCACTCTTTCTTTTACGACGCCATATTATAGAAACGTAATGTTTTATTTGTGAAAATATTAAGATAAATAATAAATTTACGAATGATAAGTGATTCTTTGACTTTTAGAAGTCTTGCTTGTATAATTTGTACAATATCTCATTACACACGACGGCATTTTCGGTGGTTTTGAGTCACTTTTACTTTTGATTCACTCTGTAGTACGTGAAGTGCATCCGTTGTCGCTGGCAACGTCGGACTGAGGTCAAGGTTTGTGAATCAACCACATTTGAGCGCGTCTGTTTTTGAGCGCGTATAACGTATCTACACCTTTTTTACTTATAATATCATTGGACGCATATGTATGTGAGTTTCTAAGTTTGTAAACGCACTCACGATACAGGAGAAATTCAGGGTGATTTTTAATTGGATGCATTTCTAGAAATGGATAAATACTAGGCGATATTTGCAACAATTTTAACCCGGACAACATGGGGTCCAAACTGACTGGTTTTGGAGATATTATTACCGGTACTACGGATTACAAAGTTCTAGTGCACGTGTAAGAAGATACAAAATAAAAAGATTTCTAAAAAAAAAATTTTCTAAAAAAACATTATCTTATTTTTTTTTTTTTAAGTTTTTGATTTTGTCTCTTACCTATTTTTTTTACTATATATAAGTATTGCAACTAAAAATAGTGATATAAAGAACTTTAGAAAAAATTAACCGACTTCAGAATAAGATACCTACATCCGCAAAAAAGTGTTAAATCAAGTTACTGTCGGAAGTCGGTGGCAAAAATGAATAAAAAAACGAAGCCATCTATTTCCGAAAGAATAGTAATTTACGCTTTTTTTGTGGTGGCTTTCGAAGACGGTTATTTTTTTTTTGTTATTATTCAGCATCGGGCTCGTTTTTTACCATTAACTTGCTAGCAGCATGCTTGCCTAGAAGTAACCTATTCTCTTTTAACTTAACCCAAAGTTGTAGCTATCAGGAAGCAACAATTGATTTTGATCTTACTCCACCTTCATACCTGAGCAGTCCAAAAACCAGAATGTAAATAAAACTGTTCTGCTGAACTGACCACAGAAATAAAGTCATTGCACACCATGCACAGAAATAACTTGTTTTGCAAAAATAAACAAAAAATAACCCGCTGCGTGCGCGCAGATCGATCACAAACTTGCTCTTTTTATTTATAGTTTGACAGTTTAATCGAAAGCCGATGTAGGTGTTAAGTCTTTACGTTATTTATTAAATTTGTTTAGATTAGTGTCTATTGCCTGAGCTGTCCTGTTTCATTGACTAAGATTCGAAACTTGGCGATATAGTAACTGTTGTGAAAATACGTATCAAACGATGTGCCTATAGAAGCTGATGGGGCCCCCCTTAGAGGGTCAAAGCCTGCCAGGGTCGCGGGAGTATCTTATCAGGTAACCGTGACGCAGTCAGTCCTACCAAGGGTAGGTATCTTATTAACCATTTACTGGGTTGTGAAAGATATGCAGCCGCTCCATGTATAAAAAACTAACATTCAGGTGCTGGCAGTTCGACTGGAAGCCGACAAAAAAATAGTTGGGCAAATGCTAGGCAGATAATGATTATTACACTTTTATACTGGTCCTAGTACGAGTATAAGCTAGTGGATAATATAAGTTTGAATTTACCTACCAGTACCTTTACAATGGCTTATGACTCCGAAAAGTGGTCTCTTTCTATGGGCCTCATTAGAAAGCTCAAGATAGCCCAACGAGATATGGAGAGGTCTATCAGCTCGGAGTTTCTCTAAACGAGGAGATTCGTAGACGACTAAAGTTGCCGACATAGCCCAGGTAATTAGCAAGTTGAAGTGGCAGTGGGCAGGCCACATAGCACGCAGAAGTGATGGCCGATGGGGCCGTAATTAGAATAGAGACCTCGCACCGGCAAGCGCAGCGTGAGACGTCGACCTGCACGGTGGAATATTGGAAATCTATGGAGAGGCCTATTTTCAGCAGTGGACGTCCTACGGCTGATATGATACCTTTGCAAAATTAAATTTTATTTAGTGTATTAATTACCTAAAGAGCTACATTGCATTTCACGTTTCGCATATTAAAACAGTAATTTTCAATAAGCAAACATAGCCACCATTCTCATAAAGAAACACTTGAACCAATTGTGACTGTGCACCTTGTCACATGTCTGGTATAAATAAAATTCAGTGCAAGTGCAAGTGATAATATGCTTTATTATCATCTTTGTAAGACATCCCAAATTCATTACCTACTGTAGAATGTCTCGAGGTCGAATTTAGTAAGTGGATACAGGTGAAGACAGGAGACAGAATGTACAAAATTATTTGTGCTAGGTGAAAGATGATGTGGCTATGAAGGAAATGTCTGAGATGATAATTTTAAAGACGTGTTGACTTCTAAGAGACGATAAAGCAAGATGAGGGAAATGATTATAACTTGAGGGTTAATCTTAATTTTTTTTTGGGGTGGGTAGCATTTTGTCAAAGGCCTAACTGGGGACATCCGCATGCCGCATAGTGACGTACACTACGTGTCAAACCTAACACACTCTTTTAAAGTTCTTATAGACGCGACGCCAGCAGGTCAACCTACCCACTTTTGTGATAAGGTTGAAAATCTAATAAACTTTGACAGATTGAGGTAGCTCGATGTTAAAATTTTTAATGTAAAACACGCCTAGTGTTTAAATCTAAATATCTAGTTGGCAAGAATTGGCAGGTCCTATGTCCTTAAATAATTGTGATCTTATGCCCACACGGTATATTGTGTTACATATTTGAGTGAGAGAAATAAAGAAAAAAGATTTATTGACACACACAGGATGTAACAACAAATCTATACAGAAGAAAAACAAAGGAAAAACAAAGTTATATAAAAGCAGGATAACATAAATAGTCCTGTGAGAGGCCAAAAAGCTCCTGTCTCAGCATGTGTCGCGAACATTTTTTTTTTTTAATTTCACAGCGCTGCTTTTCTGATAGGGCCCAAAGTGATGTCACGGTCAGATACGAAAATATATGAAAGAAAAGATTATCTTCTCTATTATATAAAAATCAGTTGCTGTTCGTTAGTCTCGCTAAAACTCGAGAACGGCTGGACCGATTTGGCTAATTTTGGTCTTGAATTATTTCTGGAAGTTCAGGGAAGGTTTAAAAGGTGAGGCGGTACGAAGTTTGCCCAGTCAGCTAGTACAAAATAAATTAAGAGAAAAAATATATATTACCTATGTTTAAAATCAAAAACACATTGTCCATGGATGCAGTTACTGCATTAATAGACACTGGAGGAAAACATGACAGAAAAGCCAACAGATTGTGTGTATTATGACGAAATACAGTGCGTTTCTCAGAAACTCACGTGTTTTTTACCGACTTCAAAAAAAAGGAGGTTATCAATTCGACCCGTATGTATGTAATATTATCAGAACTGCCCAGTTTTCATATATGTTAGTCTATATCAGCGTCTGAACAAATGTGCCAAATTTCATAAGTGTATGTATGTATGTTTTTATGTTTGTGCACGCATATCTCCGGAACTATAAGTTCGATTTAAGTAATTCTTTTTTTGTTGTACTAGGTATTGTTCAACTTAGGGTACACTGCAAGTTTCATCAAAATCGGTTCAGTAATTTTAGAGATATGGATTTTTTTATGTTGTGACGGATTACAAGATTAGTGCATAATATGTAAGAAAATTTTGTATTTTACAAGAATTTGGGTTGAATATGTAATAAATAAACTAATAAAAAAGGGTAAAATAAAACTTTTTTTAAATAAAAAAAGTACCGACTTCAAAACAAATACAAAAAAGTTTAAAATAACTTTTCTTTCGGAAGTCGGTGGCTTTGTTTTGTTGTGTCATTGACTATTGCCACCGACTTCCGAAAGAAAAGTTATTTTAAACTTTTTTGTTTTTTTAAGCAATGGCTATGAAAGCACACGCTCGGAGATACCTACACATCTATTCTAATAATACCTAAACCTAAAGCTGAAGAGTTTGTTTGTTTGAACGAGCTACTCAGGAATTACTGGTTCTGAATTGAAAAAAAAATGGCTGGTATAGTGCATTTATCGAGGAAGGCTATAGGCTATATAACATAGCGCTAGGACCAATAGGCGATGAGTAGCGGAAGTAAAACCACGGGGAAAAGCTAGTTTTTTTTTATCGTGGTAAAATCATCAAATGAGTCCTCCCACCCCGAGCAGGGCGGGAGGGACTGTCAGACTTGTACTGACTAAAATCCACGGTGTCCTTCAATAGCCCTTTATGTTCCGGGGTCACGGTAATGAGATAAGTCCCGCGACCCCGGCAGGCTTTGGCCCTCTAGAGGGGGGCCCCGTCATTATGCTGACGCTCTTTGAGCCGCGCGTGGAACACAACGCGCCGTCGACCCGGGCATGGTCCATGGTCGGGAAGCGAGTTGCCCTTTACTCGCCGCCCGCATGCCCGCGCCTACGGTGGCCGGAGATCGTCTTGCGACGTCCGTCGCCGTGGGCGTCCACCACCGCGGGTGGGGCGTAGGGAGGACATTGTCATCTCCCTCACGCGGCCCGCCTCCTCCTTCGCGAGCATGACTGCTTCGCAGAAAGAGGCGACCGCTTCCCACTCCGTCTCGCCCCGCAGCATGGCCTCGACCAATGCCGGGCGCGAGAGGTCTCCGCCTATCGCTGCCGTGAGGACACGTCGGTGCTCTGCCCAAGCGGGGCAGTCTTGCAGCGTATGCTCTACGGTGTCCTCCGGGCGATCCTCGCAGTGGTGACACCCAGGCGTTTCCTCCTTTCTCATCAGACACAGGTACCTCCTGAAACTTCCGTGTCCGGTGAGGACCTGCGTCATGCGGTAGGTCAGGACGCCGTGACTCCTATCCAGCCACTCCTCAAAGAGAGGTCTTACCGCCGCGATTGCGGCGTGCCCGGCCGTCGGTTGCGACAATCGTCCCCTCCATACTGCCCTGAGATCGCGCCGGACCTCTTCCCGCCGCGCCTCGATTTCTCAAGGCAGCGGGGATGCACCCCGGCGCTACGTCTCCACGCGACACTCATAGACGCGCTGGAGGGCAGTCGCCTCCAGATCCCAGGGCAGTAATCCGGCAAGGAGGTTGGCCGATTCGCCGGCGATCGTGCGGTATCCCCGGATCATCCGGATAGACATGACCGTATTTTATTATGTTGCATGTTGCATGAATTAGTAACATTTATTGAATGTAAGTTTGTCTATGTTCATAGGTTAAATTTATCGTGTTGTACTTCGTAGCACGACCGTGAACATATTCACATTATAACTTTTAGATAGTAATAAATTCCTTTTATATTTACCATCTCACTATTATATTAAACGAGCAATATTTGTTTATATGTATACAGGGTGATTTGTAATTCGATGCGGTCCTTGAAATGGGTGATACTAGACCTTATTTGCAACAATTTTAACCCCAACAACAAGGAGTCTAAACTGACTGGTTTTGGAGATATCGAACTTTAAAGGTTTTTCGAAAAATTTCTACCTCTCCATCATTAAGTGCTTATTGTTAGAAAGTAACGATGGTCAACACTTAGAATTTCAATTCAATATGCTTTGAAAGACAAGGGAAGTTTTCAGAAAACTTCAAACAGAAACTTTATGACACTTAATTTCCCAAGATATTATTTTTTTTTTAACAAACTTGTATTCACTAGATTCAGTCGTTCATATTCTATCAGAAAAGCATAAATTCTAAGTGGTGACTATCGTTAATTTCTAACAATAAGCACTTAATGAGGGAGAGGTGGAAATTTTTCGAAAAACCTTTAAAGTTCGATATCTCCAAAACCAGTCAGTTTAGACCCCATGTTGTCGGGTTAAAATTGTTGCAAATAAGGTCTAGTATCACTCATTTCAAGGACCGCATCGAATTACAAATCACCCTGTATATATTTTCCGGTTCTCGAAAACGGCTTTAACGATTTCGATGAAATTTGGAATATAGGGATTTAAAGGGGCGAAAAATAAATCTAGATAGGTCCCATGTCCGGGAAAATTCGTTTTCTCCGTATTTTCAAGCCTAAAGATTTAGAGGAAGAATATGGTTCATAATTTCGTCGCGCGGACCGCGGCGTCTAGGTAGCTTGATTTGTATTTGTATAAGCCTTGACTTCTATGATGATGACCATGGTTCAATACACAGCTAACACTTTCAGCGGAGCATCTGGGTATTCAAATGTTTGTTGCGCGGCGCACTATTTTCTCATACAAAATAAATGACGATTAGTGACGTTGTGTTTTTCATACAACCAAAGATAATAAATGAAATGTGACACAAACCGTTACTACACGTCGACGTTAATTCACGTATAGTATGTGTGCGAATAGCATTATAAAGTGTATGAAGTGCACAAAAACTAACCTGGAGTGGCGCTAGCAGTCCCAAAAAAAGTGATACGGCGCGATGACGTAGCTTGAAGAAAATTGTATAAGCCTCAGCCAAGAAGTTTATAATACACACATCAACACGGTCTAGGGATATTTTTAAAAAAGCGAATTACTATCAATGTGTTAATTATTTATATGACATGTATATATTTAAAATATACGTTATTTAATATTCTACAATTTTTTAATAATGGTTAAGGTATAGATTAAAATTTCAGGATTTTATGAAAAAAAAAATGAAGCATAGACGGAAACCGTATAATTATGAATGAACTTTTAATTTGTGAGTAAAAACTGAAAAAAATAGAAAAATCATTTAATTTGTGTTTATAAACTTGAAGTTAGTAGTCTGAGAAAGCGCCCATGATGTTCATAACACATCAGCAACGATTCGGCATGCTCAGAACAAGGTTGTCAATGTCTTGCTGCGGAATATTGTCCCATGTCCTTCTGAGGTGCGCAAAAAGAACCCATTCTAATCGTCGTCCACGATTGCCTCTCCGTAAAGGTGGGACCCGGAGTGGTCTACGAGAGCGTAGATTGCTTTCATGCAGTCGCCTTCTTACAGTTTGGTCACTCACAAGCACTTGGTGTTCCACTCGCAGCCTTTGGACCAATTGAGTCGCCGTTGCATTTGGTTGTGCTCGCGCAGTAATTGCGCACTGGCGTGCATAAAAGTTGGGTCACCCTACTTGTAGGACAGGTAAAAATACTCCAGAAGACCGATTTTGCTTGATGTGATCGACCAAAATTAAGCGCATTGACTCAAAAAGCTAATATATCAGATAGCAGTTTGGACAAAAACCACAGAAAAAAAATGTTGGGTCGAAAAAACATTAGAACCGATTTTCTTTGATTTACTACTTTGTTAGTAACAACCCTAATTTTCTGGTAAGACACTAACTAAAAGTGGATACTGTGGCACCATTTTAGAAAGGTAATGAGACAAGGAAGTTTTTTCTGTAATTTGTACACCAAGTGTCATATATTTATTTTGAAAAATATGCTTTGAAAGACAAGGAAAGTTTTCAGAAATCTTCAAAACAGAAACTTTATGACACTTAATTTCCCAAGATATTATTTTTTTTTTAACAAACTTGTATTCACTAGATTCAGTCGTTCATATTCTATCAGAAAAGCATAAATTGTAAGTGGTGACTATCGTTAATTTCTAACAATAAGCACTTAATGAGGGAGAGGTGGAAATTTTTCGAAAAATCTTTAAAGTTCGATATCTCTAAAACCAGTTAGTTTAGACCCCATATTGTCGGAGTTAAAATTGTTGCAAATAAGGTCTAGTATCACCCATTTCAAGGACCGCATCGAATTACAAATCACCCTGTATGTATAGATTACATTTGTACGAATATCAGGCAATAATATCAAAAAGAGAAGAAACAAGAACGTCATTCCCGCTTCAAAGTCTTGACGACACTGAAGTGACGTAGGTGTGGCCACTCAAGCGAATATTGTCGCGACAAGTCCTTTGAAGCGCGCCAGTTTACCGACAGTGCCCCGATGCTACATCGTCTGCACGCGAATACATCGCGTTGCAACGATGTACCCGGCCACATACATCGCCGTAGCCCGAATATTCGTCGTTGCCCGCTAATGTAGACCCAGCATTAGAAAGAAACAGAACGCATTGTTGTGTGCTTTTCATTCATTTCAAGGTCACCGATTTGGGATCGTTTTTCTAGTAAGAAGCACGCACTCCTGTATCTCTATGGCCTCAGCCGTTTATACACGTTCTTTGAAGAAAGACATATTTTTTTTACTGACGTGATTAAACGTTGTGTCAAATAGCGTTTATCAAATTTTACGTATTATAGCGTTGCTTCGCTGAAACTGCTAAACATTGGATTTTACTCTTTTTTTTTCGTTTTTTCAGCATGGTTTTTCGGATTCTATTCTATTTATTTCTAGTTTTTTTTTATATAGTTTCCTTTTATTTGCACCGGTCGTTCTCTTAGTTACTTTATTTTTGTCGTATGTACAGACGCCAGCACATCAACCTACCACAATCTGCCAAATTTCTTCAAAAGATTTTCGACCTTATCACAATAATGGAAGGTTAATGTTCGATTGGTAAAATCTAACAGTTTCGGGTAGGCTGACTTGCTGGCATCTGTACATGACGAAGCTGGGTTAAAGTAGTAGTGTTTGTAACGAAACCATAATAATTTACAAAAGTGCAACAAGGTTGATACCACGCTCGATAGATGGCGATGTCGTCGAGTTAGATCGCACTATGGAATCTTAGGCGATTTTCACACTGCCCCGCATCATGCTGCATATTGCGTGTCGACGCACCTACGTGCGTTCCTGCGGGAGTGCAGATCTGCATCATCGTGCGGGTTTTTTGCGCACTCACGCGCGTAGGTGCGTTTTGTAGATTCACGCACGGCGGCTCTCATTTATTCGCCGTTCTCTGTGGTCACACACAAACACACGTCACGCCCATTCAAAATCACGCGCGGCACTGCGGGATTCGGTGTGCCATACCTTGCGTCTCGCCCCGCACCTACGCGCGGGGGTGCATGTTTCTCCGCGTGTATGCGCGTGATCCGCATGAACGCGCGTGGATGCATTTTCTGTGTGTTAGACTGTGCGTGTTTTCCATACAAACGGAGATACTTACAAGCAACGGAAGAACACGCATCCACGCGCTACGCTGCATCATGCGGGGCAGTGTGAGAATCGCCTTAATTTGACCCACTTCCCGGTTTTCGATTGGGATGATATTTTGCACGCGCTCTGAGTTCTGATGACAATGCATGACTAGCTAAGAAACGTCATTACAAATCCAATATTGCGGATGTCCCAGATGGCGGACAGGCTATTTGAATATGGCGAACGTCCAAGATGGCGGACTGGCTGTTTGGAATCCACCCCCATGATATGGGTATCAAATGAAAGTTTTTACATTCAGAAATACGAAATAAATAGTCACGTGACTTAAATCCAACATGACTTAAATCCAACATGGCGGACATCCAAGATGGCGGATTGGCTATTTGAAATGCACCCCCAAAATATGGATATTAATCGAAAGGGTTTGCTGAATGGAATACGAAAAAATTATCACGTGACCTAAATCCAACATGGCAGCCGTCCCAAGGTGGCGGATAAGTAGTAAAAGTAGTAGCCCGCGAAATTCAAATTTTCATGGATTTTTTGCAATTTGCTTATCAGTGACAAGTAGTAACTTGATCAAAATATGATTCGCGACAATAACCAGTATAATTGTATATATAAGAATGATCATAACATTCGCTCCATTCACTTTCACAAAGATTTGGACAAAATGAGTTACTTTTCGGATTTTTTACCAACTTTGTACAAATCTTTTTGAAAGCGAATGCAGCGAATGTTTTGATCATTCTTATATGTAAAGTTATACTTGTTATTGTCGCGAATCATATTTTGATCAAGCTACTACTTGTCACTGATAAGCAAATTGCAAAAAACACATGAAAATTTGAATTTCGCGGGCTACTACTGAGGAATCACCTTAAGTTTGAATAATAAGAAGACTAAAAAGTATAATTTTTAGTGCGTGCTAAAAGCGTGTTTTTTAAACTATTAAGCTATTGTCAAACTGACAGACGAACCGAACCCGTGGCGAAGCGTTTTTGTTTGTAATGTATGGAATTGTTTGAAGCCTGTCACATAGACTGTAGTGTATGCGCGGGCGCATCGGCGGCGGCGTGTCAGTCGTTTACCGGCCGTAGGCGATTGAGCACGTCTTTAGGTTTTCGCATACAGAGTATCCTGATCAGATAATCTGAGTGACAAAAAGTGTGTTTAATTGGCATTCGGGACATTACAAGTGGCGACGAGGATAAAAGTGAGTACATGACACATTAATAAAAAATTAAATTAAAAATTTAAAAAACCCCCGACAAAAAACCAAGTTCCCTTTAAAAAGTAATAAATAATAAAAACAAATAAAAAAATACGTCACGTTGGGGGACCGCTTCAAATTATTTATTATCTACGATTTTTTTCGGTCCCCCAACGCGACGAATTTTTTTATTTGTTTTTATTATTTATTACTTTTTAAAGGGAACTTGGTTTTTTGTCGGGGGTTTTTTAAATTTTTAATTTAATTTTTTATTTTATACTTTTTATATGTAGGTACATACTTATTTTATATCCCATCGGATTTCCATTTCCCAATTTCCCCAGCACCAATTTTCTCATCAAACCATGCTATGAACACTCTCAATTTAGTCATCATTCCCATTCAGTGCGCTTTCATTTAAAACCCCACTCGAGTTTATTTGCAAACCTTCGGTTACCCTTCCCCACTTTCACCCCCATAACTTTTAAACGGCTGAACTGATTTTCATCAAACATGTCTAAGAACACTCGCACGTAAGTCACCTTTAATACAAAAATTCTAAATTGAAATTGCCTCATCTGTTCGGGCTCTATAGTGCCACAGACAGACAGACACACAGACAGACAGACAAACAGACAGACAGACAGACACGTCAAACTTATAACACCCCTCTTTTTCCGTCGGGGGTTAAAAACAAAATAAAATGAAGGAAGGATTATAAGTAATTGTTTATTGCCTATCAGTAATTGTTTGCGGGTAGATTTGTTCCAAATAGCCTATTACAAATTATTGGTTATTATATTAGAATAAATACTAGCAAATTAACACTCATTTTACATTGAGTTATGAGCTAAATCAAAATCTGTTGAATATAATCGTGGGTTCGGACCAACAGGATTTAAAAAAAAACTTTTTCAAAAAAATGTAACCGCCTTCAAAAACAGCCACAAAAAAGGGTAAAATAACCTACAAAATAATTTTTCTTTCAGAAGTCGGTGCCTTTATTTTTTTTCATTTAATTGTCTTGTTTGCCACCGACTTCTGAAAGAAAAGTTATTTTGTAGGTTATTTTACCCTTTTTTTGTGGCTGTTTTTGAAGGCGGTTACATTTTTTGAAAAAGTTTTTTTTACTCTTTTTAGTTTAAATACTTAGTACAACAAAAAAAGAATTACTTAAATCGGACTTGTAGTTCCGGAGATATGCGAACACAAACTAAATCAGTCGATGCCTACTCCAAGCCGTTGAGGAGTTGTACCTTCCACCTGAGATGATGATTATCAGATGCAAATACTTGAACAGCTTTAGAAAATATATGAAAATGGTACTATGTGCCTATAAAATTTGAAGGTTGCCCTCGATTTCCATGGGATACCATCATCAGATCCTGACCTGATGATCATGGGACCACTTGGGAAGTATATCCTTTCAAACAAAAGAAAAAATTTCCAAATCGGTCCAGGCGTCTTCCAGAAATCGGGGAGCATACATAAAAAAAAACATTCCGACGAATTGAGAACCTCCTCCTTTTTTTGAAGTCGGTTAATAATATTATACTTTGATAAATCAACTTTGTTTTATTTTAACTTTTACAAAATAATTACACACCAACATTTTCTTAGCTAGCGGATACGGAGAGACTAGCGGACACAGATAACCTCTACTAAACCACAGATATTAATATTAGAGAAGGGATGTGCGAGTTGTTCTTCAATACTCTTCCTCAACGAACACATGCCGTTCACTTAAACCTAAATTCTGCACTAATTTAACAAAAATACTT
Source organism: Agrotis exclamationis (assembly GCA_950005045.1). Classification (NCBI taxonomy): domain Eukaryota; kingdom Metazoa; phylum Arthropoda; class Insecta; order Lepidoptera; family Noctuidae; genus Agrotis; species Agrotis exclamationis. Next base: position 20,844,136 of record OX465437.1, read on the forward strand.
TTACACAATGGCTTAGTTAGGATATCTGCTAACTGCTCTTTAGTATTGATATACTTTACTGTAACTAAACCTTCTTCAACCTTTTGCTTTATGAAATTGAACTTTACATCAACATGCTTTAACCTTTTCTGATCAGGATTATTAATAGATTTAATAGTACTTATATTGTCTTCAAAAATAAGAACATTTTCAACATTAATATTTAAATCTGCTAATAACTCTAACATCCAACAAGCTTCCATTATAAATTCACACAATGACACAAATTGTGCTTCCGTTGTACTTAAAGCAACAGTGCTTTGTTTTTTAGACTTCCAAATTACAGTATTATTAAAAACTTTGAACAAATATCCTGATGTTGACTTTCTATCATTGTCCCTAGCCCAATCAGCATCTGCATAACCCAACAATGGCATGCTTGAATTACACTTAGTATACAACATTGCAAAATGAACAGTATTCTTCACATATCTTAGTACTCTCTTTAAGGCTCTCCACAAATCAATGCTTGGCTTTGACTGAAATCTACTCAAATAATAAACAGATGTCTGGCCTTGTACCTACTGTGGCATACATTAATGATCCTATTAATGACCTGCACTGTCTTTCATATGACATATCAATGTTATTTTCATCACAATACAATTTAAAATTTGCGTCCATTGGTGTTTCACTACCCTTACAATTTTCCATGTTAGACTGTGTCAGAATATTTTGTAAATATTTTGATTGATCAATTAAAACACCATCATCTGTATTTTGAATTGATATTCCTAAATAATGTTAACTTATTATTCCTCACATCTTTCATTCTGAATTTTGCCTTTAAAAAATCTTTTAATGAAACTATGTCTTTAGTGTTTGATCCTAGAATTAATAGATCATCAACATAGAAGCAAATATAAATCTCCTTTACTATACAAACAATAATCATTCTTTGACCGATTAAAACCATACTTTGTTCACACCCTCAGGTGGTTTAAGATAAACTTCTTCATCTATACGACCATACAAAAATGCTCCTTTAACATCCATCTGATGTATGTCCTGTGTGCTGCGACTGACAATAAAGTTCTCATTGTTTGAAGTTTTAAGACCGGTGAGTATACATCTTCTTGTACATCTTTTTGCTGAAATCCACGAACAACTAATCTTGCTTTACATATTGTATTATTTTCTCTAAATATTCACTTACTATCAAGTAACTTTACATTGTTTTATTGAGGTACTTCTTTCCAAGTTCCACTTTCTTCTAAAACATCTATTTCTGCTTTTACAGCTTTCATCCAATTATCTTTGTCTTTCCTTTGAGTAATTTCAGGTTTCTGGAACTTCTTCATGGCATGTCATTAGACAATATAATGCATCTTCATCTTCATCTCCAATACAATCACTCATAACATAATCTTTCAGCCATTTTGGGTTTCTTATATTTCTTTTAGCTCTTCCTGTTTCTACAGCTCTTCCTTTTTCTACAGCTCTTCCTTTCTCTGACACCTCTGCAATCTCTGTTTCATCATTTTCTTTTAATATTTTCTTTATTTTAATTTTTCTTCTGTTGTCCTAATTTGTATATATTTTCATTTAATTTTATTTTATTTTCAGGTGTGATGGTGTCTTCGTGTCTCTCTTCATATATTTCTACCTGTTCTTCTCTTTGTCTTTCTGAGTATTTTTCTCCACGTCTCTCTTCAGGTTCTGATCTCTTCTGCGAATCGTCCATTCCAGGCAAGTCCTTTAATTCAACTTTTCGACTTTCCTCGATTATTACATTTCTAGCAAATAACTACTTTGTTTGTTTCTTCATCATAAAGTTTGTATCCTCCTATAGCATAACCTAACATAATCATTTTCTTTCCTGTATTATCTAATTTTTGTCTCAATTGTTTAGGTATGTGATTAGAAGCTATACAGCCAAGATATGCATATTTGACACATCTGGTTTTCTTCCCTCCCATAACTCACTAGGGGTTTGATTCCTGCCTACTGTTGGACTTCTATTAGTTACATATGCTGAATACAAAATTGCATCTCCCCAAAACTTTTTATATAACTCGGAATCTAACAAAATTGATCTTGCCTTTTCTACTAAAGTCCTATTCATACGTTCAGCGACTCCATTCATCTCTGGATTGTAGGGGACTGTGTATTGTATTTGTATACCATTATTTCTACAAAACTCATGAAATTTTCTTGTCACATATTCTCTACCATTGTCTGAACGCAACTTTAATAAATCACAATTAAAATGTTTTGTAGCAAAATAATAATAATTCTTAAATTTTTCGAAAACTTCAGATTTCTGTCTCATCAAATAAACTATAACAAAATGTGTGTAATCATCAATAAATGTTACAAAGTAATTAAACCCTTCTCTACTTACATGTGTTATTCAAATTCATGTATTTGCATAAAACATGGTATATAAGATGGTGGAAACAGTTTTAGAACATAGGTAGGTACATGTTTTGTTTATTAGGTATATAAGCATGCAAATTTCACAGTAATATACACAACTTTCATCATTTGATTTTATGCTCTAGGAACTCCCTGACACTATAAAAACCTTTAGCAGACAGCCATTTTGTGTAATTTAATTTAAACAATTTTACATTTAATGCTTTAAATTCATCTGGTATCTTATTGTATACCCGTACACACATAAACATGCAGCTCTTTTTATATTTCGCAAGCCTCTAACGCGAGCCTGTAGGGTTCGCGACGGCTTCGAGAATTAACATCGCTTGCTTTAGTGAACAACTCCTTGTGCCTCCTCACAAACATACAAATTTCTAATATTTTTAGGGACGGCAACGGTAACAAATCAAGTTTTCTAAATACCGGCCTGCTCGCTTGTTTTGGCCAATGGCAAGAGTAGTACAGACCTTTCCTGGTAAAGACGGCAAAGTCAGAGTCATAAAAGTAAAAGTTCCCAATGGAAAGGTATATACTCGCTCTTTGTCATCATATGTGTTTTGCCCATTAAGGATAATAATGTTTAAGTTTATACAATTACCTCTATCCGACCATCTAATCATTAAACGACATAATCCGTCGTGCTCTTGTCACCGCCGGGGTGCCAGCCGTCTTAGAACCCAGTGGCTTGGCACGCGACGATGCGAAGAGACCAAATGGTATGACCATAATGCCATGGAAGCTGGGTAGGCCTTTGGTGTGGGATGCAACATGTGGCGACACCCTTGCGCCATCCCATCTTCCTAGTACAGCGTGTTGTGCTGGCGCTGCCGCTGCAAGTGCTGAAAACTCCAAGCGGCGCAAATACATTGGCTTAGTTAGTAGCTGTGTGTTTGAGCCGTTTAGGGTTGAAACTCTAGGGCCAAGGGGTCCGAGCGCTCACAAAGTTTTTAAAGATATCGCCAAGCGATTAGTCGACTCTTCAGGTGACCAGAGGGCAGGCCTATTTCTAGGCCAACGAATCAGCATTGCCAAACAACGTGGCAATGCTGCCAGCGTTCTGGGCAGTGTTCCCGTTGACAGCGATGTGGACGAATTCTTTGACGCCCTTTATATGTTTTTCTTTTCTTTTTACTTTTTGTACATACTACTAGTTAGTTTTTATTTATAGTTTAGATCATTATGTATTTACTGACAGAATAAAACGTATCTAGGGTTCCTTTATCTTATATGTGTAGATATACGGATCGAATTAATATAATACTGTTTAATTAAACATAGAATAAGTTTTTATTAAGGTTCTTTATTTTAGTTTCAATTTCTCATCTAGTTTTTAGGATATACTCATCTTAACAATAAAAGGTGTTTAGTTCTTTTTCATGTATTTATACTCACTCTGTTAAATAAGCATAATAATGTTTAAAGGAGATTGCCCGTTTTGTAAGGGAAGTTGGGTCCCAGTGGAAAATGCTTGTGCCCTGAAGATTTTTATTTTACCTAATAGTAAAAACATAGTACTTTCATAATCAAAAACCTTTTTTCATTTATTCACCCTGGTTTAGAAGATATAATTATTTTTCTGTTTTAAAAATCTAGGTTATAATTACTAATTGACATAGACTATACATCACTATGAGCATGTAATAATGTCTCTATTACTTTAGGTATGCATATTTCCATAATATGAGCATATTTATGAATGAAGACAATTCATTGTACTGCTATTTAGCAGTATAATAAAAAGTAGAGAGGTGCTCATCTATAGTGTAGAATAAAAACATTTAAATATGACAAAAAATGTGTAATTCATTCACAACTTCAGCACTGGTCCAATTTTTATTAATGACTCATATGTTACTGATAGTTATTTTTATTTTAGTAATAGTACCTGTAGGTATGTATACCAAGGGAAATAAAACAAATAAAACTTGTATAAACTATTTATTCTTCATAAAATATTTCATCCAAAGATTGTTCTTCGAGAAGCTCTTTCCAGCATGGAAATTATATCATCGACTTGAAAGCCCATAGAAAGTCATTTAAAACGGCAGTCAGTTCATCCCACTAATTACTATGTAAATGTTGATGACAGATTCTAGCATTTAAAGGTTAAGGAAATTATATGTGGTACGGCAATAACAACAATTCCTGGATAGTCATAGACAATAAAAGACATTCATTATTTTTACATTCTACAAACATGCAGTGACAAGAAGCTGCAGCAACATGTTTATACTTTTGTGAGTTAACTTTAGATTGTAGTCATAGTGCTTGTTGTGGTTGGAGTGTTGAAACTGGCATTGGAGGTGGTTCAGGTATCCTGCCGTCTTCTAATGAAGGTGAAGCTGCATCCATGACGCTGTCAGGTCTGTTTGTATCTTGAACCTCCAATCGACGTGATTCCCGAGTTGCTGCTAACCAGCAAGGAATGCACTCTTTCTAAATATGGAACCTAAAATGAAAAAGTCAGTTTTAGTGAACGTCAGAATAAGCACCAAACCCTATATTATCGTTTTTGTGCAAGCATGTGAATAAAAAATACTATCAATTAGAAAGAAACATAGCAGGAGTTTGTCTTAAACATATTGAGAAAATGTAAAGCACAATTGCAGAGCATGAGGTCTCAAGTTCGTTTCCCAGGTTGGATTGCTGGGTTTTTCCATTAAGAATTCCTGAGAAGCCAAGAGTCTGCCAGACTGGGGTGTGTCCGGTTGAGAGCAATGGTCTCACCCCTATTACTTGGGACATAAATATAACTGACAAAATGTATGTGTATTGTTAGGTACACCTCTGCTTAAATATCACCACGCTTATGATTAGGGATCAAGGCGATAGGATGATATGGAATGTTATTAAAACAATACTGACCAGGTGTGCTAGAGTCCATCTTAAAATCATGCTATGTTGTGGGCAGTCTAACTCAACTGTATGGGTTCTCCGATTTGCAATAGAGACACCACATCCATAGCAAACGTTCAAGTGACTATAATTATTTAGGTGACATATCCTCGTGGGGTCCAGTTATATTTGATAACATCCTTTCTTGCAACTTACAGTAAATAACATTCAATACACAGGATATCATCCGATGTTACCTGGAAAAGATCATAAAATCATTACTCTTCTACATTTATAACTGCTTAAACTTGTACATACATAACATAAACTCTCATGAGTTTGAGTTTTGCAGAATGCATTTAGGCACTATTGTCCACAATTAATATTGTTATGATAATAATTATATGCACACAAACTTACAGGTGCAGGCATTGTAGAAGTACGCGTAGAAGAACTGTCATTTGCTTGTTCAATTCCTCAACTGTATACCGGCGTAAATTAGATGCTAATAAAATCGAACAGTTAATACAGCGTCGGGAAAGCAGATGGTGTGCCCGACTTCTAGCTGGGGCAGATATAGTTCTGACAGAAAACTGTTCGGGAGTCCAATATCTCACCAAAAATAGCACTTAGATTCAAATATCTCACAGAGGACAACTAATAACTAAGTAAATACGGAATTCAAAACTCCGTATTTAAACAAATAAAATCACAAACGAAAGTAACACGAATATTTAAAAAAACAAAACAAAGTGCTGTGACACTGACATGACATGTACAAGTAAATGTTGCCAGATCAATTATTTTTAATCATAACTAAATCGATTTCATTATTTTTTTTCCGATTTATCGATTAAAACTGGTTTGTTAATACGGCGTTTCCAAAACATGTAAGGCTTTATTTTTGAGTAAATCGTTTTTATAAACATATAATCAACAATGAGACTTATTATGAAAAATAAAAAACCTATTGTTCTCATCGATCCACCGCTAATACTCGCATAGACTGTACTGTGGACTATAAGCAGTTTAGATCCAATAGTTTTCGTCATTAACAATATTTTACATAATTAAACTTATACTTTGCCTACACCTATCTTTGTGCATTTCAGATATAATATTATATTACAATAATACGTACCTTTGAAAAGACAGGGTTAACACCATTCTAATTTATTTATTTATACTTCATGTACAAATTCATGGTACATAGGCGGACTTAATGCCACAAGGCATTCTCTACCAGTCAATTCATCGTCGAGAAAACATAATGCTAAACAGTAGCTTTGAAGTTGTCAAACGTGAAGACCTACATTTAAATGTTGAGACGTAAACTAGCTACTTGTAATGATTAAAAATGTTTTTTTTTTTAAATTATTTCTTTCGTTTTGTTTTGAAATCGATTACTCCATTGATTGGTATACGTCATTTTCGATAGGTATTTGATTTCTGGCAACTTTTTTTTGTATACTTAACAAACGGATGTCGACGAAATGTTTAACTGTTAATTAATTCTAACTTTATTCCCAGGGTGAAAGAAATTGTATAAAAAATAATATATACACAAAAAAATGAATAATAATTTTAGGTTATTATTCCAATCAGGCACACGATACCCAAAAGGGGGACCTGCCCCGTGGCAATGTCCTTTACCATTAGACATGGAATTCGTTTTATGGTTTTTTTTTAAATTAGTTACGTTTCCTCAGACAACTTTGTAAACCTTGGTTAACATAATTTTTTCAATGTTATTTTTGTTCTAAATAGCTACAAATTGTTTTCATGCGTGGTGGCGCAGCATGTTGGCAACACCAACAGATTTTGTCTTTAATTGCAACATCTATTTTTAATTGTGTCACTGTCAAGTCTCCATGATATGTAAAAACTACGCGTGTTGTAAGTCCTGCATATTAAACTTATATTTGAGAAGAACAAAAGAGTTTTGCATCCCAGTCGCCACACACTTTACCTCCAACGCCAGAACATCAACCGCCTACAGAAAGAATTATACAGTCCACACAACAAGTTCCCAACATTTGGTATTGGCCCGCACACATCTGTGTGAACAAGCTGGATGGTCTACCTGCCCTGTAACCTGTCCTGATAAATGGCTGTCGTGTCATTTTACCCAAAATACACGGTTCACATAAAGAATGTTCATATTTAGTGTGTTTTAATTTTCCTAAACCTTTTACCATAATATCATTTTTAATCAAAATATCTATATTATTTATTCCTAAATGGCGATATCTTCTGTGCCACAATTTAGCTTCATCTGTTGTTAAAAAACAATCATTAGTGTTTAACTTATCAACATAAAACTTCACTTTGTATAAAGAGCCTTCAAGATTTCCAATCAGGAATAAACAGTTTAAATGGTTATAAATTCTTACTTTACCTTTTTCAAAATATACAGACATGTTTGATATTTCCATTTTAGACACCGACAATAAGTTTTTCCTCAACTCCGGAACGTGATAAACATTTTTTATAGTACACTCTGTACACCCTTTTCCAACATAATACTTAGCTTTAATATTACCAATACCTATCGCTTGTAAAGCTACATCATTTTTAGCTGCGGCAATATTTTTAGGATTTTTCAACTCAATATAGTCTTCAAACAAGTCTTTATTATTAATTAGATGATCAGAGCACCCAGAGTCGATTATAAATTCAACTGTATTACCTTTATCTGCACTATGCACTTCCACTTCATTCAAATCACTAATAAATGCTGCTCCACTGCTCCTTCTTCCTTCCTGGCTGGTTCCTGCATGATACGACTGTCCTTCACCTTGTCCTTTGCCTCTACTGAATCCACGTCCTTATCCTCTGTCATATCCTTGACCAGCACCTCTGCCATATCCTTGTCTAGCTCCTTGATAGTATCCTCGACTTTGCCCATGTCTTAGATTCTGTTCATATACTTGGTTTAGTCCATACCTTTGTCCTCGTTCTGTGTAATTATTTTTCCCATGGTGTCCATGATAATTTCCTCTACCTCTACACTGATATCTTTTGTGTCCTGGCTTCTTGCATGTAAAACAGTTAAATGCCTCCCGATTAATGTTATCATGTGTTTGATTATTCTGCTTTTGACGTTTTTCCTCTTCAGCTAGCAATCTATTTCCACAAAAATGTATGACAAACTATCCAATGTTTCTAATTCAGTAATTATGTTGCTGTAGCTGTCTGGCATCGACAATAAAATGTAGTTTACGCGTTCCTCTTCAGATTATTTTACATTTGCTCCATTCAACTCGTTAAATATACTTTCCATTTCAAGTAGATGTTCTTGTAAAGATCGTTTTTCATTAAATTTTATTTCTGACAATTTTCTTCTTAGGAAAAGTGTGCCTACAGTGCTTTTACTTTGAAAGTTTTCTGGTCCACATAAGATAAGCTATATTCTTTTTAACATAATCGATATGAGAGTCTGCCACTCCTGCGATAATCAACGCCTGCGCACGTGATTCTTGTTTTGTATTTTCCTTCTTCTCTGAATAATCTGCATTTTCTATAGCACATAAACAATCATTTTCCTCCAAAATGCCTCTCATGCGAAATGCCCATGTATGAAATGCTTTTCCATGAAATGGCTCAATTCGAAATTTTTCTTCCTCACACGACATGGTCATAATGTCATTTTAATAAATAGACTTATTGATTTTGAAAGTGTTGATAGCAAAAGTATGTGTGGACACTGGCACTGTTAGCCGACATCGACTCGGTTGCCAAAGAAGAAGAAAAAAAGAATGTGTGTTATGTTTATGTTTACTATGTGTGTTGTGTTTATGTTTACCTACTTTTACTGTTTTATTTAAAGAACAATTACATCACAATAGTTAAATTAGGTAGGTACCTATCTATTTTCCCACGTTTTTATACACTCACTTTTCTTGTTTGTTTGTTTGTTTGTAAGTTTGTTTGTTTGTTTGTCGTTCCGGTTGGACTTTTGCAACTCAATTTTGAGGCACTTCCCGATAAGCTAGCATGCTGAAATTTTGTACACGCTTTGAGTTCTGATGACAATACATGACTAGCTAAGAAACGTCATAACAAACCCTATATGGCGGCCTCCCCAAGATGGCGGACTGGCTGTTTGAACCCCACCCCCATGATATGGGTATCAAATGAAAGGGTTTGCTGTCAGGAATACGAAAAAAATAGTCACGGGACATAAATCCAATATGGCGGACGTCCAAGATGGCAGACAGGCTATTTGAAATGCACCCCTGTGATATGGATATCAAATGAAAGGGTTTGTAATATAATTAAGTCCACGAAATGAGTACTTACACCAAAAAATTGGGTTATTCCGTTGTAATACTGTTACTGATTTTCAGTAAAAAGCCACCCAAAAATAAGAGTCAATATTTTATTGCTACCCAAAATGACTCATGCATCATCCACACTTCCCAACTTAGACCATTTCGATTGCGAAGGCGATCCGACATCTGTAGGCACTAGCTGGGGGAAATGGAAGAGGGCACTTGAAATTTATTTACTTGCTACATTTACACCTGTAAACAAACGAGCTACTCTTCTCCACGTTGGGGGAATAGCACTTCAAGAAGTGTTTTATAACCTTCCTGGAGCTCATGCTGAAGAGGCGAAGGTGTCGATGATTATGAAATAGCTCTAAATAAATTAGACTGTTCCAAACAAACAAAAATTTCCCTTGTAGTGGCTTATAATGCCAAAAAATGTTCTTATAGCGGCCGTATTATCGCTAATAAGGGTGCGTTTGGGCACAACTTATAAGGGCAAAACCCTTATACTCCTCTTATAATTGCTTTATAGTTTGCAAATTAAACTTATAATGGCAAGAAAAGTGCTCCAATAGAGCCAATACCCTTGTGAGAATCACATGGAAAGCGTTAATAAGGGCGATTACCCTTATACGTGTTTTATTATGGTCCGATACAAGGTTATTTAAATCCGTAGGCCCTTATAGCCCTTTTTAGGGTTCCGTATAAAAATAAATTTTAATTTTTTTTAATTTAAAAAAAATTAAACTTTTTGAGTTTCAATTGTATGAGGGGCACCCCCAAAATTTGTTTTGTTTTTATTTTTCTGTGAAAATCCTAATGCGGTTCACATAATACATCTACCTACCAAGTTTCAACAGGATAGCTCTTATACTTTCGAAAAAAAGTGGTGACATACGGACGGACAGACAGACAGACATGACGAATCTATAAGGGTTCCGTTTTTTGCCATTTCGCAACGGAACCCTAAAAAGGGTGATAACACCTTGTTGAAGAATTATAGAACAATCTCACTTCTGTCCCATGCATACAAGCTGTTCTCGAGAGTCAATACGAACCGTCTCGAACGCAGGTTTGGTGACTTCTAGCCTCCCGAACAAGCCGGTTTCCGAAAAGGTTTTAGTATCATAGTTCATAGACCACACACACACGCTCCGCCAGATTATAAAGAAGACAGAGGAGTATAATCGGCTATTATGTCTAACAGTTGTGGACTATGAGAAAGCCTTTGATTCAATCGAAATCTGGGCAGTATTGCAGTCCAACGATATCATATCGACTATTGGGATATCGAAGAGTTGGAGTGTTTATTTAGAAACGGCACCATGTCCATCCGACTCCGACAGGAAAAGAGCACGAAACCAATCCAATTGCAGAAAGGGGTGAGACAGGGAGACATTGTTTCTCCGAAACTGTTCATGAACGTTTCCCAACAGGTGGGCCTTAAAATGAACATGGAAAAGACAAAAATCGTGTCAAATGTCCATGTGGCACCCTTACCGATTGTTGTAAAAATGTAGGCCATTGTACTAGCCTTGGACAGATTGTTCAGTTAAATCCAACTTCAACAAAGAGGTCGCCCGAAGAATCCAACTCGGATGGGCAGTGTTTGGAAAGCTACGTGATATCTCGTCGATTATCTCACAGTGTCTTACGACAAGGGTGTTTAAAAAGTGTGTGTTGTCAGTGAGCACATACGGCTCTGAAAAGTGGTAGTTGACTGCCGGCCTTTTAGAGAGACTAAGAGTCACTTAACGAGCAATGGAAAGAGCTGGGCTCGGAGTTTCTTTACGGAATAAAATCCGGAACAAGGATATTCGGCAAACAACCAGAGTCACCGAAATACGAGTAGTTTGAGAGTTGAAGTGGCAATGGGTAAGCCACATTGCTCACAGAACTGATAACCAATGGCGAAGAAAAGATCTCGAGTGGCGACCACGGACCGGAAGATGTCTAATAACTTACAGTAATGATTATTTTCACATTTTGTAATATTTTCACATTTTGTAATATTTTCACATTTTGTAATAATTCAAAAGTTCGTTGTTTACATTTTCCACTCCCAACCACTTGCTACCAAAATCGTTAAAATATCTCAACAAACAAGTTGCTCTCGTAATACTAAAAAAATAATTTCTTTAATACAAACAAAGAGTTATAACAGTGTTAGTATCAACAAAGTAACTAACTAGTGTTAATATTATGAAGACTGTGAGTACGTGCGTCACTCACTGTGACTGAATAATATTGCTCGGCTCGTCCTTTCTCCTCGATCGCCTACTCGGGTAGATCCACCGCACTTAGATAATATGTTTTTATACAGGGAGTGAGACAGGCCTGGGTTTAGGTTGTAATTATTGTGTTAAGTTTTAAATTTAAATATTATTTACAAACTATAAATACGCGCAGTAGTATGTACAAAACAAAAAAAAAAAAACATTCATTCTAACCAGCTGGATAAAGTCACTAAATTATGCAGACACTGAGGCATTATTACAACACACAAAATGAAACAGACATAATTATGTACATACACACGCACACATGCACACACCCTCACACTTACACACATCCACACACACACATGTACTCACTCTCACACTAACACACATTCACACTCCCAGACATACTCAAGCATGCTGTTAAATCTAAGATTTTTATTTATTGTATATTGATGTAGAAGAGCGGAGTGTCCTAATACAGGCATTACTTGCTTAAAAGGAGGCTCCAATCACCGACTTATGTAAAACTATTTTGATACAGAAATAAAGATTTTGTATTTTTGTATTTGTATTTTGTATTCAAAGGGCGTCAAAAAATACGTCCACATCACTGTCAACGGGAACAGTGCCCAGAACGCTGGCAGCATTGCCACGTTGTATGGCAATGCTGATTCGTTGGCCTAGGAATAGGCCAGCCCTCTGGTCACCTGAAGAGTCGACTAATCGCCTGGCGATTTCCTTAAAAACGTTGTGGGCACTCGGACCCCATGGCCCCAGAGTTTCAACCCCAAACGGCTCAAACACATAGCTACTAGCTAAGCCAATGTATTTGCGCCGTTTGGAGTTTTCAGCACACGCAGCAGCAGCGCCAGCACAACACGCTGAACTAGGAAGATGGGATGGCGCAAGGGTGTCGACACATGTTGCATCCCACACCAAAGGCCTACCTAGCTTCCATGGCATTATGGAAGCATTATATAATTTTAGTATTGTAGTATTTATATTATTATTTACATATTTGTTTATAAAAATACTGGCACAATCACCATAATTTTATATGCAAAACAGAAGCATTCCAAAATACTGCACTAAGTATTCTTTAATAGAATAATAATAAAACACGTTTTATTCAAACTCAAAATGGACATATCACAAAATACGGTACTTTTCTTTGTAAGATTATGATATACTTATAATGTAATTTTAAAACAATACGGTTGCATTTTGAAATGTGGCCCTTTTTCACATAACAAACGTGCGCTCCCGCTGACTGCAGGGTCGCAATCCGGAATATGGCGGCTTTGATCTGAAGTTAACCATCTAAGTGACAAAATGTAAAAAGGGCGGTTGTGTGATTTGCTCATTTCTAGTGCTAAAATACTGGGTGTATTTTTGGAATATGAAAATATAGGCAGAATAGATACGATTTTTGCTTTAAAAATTACTACGATTGATTTTTTTTTCGATTTGCGGCCGTTTTGAATTTAAGCAGCGAAATGTGCCAAATTTCATAAGTGTATGCATGTATGTATGTTTTTATGTTTGTGCACGCATATCTCCGGAACTATAAGTTCGATTTAAGTAATTCTTTTTTTGTTGTACTAGGTATTGTTCAACTTAGGGTACAGTTTAAGTTTCATCAAAATCGGTTCAGTAGTTTTAGAGATATGGATTTTTTTATGTTGTGACGGATTACAAGATTAGTGCATAATGTGAGAAAATTTTGTATTTACAATAATTTGGGTTGAATATGTAATAAATAAACTAAAAAGGGTAAAATAAAAACTTTTTATATTATAAAAACAGCTTGTATGCATGGGACAGAAGTGAGATTGTTCTATAATTCTTCAACAAGGTGTTATCACCCTTTTTAGGGTTCCGTTGCGAAATGGCAAAAAACGGAACCCTTATAGATTCGTCATGTCTGTCTGTCCGTCCGTATGTCACAGCCACTTTTTTTCGAAAGTATAAGAGCTATCCTGTTGAAACTTGGTAGGTAGATGTATTATGTAAACCGCATTAGGATTTTCACAGAAAAATAAAAACAAAACAAATTTTGGGGGTGCCCCCCATACTTAGAATTGAAACTCAAAAAATTTTTTTTTTGTGTGGGGTATCTATGAATAGGTCTTTAAAAATGATATTGAGGTTACTAACATCATTTTTTTCTAAACTGAACAGTTTGCGCGAGAGACACTTCCAAAGTGGTAAAAAGTGTGTCCCCCCCCCCCCGTAACTTCTAAAATAAGAGAATGATAAAACTAAAAAAAATATATAATGTAGACCTCAACCAAAACTACCAACGAAAATTGGTTTGGATGAGATACAGTTAGCAGTTTTTGAGAAATAAGGTAGGTTCGCCTAAAAAGGGCCGGTGCCAAATAAGGTCCATCTTTTCAAACTTCCCACGTTTAATACTTAAACTGAAGCAGATACCGCGCGGACCCTCCCCAGTAACCAATCACAAAAGTGCACCAGCTTCATAGCTTTCGCGCTGACCATTTTCACAGTGGCTCTGTGTGTAACCTCATGGGCGGTCGATGTTACTCAATTCATAAAATATGATGAGTAAATTTTGGATGATTTTGGTAATAAAAACCGGTCGCAATCCAACAATTGTGCAATGTAATGTAAAAATACTTTCTGTAATTGGATTGACGGGGTAAGTTACTAAAATGATTGCTTTTATTTATCGATTTTGTTGGTTTTTCTCAGGGAATATCTAAGTGCCTAACAAGGTCCACTGTGTTATCTTCAAATAAGGGCCGGTCCTTATAAGGGGTACGAAATTTTAAAATAACCATAATCACTTAAATCGATACTTCTATACTGATTTCTTGATTGATTCTAAGCTGAAGAGTTTGTTTGGTTTAACAGATGGTTTGTAGAACATGTGACTTGTGGTATCACGAAAAATGTAGGGGTACGAAAAAGCGTACTTAATAAGGTCCAGATTATGATTGAAGAAGTGTAATACCTAATAAGGTCCAAGGACTAAGACTGAAAAAAATTACTGATTAGAAACATTTTGTGATTTTCATTAAAAGAGATAATCAAAATCTGCTTAAAATTATAATTTGTTTATTTATAACTATAAAATAGATTAGTTCATACTTATATTCATTTCCTAAGACTTTATAAGGGCCATGACACTAATTTATATGAATTTACGTTTCATTATTCGTATGCCACGAACTGAATAGTAGTTTATAGCCATTGCTATGTAAAGATATGGTTTTTCTGGTATAAAATGCTTAAAATCTTTCAGTTAAATTATGGACCTTATTATGAGCCCTAGTGCCCAATAAGGGCCTTATACAAGCTTTTAAAAAACTTGTTTTTGTTAACAACTGGCCATAGATAGCTCGTTTTTATAAAGTACTTTCCCTTCAAATAGAAACAGTTTATTTGATCATGATGTTTTACAAATTAAAACATTTTACAAAATTGATTTATAACGTTTTCCAAAAACCCGGCCCTTATTAGGAACAATTACCTTAGTACATTTTCAAAAACCGCAAATATAACTTTGCCATTCATACAAATACTATGAAAAACAAAGTTATTTTTATTGTTTGTGTATATTACTTACTAATCTCAATATAATTATATCTCTAATCTATGCTTGCTGCTACGGAACCCTACATGGGCGAGTCCAACTCGCACTTGGCCGGTTTTTTTTTTGAAGTCGGTAATAAATTAAGAAGACTTGAACATTCGTGTCCAGAAATAACTGGCGGAAAATTAATTGCAAAGTGAAAAGATCAAATTATAAGTCACTTAAAGCGATATGGGAAATGTTGAATTTCACTGCCCATTCTCTGATATCACTACGAATATCAATATTCTCCGACTCTTGATAGCAATATAATATGTCTTTATCACTATCACTACCGCTACAATTATATTCTTCCTCACTGGTTTCCTTTTCAATCTCATTTTCTATAAAATAATCCTCTGCGGAACCACTAGCTGATCCTTGAGTATCGGCTTGGTCATTTTGTAGTACCATAGGAGTAGAGGTGGTGGGTGTTATACTCATAAACATGTTTTCGTACATTTTCTTTACTTTCCTCTTGTAACCACCGCTCCTTTTCAACTTCTTCCAGTCTTTTAAATTCATTTTTGATGCAAATTCCGCTCCGTAATAAATTCACACAATCTGCTGTACTTTCAAAATGGCGAAAATGGTCATGTAAAACATATTAATGTAATTAAATGTTATGAAAAATATCTAGTTTTAATTCCGCGACAAAAATCCAGTCTTGATGCAGGATGCAATCCCACCCTCATGCATATGCACATGCAGCAAAGGAAACATGCATATGCACACATGCAAGAAAAACGGAAAAATATGCCATGCAATCAAATCTATACTCGACACGTGTTTCGCCCCTCCACGGGGCATCCTCAGGAGATGTTGACTCGACAAGGGGAACACCCAAATACTCCGAAATATTTAATTCCGAATTTCCATATTCTGATTTTCAAAACTCCGATTATCATAATACCTAAAAATTACAATATCTATTATTAAGAATCGCGAAATTTACTTAACCGAAAGTCGTATGTCCGATTGCTGCGTTTTCCGATTTTCACATATTCGAAAAATGTAATGCTCGATGAGTTCTCATTCCGAAAAACGAAATTCCGATTTTCAATATTCCGAATAAACTGATTTTTTCGGAATAGGTATTGGAAATTGGAATTTTTCCCATTCTACAAAGTCAGTGACAGAAACGAATTGCTGCAAAACCGGCTCAACGTAGTTTTATCTACCGTACTCCTAGAGAGTTATTTAAGCCTGTGTAGGCACAGATTGGCGAGGCGTATCCTCTGACTTTGACTGTTTGCCTTCAGGTTTGTTATAAAAGAATACTGTTAAATTTCAACAACAAAAAAAAGCAGCGCTTATTAGTTAAGGCCCGGTACTGTACTTTCAATTGATTATTATTTATGTCTTTTACGACAACCCCCTGAAATTTGACGAGGATGCAAAACAACACCTTGTATAGACCCCGGTTGCAATCATTGCATACTAATTAATAAAGGCCGGATTTTTAGAGTTCCGTAGCCAAATGGCAAAAACGGAACCCTTATAGATTCGTCATGTCTGTCTGTCTGTCTGTCCGTGTATGTCACAGCCACTTTTTGTCGAAAGTATAAGAGCTATCCTGTTGAAACTTGGTAGAAAGATGTATTATGTGAACCGCATTAGGATTTTCACACATAAATCAAAACAAAACAAATTTTGGGGGTGCCCCCATACTTAGAATTGACCCTCAAAAAAAAAATTTTCACCAAACCCATACGTGTGGGGTATCTATGAATAGGTCTTTAAAAATGATATTGAGGTTACTAACATCATTTTTTTCTAAACTGAACCGTTTGCGCGAGAGACACTTCCAAAGTGGTAAAAAGTGTGTCCCCCCCCCGTAACTTCTAAAATAAGAGAATGATAAAACTAAAAAAAATATATAATGTAGGCCTCAACCAAAACTACCAACGAAAATTGGTTTGGATGAGATACAGTTAGCAGTTTTTGAGATATAGTACATTTTCAAAAACCGCAAATATAACTTTGCCATTCATACAAATACTATGAAAAACAAAGTTATAATAATAATATTCCACAACTATCACACAACGCCATCTAGTCTCAAGCTAAGCAGAGCTTGTGTTATGGGTACTAGACAACTGATAAACATACTTATATATTTCTAAATACATACATATTATAGATAAATTACACCCAGACACAGAACAAATTTAATGATCGTGCTCATCACACAAACATTTGTCCTGGGTGGGAATCGAACCCACGACCTCCGGCATAGCAGTCAGGGTCACTAACCACTACACCAACAGGCCAGTCAAGACAGTTATTTTTATTGTTTGTGTATATTACTTACTAATCTCAATATAATTATATCTCTAATCTATGCTTGCTGCTACGGAACCCTTCGTGGGCGAGTCCAACTCGCACTTGGCCGGTTTTTTTGTATTTTCTAATTTATCTTTACCGTTACAAAGATTACGTAAGTTGTGATTTGATCGAAAAGCAACGAAAACATTGTGTTTTTAGGGTTCCGCACGATCATTTCTTCTGTTTCTGGGTGTAATTTATCTATAATATGTATGTATTTAGAAATATATAAGTATGTTTATCAGTTGTCTAGTACCCATAACACAAGCTCTGCTTAGCTTGGGACTAGATTATTTGTTGCATGCAAATACGTGTGAGGTTAAGAAGGTCATGTATTTCTCCAGGATGTAAACGTTGTCTCTCCAAATGGTTCCCCAAAATACGTAGATACTCTTCAAATGGAATATTTGTAAATAAACTGGCAACATCCAATGATAATAATTTTGAATTGCGAGGAATGTTGACATTTTTTATTTATTTTTTCAATTAAATCTAAACTATTTTTTTTTAAACAGTTTTTCGTACTTGTTAGAAGAAAATTATGGAAATAGCAATAACAATTTACTATCAAAAAACCGTCAGTTTTTTATAAATAAATAAAGTTGCACTTATTAAAAAAAGGTTGGAATTTTAATACCAGGAAGGTAATTATTTATAACGTCTTTCTTCCAATTTCCAACCTGTTACGACTTTTTTGACAAAGTTATAAGCAAATTAACTTAGTCACCCTCTACATCCCTTAGCACCCACCCTGGAGGGTAGGAACATTTTTTGTATTCATATTGCACCGTCCCCAACAACATAATATTATTAAAAAATCAGCCTGATACTAATTATTTAGGGTTCACAGGTTAAATTGACTGGCCTAGTAATCAGCAACAAAATAAACAAAATGTTGAAACGATGATGACGACAACCTTAAAGTTTTTGTGGTACTTTATGTAAATTTTAATAATTTTAATTTAGGACTTATAAATTTTATGGAAATTGATTTTATGTATTTTGTATATTATTGATTGTTATATTTATGACAAACGAATTTAGGACATAACGTATTTAGGAATTTCAATGTTAGGTATGGCATGTGATATTATGTGAAATAAGTTCGGGTAAGTAATCATTCGGACAATAATGATGATTAGGACAAAAAAAATTATGGCACATTATATTATGGATAAAATACTTAGGTAACACAATAGAGAACCGTGGGTTATCTATGGATAGGTCTTTAAAAATGATATTGAGGTTACTAATATCATTTATTTTCTAAACTGAACAGTTTGCGCAAGAGACACTTCCAAAGTGGTAAAATGTGTGTCCCCCTGTAACTTCTAAAATAAGAGAATGATAAAACTAAAATATAGGGTAAAACACCCAATTATTGACCGTTTAAGCAGTTTTCCATGTTTCTTTCGCAAAATAACCCAATGTACGAGTTGCAAGTGGAAATGAATGTTTTTGGAAGATAAAATAAACATTGGAGAATGTAACTTAAACATTATAAACAGTCATCTAAAGGTAAAAAGTGTTTTTTTTCTCGAGTTTAGCAAGAACAGGCCATTTGACCAGTTATTAACATGCTTGTACCAATTATCCTCATGCAAATGACCAGTTTATTGACCGGGGTGTAGTACAAGAATAAATTCAAAAATAATTTATTATGAATGCGATATGAGGTTTTATTTGATGTCAAACAGACAAAGATAATCTTATTGTCCATATCAGTCGTCTTTTTTCAGACTATTTAGATCTTCAGTCATCAAACGCGGCCAATTATATTCTAGCACTTATTTTTGAAGTTTTCTTGTAGCTTTGTACCTTTTTGTCCCATTTTCCATCTTTATTAGTATTTATTTCATTGTTCTGTATCATGCTGCAGACATTAAAATGCTCGCTGGCAAAATTAATTTGAAAGGATACGGCTTTAAATCTACAAAGCGAATTTAGAAAGGTTTGAATTAATAAAAAAACTTAAACCATTTACACAAGACGTTTTTATCTTTTTCAATTTATGTGAAAGACCTTACAAATGAAGAAAACATAGATACAATTAAAAAACTAGCTCACACTTTGCCTCGGATATATTATATTAGATCATTTTGTCCAAACATGCAAATTAGGGTAACTTTTGCTAGAGTTTTATGTATTAAATCAACCATGACCAACGCATTGCAAGCGATGTTCGGCAATTGTCCCACGGGAACAATATACCGGCATAAATAGTATCCCATGTCCATTGTCCAGGTATATCCACTTATCCAGGTTATAAAACCATCTGCCAGCCAAATTGTATCAAAATCCATTCAGCCGTTCACATTTCCTACCCTTGAACTGTTGAGCGGACCAATTACAAAATTGACGTCCACAGTAGATATATAATAGTAGTATGTTTGGAATATTCAGAAGGATCCAGAATGTAACAGAAGACCGGAAAAAGCACCTCGCTCATATTATGCTAGGTTCTCAGGTCACTACGTAAGGTATTTTTTACGTTTGTGATAATGCAGATACACACCCTTAGGGGTGCCAACGCCCATGGGCATAATACAGATGCATTAAAGTTAATCTACCTCACCATTAAAAATGAACTTTACATGCAAATAGTGGTGTCAGTAACTGGTATATTGGTACATTTGGTTAACTACCAACTATTGACATCTCATGTCAATAAAATGGTTTTTCATACTTTCAGTGTACCAGATGTTGACCCCATCATTTTAATAAGTTAAGGCTCACTAAAACTAGAAAAACATGTAGAAAAGCATTATAACTGTCTTAGATAACCGAAATAATACCAAACTCTAAGGAATCTATCGTGTAAAACTGAAATAAAATGACATTAAAAACAACCCTCAGCTTAGCAAATTGTTAAATATCTTGCTGATTTTGGCAGTGTATTTTATTATCATAGGTTTACAGACGCAATATTGCTTTATTTAAAATTTCTGTGACGCCAATATAATAAAAGATTAATTATCTTTAATTTTCCGTACTTTTTATGCAACGCTGCAAGAAGATTTGTTATTATTTTTGATAAAAACTGTTAAGCGGTCAATAGTTGGTGGGAGGTCAGCAATTGGGTACTTTACCCTATATATAACTAGCTGACCCGGCAAACGTTGTTTTGCCATATAAATAATTTTAAAAAAAAATTGGTGTGGACTACCCCTAACATTTAGGGGGATGAAAAATAGATGTTGGCCGATTCTCATAGATACCGGATAAGCACAAAAAATTTCATCAAAATCGGTCAAGCCGTTTCGGAGGAGTATGGCAACGAAAACTGTGACACGAGAATTTTATATATTAGTACATTTTCAAAAACCGCAAATATAACTTTGCCATTGATACAAACAACATGAAAAACAAAGTTATTTTTATTGTTTGTGTATATTATTACTTACTAATCTCAATATAATTATATCCCTAATAATCTGTGCTTGCTACTACGGAACCCTTCATGGGCGAGTCCAACTCGCACTTGGCCGGTTTTTTTATATTTATATGACAGGATTCGGTTCGGTTCGCTATCGCCTGCTTGTTTGACAAAGGCCTACAAACAGCAACTGCGGATTTATTTTCGACCCTATAGTGTTCACATTAAGTTGAATAGTCCAACATTACCAGTTTGGGTTTGCGAGTTTGGTAGTTTTGGTTTAATTTACTTTGATTTCATTAATTCTGTATAATAATGCCATGCGTTACACCATGAGGTTTAAAAAAATTAAGTTTTTTCAAGTTTAGAATTGATAGTTTTTAAGTGTGATTTATTCATGTTACATTTTCTTATAAAGTTCTATGGAATTCTTTCATTCCTTCATTTTTTAGGGTTCCGTAGCGACCGTAGCCAAATGGCAAAAACGGAACCCTTATAGATTCGTCATGTCTGTCTGTCTGTCTGTCTGTCCATCCGTATTTCACAGCCACTTTTTGTCGAAAGTATAAGAGCTATCCTGTTGAAGCTTGGTAAGTAGACGTATCATGTGAACCGCATTAGGATTTTCACACAAAAATAAAAACAAAACAAATTTTGGGGGTGGCCCCCATACTTAGAATTGAAACTCAAATTTTTTTTTCACCAAACCCATACGTGTGGGGTATCCATGGATAGGTCTTTAAAAATGATATAAAGGTTACTAATATCATTTTTTTCTAAACTGAACAGTTTGCACGAGAGACACTTCCAAAGTGGTAAAATGTCCCCCCCCCCTGTAACTTCTAAATTAAGAGAATGATAAAACTAAAAAATAATATATACAATAACAACTTCCAACGAAAATTGGTTTGGAAGAGATATAGTTAGCAGTTTTTGAGATATAGTACATTTTCAAAAACCGCAAATAAAATATAAACGTATGGGTTTAGTCAATAAGAGCCTGATAGTCTTTCATCAGACTTAAAAAAAAGACGTCACAGAATTTTCTGTAAAATCGTTATATTCATCTTTATTCGGTAAGTAGTAAATTTTGGAGTCGTGTGCAAAATAATTATTAGTTCAAGTGTTTAACACAGCATTTAAGGAAATAAAGTAAGTACCTACTTTAAGAATTTACGACGCAGATCAAATAATTGATATTAACAAGGTTAAACATTATTTTCTCAGCTTCTTTCACCATTTCCGCGTCTTTTATTACCTATTCAAGTCTCTTTTCATTTTCGTGTAAGGATGCGGTCAATCTCTGATTTCAAAGTTAATTTAGCCACTTCTGGGAACACCACACAAACCTCAGACATGGCTTTGGACTTTTATGCCTATTTATTATAATAAATCCAGGTTTCCTCACGATATTTTCCGTCACCGATGTCACTAGTGATTTCTAAGATAAACTTGAAAGTAGCTATGAATTGAGGGTCGTGGGACTGTCTCATCAGGAAACCATGACCTTGGAACGTAAAGGGCTATTGAAGGATCATCGTGGATTTTAGTCAGTACAAGTAGTATATTATTGGGCATTCTACCCCACCTGCCGTTCCTACGGCTCACTCCGTTCGCCTTCGTCACTGGTGGGGTAGAATTCCCAATAATATTTCTGATATCGATGGTTGTGGAATAGAATAGAATGTACAAAAATACTGGTTCGGCGCCTATTCCACCTTTCAGTTCTAAAATTCAATGCCCAATAGTTCCTATTCCAAATTCGCGTTTTAAAACTAGTCTTACCTGTCGTTCCTTCGTTCACCTCTGTCAATTTCAGCTGAAAATTGGAGGGTACGTTTTGACGTTTCGTTTTAAGAAACACGAATTTGCGGTCCTGAGAAGAACCTTTTGTGATCACAACTCTGTTTCACTACACTACTTTACTGTCATTCTTTCACTACACATTTCACCACTACTGAATTTATTCCTAATTTAAATCTACATGAAACGTGGTAAGCTAAACTTCAGGACAGATTGTCTCATGTCTCTCCACAAAGTTTGAGATAGCGCATTACCGCAAAGGTTAAACACACACTCAGTTTTTGCAGCCAGAGTGGCACCAAGGACATCTGAATTTTAGGCTACCGTATACATTAAACTAAAACTTGGGACAGATTGTCACTATGTCTCTCCACAAAGTTAGAGATAGCGCTTTACCGCAGAGGTTAACGCACACTCAGATTATGTGTCGAGAACATCCGAAATTTTAATTTAATTTCGTTTCATATAGATGAAAATTTACACGTTTATTAAACAAGTAAATGCGTCGGCTGTCTGAACCGATGACCTAAACTTCAGGACAGATTGTCTCATGTCTCTCCACAAAGTTTGAGATAGTGCATTACCGCAAAGGTTCAACACACACTCAGTTTTTGCAGCCAGAGTGGCACCAAGGACATCTGAATTTTAGGCTACCGTATACATTAAACTAAAATTTGGGACAGATTGTCACTATGTCTCTCCACAAAGTTAGAGATAGCGCTTTTACCCCAGAGGTTCAACGCACACTCAGATTATGTGTCGAGGACATCCGAAATTTTAATTTAATTAAATTCACCCAGACGACACTACTTACTTGATAATGAACACGTTACGTCTGGTACTGATTGCTATCCAACCGCACGTCGCGCTGAGTTAAGGTGCATTTACACCATTATTTACCGTTCGGTGTGTGTACGTCCGATCAGTTTCGCTATATTGTATTCTTCCGGACAAAATTCATTAGCAGTTTTATTTGCTTGGAAATGAATAAAAATACGTAAGTGAATAAAGAAAATCATATATTTATATAAAGTTCATAAAATTGCTGAATAATTGAAATCTATACTAATATTATAAAGCTGAAGAGTTTGTTGTTTGGTTGAACGCGCTAATCTCAGGAAATACTGGTTTAAGTTGAAAAATTTCTTTTTGTGTAGCATAGTCCATTTATCGAGGAAGGCTGTATAACATCGTGCCACAACCAATAGGAGCCGAGCAGCGGGGTGAAACCACGGGGATCAGCTAGTATTCTTATATCACTTTAAAAGTCCTATATTTCAAAGTGGTGGAATTATGTGGAAAAGGTTTTTACTGTTTTACCACAAAAGTAAATTTAAAACCCGATATAACTCGGTACTATTACAAAAGTACTAATTAGTAAAAAAAACATACACGATTTTCATTTTTTAATCCTGTATGATGCGGGTTCCGAGTTAGGACCGTTTTATGATAGTACCATTACTTAGGTGTAATAAAATCCTAATTTGAGTGACATTTACAGAAATTTGTAAGCGTCATTCTTGTTCGGTTTTGAAGTCAAAATGCTCCTTAGTGCGACGTTGGAATCGACCGTATCAGATGATTGTTACGAGTGAGTGTAAATGAGTCTTTACAGTCTGTGAAACTGCAAAATTGCAAGTAGCAATAATTTGCTGACCATATGTTGTTGTATGTAAGGTGTCCATGGGAACCATAATAATAATATGCATGATAAGCACTACGCTTGTTGCGCACATAGTTTAAATTTGTCTTATACAGGACTTCCTATGTTCATAAAATAGGTACTTCAGTTTCGGTACGGCACACTCATCTTGGAAATTACTTTATTGTAATAATTATAACCTTTATGACTTTGTAGTTACAATAAATAAATGTGTATAAAAATATTTTTAATGACTAACTTTTTTGTCTAGGGATTGTTTAAAAATACTATTTATATTGTAAAAATTGTAAGATATCAATATAACTTCTACTATATACGATTTTATTAATATACTATACTTATATTTCTATTACAGATGATGGTTTAATATTTGCAGTTTGACTGCAACATACTCGTATTACGTAATAAACTAGTTTTGTTACGCGTATCCGTTCAAAACTTTTCTACACATAAATTATCTCGAATGTAACTTATTGATTGATGACGCTGGCGTCATCCCTATATGATCAAAGTACAGGTTAAATTCTACTCTGCAAACAGGATTGTGAATACCCCTGGTATAAATAGGCTTATGTATATTTCCAGGTTTCAGGTTCGAATCCCTATCGCAATCCCTTTTCCTATAAGTTAATAATTAAGTTAATAAATTCGTGCAGCAAGCGTTAGTACTACCTTAAATATTATAATTATATAATAAAGTATAATCACCAAATATTTGTTCCAGATTTTTCACATGCGTCTTAAAAAATCTATTATTTTACAACCGTGCATAATAATGTCTTGTTATTATTTTTTAAATAAACAAACATACAGAAATTACATAAATAGTAGTAATCATAGATACCTAAGCAAGGTACCGGACAAATGCTGGTTTTATATTTCATTTCTCACGATAAAATTGCATTTTGACGGAATCAATATTATGATTTAAATGGACGTAACTGACATAAGTTAGTAATACAATTGTAATACTAAGATTTAAGGTTTAATTTGTAATGAGGTTAAATTTGCTGAGATGGTATTTTTCTTTACTTAAATTCGATTAATTTATATGAAAATTCACATTCGCTCCAACGTCTTCTAGTGACAAGCTCCACTTAAGTTTATTGTTAATTACGAATACCGAATACTTCTATAAAATGTACGTAAGTATTTTTTTAAAATAATTATGTTATTTCAGTGTCCTTGTGTTTCATAAGTCGAGCGTTCAATTGTTCTAATCTTCTTTACAGACTTTTTTTATTTGAAATTAATTGTTGTCTACTCGATTACAGGTCTGACTCCGAATCTGAATACCCACGTCGCGCACCTGAGGCTGCAAAGGTGCAGTCCAAAAAGAAATCTCCTAAGCGTAAAGCTTCTGAGAGCACCTCCACCTCGCAATCGGAATCTAAATCAAGGTAATTTCTATTATTTCTTGTCTTTAGGTATTTATGTATTTTATTCCAATAGGAGTGTTATACGTTAGTAGTGGATTTATTTCTATACTTAAAACCACACCACAATCCAAGTCGAGCGTTCAATTGTTCTAATCTTCTTTACAGACTTTTTTTATTTGAAATTAATTGTTGTCTACTCGATTACAGGTCTGACTCCGAATCTGAATACCCACGTCGCGCACCTGAGGCTGCAAAGGTGCAGTCCAAAAAGAAATCTCCTAAGCGTAAAGCTTCTGAGAGCACCTCCACCTCGCAATCGGAATCTAAATCAAGGTAATTTCTATTATTTCTTGTCTTTAGGTATTTATGTATTTTATTCCAATAGGAGTGTTATACGTTAGTAGTGGATTTATTTCTATACTTAAAACCACACCACAATCCAATGATTCATAATTCCATTGGTTCTTTTTTGATAGAACGTTTACAAGGTGCTGTTATTGTAATGATAAGGTACTTATATTATTTTATTTTTACAGTAAAAAACAACCACAACAACATCGCTCGGACCTCTTCGGCTTGGAGGATAGCGAGCAACGCGCACCAGCAACCGGCGGCGAGGAGCTCACGTCGTCTCTCGTGAGCAGAGTTGCTAACGGGAAGTTGCGGCGGACGGCGCCGTACATTGAGGGTGACTTTTACGTGGAGGTAAAAGTATACAATAAGTCCGATGCAGCGTCCACGACTCCACTTGAACGGTGGAAGAAAGCCTTAGTTGCACTTAAAGTGCAAATTAATAAAGACACTCCGCAGTGGGACGCGCTGCAGACATTTATGAGACGGGTCTATGTAGTTTTTCAAGACTCGGAGCCCGTGTTTTACAGTGACAACATAAATATAAAATAATATAATAATTATATATACTTTATATTTTTGTTAACAGTTTATTCTAAGGTTAGGTTAAAATTATAAGTCTTTGATCATTAGTATCTTTTGTTTGTGCTGTTAATCTAAAACTTACTCTATTTTACGTGGACATTAGGTCTAATAATATACAAAAATGCCTTTCTGTACTGTTTGCAATACATCCGTTGAGCGCAGTCAGTGGACAGGTCACCTACGCAGTACTAATCATAAAAACAAAAATATTTCGTATTTTTGCGAAGGTGTTGAAATAATACATTCTGCATTTCGTAATCGTATAGCTTCTTATAGAATTGTCGATCCGTCTGAGAATTATTCTCTAGATCCATTTCTTAACAATATTTGGAGCAAAATTAAAACGTTAATTGACATGTCTCTTAAAGAACATACTTCTCTAAAAGTTAATTTCGAATATTTTGCTTTGTTTTTAATGTTTAAAAATGATTCTCAAGAGATGAAATCATTTGCCACAAAAAACGTTACTATACATCAGAATTATGAATTTGATTCATTATTGTCTCAAGTAAAAAACACTTTAACAAAAAAGATAGAAGAATTTCAGGACCGAGACAGTGGATGGACATTCTTGAGCAGTTCTCATTTGGAAATAAATGTTAACAAATATCAGCCTTTGCGCGGTTCAGGCTTTATCGAATTGCCGTCTGCAATAAAATCGAAAAAAGCATGTGTTAATATCCACAATAATGACGAATATTGTTTTTTATGGTCTGTTGTTGCTGCTTTATATCCAGCTAAGAGTCATCCTGAAAGAGTATCTTCTTACCCTGATTTTCGTAATGTGTTAAATGTAGAGGATATATCATTTCCAGTGAATTTCTCAGATATTGCGCGATTCGAAGTGAATAACCCCGAAATTTGCATTTACATTTATGGTTTAAAAAATAATACCGTTATAGGACCGCTTTACAAACCAAAAACCTTGAACGGAAAGGTGATTCATTTACTTTATTTAGAAAGAGATGATTTATCACATTACTGTCTCATTAAAGACTTGCCGCGACTTGTTAAAAATCAAATAACAAAACACCACAGTAAACTGTACTTTTGTGACATTTGTTTAATGTTTTTTAATTCATGCGATGATCTTAGTTCGCATAGTTGTGGAGGTGTCGCCACTGAACTACCTCCAATGGGTTCTTTTATACAGTTTAAAAATTATAATAGAAAGCAAATTGTACCATTTGTTATATACGCAGATTTTGAGACAATGCTAGAACGGTATGAATCTTGTGACCCTGACCCTACTAAGGCGAGTACTATAACGCGACAGCGACATGTGCCTGTAGCTTTCGCTTATCATATTACGTGTACGCTAGACGAAAGCCACAATCGTTACGTTTCTTATCGCGGTTCGGATTGTGTATCAAATTTTGTGAAGTCTATCTATACAGATGCACAAAAAATTTACGATATTTTAAAAAATAATGCTCCTATGATTTACTCAAATGATAATGCTCACGACTTTGAAAACGCGATAACATGTTATATTTGTGAGCAGTTCTTGTTTGGCGATAGGGTTCGCGATCATTGTCACTTGACTGGTAAATATCGTGGCGCAGCTCATAGTTATTGTAACTTACAATACAAACTACCTACATTTTTGCCAGTATTTTTTCATAATTTGTCCGGATACGATTGCCACCTTTTCATAAAAGAATTAGGTGAAGCTCCTGGATCTATTAAAGTGATACCTAAAACAAAAGAAAACTATATTTCATTCACTAAATTTATTCCGATTTCTACCGGGGAAAGCATCCAGGTCCGGTTTGTAGATTCTTTCAAGTTTTTAGGAACTAGCTTAGAAAAGTTGGTTAATACCATGAAAAAACAAGAATTTAAACAATTAAAATCTTATTTTCCTAATAAAAAACAATTTAACCTACTGACTCGTAAAGGAGTGTATCCATATGACTATATGTCTCAATGGGAACGTTATGAAGATATATGTTTACCATCTAAAAAATATTTTTTTAACTCCATAACTAATGAGACAGTGACCGACGAAGACTATGAACACGCTCGGTCTGTTTGGTCAGTATTTAATATTCAAAACATGGGTATGTACACAGATTTGTATCTCAAAACAGATGTTCTATTGCTAACAGATGTATTTGAAAATTTTCGAAAAACTTGTAAACTACATTACAATCTCGATCCCGCGTTCTATCTTACAGCACCAAGTCTATCTTTTGATGCAATGCTTTTAAAAACAGGAGTTAAATTAGAATTGATTAGTGATATTGAAATTTTTAGAATGATACAAAAAGGTATTCGAGGAGGTGTTTGTATGTGTTCTAAAAGACATGTCAAAGCCAATCATAAATATTTAGATACTTACGATCCAACACGTCCAAATTCATTTATCATATATTTAGATTGTAACAACTTATATGGTTATAGCATGTGTCAATCCCTACCCTATTCCGATTTTAAATTTATGAATAGACAAGAAATTGATTTTTTACAATTGAACTTAGCAAACATCAGTGATACTGCGGAAAACGGTTACATTCTTGAGGTTGATTTAATATATCCGGAGAATTTGCACATGCAACACAATGACTTTCCCTTTTGTCCAGAAAAATGCTTGCCACCTGGTGGTAAGAATAAAAAGCTAATACCTAATTTGTACGATAAATATCACTATGTTATTCATTACGTACATTTAAAAAAATGTTTACAGCACGGTTTAGTATTAAGAAGAATCCATCGCGCTATTATATTTAAGCAAAGTTGTTTTTTAAAGCAGTATATTGATATTAACACCCAGTTACGTCAAAAAGCAGAGTCAACGTTTGAACAAGACTTTTTCAAATTATTAAACAATAGTATTTTCGGAAAGACTTTGGAAAATAATGAACATCGAATAGACGTAAAGTTAGTAAACAAGTGGTGTGACTCAAACAATAAAACAAAAAAGACTACTTGTGCTGAAAAATTGATAGCCAGCCCATATTTTCATAGCGCCTCTGTATTTTCTGATGATCTAGTGGCAATCCAAATGAAGCCTGTGCGTATTATACTTAATAAACCAATTTACATAGGGTTTGCAGTATTAGAATTGTCTAAGACTCACATGTACGACTTTCACTACTCTATCATAAAACCTTTTTATGGTAACCGAATTGAATTGTGCTATACTGACACAGATAGTCTAGTATATGATGTACAGAGTAATGATGTTTATAAAGACTTCAAGCTCCATTTTCTAAAATATTTAGATACCAGCAATTATGACTGTAGCAATGAGTATAACTTACCAATTATTAATAAGAAGGTTCCAGGACTATTTAAGGATGAAATGGGGGGCAACATTATCAAAGAATTCGTAGGACTGCGCTCAAAGCTTTATTGTATTAAAACGTTAAACAAAACAATTCAAAAGGCAAAAGGTACAAAAAAATGTATTACCAAAAAATTAAATATGTTAGACTATAAAAATGTTTTGTACAATTGCAATGTTATTCGCAAAAAAAATGTATTGTTTAGATCAATAAAACATGAAATATTCACTCAGGACGTAAATAAAATAGCACTTTCGAGCAATGATGATAAACGAATGCTATCGTTTGATAAAGTTTCTACTTTAGCCTGGGGTAACGCAACTATATTTATGTAATGCATTACCACAATTTAAATGTAATTACAGTAGTTACATTTTTAATATGTATTTTATTGATTGTAAATGATAAAACTTATGACGTCCTGAATGGATAGTTAGATAATCTTTCAACCTACCTACTGTGTTACCTACTTTTAATGTGAATAATGTAATATTTTTGTGTAATGTAATTCAAATAGTATCGACAGAAGTTACTTTGAACCTGACTTTATTATGTATGCAATTCTAAAATGTGTGTATTCTTGGTGTCCCTTGTACTAGTTAGAGCTAAACAGTGTTTAAGAATACTACAGTGTTTAGGAATACTCTATACAACCTTAGGTACCTATATAGGTCTTATATAAGTTTACTTTTATTGATACTTATGTACACCTACTAAATATAATTATACTTAAATAAATAATATTTTATGTTCATAAATCTGTTTCATTTCTATTCCTGATTGATAACAATGCACCTAAGGTACATCAACAGATGTTTTGATCCAGGCTCATATTTGCTAATTTTTTCAGAGTATTATTTTTATATTTAATAAAATAATGACGAAAAAAAACATAAAAACAAAATCCAGACCGGAACAAATACTTAATGTTCCGTGCGGGAATCGAACCCGCGACACTGAATTTGGCACATTCATATACTAATACTTACCATTGTGACGCGATGACGAGCTCATAACCAATGCGCCAAATGTGTCGTCGAAATTGTGACAAAATACTGGATCGCTTTGAAGATGCATGCGCGGTGTAGAATTTGACACCGAACAGGTGCTCGGGCACGAGTTCAAACATGTTGAAACTTGAAATTGGTTAGCAGTAATAAAGCAAGTACTAAGCAAAATTATATACGTATGTATAAAATCTATACAATTCCTGATGACTAAGCACGCGCCGGCACAGGCGCGCTGCATTGAGAAATACAACACTTATCAGGTGTTCGCGCTGTCTACAGGGATACAGGTTCAAACTTGTCGAATTCAATTGTACTGTACAGACTATGGTTACACCAGAATATTCATACATCATAAGCAATATTGATAGTCTGTCATTACATTACGCAGTCACTTGTTGGAGTGGACACATCGGTTCAAAGCAAATAATTCGTAAGTATATTCTGTTTTGTGTATCTTTATAAATTTCCTCTTTTGTTATAAAATTAAATAATATTAATGACTATTTTGTTTATTTCAGATCATCAAAAATGTGTGATTCTCCAGATATTATCGACTACTCACAATACGCTCAACGTTTTCCGACCCCGAGTTTAAGCTGGCATATCCCAGATTTCTCAGAACAACAAAATCCTCTCAACATGGATTCTAGGGCAAGACAAGACTGCAGACCTGTCAACAAGAAGCCTCGAACAAGGCGGGAGTGTCTAAAACAGAAGTCATCTCTACCTACAAGTCAATCATTCGTCATAAACAATGAGAAGAAAAAAGGTTTACGACTGATCCAGGTACAAGTGTTGGATATCAGCGAACAACAAGAACCTACAAGTGACAATCATGACGTGGTAATGTTAAGTGCTCAATATGTAGTGACTGAATCGGAGGACCATGTTATGGACGAGACGCATGCGTTAATTAATAAAATATCAAAAAATCTTTGTGGGGATAGATGTTATTATTAACTGGTATAATTATTTTGTAAGTGTCTACTTTATAAGTTGTTGTATTTAATTTGTAGTAATAAGCAATAATAAATTATGTAAGTTATATCATAATTATTAATGGGTACTTATATTATTGTTAGGAATGTATGACGTATAGGTATGTGTAAACGTTTTAAGTTTTTATATTGTATAAGTTTTGAATATATAAATATTCACTATAATTAATATAAGTTTAGTAAGTATAATATAATTATTCAATATAAGTTTTAAATTCTATATTGTAATAAACTACATAAAAATAAATTGTTTCATTATTTAAATTGTTTTTTTGTATTATCATTAATTTATTTATACTCGAACTCTAAATTAGCTCTAGTGTAATGGTAATAATTGTAGGTTATTTGCTTTCAGTATTTTTATTAGAATAATTCGTTTAAAATCATATTATATTTGCATTTTTATCATAAATTCATAAGAAATATCATTTTGCTGCAGCTAATTTAAAGTCTGTTATGTAGGTTACCCTGATTATAATAAATAAAACACTCTTATTAGATAGACATTTTTATTAAATGTTGAACACAATAATAATTAAAACAAATTAAATACAGACATATTATTATAAAAATACCACTTCCTTATACAGACAGCATTATTCAATGTACAATTCATTTTATGATTCACACAATTAAAATCAGTTTTATTTTTACAAAACTTTCTTTTTAATTCTAATAAATTAGGACATCCCTTCTCACCTATGTCGATCACTTCACAGTTTGTACATAACTCTTTAATCCACTTAATCTTTTCCAAACCCTTCGTGATAATTTTTTTATTTTCTAGGTATGGTAAAATAACGCGTTGAAACTCTTTGTAGTCTATGTAGCCCTCGCTCCAGTAAATTCCTCGATTTCTTTCTAACCACCTCACCCGTTTTTTTTCTTCTTGTGTTAGGTAATGGAATGAATATGGTGGTTTTACCAAGAACGTCTGTGTATGATCCTGACTCGCAATAGTCAATTCTTTGACAATAAAATTATTTGTAGATTCTTTAAATCCTTGGAGTTCCACTATAATAGTATCCGCCTTCATGATATCTTCTTAACAATGTTACTTAATGGTTTGTATTCAACAATGCAATCGTTCAGAATGAGACAGTATGCTGAAGTTTGATCTGGTATCTCTGAATCACTCTCAATTTCTACTCTCACATCTACAACCGGACCTGTCTTTAGATTATCCGCTTGTCTTGAGCAATCAATGACAAACAGCGGTGCTAAATCTCTAAACTGTTTTTCGCTTAATATGGGCTCCGGACGACGTCCGTAATACGACTGTTGAAATCTGGTGTATTGCTCGTATAATAAAGCGATTCTGTTATTAGCAAAACTCACATTTAGGTTTTCATACGGAAAATAAGTTGAATTGAGATATACTCTAACGTTTCGAACGTGACAGTGATCGAATTGCGACATGTCCGAACTTGCATTGCTTTTCCTATTTGTCTGTAGCCCGATAATAATGTATCTTGGTTTTTCTATTTGAGATGAAGTTTTAATAGACCAGGTATGTTTTGTAGTTGTAGGTAAAGCTGGATATTCGTACAGATCCCAATTTCTGTATATCATTTGAAGTGGACGATCTTTTTCTAATACTTTTAACAAACCAATTTTTTCTTTGTCTGATACTTTAACATGCGGTACGCGCCATATGATTTTGTTGATCTGAACATCATCTACTACTTCGCCAGTATTAAGTTTTACAGCGTTCAAATTAGTATTACTTCGTAACAATATCAGTTCATGTCTACTATTTATTACAACTTTTTTAAAATCTTCAGCAAACCCAAGGAGGTTACGAAGTGGTATAGAAGCTGAAAATCTTCCTCCATCAACATTTTTTATGCCATCAATATTCCACCCCCAAGCATTAGACGTTTTTGATTCACTTTCGTTCATTGAAATTAGTGATTTCATGGTTGTTGTTATACCAGCATTTTTTATTTTATCAATCTCCACTCCATTTAGCTCATACCTAATGTCTTGAAACAAGTAGAGTAGAGCATTGTTCGTGAAATTAACACTAGCGGCTTTGTCCTTCGAATCTTTTTTGCTTACGATTACAGTTCCTTCCAAATATAGGGTGCTAGCTGATGGTAATATGTATAAGTCCTGTTGATTGATGGGTATGCGGATTTCATCGTTCCTGTTGAAACTCGTTACATATGGTTTGTAGGAATGAAATTCGATTCCTTCTATAGTATTATCAAAGGTCGGAGCTGATAAAACGTCTAAGATATTCATTTTAGCAATCCGATCGCTCTAAGAAATGCTTTATTGTCTTTTGTTAATTTTATTTTCTTCTTATTTCCTATCTTCTTAGATAGAGGTCTTATTTGATAGGTAGCTTGAGCAGAACTGATATTCTTTACTTGTTGAGACACATTTTTATTGTAATCAATCATTTTTTTCTTCTAAGATGTAAATATACCTGCACTTCTTCACCACGTAAATTGATTAATCGTTTGTTTATATCCAATAGCCTGATATGTATGCAGCTTATGTTGTTTTGATTGATTGGAAAGTAAATTGCGTTCTTCGGGATTTCTATGATCCTGTAACCAGGTGGCACATTGAGTGCAAATTCGTGAATAATGTGGCTTGGTTCACCGTTTATGTATGAACCGCTTACAATATCACATTCAATCCTGACTACGGTCGTAGGTAGAATGTTGACTGGAGACTGTGACACATGCCATTTATTTGCTTTCAAGATTTGTTTATTAAATCCTAACAGTCTCCTGAAAGAGTCTTCTTTTATAAAGTTAACGTCTTTTGTACAGAAGATAGTAGTTTTCAAAGTATTATTATTGCACTGTAACTTAATCGATGCATCTTTTATTTTGGATTTTAAATAATCATTGATATCTTGCAACTCATAAGTACCCTCTGGTATTTCAATAACTTCGTTAGAACCATAATAGAATCTATTATTACTTTTATCAATGTTTGGAATAGCATTAAATGTTGAAAAGTGCAATAATGCACACTCATACTCTCCATCTAGTTGTAACGTATTGGGATAGTACGTAGATAACACTGACGAGTTTCCAGTTATAGACAAAGTGAGTGACATCTTGTAAATGATTGAAATTAAAGAAAAGCATATAATTTATAACATAATTTTATTCCAAAAAGTCGACAAGTATTCTAAACATAAATGACCACAATTTACCGAATTAAATGTTTGATATCTTGTATAGTTATAAAACACATTACAATTTTTGAAATATCGTATCAACTCCATAGGTGGTTTTAAATTTCCATAACTATCAAAATATTCACAATAATTGTAAACTTTGACATAAGCTACCCAATGCGTTCCATTGTTCTTAGAATCATCTAAGTTAACGATACCACATTCAATCTGTTTCGGCTTCTTAGGTAACCGATCCTTCATATATACCCCACGGAAATATGGTATGTCTCTTGAGTACTTTTGAATGTCCACATTAGTTAGAGGGCGATCGGGCAGCATATTTTTCAGTTTTTTGAAGATGTTATAAACAGGCCTTTACCACTTTTATACGGCTTTATGTATAATCCCTTGCCCACCATTAAAGCCTCCATAGCTTTATTGTGACGTTCCGATTCTTGTAAATGTTGTTTGCTGGCTTTGTAATCATTAACGGTTTTTGCAATACCCGCTGCACCACCAGCTAAAGTTCCTAAAGCCGATAAACCAGCGAAAATTGGGATCAAAGGCAGAACTCCTCCAGTCTTTGGTAGAGGTATTACTCGTGGTACCCGAATTCGATGACAGGCGTTTGGAAATATTTTTTTTGCTGCTAAGTATGCTGCTTTTATCAAAGTCTTATTATCGCTGCATTTGAGTTTCTTAATTTTTGATTTTATTTTTGAAACTAAGCTTTTAAATGTTTTGACCCCAGATCCAGACTTCAGTTTGGCTTTCATGACTTTGCTCACTAGCCAAGAGCTTAGTTTTTCACCTTTCCCCGCATCTTTTGATTTCAATCTTTGTTTAGCCATATTAAGTAGTTGTAAATCAGCTTTGTGACGATTTGTTAAATCTGGATGGTTTGCATATGCAATGTCGTGGTGCATACAAGCTTCGTCTAGCTTATTTACACCTCGGTCACCTCGTGCTAAGCGTTTCTGTAGTTTAGTACCTGGTCCGCAGTAATTGTAGCCAGGCAAATGAACTTCAAATGGTAAATTATTAATTATGTCGTTGACTAGTCCACCACCCTGCATTACTCAAAGTATAATGACAGAAATAAAAAAAGGAAATGATTATATTATAATATCTTAGCTCGTTATTGCAGCTTTTTCAATCCAACTGTTTTCTGCGCTATTAAGACCTAACCATTTGACATACAATTTATTACCTTTCTTTTTCAAAACCTTTTCTATCAAATAAACATCAGGATAATTCGATTTTTGAAGTTCTTGCTCGTAAAAACTTCCTAATATGTTTTGTTTTCGCTGATCTTCTAAGTGATATGTTACTGGTAAGGTTTTATTAACCTTTTTTATAACAAATAATTCAGTGGACCAATTAGGAGTGTAACCTTTCTCAAAATTATGTTTATATTTACTTATGCGAACACAATCACCAACTTTGAATTTAGGCTTCCATTGAACTGAATCATGTTTATTTGTTTTTGTTATTATTTTTTTTATTACTGATTCATTGGATTTATTCACATCAACTGGTTTAAATTGAATAGTGCGATGTTTTGTGTTATTATATTTATTCAATATATCTTCCAATGGTAGACCAAACCACTTGTAATTCCCGTTAAGGCTAAAATATTTATATAATTGATTTTTCAAGGTTCTAATAAGTCTCTCTACAATTGATGCCTTTTTAGTGGAGAACGATGAGTAATGGTTTATGTTGTGCTTCTTCATAAGCATTTGAAAAGTGCTGTTGTAAAATTCAGTTCCCTTATCGGTTTGTAAGTTAACAGGTTTTTTACGAGTATTAAGCAATATGTCTTCAAAAGCACGAGTAACATCAAATTTATTTTTTGATTTTATCGGTTTAGCCCACGCATACTTCGAGAAGCAGTCAATGACCACTAAAATGTAATTGTAACCTTTGTTAGACTTCTTCAGGTTTTGCATGTCCATTAAATCCGCTTGCCATAAATCGTGAATTCCTTTCAAAATAACAGAACGCCGGAGAAAATTTCGTCGTGCCGCTTTGTGTATTTCATTTACAATTTGCTCTTTTGCCATTACAGAGTTTTCTGAAGTATTTTGTCTACACCTGCTTTGGGGTCAAACTTATCTTGCAATTGAGTTAAAACCTCTGGTATCCTTGCTTTTAAAGTAGCTTGAACTGTATTCTGTGCGTCTCTTATGATTTGAGAACGCAATGATCCGATTAGCTTATTTACTTCTTTCAACGTATTCGCATTTATCTGATCTACATAACTCTTATTCACAGCGTCATCAGCTTCTATGGGTGATCTAATTCCTCTCAATCTAGTCGATTTTAAATCAAATTCTCCACTTTCTGATTTAATCAATGCATTTTCATTAAACTCGAACAGTTCTGATAAACGCATTCTTTTGTGAACATGATGACCAAATTTATCTATATTCATTATGACTGTATTTACAGAATGAAAGCTTCAAGTAAAATGAAAACAATATTTATTTTTCAAGATATTTATTTACTTATTAAATGACCTTCACGTAGTTCCTCTATGATGGATAATATTTCGTTATCTACTCCTGTATTTCCAGCTTCACGAGACGCTATAAGTAGCTTTAATCTTTCAACTAACTCGTTAGGATCATCCCAATATATGTAATCAGTATCTTTATTAACTTTTTTCAACATTAGCAAGCCTTTCCCTTTAGGTATATTAATTTTTTCTGTTAAATCGTTTTGCAATGTAAATAAAGGTTTTATTACATCCATATACTTTTTTCCCTTGTTACTCTTAATAGCTTTTTTCGGATCATAGTCACGTCTATGAGCATTTGTATGTAGTAACATCAACTTATAATTTTGTTTATCGTCTTCAGTAACCAAACTTAAATCGGGATCTTTTTTCAGCAGCAGTTGTTTTAAACCGGATGTATTTTTATATTTATTACCAGCCACGATTATAAATTGATCGTTAATTATTATGGGAGCAGAACCTAACATCAGTTTATCGCGTTCTACTCTGACCCCAAATGGAATGTCTGACAACGCTTCTGAAGATACTGACCAGGATGATGTATTTTGATTTTGATCAACTATTGATTCATACGAAGAGTCACTGTAAAATTCAGATTCATCTTCATCCCTTTCTGATCCTTCTTTCTGCAAAGTTTCATCTATAAAAGGGACTTCAGAATCTTCATTTTCAATAGCACGTGGACAAGGGGTTTGCTTGCTAGCTTTAGCAATTAAGTTCAGAGGTTCTGTTACAGGCTTAAAAACTGTATCCAGCGCTTGCTTAGTATCAATCTCAAAATTTCGCATTTTGCGTAAGTTCTTCTTTACAGCTTCTGCAGCATTTACAATTTGTCTTTTCAATGATTTATCCATATTAGTAAAATTGACCCTATTCGGTGTAGCGTCGTGTGAAGAATAGTGAAGTCGTGTAGATGCAGTCTTTTATATTTGTATCCTTAATCAAAGACTACGAAAGTGTCAAACTTATTTCTATAACAACCTTTATTTTTGAAGCAATCTTTATTAATTACGACATAATTGAATGGTTCACTCCATATTTTTGAACACATTTCACGAAATTCACTCCAGCTCATGTCAGTATTGACGTGTTCTTCATAAACATGTCTCATATTAATTTCATCTTGTTTAAAAAGTACGATTAGGTTCGCGTTGTCTCTTATCAACTGTTTAGGAATTTTACTATATGATTGATTTAGATAAAAACAATCTATAAACTTATGTCTTCCCATTGCAAAATAATCACGCATGTTGCTTTGATTTTCACAAGCCACATCGTCAAATATAATTACAGAATTCGATTTTGCGTTGTGAACACTAAGTACTTGCTCATTTTCATGATACTTATGAAATGTAATGCCCGGTACACGTTGCAAAACTTTTTCTAAAAAAATGTATTTAGGTTGTTGCACGGTTTTCGAATATACATAAACATTTTGAAATCTTACACCATTCTCATGCAAAAGAAGGCCAATTAATAAATTGGTTTTTCCACAATTTGACGGCCCGCAAATAATGCATCGTATGGATTTAGGTAATAATTCTCCATGCCGAAAGCCAGATTCCTCCCGAGTCTGAACGCAGAGTTTGTTTACATGTAACGATTGTGGTTGTTTTACAAATTTCATGGTGACTCATTGAAACGGTTTATCAATAATGGGTCAATTAAACAATTACATAAACATTTATACGGCGTGATGAGATAATATTTACTCAAGGTAACACGGTATCAAGGTAGCAAGGTAAACTGAGGTAGCAAGGTAGTTGATTCTATGAAACGATTTACACAAAAAATATGCCTCCACTACAAAAAGTACTACAGCTCCATCTATGACACATCGGATGAACTAACAAATCCTACATCGCGCAAGCAAAGTTTTCCCTGTCTTAAGGCTATAAGAACCGTCTGGTACCGTTATAAAAAATGTGTTGTTTACCAAGAATCCTGCTATGATATTGAGCGGTAATTCGTGTTTCTTAAAACGAAACGTCAAAACGTACCCTCCAATTTTCAGCTGAAATTGACAGAGGTGAACGAAGGAACGACAGGTAAATTCTATTCCACAACCATCGATATCAGAAATATTATTGGGAATTCTACCCCACCAGTGACGAAGGCGAACGGAGTGAGCCGTAGGAACGGCAGGTGGGGTAGAATGCCCAATAATATACTACTAGTACATTTCCTACACTGAGGATATCCCGATATATACGAGATTAGAATGGCTCTTAAACAGCTAAAGAATAACAAGGCGCCGGGTGAAGACGGAATCACAACAGAACTTCTGAGAGCAGGTGGAAAACCGGTACTTCTGGTGCTCCAGAAGTTATTTAATTCCGTCATACTCGAAGGTACTACGCCAGAAGCATGGCACAGGAGTGTGGTTGTTCTTTTCTTCAAAAAGGGTGACAACACCTTGTTGAAAAACTACAGGCCAATCTCACTTCTGAGCCATGTATCAAACTGTTCTCAAGAGTCATTACGAACCGTCTCGAACGCAGGTTTGATGACTTCCAGCCTCCTGAACAAGCCGGTGTCCGAAAAGGTTTTAGTACTATAGACCACATACACACGCTCCGCCAGATTATACAGAAGACAGAGGAGTATAATCGGCCATTATGTTTAGCGTTTGTGGACTATGAAAAAGCCTTCGATTCAATCAAAACCTGGGCAGTATTGCAGTCCCTCCAACGATGTCATATCGACTATAGGTATATCGAAGTGTTGAAGTGTTTGTATAGAAACGCCACCATGTCCATCCGACTTCAGGAAGAGAGCACGAAACCAATCCAATTGCAGAAAAGCGTGAGACAGGGAGACGTTATTTCTCCGAAACTGTTCACGAACGTGTTGTAGGACGTTTTCAAGCTCTTGGAATGGAACGAATTCGGCATCAACGTCAATGGCGAATACATCACTCACCTTCGTTTTGCCGATGATATAGTCATCATGGCAGAATCGTTGGAGCACCTCAATGCTATGCTCAGGGACCTCAGTTACGTTTCCCAACGGGTCGGCCTTAAAATGAACATGGACAAGACGAAAGTCATGTCGAATGTCCATGTGGCACCCGTACCGGTTGTTGTTGGGAATGATACTCTCGAAGTTGTAGACCATTATCGGTATTTACCATTATTATTATTATGTCCAAACCTTGGACAGATTGTTCAGTTAGGTAGGTCCAACTACGAGAAAGAGGTCGCCCGAAGAATCCAACTCGGATGGGCAGCGTTTGGGAAGCTACGTGATATCTTCTCATCGAGAATCCCACAGTGTCTCAAGACAAGGGTGTTTAACCAGTGTGTGTCGCCAGTGATGACATATGGCTCTGAAACGTGGTCTCTGACTGCCTTTTAGAGAGACTAAGAGTCACTCAACGAGCGATGGAAAGAGCTATGCTCGGAGTTTCTTTGTGGGATAAAATCCGGAACATGGATATTCGGCGAAGAACCAGAGTCACCGACATAGCTCGTAAAATTTGCAAGTTGAAGTGGCAATGGGCAGGCCACATCGCTCGTAGAACTGACAACCGATGGGGAAGAAAAGTTTTCGAGTGGCGACTACGGACCGGAAGACACAGCTTAGGCAGGCCTCCCACTAGGTGGACCGACGACATCGTGAGGGTCGCGGTCGACCGATGGATGCAAGTCGCGAATTGTCGTTCGGCGTGGCGGTCTAAGGGGGAGGCCTATGTTCAGCAGTGGACGTCTTCCGGCTGATGATGATGATGATGAATTCCGACAGTCACTCCCGCCCCGCCCTTGGTTGGAGGACTCATTTGATGATTTTACATTTAACCACGTGAAAAAAAAACCTACTGGAAAGAATGCCAAAACAACCCATAAAGTAAAAATTACTAACCAACAGAAGCATTTTTTATGGGACCCAATGACAGAATCACAGAGACAGGCATCGAAAAAAAAAGAGTCATTAAAATCAGGTTCACCGAGTCATAAACAAGTAATTGTGAGGGTTTATTCCACTTTGTTCACTCAGGTGATATTTTTCCTAGGTGAAACCAACTTTGGTGTCCTCAATTCACTTCGGTAATATCACTGGAGTAAACAAAGTGGAATTAACTTGCCATTATGCTTAGCGTTTGTGGACTGTGAGAAAGCCTTCGATTCGGTGGAAACATGGGCGGTACTTGAGTCACTCCAGCGATGCCGTATTGACTATCGGTACATCGAGGTGTTGAAGTGTTTGTATAATAACGCCACCATGTCGGTCCGAGTACAGGAGCAGAGCACGAAGGCGATTCCATTGAGAAGAGGCGTAAGACAGGGGGACGTTATCTCCCCGAAACTCTTTACTGCCGCAATGGAAGACGCTTTCAAACTCCTGGAATGGCAAGGACTTGGCATCAACATCAACGGCGAATACATCACTCACCTTCGGTTTGCCGACGACATCGTAGTCATGGCAAAGTCGATGGAGGAACTCAGCATGATGCTCGATGGCCTCGACCGAGTTTCACAACGGGTGGGCTTGAAAATGAACATGGACAAGACGAAAATTATGTCAAATGCCAATGTTGTGCCCACCCCAGTCTCTGTTGGAAACTCGGTACTCGAAGTTGTTGACTCATATATCTATTTAGGACAAGTAGTCCAATTAGGTAGGTCCAACTTCGAGAAAGAGGTCAACCGCCGAATCCAACTCGGTTGGGCAGCGTTCGGGAAGCTACGCAATGTCTTTTCGTCCGACATACCTCAGTGCCTCAAGACGAAAGTCTTCAACCAATGTGTGCTACCAGTGATGACTTACGACACCGAAACGTGGTCTTTCACTATCGGCCTCATCTCAAAGCCCAAAGTCGCTCAGCGAGCTATGGAGAGGGCTATGCTCGGTGTTTCTCTACGTGATCGAATCCGAAATGAGGAGATCCGTAGACGAACTAAAGTCGCCGATATAGCCCACCGGATTAGCAAGTTGAAGTGGCAATGGGCAGGCCATATTGCTCGCAGAGCAGATGGCCGATGGGGTCGAAGAGTGCTGGAGTGGAGGCCGCGGACTGGCAGGCGCGGCGTGGGACGTCCGCCAGCGAGATAGACGGACGACCTTGTGAGGGTCGCCGGAAGGCGCTGGATGCAGGTAGCTTCCAACCGGTATTTGTGGAGATCTAGGGGGGAGGCCTATGTTCAGCAGCGGACGTCCTATGGCTGAAATGATGAATGATGATAATTCTAAAAACCGGCCAAGTGCGAGTTGGACTCGCCCATGAAGGGTTCCGTAGCAGCAAGCATAGATTAGAGATAAAATTATATTGAGATTAGTAAGTAATATACACAAACAATAAAAATAACTTTGATTTTCATAGTATTTGTATGAATGGCAAAGTTATATTTGCGGTTTTTGAAAATGTACTATATCTCAAAAACTGCTAACTGTATCTCATCCAAACCAATTTTCGTTGGTAGTTTTGGTTAAGGTCTACATTATATATTTTTTTTAGTTTTATCATTCTCTTATTTCAGAAGTTACGGGGGGGGGGACACACTTTTTACCACTTTGGAAGTGTCTCTCGCGCAAACTGTTCAGTTTAGAAAAAAATGATGTTAGTAACCTCAATATCATTTTTAAAGACCTATTCATAGATACCCCACACGTATGGGTTTGGTGAAAAAAATTTTTTTGAGTTTCAATTCTAAGTATGGGGGGCACCCCCAAAATTTTTTTGTTTTGATTTTTGTGTGAAAATCCTAATGCGGTTCACATAATACATCTTTCTACCAAGTTTCAACAGGATAGCTCTTATACTTTCGACAAAAAGTGGCTGTGACATACACGGACAGACAGACAGACAGACAGACAGACAGACAT
Organism: Agrotis exclamationis; assembly: GCA_950005045.1. Taxonomy (NCBI): domain Eukaryota; kingdom Metazoa; phylum Arthropoda; class Insecta; order Lepidoptera; family Noctuidae; genus Agrotis; species Agrotis exclamationis. The sequence continues at coordinate 20,887,752 of OX465437.1, forward strand.
GACGAATCTATAAGGGTTCCGTTTTTGCCATTTGGCTACGGAACCCTAAAAATCGCGTTGGGCGTAGTGAGAGAACACTACTACAAGTATTTCATACCACGGACTAATTTCGAATATAATGCACTTTTAACTGCCTACCACGATATAGTCAAATAAATCGCATTCCAACCAAAAATTGGCTGGTGATCCACGTACCTAAGTACTCATAGCACGAATGCGGTCTTCTTATCATATTTACGTTTTACATTGCGCTATTTCAAAATATGTAATCATATATTTGTATTAAAAGAAATAATTTCGGTGAACCCTGGTGGTGGCTCTTCTAGCTAGGGAATCCCTAGGTTCCGCAGAACCCACTTTAGGAATCCCTGTTCTAGATCATAAATATCTGTGATCGGAATCACCAGCGTGCGGCAAGTACCTTCCTATTACTGTGTTGAGGAGGTGATGGCGCGGCTGCGGAAACGTATAGCGTTTGTTACATCGATTACACGGACGAGCGGTCGCCCGCGTCCTTGCATATGGCACCGCGCCTCACGGCCCGCGCAGTACCGGGTGCGTCATGCTCCGCCAGCCGTCACTCCCGCTCCGCTGACTGTCGCACTCTCTGCTGCACCCACTTCTCGTAAACCATGGGCGGCACGTCATGATTTACTTCGATACTGTCTCATCTCTCAATACTGGCTGCGCTCTCAATATTAGTGATAGTTAAGTATACGTTATTATAAAAGATGAGGTAAACATAAGTTATCAGCACCATTTCGTCACGTCACGCCCGCCGGGGGGGTGTGCGCCCACTGGCACTGGCTGGCCGAGCGGCTCGTGCGGCTCACTACCGACTGCACTGCCTACTTTCTATCCCCGACATTATAGCGGCCATACACCATACTGCCTATCGTACAATCGGCATGACGATCGATTTGATCAAATTGGCAGTTCGTCCATATACACCATACACCATACTGCCTATCGTCCAATCGGCATGACAATCGATTTGATCAAACTTCAAATCGGCAGCAGTGATGCCAACTTAGCATCTTTATAGCTAGATCTAGCTATTATTCGGTGACAGACAGCTACAATTTTATAAAACTTGTGGCTTAACTTTTTAGCTACTTTTTTACCGACTTGTTTTATCCCACTAGTGGGAATCAGTTGGTAATACAAGTGAAAGTGAGTTCAATCGATTTTCGACTTTATTGACATTTATGCAAACACCGGATTTTAATGAAGGAGCAATGTTAGCTAACGAGAATGTGAGAAAAAACAAACTAAATTTTGAATGTCAATAAGGTCGAAAATCGCTTGAGCCTGTTTTTTAACTTGCTTAACGATAGCAAGTTAAAAAAAGGTTCAGGCGATTTTCGACCCTCCATTCCATTCCACTCCACTCCACTCCACTCCATCGCAGTCTGTAAAAAGTGTCGTTACAATTTTTTCCGCCTAGAAAAAATATACGTTTCGAATTGAGAACCTCCTCCTTTTTTTACGTCGGTTAAAAAGTAGCTACCGAATATTAGCTAGATCTAGCTATAAAGTTGCTAAGTTGGTATCACTGCTGCCGATTTGAAGTTTGATCATTCCGATTTGATCAAATCGATTTGATCAAATTGGCATGATCAAATCGATTTGATCAAATCGGCATGATCAAGCCTATTGTTATGCCAATTTGATGGATTCCACGCCCACACACGGTCAAATCTAACTGATCAAATCGGCAGCGTCATGCCGATTGTACGATAGGCAGTATGGTGTATGGCCGCTATTAGACAAAGTGTGCACCGGCTGCCAACTCGCACCGGGCGCCATCTTGTGAGCACACCGCAACACTTGCTGTGTGCTACGCGAGCTCTATCTAATGTATACTCATATTATAATCCTACATCATTAAAAAAAAATTGCCCGCATGAACCTTCAAAGTACTCGTAACATTACCGTGACTGCATTCAGAAGCTGGAATGTCAAGAGTGCGCTCCCTGAATCACTACATCATTTTTTTGGATTGTTCCACTGATCTACTGTGATTTGTACAGTCGCCAGCACATCAATTTAACCCTATCTGTCAAATTATCCCAATCGAACATGAATGTTTATATCTCATAAAGTGGGTAGTTACGGCACGGCACGATTGCCGGGGAAGCAAAAATGCACACACATCAAAAGTGTCTAGGGATCAACATATATTTTTGCAATAACTTTTCTCCTGATTGATATTAATTAAAATTTTCTTTAAGGATTCATCAAATAAAGTGTTTTCGTTTGTCACAGTAACGATAAACCAAGTCACCTTTGCATTAATAAAGAAATTTGCCATTTTCCTAATAACGGGATTTTTGACATTTGAACCACTAACACAAAAGTTCGAAAAAAAGACTGAAATAACAGTTTTCTTTAAAATTTTATTGGGTAACTTAAACAATTAATAATCCGTGTTTCTACCGCGAACACTAACAACACAAGAACATCGGTTTGGCATACTCAAAATGAGTTCATCCAAATCACGCTGTGGAATGGCCGCCCATGTTCGTTGCAACAACAAAAAAAGGTCTTCTTGCGACTGGATACCCTCCATATTCGGCAGAGCTCTTCTCTGTAGCATATCCCATGCATGCTCAATCGGATTCAAGTCTGGCGACTGAGCAGGCCAGGGCAGGACATTGATGTTAGCTGCGGCGAGAGTCTGTCTTACAACTCTTGCGGTGTGCGGTCGTGCATTATCATGCATTAACTGAAATAAGGGACCGATTTGCACTTGTAGAGGAACGATGACGTCTGATACAATCGTCTCAGCATAAATTTGAGCGTTGAGGTTGCCTCTGATCCAAATCAACTCAGTTCTTCCGCCGATCCAAATACCCGCCCATACCATGATGGTTCCACCACTATAAGGATGGACTTCCTGGCAGGATTTTAATCGCTGTTGGCGTCCAGGGGTTCTCCAGTGTCGTATACGTCTTGTATCCGGTCTCATACCGAAACGAGACTCATCAGAAAAGCACACGAAACGCCATTGTTCTTCTGCCCAATTTCTGTGTTCAAGAGCCCATTGATATCGAATCCTACGATTGTGCATTGCTATAGGTGGTACCCGTAGCGGTCTTCGGGAATGAAGGTTCACTTCATGCAAGCGGTTTCTGACTGTTTGGTCGCTAATTAAGTTCCCTGAAGAGTGATGAAGCCTCACGGCTAACATCATGGCGGTTATTGTTGGAGCTCTTCGAGTTAAGATTTGAATGTATCGGTCTTGTCTCCGTGTGGTGCAGCGATACCGTCCTCCATGGCGCTCAGCCACGGTACCAGTGCTTCGGTAACGTGTCCAAAGTCGACTGATAACACTCTGACTTGTATTCAGAGCTAAAGCCACAGTACGTTGCCGGGAACCAGCTTCTATCATTCCCACGGCTCTGAGCATTTCTTCCCTGCTTAAATGACGTCGCCGCTCCATAATAACGTTGGTTTTAATCAGTAGTAGGGAAACAGTAGCACTAATAATGTCTTCAATGCGTTGTATGTTTTTATAGGGAAAATATTGACAGCTGATTTTCATCTTTTACTCGAATTTGATTCACAGTTCCTGATTCAAATTATGAAATGCACCAAAAAGGATCCATATAAATTTATAAAATCATAAATTTATTACAAAGCCACATCTCAATCTCAAGAAATCCGCATAAAAATGCTTGATCCCTAGACACTTGTGATGTGTGTATTATTATTATTTATATAGCGGATGCATTTACTTATATCGTAAGGACAGGCCCAACCAAAGAATGAAAATGGCACCTGTTATTTGGCCCCCAGCTGTCAGTTCTGGGCCACAGGTTACGTCGTCGACGTAGTTCGTATGATTTTTTCATAGATGGCGCTACTTTTTGTTTGTATAAAGAAGCTTTATGGTCAAGTCACACCGAGACGCGACGCAACGTGACGTGACGCAACAATACAGCAAATGTGTATCTTTTCATGTAGTAATAAATAAAGTATTTAATGCACTTTATTGTAATAATAATTATAAAGTTTATTTTCACGTGCGTTTATAAAATCCTCTCCGCTGCGCTCCATTCTGTCTGCTCTGACCCATAGGCACAGCCTTAGGCAAAATGTTCTGATGGACGTATCGGCAACCGAGTGGAAATAATGGGATTATGAAAATATGAGGCCATATTTTCACCATACCGAAACAACATTTTACCGAAAAATTAAATTAATGTCATAAAAATTCAATATATTGTGCTACAAAACTCTGTGGCGGAAACGAAATGCTGCAAAGCCGACTTTACGTAGTCTTGTCTGCCCTACCCCTAGAGTGTAATTTAAAATCGCGTAGGCGCGGAGGGTTGGGGTGGCCCGCGAGCTGAGGAGCAGGTGGTGAGCGTTTAAATCATCTGCGACGGTAAGCTCGCGTTGGGCCACCCAAAACCCCGCAGCGCCGGAGCATGACAGAAACAATGCTTGTTGCATGCTTGAATGCTGCATGTTGCATGCTGCGTCCTCGCTGCATGCTTGCTTGCATGTTGCATGCTTACTTGCATGTTGCATGCTTGCTTGCATGTTTGCATGTTTTGTGGTACTTGTTTGCATGTTGCATGTCTGTTTGTATGCTGTATGCAAGTGTATCACAATACAAACCTTTTTACAAAAACACAAGAACAACACAATACACAATAACAAGGCACAAAAGAGTATCAAGAATCACACAAAATCCGCAAAAAGATTCGAACACACGTGCTAGCATGCAGAACACCCCTAATAGTCCAACTATGTAATTAACAGCAAATGTCATTAATGATAATAAAATACCCGTCAGAGTTTTATTATCCTATATGACATTTTCACAATTATTTTGTATTGTCTACCTACATTTCAATGGCGCCTGCTAAAAATGTAACAGCAATAATTAGTGTGCACAAATTTCTAGGCGATAAGGCGATTATTTGGTGAAATGAAAATATGGCAATTAAAACAGTGGTATAATGAATGTTTGGAAACATAATACTTCGAACAAACGTTATTTCGAGTAAGTGTAACATCGGTAAAAAGTTTTTCGGCCAAATGAAGTGTTGGAGTAACGAAAAAAAACCGAAAAGATAATAGGTTAACTGAAGCAGTGGCAAACGTGACTTCGATGAAGTAAAAAAAAAACGAAACGAAATAGTTGAAAAGTTTTAGGTCAAACGAAATTCGGTTAAACGTTTTTCGATCTTTTGATAGGTAACCGACTAATGTTCATGGCAGCGTCTCTGAGAGGACTGCTGCCTGCTTTTTTTATTGTGGTAAAATCATCAAATGAGTCCTCCCATCCAGGTCGGGATGGGAAGGACTGACAGACTTGTACTGACTAAAATCCACGGTGATCCTTCAATAGCCCTTTACGTTCCAGGGTCTCGGTTCGGTTTTGGTTCACTGCTGCCTGCTCATTATCACAAAATAATGTATTTTTATTTAAGTAGGGATTAATAATAATTTTAAGAATATTGTAGGGGAAGCATTCGTTTATATGGGGTTTTATTTGATTAGTATTATGATGACTAGTTCAAGTAATAAATTATAGTGTAGCACAGCAGCGCCGCCAGCCAGCGCAGGCGCGCGCGCGACCCGCCGCCCCAGCGCACCAGCCACCCGCGCATCACCTGCAACCACAACACACATACTTAGCTACTGCGCACCACTCACACCGCTCACACGACCTCACACTCGCCTGCAGGGCCGCCCGGCGCCGCCCGCATGCCGCACTTGCTCAGGCGGACTACTTTTACCACAGTAAAAAAAGCAGGCAGCAGTCCTCTCAGAGACGCTGCCATGAACAGTACGAACTACGAAGTTATCGCGATTGAAATTTCAAAGCACCAACCTTGCTAACTTATGGCTGCTACACTCGTTACCAAAAATTGGTACGATTAGAAGGTACAGTTTAAACTGCACAGTTTCGTAGTGCCCACACACGTAATCTTGTTCTCATTCAGACATGTACCTCTAGATTTATCGTTGCAGTTTGAACTGTACTGTACCGTCAAATCGTAACGATTTTTCGCAACGTGTGTAGCAGCCATTTTTAGCAGCGATTGAAGAATGACCAAATTCCTAGTAGGCAATTGAGAATTGAAGCCAAAAAAATACCAAGGAAAACGTTTAAAGTGTGCTTGGCGCTCACTCACACATTTTTTCAAATGGTTTACCTAAAAAAAGTTACGTCTTGTTTCGAACATGGAATCGGGATAAATTTTATCTAGATTTAAAAATCATATTTTCATAATCCCATTATGTCCGCTCGGTTGCCGATACGTCCATCAGAACATTTTGCCTAAGGCTGTGCCTATGGGTCAGCGCAGACAGAACGGAGCGCAGCGGAGAGGATTTTATTAACGCACGTGAAAATAAACTTTATAATTATTATTACAATAAAGTGCATTAAATGCTTTATTTATTACTACATGAAAAGATACACATTTGCTGTATTGTTGCGTCACGTCATGTTGCGTCGCGTCTCGGTGTGACTTGACCATAAAGCTTCTTTATACAAACAAAAAGTAGCGCCATCTATGAAAAATCATACGAACTACGTCGACGACGTAACCTGTGGCCCAGAACTGACAGCTGGGGGCCAAATAACAGGTGCCATTTTCGTTCTTTGGTTGGGCCTGTCCTTACGATATAAGTAAATGCATCCGCTATATAAATAATAATAATACATTTTTGCTTCCCCGGCAATCGTGCCGTGCCGTAACTACCCACTTTATGAGATATAAACATTCATGTTCGATTGGGATAATTTGACAGATAGGGTTAAATTGATGTGCTGGCGACTGTACAAATTACCAGTAGATCAGTGGAACAATCCAAAAAAATGATGTCAGGGAGCGCACTCTTGACATTCCAGCTTCTGAATGCAATCACGGTAATGTTACGAGTACTTTGAAGGTTCATGCGGGCAATTTTTTTTTAATGATGTAGGATTATAATATGAGTATACATTAGATAGAGCTCGCGTAGCACACAGCAAGTGTTGCGGTATGCTCACAAGATGGCGCCCGGTGCGAGTTGGCAGCCGGTGCACACTTTGTTTAATGTCGGGGATAGAAAGAAGGCAGTGCAGTCGGTAGTGAGCCGCACGAGCCGCTCGGCCAGCCAGTGCCAGTGGGCGCACACCCCCCCGGCGGGCGTGACGTGACGAAATGGTGTTATTTTAAAGGTTTACAAACCCTCATTTACTTTTTTTTTTATCGTGGTAAAATCATCAAATGAGTCCTCCCACCCCGGGCAGGGCGGGAGGGACTGTCAGACTTGTACTGACTAAAATCCACGGTGTCCTTCAGTAGCCCATTATGTCCCGGGGTCACGGTAATGATATAAGTCCCGCGACCCCGGCAGGCTTTGGCCCTCTAGAGAGGGGGCCCCGTCATTATGCATTGTATTTGTATTTGTGTTTATGCAATAATAAAGATTTAAAGATTATGCTGACGCTCTTTGAGGCGCGCGTGGAACACAACGCGCCGTCGAAACCCTCATTTACTTGGAATTTAAATTGTGAAGGTCTATCTTGTGTGTAAGTACTTGTCCGGTTGGACGGAAGATAATAGCAACAAATATATCGCCTTGTGGCGGCCCTGCAGGCGAGTGTGAGGTCGTGTGAGCGGTGTGAGTGGTGCGGTAGTAGCTAAGTATGTGTGTTGTGGTTGCAGGTGATGCGCGGGTGGCTGGTGCGCTGGGGCGGCGGGTCGCGCGCGCGCCTGCGCTGGCTGGCGGCGCTGCTGTGCTGGGGCGCCCTGGCGGCGCTGGTGGCGCTGGCGCTGCCCCGCCTGGCGCCGCTGCCCACGGCGCTGCCGCACACGGACACGCGCGTGCTCACCGAGGACGAGCTGCGCGCCGACGCCGAGCGGCGCCTGCCCTCGCTGCCTCTGTCCTACTGGCACAAGCACCGCAACGACCAGAAAAAGTTCCTCAAGAAGAAGGACTGCGCGCCCTTCCCGTCCATCTACGACCTGGAGTTCCACAACACGTACTGGCAGACGTTACGCTCGTCGGAGGGCGTGTTTCACATGTTCGGCGCGTACCTGGACGCGCGCAACACGTCGCTCAACGGGCCCGCAGTGCGCATCCTGGCCGTGCACGACCGCGTCCAGCCGAGCCTGGCCACGCACTGCCAGCTGTGGTTCGAGGAGCTGCAGGCGCCCGTGGTGGTGCGTGTACTGGAGTACAAGTACGTGTGGAACAAGAAGTGGGGCAACTACCGCAACCACGTGCTGCAGCCGTACCTGCTGGAGTGCGTGCTGCCGGCCGACGTGCGCGCGCTCGTGCCCGCCTCCGTGTCGCTGGTGGAGGGCGCGTGCGACCGCGCCACCAACAACCTGCGCGTGCACTACGCGCGCCCCGCGCCGCCTGCCACGCGCAAAGACTTCGCCGTGTGCGTCAAGGGCCTGGACTTCCTCTACGAAGACCTGTCCGTGCGGCTGGTGGAGTGGATCGAGCTGGTGCGCCTGCTGGGCGCCCACAAGATCTTCTTCTATGAGCTACAAGTACACCCCAACATCACCAAGGTGCTGGACTACTACGTGGAGCAGGGCGCGGTCACAGTGACGCCCGTGACGCTGCCGGGCGGCCAGCCCAACCTGCCGGGCCTGCAGCACATGTACCTCAAGAAGAAGATAAACCACAAGCGGCAGATGGAGCTGATCCCGTACAACGACTGCCTGTACCGGCACATGTACGAGTACCGCTGGCTGGCGCTGCTGGACATCGATGAAGTGATCGTGCCGCTGCAGGACGCGGACTGGGCCGCGCTGCTGCGGCGCGTGCAGCCGCTGGCCCGGCCCGCGCCCGGCAAGCCGCCGCGCTCCTCCTACCACGCCTCCAACCTGTACTTCCTGGACTCGCTGGGCCACCAGCACGGCTGGGAGGACGGCGTGCCGCACTACATGCACATGCTGCAGCACGTCACGCGCACTAAGAACTTCACCAAGCCCGGCCAGTACATCAAGGTGAGTCAATCTAGCATACTGTACTCCTTGAACCGGAATCTGACCAGCAACAGTCACTTTCGAACTGTCAAATAAATAAGTTGCGGACCCAGACAAAGTATAATTTCTGTGAAAGGACTGTCATTGGTTGTTCCAAAGCGGAGAAATCTATACGTTATAAATATAATGTTATCTAAACAATGTGCTCGGTTTCGGTGTGCACCAGGAAAGAGCTGCTAAATAGTATTTACGTTTTTTACGATCTTTGTCATTTAAACCCTAAAGGATTTGTATTAGGAAAGAAAATTTCATCTGCGAGTGGGAGTCAACTCGCGTCTTCTGGATAAGTAATCCAGACGCCTTACCAATTAGGCCGTCGCAACCGCCCATTTTAAAGCTGAATCTTTCATTCCCTTGTTTTGAACGTTCATCATCTATGAGAAGAGTCTCAAACTACTTACTGTTCAGAACCATTCACGTTGACAATCCGCTCACGAAGAATATTAAGTGCAAAACAAGTTCATTAGTTTATTTATTAGTTCGTTCCATAGTTCTAACTAGATGGCGTTGTCAGCAAATTAAAAGTTGCTATTAAGATTCTCCGCCGTTAATATAAGATCTGTGTTTGTAAAGTTAATCTTCGTTGGATGGGGGGGATTGGCCCGAAGACGCCACCTACAGTCTGTTCCGCGTACTCAGTGCAGTGTTTCAGTGCCAGTGAAATTGTGCCGCCACTTGCGGGTACCCGGAAAAAACTTTTTATACGCCCGGACCGCTTTATTTTTAAATTGGCATGTTCGTCCACTGTGCCCGTGCGAGTGCTTAGTACTGGTGCGAGCACAGGGGGGGGACACACCCCGCTGCCCGGCGCCTGAGGACGCAGTTGCGGTCGCGGAGCCCCTTGCCCAACGATGCCGAAAAAGCCAGGCGCCCGTGGCTCGCCGGAGCCCGACGCCAGCTCACCGCCGGACCACGCGGGAGGCCGGGCGACATCGCTCCCGTATTTGGGGGCCTCGCCGCAAGGACCCCTGACTTCAGGCGGATCTACGACACCACGCAGTTCTTGAAAATGCGTGGTGTCCGTATCAAGGCGTGGCGGAGTAAACGCGGGCCCGCCCAGTGCCATCGGTGCCAGCAGTTTCAACACAGCTCGCACCAGTGTCGCCGCCCGCTCGCCTGCGTCAGATGCGGAGAAGGGCATGCCGCTCGCGAGTGCCACGTCCCAAGACGGAGCCGGCCACCTGCGCAAATTGTGCAAGGGCCCACCCGGCGTGCAGCAGCGCATGCCCCGTCTTCCAACGGGAGGCCAAAAACAGGCGGGCGGGCACTGTCGCCATCACGCGACAACAGCGCCGGCCAACTACGAACGCCGAGGACCATGAGGCCCCAAGCGCTACGTTGATGGCGGCAGCGAACGGGCCCGCACGCAAGGACGCTCCCGCCACAGGGCGGAGGAAGAGGAGGAACCGGAAGCGTGGGGGAAGGAAGGGAAGTAAGCCCGAGTCCCCCACGCCCCCACTTCAGGAGGACCCTGCCCCTGTACAGGCGCAGGCAGAAAAGGGCCCCACTACGTAGCCCACCGACGCCGCTGCTGGCGCTGGTAAGAAACGGGTCAGGCAGGCTTCGAAGCCTGCCCAAGCAGCCCGAGACCCGGAGGCGACCGAAGCCGCCCCACCAACCACCACCACCACCGGCGCCCGCACTCAGCAGCGGCGCCGCGATCCAGACGCCGCCGGCACTCCTATGGACGAGTGCCGCACTTCGGCGGCATTTGGGAAGCCGGAGTCAAATCCGCTAAATACCACATAAAAAGAGTTATGGGAAACTCACATCTCACTTTCGAAGAGATCACAACCCTCTTTGCACAAGTGGAGGCAGTACTAAACAACCGTCCTTTGTGCCCTCTCTCCTCATCTCCTGATGACTACCTTCCTTTGTCCCCAGGGCACTTTCTAATTGGAAGGCCGCTGAAGGCATTACCGGAACCTAATTTGGAAAATCTGAAAGAGAGCCACCTACAACGATATGAGCGACTACAACAAATAACCCAGCACTTCTGGTCCCGCTGGCAACATGAATACATACACGAGCTCCAGCAAAGAATGAAATGGAAAACAAACAACAAAACGCTAAGTATCGGAGATCTCGTGCTGATACATGAGGATCATGTTCCACCATTATGTTGGCGGCTGGGTCGCGTCACGCGCCTGTTTCTTGGCTCCGATGGCGTTTCAAGGGTAGCTGATGTGAAGACCATAAGAGGCGTCATTCGTCGACCACTGGTCAAGCTGTGTTCCCTGCCTTCCGCGGAAGATTTGCAGTGTTGAAAGACAAGCCTTTCAACGGGTGGGAAGATGTTTCGGCTGCGCCTTACAGTTTTTTTAATGCAATTTGTTGCGGTTACCTTGACTTCTATTATAATTTATCAGGCGCTATTTATAGTCGGTGGATGTAAATCTAATTAGAAAAATTATTGTCATTCCATTCTCTTGGACACTTACGATCGGTCGAGAACTTTGTAGCAACGCTTAATTTGCAATATATTTTGTAATTCGAGTATTTTCGTCGTTTTACTGAAGAAAAGAAACCTCATCCTTTTGTCTGAGTAGACATAAAATGGACGAGTGCCAGAAGAAAAAATTTACTGCCTGCGCCGTTAAGCTGTCGGTGGACCTGATAAGGGCCATCGGCCAGGGGCAGGACATACAAGACCTGGTCCTCGACGGGCTCCAGACGTTGCTGTCCATCTGCAGCGAGTATACTTTTTAGTCTAAGTAAACAGTTGTGGTCTGTTGATGTTTACATAGAACGATTTTTGACGGAAACGTTCAGAAACGCATTTTTTTGCGCGATAGTATGATTATTTTTATAAATATTCACTGGTTACTAGTTCTTTCTGCAATCATAAGTAGTAGAAACAGTAAAATGTGGAAGACTTATGAACTCTTAAGACGATGTCATACATTTAACTAATGACCAAAATTTCATTACAAGCGAAAGAAAAAAAAGAATTGATGCCAAAAAGTTGCAAACCCCGGGGGTGCCCCCATACTTAGAATTGAAACTCAAAAAATTTACCAGACACAGGAGCCTCCCGAAACTTCCGTGTCCGGTGTGGACCTGCGTCATGCGGTAGGTCAGGACGCCGTGACCAGTGTTGCCAGTATGATTTCTCAAAAAAGTACGGTTGGCTTTCTGAAAAGGTACGGTTTTTAACTTCAAGGTACGGTTGGGTCGGGATACTTCTGCAAGAACTAGATCAGTTTTTTTTTTCTTCTTGGAGTTGGTTGTCTGCGACCATAGATTGGAAAAAAAGCGATAGGAAATCGAATATTGAAAGGGATATGGTAAGTAGAACATTACCGATTGCCAATATCGAACACATTCATTTGTAAATCAATTAGAAAGAAGTAAACTCATTAAATTCGATAATGGTGCAATGAATAAAACATTTTTTTTTATCATAATTTATCATAGGAGTAGTGTAATGAGGAAGTTCAGATATGACGCGACATTATTCTCTTTATTTAAAGGAACAAAAAGTATCGTTCTATTTTATTGTTTATATACGAGTGTGCAAAATTCTGTTGTTTACATACCTATCAGAAACTTGAAACTATTTTGAGGTATAAAAGACTTTGTAAATCGAAGTTCGAATAAATCGCAACTTGAAGGAAAAAAAACTGATCTAGTTCTTGCAGAACTATTCTGACCCGTACGGTTTTGCTAGAATTTTGAAAAATGCTATAGTCTACTCATATTCTACAGCGAAAATAAGTTGTTTGTCAAAAAAAAACCTAGGGAAATAATGTTTTAGGTGGAAAATAAATCACTAGTATAGAAAAGGTACGAAAAAGGTACGGTCTACACAGAGGTACGGTTGTGGTACGATTGTGTGATGAATAGTACGGAAAACCGTACTTTTTGGTACGGTCTGGCAACGCTGGCCGTGACGCCTTTCCAGCCACTCCTCAAAGAGGGGTCTTACCGCCGCGATTGCGGCGTGCCCGGACCTCGGTTGCGACAGTCGTCCCCTCCATACTGCCCTGAGATCGCGCCGGAGCTCTTCCCGCCGCGCCTTCAGACTATCGCCATCTAGGGAATTTTTAATTGAAGTTAAAACTAGAAATGTTTTACCGACACCACTACAAACACTGCAACTCGACTGTTTCGAGCATAATTTTCAAGTAGACGGTTACGCCCCATATGACGTAATTAGCCAGCGTGACCCTAGCAGTTTTTGAGATAATATAGTACATTTTCAAAAACCGCAAATATAACTTTGCCATTCATACAAACACTATGAAAAACAAAGTTATTTTTATTGTTTGCTTACTTACTAATCTCGATATAATTTTTATTATTATTCAAATAAAATTAATTATCGTTATTTTTTCTCTCTCTCAGACCTCTTTTTACGCGCCATACCTGTAAGTAAGTAGAAATTAAAATAGCTATGCCATCTGTACCAGACCAAATCAGTCACTTCTGTCGATAAACACCATCAAATAGCGACACAGTGCAAATCACAATAAAAACTGCATTTTACGTTTATATTAGGCAATAGTGTCATAGTATATTTCTTAAAAACGGTCATATCTAATAAACACACGTGCAAAGCATTACTTCTATAGAAAATATATCACTTCTGTAGATAACTATATCGACAGAAGTGAGTTTTAACATAAAAAGTACCGACTTCAAAACAAATACAAAAAAGTTTAAAATAACTTTTCTTTCGGAAGTCGCTGGCAATAGTCAATGACACAACAAAACAAAGCCACCGACTTCCGAAAGAAAAGTTATTTTAAACTTTTTTGTATTTGTTTTGAAGTCGGTACTTTTTTAAAAAAAAGTTTTTATTTTACCCTTTTTATTAGTTTATTTATTACATATTCAGCTCAAATTCTTGTAAAATACAAAATTTTCTTACATTGCACTAATCTTGTAATCCGTCACAACATAAAAAATCCATATGTCTAAAACTACTGAACCGATTTTGATGAAACTTGCAGTGTACCCTAAGTTGAACAATAACTAGTACAACAAAAAAAGAATTACTTAAATCCGGAGATATGCGTGCACAAACATAAAAACATACATACATACATACACTTATGAAATTTGGCACATTTGTTCAGACGCTGATATAGACCAACATATATGAAAACTGGGCAGTTCTGATAATATTACATACATACGGGTCGAATTGATAACCTCCTTTTTTTTGAAGTCGGTAAAAATAAAAATACGTATCCTGTACAAAATTTGAGATTATGAAAATGTAATTCACTTGAAATTAAGTAATTGACCGATTAAATTAACAAAGCTATAAGGAAATCACATTCATAAATCAATTATTTGCGTTGGTTTTTTATGTACAGTTGTGACGTCTCAACTTTGACAATATTTTAGAACGCCGTCCAAACTTTATTTTTCTCGTAACCGTAGTCACTGTCCGAAATATGGCTGACACCGACACTGACGGAACACTTTAAAGGGTTGCTAGAGAAGGAAAATAATGTTACAATTCATTTTTTTCCATTTATTTCTACAGGAGTGATTATTTTTTACAAACATTGTAGAATATTCAACAAAGTTAAAAATGTCGTTTCATAATTATTGACATTTAAGTGACTGCTAATTTAATATACGTTTTACTTGTTTGTTTAATGTGAATGTGCATAGAATATTTAAAAATATTTTAGAGACACTTAAATGCTGTAACCTGCGTTACGAACATTCGACAGGACGTGAGCAATCACGTACTGTACCACAAAAAAACAAAAATATAATAAAAGAAATAATAGAATTCCTATGTAAACTGTTAGATAATGATACAAAGCTATTAAAATAATAATATTAGAAAGAAATAAAAACTGAGGAGCTAGGATATATTTTACGCCAACAAAATTTTACTGTCTCCGTAGAATGAGCCAGTACCCTTAGCACGAGTTTTCATTATTTTACTTTACAGCGTCTTTTCAGTACCCTGAGCACGAGTTTTCAGTATTTGAGACGTAAAGTAATCTGGAACTTTGACAACTTCAAATTGACAATTTTCAAGGAAAAAATTAATTCCTTCTTCGTACACCAGCGGCGCTGTTCCATTTTTCCATACAAGAAACGCTGTAAATAACAACTAGATACACAATCAGCGACAAAAAACGTCCTCACCAAAAGAATGACCAAATCAGAGATCGGTCATCCTTTTGGTTTAGTACTGTTCTAACGCTCGGAACGTAAACATGCCTCCGTGCTCGTTTAAAAAGTGCAAAAATCACTCTTCCAGGACCGACAAAAAGGATGTAATTTCATTTTTCAGTAATTACTAACATTACCAATATATAATAACTATCACTGTACTATAAATACTGATATTACGTTAAGAAATCGCCGTAAAACATTTATTTTAAAATTGACGAAATTATCAGCCGGGTTTATAAAGCACCTAAATTGAAAAGACATTTACTAAACGTACAGTTCGTAGTGTCGCATGGCTACTTGATTTAGTCGGGTAACATGTGTTGATTCGAGTCGCGGTCGTAGAATTTAATAAGTTTTTATGACCGTTCTAAATCCAACTTTGACTCATTTGAATAAGGTTTAATTTCTTTTGGTATAATATGTTGACCAGTTATGTTCCTTTCTGTTTTCTTTCTCTTTCTATTTTACGACCCACTTGAGGACAGTTTTTAGTTCGTTTTTGTACGGGATTGTGTATCTAGTTGTTATTAATGATCGAAGGTAAAATAGAAACTTTTTTTTAAGAAAAGAACCGACTTCAAATCAAACACAAACAATTGCTACTAGTTTGAAAAACCAGTAAATACGCTTTTAGCACGCATCAAAAATTACAATCTTCGTATTCCTCTCGTCGAACCTTATTGATTGATACCCATGACATAGTAAGAATTTAGTAAGAAAATGTCATTTCGCATTATTTTCAGCAAACCCTTTCATTTTATACCTAAATCATAGGGTTACATTTCAAATAGCCAATCCACCGCCTTGGGACGGCCGCCATGTTGGATTTAGCTCACGTGATAATTTTTTTCGTATCCCATTCAGCAAACCCTCTCATTTAATACCCACAACATGGGGGTGCATTTCAAACCGCCAGTCCGCCATATTGGATTTAAGTCACGTGACAATTTTGTTCGTATTCCCGACAGCAAACCCTTTCATTTGATACCCATATCATGGGGTGGATTTCAAATAGCTAGTCCGCCATCTTGGGGAGGCCGCCATATTGGATTTGTAATGACGTTTCTTAGCTAGTCATGTATTGTCTCCAGAAATCACAGCGTGTGTAAAATTTCATCCTAATCGAAGACCGGGAAGTGGGTCAAATTAAGATTCCAAGATTTTCTTACATTGTTACAAGTGAAGCTAATATAAGCGTGTTAAAAAGTTTAAAATAACTTTTCTTTCGGAAGTCGGTGGCAATAGTCAATGAAATAAAAAACAAAGCCACTGATTTCCGAAAGAAAAGTTATTTTAAATTTTTTTGTGTTTGATTTGAAGTCGGTTCTTTTTAAAAAAAAGTTTTTATTAATTTTTCAGTTTCCATTTTGCGAAAGGCATGTTTTTTATACATTGATTTTACTTTAATCCCTAAGAATGATCAGCATAGGTTAGCATAGCATTAAACCTGCTGTTGCACATCATCATTAAAATAAGAATTCTTCACAAAGTGCTAGTTAACGTAGTTCTCGATGCTCAAAATTAAAAAGGAGAGGCTGCGAATATCGTTATGGTTCGTACCTACGTCTTTCCAGAATTGCACAATAAGTAAGGTGTGGTCGGTATGTTCCAGGCGTTCCACGAGACGGACCGCGTGCTGGCGCTGCACAACCACTTCCCGCTGGCGTGCCTGGGCGGCGCGTGCAACACGTTCCCACTGGACACGTCGCTGGCACGCCTGCAGCACTACCGCGCCGACTGCTTGTCCGCGCTCAAGTCCTGCAGGGAGCTCAAGGCGGAGGCGGTGCGCGACAAGGAGCTGTGGCGCTGGCGCGAGCCGCTGATAGCGCGCGTGGACCACGTGCTGCGCGCGCTCGCCTTCCTGCCGCCGCACGGTGGGCTGAAAATCGGCTTTCATAGACTTAGGCATTTTATTTTGCAAGTGCCAGTTTTTATACCGGATATCACTTATATTAGTTATAACAATATACAAAAATGATACCAGAATTGATTCTGCACAAAAACGAAGGAATTATAATTTTTTTACGAAAATTTTGTATGGAGCTAGTATGAAAAATCGAAATATCTCAAAAACGGCAGGGATAACCGTAATATCCTTATAGGGCGTTATAGTACTAATTATTTATGATTTTTTGACATACGTTACATAATGGTTGTAGATGCCGTTTTTTTTAAAAAAATCGTCAAAATATTTTTATTTTTTTTTACATATGAAACGTTCGTTTTAGTGTTTAAGTTGAAGAATTCAGAGCTTTAACAACTCTTAACATAAAATAGCATCACCCCTATAGACCTGAAGGACTAGACACAGCATCTCCATCTGTCAGTTTCAGTGGCACCAAGGAGGTCATGAAAATGCTTGAATCATCATGCTCGCCGTCCATTTTCTGCTTGTATCGGCTTTGGTTGGAAGCACCATCAAATCCCTACTTCAATATCAGTTTTAACTGCTTATTTTCCACATTATCAGAAAGACTTTGAAGAATCCGCTTCACCGTGATGTCAAGTAAAGCTTGAAGTGTAATTCTAGCTGATCAATCCGTAACTGATACTGATTGATTAGGAGGGTAGCATGCAAGCTTAGTTTGTTGCAGTTTATAGTAGGATGGGTAAATATCCTTAGATCCTTCCCGAATGGCAGTCTCTCGCAACGTAATATATTGCCATTTTGAAAGTTTAAGTGATAGAAGCAATCCAAGTGCTTTCTCTGGTGTAAATATTACTGTTTCACTGGTTTCTTAATGCTCTCATTGATTTTAACGGCAGTTTCTGTATTTTTTACCATATATTCGATTACAGACGCGATATCTTCATACCCTTCTTCTTTTAAACGTGCTGCAGCTGCATATGCCAATTCAAAGGAATTGTCGCCTATGTGCTCACTAGATCTTCTCTTTTTCTGTTTGCTTCCCAGATCTTTTAATGGTTTTCGGGACCTTTTTGTCATTGTTCCAACAGTCGATGATGTCGAAGGTTCTGGAGAGACAGAGCATGCTCTTGGTATCTCATCAACAGTTGGTTCTTGATTTATTAAAGGTTGCACGCAACTTGGCCAATCAATATTTGCTTGCAGCCACTCTCCGTACGCATTTCTAAATTTATCAAAGAATCGTTTACATTTCTGCCACCTGTTTAAAGCAGCTCGCGTGAATCTCCGGCAAAATTCTTTGAGAGTTACTTGACCTTCGGCAGAAAGGCAATCGCCTATGCGGGACACAATTGCACTAAACAATACTTCATGATTAAAAGAAGGACACTCACTTTTTAGAAGAACAGACAAGTCTAAATATTTGTTCTTCTAAAAAGTGAGTGTCCTGTAAGTTGAGTGTTCTTCTAAAAATTAGTTAACTACCCTCGTTAAATTTATAAAAGATATGATAATGAAAATTTATAATCGTCAAAAACATTTCGTAGAACCCATAGTACAACTAATCAACAAATTAGCTCACTAATTATAAAAAGGTGAATGCGGTTCTTAGTTGGTATTGTTGCGAGATATTTCAAATCATTTAATCACATATTAGGCTCATTAGCATGAGAAGACTACAACCCTCATTCTAATTACTTAATTACTTGTCATCAGACTCATTAGATGACTACACAATATGTTATTTTGTATTTTGATCGGATGCAAGGTTTTAAAATTCCTTTTGTGTCGATATTTTTTATGTGTCCGGTTATGTTGTAATCATACTTTTAGGGTGTGATCAATTAACAATTTTATTCCCCTATCTTTCAAAAAGAAGCGACAACATGGGCACTTTGACATTGATATTCAACTATTTGGTATTGTTGGAAGTCTTACAAGATTAACAAGATACTACATACCTCTGTCTAGTCCTTCAGGTCTGGTCGGGGTGATGCTATTTTATGTTAAGAGTTGTTAAAGCTTTGAATTCTTCAACTTAAACACTAAAAAGAACGTTTCATATGTAAAAAAAAAAATAAAAATATTTTGACGATTTTAAAAAAAAACGGCATCTTCAACCATTATGTAACGTATGTCAAAAAATCATAAATAATTAGTACTATAACGCCCTATAAGGATATTACGGTTATCCCTGCCGTTTTTGAGATATTTCGATTTTTCATACTAGCTCCATACAAAATTTTCGTAAAAAAATTATAATTCCTTCGTTTTTGTGCAGAATCAATTCTGGTGTCATTTTTGTAAATTGTTATAACTAATAGAAGTGATATCCGGTATAAAAACTGGCACTTGAAAAATAAAATGCCTAAGTCTATGAAAGCCGATTTTCAGCCCACCGTGCGCCGCTGCCGCACCGGTGACGGCGCCCCCCACTCCCTCCTAGCTTAGTCTTATATGTATTAAATGCTAGTATTAAACGTATTTTTATAGTTATTCTATACGATGTTTCATTGATTGCTTCATGCTTTGTCGTTTCGTCCTGGGAAAACTGTGTCCGTTAGGTAGATGATGGAAGGTGAGGCGGTAGGCCGCGACCCGCGACTTACTGGCTAAAATGATGCAACAAAACTGGGAATACATTGAAATAATTTAGTGTAGGTACCTAATTGAATCAATTATTTTAGATGATGGAAGGTACACTAGTTCACATTTTTTGTACGGTATGATTTAGCAACATTTTGCTTTTGGGAAGGGCACTAGTCCAGGACAAGACCTGCTCTTCCCATTAAAAACATCGAATCTTCATGGAAGAAAGTCCCCAGTGACAAAAAGATGAATTTAAACGTAACTTTGTATAATCAACATTTCCAACAAAATGTTACGGATTTTTTGAGATATTCAAACTTCTTTAAAATATTGAAATTCTCTACCTTGAAAAGGAGAATGAGCTTTCATGGTTTCGCTTTTTGAGGCGTATGATCACTTATGCAAATCTATAATTAATGTTATTATTTTAAATTTGTTTTAGCATTAATTCACTTAAAACATTGGTGGGGTTTTTATATTCAATATTATTAGTATTTACTAATATATTTTTGTTCCGGTATAGTGAAGGGCTACGTTACCAGAATCGATCGATTAAACAAAGAACATAGTCGTAAAACAATTAAAAAATGTGCTAGTGTCCCTAAAGACCACCTTAAAAGCTGTTATTATTGCTTTTCTATAGACTATAATATGATTTATTTTATGATAACACATATTGAGGTCTTATCTAACAAAAGTAAAGATATAATCGATTATATTAAGATGTCGTAATGACTGATGTGTCACCCTATCCCATCCTATCCCATCCTATCCCATCCTATCCCATCCTATCCCATCCTATCCCATCCTATCCCATCCTATCCCATCCTATCCCATCCTATCCCATCCTATCCCATCCTATCCCATCCTATCCCATCCTATCCCATCCTATCCCATCCTATCCCATCCTATCCCATCCTATCCCATCCTATCCCATCCTATCCCATCCTATCCCATCCTATCCCATCCTATCCCATCCTATCCCATCCTATCCCATCCTATCCCATCCTATCCCATCCTATCCCATCCTATCCCATCCTATCCCATCCTATCCCATCCTATCCCATCCTATCCCATCCTATCCCATCCTATCCCATCCTATCCCATCCTATCCCATCCTATCCCATCCTATCCCATCCTATCCCATCCTATCCCATCCTATCCCATCCTATCCCATCCTATCCCATCCTATCCCATCCTATCCCATCCTATCCCATCCTATCCCATCCTATCCCATCCTATCCCATCCTATCCCATCCTATCCCATCCTATCCCATCCTATCCCATCCTATCCCATCCTATCCCATCCTATCCCATCCTATCCCATCCTATCCCATCCTATCCCATCCTATCCCATCCTATCCCATCCTATCCCATCCTATCCCATCCTATCCCATCCTATCCCATCCTATCCCATCCTATCCCATCCTATCCCATCCTATCCCATCCTATCCCATCTTATCCCATCCTATCCCATTCTATTCTACGATTCCTTTAAATCGCTTTAATTAATTTACATTTTTTGTTTGTAAGGTGTAAACTGATGGGGTGCTAAGGACAGGAAACCTCCACGAGTGCCCGAGGACTGGAAGTTCCTTTCCGGATACGTTCGGGGGGGAAGCCCAGTTTCTCGGGACGGTGCGCCCCGGGGTGCGGGCAAGAACTCCCCGTAAGGGGTCTCCTTGCCCGTATGCCAATGTCCTGTCGCGTCGCTCCACCGCGTGTCCCTCTGTTTAGCAGAGGGCATAGTGGTTTAGGAGTAAGAGCGGGCCCGGCGTGCACTTACCCTGCCGTCGGGCAGGCAGGAGGAGGTCTTGCACTTCCGCTTCCTCTTGCCACCGCTATTCTCGTAGCCCCGAAGATTGTCATGATCACGTCTATGACTTTCGACGGGGGTCGAGGGCCTTGGCTTAACCGCCCGGGCCGCGAGGAAGAAAACCTCTATAAAAAATTACCCCGAACCTCCAAGCGGCGGCGCACCGCGAGGGAGGTTGACAGCTTGGTTGACGGGTAGCTGTGGGGAAAATCAGCCGCTAGTGCGGACCACATTTTCATGGTTGGTTGGTTGGAAAATGTATATTACTCGTGGGAACAAAAATGAAATCTATTTTGAAAAAACCCCCAGTAACACCGGCAGTCGCCGCAGAGAGCCAGGGTGGCTCACGTGCCTGTGGGGAGGAGTCGCTGGACTTGTCCAGCACGTCTTCCTCACCGGCACCGAACATAGAGCGGGCACAGGGTGCCGCTCCGGATGATGAGGTGGCGCTGATGCTCGGGTCGGAGTCCGACTCATCAGACGTTACGAGCTTCCAGAGCGTAGCCTCTGGAAGCGTAGGGAGGAGGGACGAGAGGGGCGCCGATAGAAGGAATGAATTCCTCAAGCGCCCCCTGTCAAAGGAGGACGTGTCGTCCTCGGAGGAGGGCCTTGCCTCGGCCCGGAAGATCCCAACTAGTGCGCGGGGTAAGGGCCGAGGCAAGACATCGGGTAGGGGGCCTCCCCCCTCTGGAGAGCAGAAAAACAGTCGGGCCTCAGACGAGGCCAGACTGGCAGAGGTCGTCTCGGCCGCCATCCTCTCCGTCACCCGCAAAAAATCGAAGGAGACGCGGGGGAAGGCGTTCAGCGAGGCCACGGCCTCCATCGTGGCGGCAGCGCTCAGCTGCGGCGGGGCTCCGTCTGCAAGGGACGAATTGTCCGAGCTGCGGACGGAGTTTGCCCGCCTGACCGCCGCCATGGAGGCTCTCCGGAGGGAGAACGCCGCCCTCAAGGCGGACCTGGCCGGTCTACGGGGAGGTGGTAAGGGGGACGCGCCGCCGCGGGGCCAAAAGGAGAAAAGCCAGCCCACACCAGCGGAGAACTCGGTTCTCGACCTGGTGCGACAGGAGCTGGCTGCCTTCCAGCAGCGGTTCTCCATACTGGAGAGCCGCGTGCTGCGACCCCCGCTGGCGGCATCTTCGTACGCGGCTGTGGCCGCGTCGAAGCCACCCCCAACCAAGCCGTCTCCGGTGGGGACGGCTGCGGTGAAGACGGCCCCGGCAAAGCCTAGCCAGGCGAAACCGGGTCCGTCTAAACCGACTCCGACCCCGACACCTGCGGGTCCGACACGGTCGGCTGGCGGCAAAAAGAAGGGCGCCCAGGCCGAGAACCGGCCGTCCCAGCAGCCTCCTCCTAAGACTCCTCCGGCCAGCGCCGATTGGCAAGTGGCCGGGGAGAAGAAGAAGGCTGCCAACACGGCCAGGTCCAAAAGGCGGAGGGAGAGACGGCGGCGGCGCAAGGAGCGCGACGTCGCGGCGCGATTGCGCGCCCCAAAGACCGCGGCTGTGGTTATCACACTGCAGCCGGACGCGGTCAAGAAGGGCGTGTCGTACCGCGACGTGCTCGCGAAGGCGCGGGAAGCGGTGAACCTCGAGGAGCTCGGCATCACCGGCGGCCTCCGTTTGCGGGTCACTGCAACGGGGGCTCGGATGCTGGAGCTCCCCGGCGCGACCAGTGGCCCCACCGCTGACGCTCTGGCCGAACGGCTCAGAGCGTCCTTAAATGCGGAGGAGGCCCGAGTATCCAGGCCCACCAAGCGCGCAGACGTGCGCATATTGGGTCTGGATGACTCTGTGACGGCGGAGGATGTGGTGGCTGCCGTTGCCAGGACTGGGGGGTGCTCTTCCGAAGAGGTGAGGGCGGGCGCCCTGCGTCCTGACTTTGCGGGGCTGCAAACCATCACGGTTAGCTGCCCCGTGTCGGCGGCCAAAAAGATCCAGGAGGGCCGAAGGCTCCTGGTTGGTTGGGTGTCTGCGCAGGTGAAAGTCCTGGAACCCAGACCCCTGAGGTGTTACCGCTGCCAAGTGGCATGCGTCTGCACCTCGGAGGTGGACCGCAGCGACAGGTGCTTCCGCTGCGGTCAGCCCGGTCACAAGGCCGGCTCGTGCTCCGCCCCGCCTCACTGCTTTGCATGTGAGGCGGCTGGCAAGCCGGCCGATCACCGGGCTGGGGGCAAGTCCTGCGCCC
The DNA here is from genome assembly GCA_950005045.1 of Agrotis exclamationis. Lineage (NCBI taxonomy): Eukaryota > Metazoa > Arthropoda > Insecta > Lepidoptera > Noctuidae > Agrotis > Agrotis exclamationis. Next base: position 20,911,369 of record OX465437.1, read on the forward strand.
CACCCACCAAAGCCAGGCGCAGAGGTAGGCCCTCTGCCGCCGCCGTCACCGCCACCGCCGCCGCCGCCGCCGCCCCCTCTGCCGCCGCCGCCGCCGTGGCTCAACCCTCGGAGAGGGTCCTGGAGGAGGCTGCAATGGATTCAGATTAATGTCTCCATTGCGCTTCCTCCAGGCAAACATCAACCACTGCGCCGCTGCTCAGGATCTCTTGCTCCAGAGCATGGCGCAGTGGTTGATTAATGTCGCCGTGGTCGCCGAGCCGTACTTTGTTGTGCCCAGGGATGACTGGGTAGCAGATCTGGACGGCTCGGTGACCCTAATTTCGCCGAGTTCCACAACTCCCTGTTGGAGCTGGGAGTCGTCGTCGCCGGGTTCGGTTCCTTCCCTGTGCTCGTCCTCGGGGATTTCAATGCCAAGAACGTGGCTTGGGGTTCCCGATACACGGACAGTGCGCGGGGCAGGATGCTGGAGGACTGGGCCCTGGAGAGGGGCTTGGTCATCCAGAATCGGGGTTCTGTCCCCACGTGTGTGCGGATGCGGGGCGAATCGGTGGTGGACATTACGTTTGCCAGCCCCGCTCTGGCACCACGTGTCGTCGACTGGCGCGTTGTCGAGGGGGTGGAGACCTACTCAGACCACCGGTATATCCGGTTTGACGTCTCCGCCCAGACCTCAGATGCGCCGGTCCGACGGACCCCGAGTGGTCCGCGATGGGCGCTGAAACAGCTGGACCGGGAGCTATTCCTGGAAGCCTCGATCGTGCAGGCCTGGGTGTCACCACCGGACAGGCCTGCCGACATCAACGACGAGGCGGAGTGGTTTCGGGAGGCCATGTCGGAAATTTGCGACGTGGCCATGCCCCGGGTCCGGCAAGGACGCGCCCGGCGTCAGTTGTACTGGTGGTCGCGTGAGCTAGCTTCGCTTCGCGAAGCGTGCGTTGCCGCGCGCCGCCGGTACACCAGGTACCGCAGACGCCGTACCCGACCTCCGGATGCGGCGGCCGTGGAGGCGGAGCTGTACGAGGGATACAGGGTGGCGAAGACCGTCCTCCGTGATGCGATCCGGCGGGCCAAGGAATTGGCCCGCAAGGAGATGCTGGAGTCTCTGAACGGAGACCCATGGGGCCGGCCCTACAAGTGGGTGAGAGAAAAGCTCCGCCCCTGGGCTCCCCCGTTGACACAGAGTCTCCAGCCTCAGCTCGTGGAGGACGTGGTGAGCACCCTGTTTCCCTCCCGAGGGGAGCATACTCCCCCGTCTATGGCTCCGCCTTCGACGGTGCCTGAAGCTGGCGCAAACGCGGGCCACACCGACGGCGACGACTACGACGCTCCAGAGGTGGCCGAGGTAGATCTGAGAGTGGCGGTACAAAGGCTTAAGGCCAAGAATACCGCCCCAGGACCCGACGGCTTGCCAGGAAAAGCCTGGGTCCTGGCCTCTGGGACTCTCGGGCCTCGACTAGGGGGGCTCTTTAGCGCATGTTTGGAGAGGGGCCAGTTTCCACTCCGTTGGAAGACGGGAAAGCTGGTCCTCATCAGGAAGCCGGGGCGCCTAGCGGACTCTCCGTCGGCATACCGGCCAATCGTGCTGCTCGACGAGGTGGGCAAGCTCTTTGAAAGAGTTATTGCAAACCGCCTCGTCGGGCACCTGATACGGGTGGGGCCGGATCTGGCGGACGGTCAGTTCGGCTTTCGCAGGGGGCGTTCTACGGTGGACGCCATCATGCGCGTGAGAGCCCTCACGACGGGGGCTGCAGTATCCCGGGGCCGGGTCGTCGTGGCGGTGTCATTAGACATCACCAACGCTTTCAACACCCTGCCCTGGAGTTGCATTAGGGAGGCACTCCGGTATCATCGGGTGCCGACCTACCTCCGTCGAATGGTCGAGGATTACCTGACGGACAGAGCCGTCATCTACCCCGGCCACCGGGGAGAGTGGAACCGGCGAGAGATGTCGTGCGGTGTCCCACAGGGTTCGGTTCTCGGGCCGCACCTGTGGGACATCGGGTACGACTGGGTGCTGCGTGGCGATCTCCCTGACGGCGTCAGCGTAGTTTGCTATGCTGACGACACGCTTGTCCTGGCACAGGGAGAATCGCATCAGGCGGCGGCCGACTTGGCGACACAAGCGGTTGCGACAGTCGTTGACAGGATCCGGCAGTTGGGACTCGAAGTGGCGCTGCATAAAACAGAGGCCATGTGCTTTCATGGCCGTCTGAACGCGCCACGGACAGAGTCCCACATAACGGTGGGGGGGGCTCTCATCGGCGTCGAGTCGAAGATGAAGTACGTGGGACTCGTCCTCGACAGCCGGTGGAGCTTTAAGGAACATTTCCTTCGTTTGGCCCCAAGGCTGAACCGGGCAGCAGCCGCCCTCAGGTGACTCCTGCCCAATCTCGGCGGGCCAAACGCCTCCTGCCGGAGGCTGTACGCCGGTGTCGTGCGGTCCATGGCCCTCTACGGGGCTCCCGTGTGGGCCCTGAGCATGCGGACGCGACCAGCGAAGCTGGTCGCATGCCAGAGGGTCATGGCTATCCGGATGATCCGAGGATACCGCACGATCGCCGGCGAATCGGCCAACCTCCTTGCCGGATTGCTGCCCTGGGATCTGGAGGCGACTGCCCTCCAGCGCGTCTATGAGTGGCGCGTGGAGGCGCAGCGCCGGGGCGAATAGCTCCGGCGTGATCTCAGGGCAGTATGGAGGGAACGACTGTCGCAACCTAGGTTCGGGCACGCCGCAATCGCGGCGGTAAGACCCCTCTTTGAGGAGTGGCTGGAGAGGCGTCACGGCGCCCTCACCTTCCGCCTGACGCAGGTCCTCACCGGAAACGGATGTTTCGGGAGGTTCCTGTGTCGTATAGGCAAGGAAGAAACGCCTGGGTGTCACCACTGCGAGGATCGCCCGGAGGACACGGTGGAGCATACGGTGCAGGACTGCCCCGCTTGGGCAGAGCACCGCCGTGTTCTCACGGAGGCTATAGGCGGCGACCTCTCGCGCCCAGCATTGGTCGAGGCCATGCTGCGGGGCGAGACGGAATGGGAAGCGGTCGCCTCCTTCTGCGAAGCAGTAATGCTAGCAAAGGAGGAGGCGGAACGCGTGAGGGAGAGGACAGCGTCCACCTCACGACCCAGCCGCCGCGGGAGACGCCCACGGCAACGGACGTCGCAAGACGATCTCCGGCCACCGTAGGCGCGGGCATGCGGGCGGCGAGTAATGGGTGACTCGCCGTCCGATCATGGACCATGCCCGGGTCGACGGCGCGTTGTGTTCCACGCGCGCCTCAAAGAGCTGTCAGCAAACTGACGGGGCCCCCTAAGAGGGCCGGAGCCTGCCGGGGTCGCGGGATTGTCTCACTCGGTAACCGTGACCCTGGTACATAAAGGGCTATTGAAGGAACATCGTGGATTTTAGTCAGTACAAGTCTGACAGTCCCTCCCGCCCCGCCCTGGGCGGGAGGACTCATTTGATGATTTTACCACGCAAAAAAAAAAAAAAAAGGTGTAAACTGATTACGATAAAATAAAAACATTAAATGTTACTTCAATTTAACAGCTCTATTCCAGGTTTTTTTTAACGCTATCTACCGTGTTATCGTTGGTTTAGATGAATTATTTAAATATGTAGTTTTTCTATTCGAAGCTAGATCGCGCTACTGAACTGCGCGTCGCGGTGTGAACTGACCGTAATATTTTACTTCTGAATCACTTTAAATTCAAATATCTTTTGATGGACTGAACCGATTGCAATGATACAAAAACTAAATGTTACTTCAAGGTACGCTAAATCGTTGGTTGGTTGTCCTTTAACACCCTGGCTATATTTTTTTATTTATTTTTTAATGTACAAAAACTTCTATTCTACAGTTTTATTATTATGTAAAGATGTATTGATATAGATAGATTCATTTTGTGTTGGGCGGTTGCAGCACATTGACAAATCATCTTTGACAGAATTGCAAAGAGTGAGATGTAGTAATTGACACTCTCACTTGACAATCGGATTTCCATTTCCCAATTTTTCCACCACCAATTTTCTCATCAAACGATGCTAAGAACAGTCTCGATTAAGCCATCAATATTCCCTTTCATTGCGCTTTCATTTGAAACGACACTCGAGTTTATTGGCAAACCTTCGGTTACCCTTCCCCACTTTCACCCCCATAACTTTTAAACGGCTGAACTGATTTTCATCAAACATGTCTAAGAACACTCGCACGTAAGTCACCTTTAATACAAAAATTCTAAATTGAAATTGCCTCATCTGTTCGGGCTCTATAGTGCCACAGACAGACAGACACACAGACAGACAGACAAACAGACAGACAGACAGACAGACACGTCAAACTTATAACACCCCTCTTTTTCCGTCGGGGGTTAAAAATAACTTTTCTTTCGGAAGTCGGTGGCAAAAAAAAGACTATGAAATAAAGAAAACAAAGACACCTACTTCCGAAAGAAAAGTTATTTTGTAGGTTTTTTTACCGTTTTTTATGGTTGTTTTTTCTTGTTTCATTTCGAAATTGTTAAATGTATCCTTATCTAATTAGAGTGTTCAATAACCAGTGAAAGGATTTATCAATCACGACATGTTTTGCAATATGAAGTCCCCTGGTGCGTTTAGTCGTCAGCCTGTCTTTACCGGTATAACAAACAGATTATGATGGGGTTATCACTAGTAGATAGATTAGTTCTTCCAAACAGGTTTAAGTAAGTATACTGTATTCAACAATGTAAATTGTAACACTCAAAAATAATGGAGTGGTAAATAATTGTAGACGGTATAAAGGCAATCAGTATATTTCCTTGCTTTAACAAATTATGAAGAATCTCATGAATAGACACACTCGTATTTTCCATGGCAGACGGCTGACTGACAGGCAACCATAAAGTTACATGCTCTGTGGCAACAACGCGAACAACAACGGTACTACTGGCACATTCCCTGTAAATAAGACTCCTTGGTGTCATCCTCTCACAAGATCAGGCCTGATCTCGTGACAGGATGTGACGGCATGGCTAGCGGCTTAGCAGGCTTGCTAAAAGGGTTTTGGCATTGGCTGGCTGGCTGGCAGGCTGGCTGGCTGGCTGGCTGCCTGCGGTTAACTGGCTATGGCGGTCCAGCCAAGGCTTGGCTGCACGATATCTGGCTAGGCGATATCTGGCTTGGCTATGGCGGTCCGGCCAAGGCTTGGCTGCGCGATATCTGGCTAGGCGTTACATTCTAGCTGGCTCCTGATAACTGGCTATGGCTGACTGGTCATGGCTGAGCTGCAGAGGCACCATCTTGCAAGGCGTGCGTTACAAAATCAAGTAAAAGATATCGTTTGTTTATCATTTCAACTACTGTCTGTGAAAACCGTCTTTATTGTAAGCCCGTATCACATTATTTGTAAGTATGTAGTTTAAAGATATTTCATTAATCTGGGTCGGTCACTAATCAAAAATAAATACCATTGCAGGTACATAAAACTAAACGCCTATGTAAAAGTTTATAGCAATCTCACTATTTGCAATTTTTGTAGTACTTTTAATGATAGGTGTTCACGTTTTTTTATCATGATTGTGAAGATATAACAAGTCGTTGAAACTTTTTTGATGTGAAATATTAATATTGAGCTGTTCAGCGTTATACACTGCTAGGTCCCATGTCTATAGCCGGCTGGATTCACGAACGTACTTCCACTTAGCCAACTCCTTTCATATATAAAAGGCAGCCCCCGACGGATATTCCTCGGTTATTTTTACGTCTATTATAATATTTCGTTATACATAAAAATTGTGTAAAGTCGGAGGTTTTGAGTTATTTTATTCTTTTTCAATTAGATTTTTACCGTCGCGGGTTTTTTTCAAATTTTTTAATTTTGCTTAATTTTTTATCATGTCGATGACAATCTATATTGCCCAGAATTGGGCCACGTCGTTTAGCGCTCTCAGAAACGTCCATTAACTCCTGAAATGGGGAAGGCCGGTCAAAGCTAATTGTAGATGGCGCCACCATAAGTAAGTCCTAATCCGACCAATGAGGTAGTACTATTTTGAAGTACCTATAAGATTTGAGCCAATGACGATGCTTGGAACAAGCTATGCTAGCGCCATTAGTTCCCCAGTTGCCATCCCCATTGCGGCCCAAGCACTTTTTTTCCGAAACTGGCCGAAACCGAACCTTCCGTCGACACCACTATAAATACGTCTGGTTTGGTTAGATTCCGCTTCTTCTCAGCCTGGACTGTATTTCTTTATTTAGGGGATAATCGAAGAAGTATTGGGAAGGTTTTCAGTGCGCCTGAAGCACTTTCGCAAAAATATAACACTCATTGCAGATCAGAAAAAATATTTGCTCCGACACGACAAATTGCGACACGCTGCGCAGTAATCGATCGTTCAGTCACTATGACAACATCAGTATATTATATTTCAGTATTATTATAGTGTACTCTGTGGCCAACATGCCAACCGTGTCGCCAAAAGGGTATAATATTATTAGAGAGTGACTTTGTGATCAACTAAAACGTTTCCTTATACGCAATTACGAACGCATTCAATAATAAGGATATCTTTGCATAAAGCATAATTAATTGCATTGCATATCACTAAAAGTAAAAGACTAAGAAGTTTTATTTTTATTTTACCCTTTTTAGGGTTCCTTAGCCAAATGGCAAAAACGGAACCCTTATAGATTCGTCATGTCTGTCTGTCTGACCGTCCGTATGTCACAGCCACTTTCTTCGAAAGTATAAGAGCTATCCTATTGAAACTGGGTAAGTAAATGTATCATGTGAACCGCATTAGGATTTTAACACAAAAAGAAAAACAAAACAAATTTTGGGGGTGCCCCCATACTTGGAATTGAAAGTCAACATTTTTTTCCCCAAACCCATACAATTATGTGGGGTATCTATGGATAGGTTTTTAAAAATGATTTATTGAGGTTACTAATTTCATTTTTTCTAAACTGAACAGTTTGCGCGAGAGACACTTCCAAAGTGGTAAAATGTCCCCCCCCCCTGTAACTTCTAAAATAAGAGAATGATAAAACTAAAAAAAATGTATAATGTAGTCCATCAACAAAATCAACAAAAACTTCCAACGAAAGTTGGTTTGGATGAGATACAGTAAGCAGTTTTTGAGATATAGTACATTTTCAAAAACCGCAAATATAACTTTGCCATTCATACAAACACTATGAAAAACAAAGTTATTTTTATTGTTTGTGTATATTACTTACTAATCTCAATATAGTTATATCCCTAATCTTTGCTTGCTACTACGGAACCCTTCTTGGGCGAGTCCAACTCGCACTTGGCCGGTTTTTTTTACGATACAAAGTGGCAACAAAATCATTTTGTTTTAATTTTCAAGTGATAATTAACAGCGTAGTGCAAAAATCATGGCACCGGTTTTTATGGCGACAAATATGACTTCTTACAATGATCTATGGTAATCTATTCGGGCTCGTGGTACGAATTTTAATTCTTTCTGTGACTGCTAGAGACGCTGTACAATATTTCACACAAATATCGCGCCTCCTGCGGCGTGCGGCGTGTGTACCGCTGACCTCACTGTAATCAATAATCATTAGGTTGAGTTTCCTTGCGCCCGCGCCTGTTCGAGATCAGCGCAGTATCTCTTGTTGACTTGTTGTTCGAGCAGTACCGAGTACTGATAATGCGTGACTCACCAAAACAATCATCTTCCTAGAAGTGACCTTACAAACAACTTTAAGGGGCGGATCGGTATTTCCACCGAATTGTGTAGACAATTAATTACCAACTTGTAACACGGTTGTCAGCGTGTGTCGCCACTCGTCTGGCGCGGGGCGGGGCCCGTCTCTTAGTAGTGCGACCACGTTGTTGTACTACTGCACTTCTGGATTTCTATGCGAATTATTTTCTTGTTGTAAACTTTCTCAAATCTCATTTTTACGTACGTAGTCGTGATTTAGTTTTTAACTTAATTTTTAGGGTTCCGTAGCCAAATGGCAAAAAATGGAACCTTTAGCTCTTTTTTGATGTTGACAATTTTGGCGTTTTTAACCGACTTCCAAAAGGAGGAGGTTCTCAATTCGGATGTTTATACATAAATATACATATATATTTTTTATGTTTGTTCGGACATAACTGCGTCGTTTACCAACCAATTTGAAAAATTCTTTTTTTGTTGGAAAGGGTATACCTACTTCCCGAATGGTCTCATTAAAATTTTATCGAAACCGGACTAGCACTTTTTAAAAAATCAACAAAATCCTAAAAAGTTTTCAACATTGTCTACACCGATTACTCCGAGGTTTCTGGTCCGATTTCGATGATTCTTTTTTTGTTCGATACAGTATACATGCCATTTGGTCTCATAAAATTTTCATTTAGTTTGGTGCAGTAGTTTTGATTTTTAGCTCATTGTGTACATAGGCGATGTTATTACCGGTGCTACGGATTACAATATTTTAGTGTAAGTACATGTAAGAAAATTATGTATTTGACAATAATTTGGGTTGAATATTGAAACTAAAAAAAAATAAAATAAAAACTTTTTCAAAAAAAAATGTAAGTAGGTACATACCTAACCGACTATTCCTACAAAAAAAGTTCAAAATAACCTACAAAAAAACTTTTCTTTCGAAAGTCGGTGACAAAAAGACAATGAAATAAAAAAGAAAGTCTCCGACTTTCGAAAGAAAAGATTTTTTGTAGGTTATTTTGTTATTTTGAACTTTTTTGTGGGAAGTCGGTTACTTTTTTTTTTGAAAAAGTTTTTATTGTTTTAGTCAAGTGTTGTCCACAAAAAAGAGTGAAATTGTCCATTTTTTTTTTCGACCATATTACATGTAGGGATCATTTCATTGTATCGGAAGAAAAAAATCGGGACGGCGGAAGTTGGTCAAAATAAACAATAGTACCTACATTGTTATCCGAGAGGTGAAAGTTACTTATTTCAATCCCGAGACGGGTTTTGGCGCCCATAACGTAGTGAGGGCGCTAATAGTTCGAGGGACTAAATAAGTAATTTACACATTTTCATTACGAATACGAGGATAGTAAAAATAAAAACATAAATACTAGCTCAAGAAAAAAAAAGTGTTGATCGGATAGTCGCCATCCCGCTTATTTACATCGTGGTTATTTTTAGTTAAACCACCCAGAAGTAGGAGCACCGCGCAGCGGTGCTCCGACGATGTTTTCTTACATTTACTAGATTTAGTTTAGTGAAACGACATATCACTTACGAGAAATTGGTGTTTTGTCATATCACTAAATTCTTTTAGTAAGAAGATGTAATAAATAAGAATATTCCACATCTGCCGGAAATTCGTGAAATCCCTGATTTCCTCATTTAACTGCGACGTACGTATATACAGGGTAAATTTTCCAACTGAGCGAGGATGGCTATGGCTATATTCAAAACTGCGGAATATCGAAAAATATTGAATGGGGTCATTTGATTCTACATTTTCCTTAAGTTTGTTATACTAACGCTGCGCTCATGATTGTGTTGTGGTCAGTCCAAAAATCAAAATCGTCTTCTGAATTGTCCAGAGACATCATTTTTTTGGGAATTTTCTGAAAGCCAAAGAAAAAAATGGTACCACCCATAGGTACCATATTTTTTCTTTGGTTAGTCATTTGGATCAATAAAATTACTAAGTAGGGCACAGAAGTTGTGGGTTTGCTCTCGGCCAAGATAAACAAGTTCGAAGATTTTCATAAACACATTTCTGAAAGTGCCGAGAAACACAAAATAATTATAAGTATTGCTAGAACTAGCGACCTCAAGCAATCCGTTTTCGTTGGAAAAATGTATGGAGATGATGCCCAAAAATGTATGTAGCGTGAATGATCTCCTTTAAAACAAATAATGGAGCCACGGTCATGTTTGCTAGATGACTCATGCAGAGGGAGCGAGTCTTATCTATCACTACATAAGTACATACTTTTACAATTTAAAATTAAAAATGTATGTAGCATGAATGATCTCCTTTAAAACAAATAATGGAGCCACGGTCATGTTTGCTAGATGACTCATGCAGAGGGAGCGAGTCTTATCTATCACTACATAAGTACATACTTTTACAATTTAAAATTAAAAATGTATGTAGCATGAATGATCTCCTTTAAAACAAATAATGGAGCCACGGTCATGTTTGCTAGATGACTCATGCAGAGGGAGCGAGTCTTATCTATCACTACATAAGTACATACTTTTACAATTTAAAATTAAAAATGTATGTAGCATGAATGATCTCCTTTAAAACAAATAATGGAGCCACGGTCATGTTTGCTAGATGACTCATGCAGAGGGAGCGAGTCTTATCTATTACTACATAACGTACATACTTTTACAATTTAAAATTAAAAGCGTGGTATATTTTTAAATATCTAATTAGTTATTTACATATTAAGTATATACTTAGTCATCTAGCAAATGTATTGTTTAAATGAAGTATTTCAACAAAACATTAGTTAAGTAGCTACAATAATGTACACAGTTTAAAGTTGTTTATTGAGTTTGTTACAAATGGCAGTATTATCTTAACTTTTTTCTTGTGTCACTATGTTCGTAAGTAGGTTGTACACTTTTATTTCAGAAAACACTCAACCAATGTGAATAATTATGTAGTCATCGAAAATTGTGTGGTATTGACATTAGTTAATTAAAGCCCAATTTACAATTTTTTTCAAAAAGCAACATGCAGCATTCCGGTCTAGACCTAAAGCCTAATTAATGTACAAAACAATAGCTATATATTTGTTTAGATGCATGTTTCTCTTATATATCTTTTCGCAGGTTCGATCCCCGCAAAGGAAATAATAATATTAGTATGACCTACATGTGGTTGTTCCGGGTCTGGGTGTTTGTGTGTGTGAGTTTCATGTTTGTACACGCACCCACGACATGACACAGGAGAAAGTCTAGCATGGGGCAACGCTTTTTTTAAATAAAGCACAACTAAAAAAATAATTTAAAGTAAAACAAAAAACCCGACTGCGTCATAAAAACTAATTTTAAACAATACGTGAAAAAAAATAACTTAAGTAAATAAAAACTAAAAAGAAAGAAACAAGCTCAACAGAACAGCAGGAAGAAGCAGAGGTATTCCACTAAGCACACCCAAAAGAAGCACACCCAGACGAAGCACACCTAAAGTATTCCACTTAGCCCACCCGTAGGTGGGCATCTAAATAAAAATTTAAAATAATTAATTTTCTATTCCACGAAGCACACCTACGGATACCGCATCGCATAGTGCGGGGACTAAGAAATAAAAATGTCGATAGGAGAAAATACATAGAATAATAAAAGACTAGCATCTTTCAGTTTCATTATAATATTGTGACACAATATTTGTCATTTTTGAGAACAGTACCCTTAGCACGAGTTTTCACTCTTTTACTTTACAGCGTCTTTTCAGTATTTACAGCGTTTCTTGTATGAAAAAATGGGCAGCGCCTCTGGTGTGCGAAGAAGGAACTAATTTTTTCCTTGAAAATTGTCAAGTTGATATTGTCAAAGTTCCAGTTTACGTCTCAAATAGGCACTGAAAAACTTAAAAAAAAAAAAGTAACCGCCTTCAAAAACAACCACAAAAAAGGGTAAAATAACCTACAAAATAACTTTTCTTTCAGAAGTCGGTGCCTTTATTTTTTTCATCTCTTTTTTGCCACCGACTTCTGAAAGAAAAGTTATTTTGTAGGTTATTTTACCCTTTTTTGTGGTTGTTTTTGAAGGCGGTTACATTTAAAAAAAAAAAGATTTTAATTTTACTCTTTTTAGTTTAAATATTCAACTCAAATTCTTGTCAAAAAAATCATTCTCTTACATGTATGTGCACTAAAATTTAGTAATCCGTAGCACCGGTAACAACATCGCTCAAGTGCACAATAAGCTAATAAAATTCCCTATCTCAAAAACTACTGAACCGATTTTAATGAAACTTGCAGTATTCCGTAAGTTAAACAATACTTAGTATAACAAAAAAAGAATTACTTAAATCGGACTTGTAGTTCCGGAGATATGCGAACACAAAATAAATCAGTTGATGCCTACTCCAAGCCGTTGAGGAGTTGTACCTTCCATCGTCAGCTCATCCACCTGAGATGATGATTATCAGATGCAAATACTTGAACAGCTTTAGAAAATATATGAAAATGGTACTATGTGCCCATAAAAATTGAAGGTTGCCCTCGATTTCCCTGGGATTCCATCATCAGATCCTGACCTGATGATCATGGGACCACTTGGGAAGTATACCCTTTCAAACAAAACAAAATTTTTCCAAATCGGTCCAGGCGTCTTCGAGAAATCGGGGAACATACATAAAAAAAAAAAAAGATTCCGACGAATTGAGAACCTCCTCCTTTTTTGAAGTCGGTTAAAAATTATGCTACACTTCAAATAATTAATTTAGGTATAATGTTTGTTTGTTTGGCGTCGCCTCAAAATTTATTTTTTGCTTTTCAGTTCGATCTTTCGTCGGTTTGATTTTTTTGTTAAAAAGGTATTATTATCATCTCGTTGAACATTGCATTGGATGTGTATTTTTTTTAATGGCAGTGAAAACGGGTTTCATAAACTAAGCACAATAATGTTTTATTATATGTATAAGATAGCAATTAAGCACTTCTTAAATAGTACATTGTATTAGTAAACGCTGTAGTCACTGCACTAAGGCACTAAGCTGGGGCCCTTGGGCACACAATAATTGGAGGCCCTTTTGGAAAGTAAAAAACGCTAAACTAACATTTTTAAAATAAGTTAATCATTTATTATAGGTAATCAAATACGAATGCTGCTGCTTTTTGGTCAACAGAAATCCCGAAAGAAACCATTAAATTACAACGGTTTCGAACGACTTAGTAATTTTTAGGGTTCCGTAGTCAACAAGGAACCCTTATAGTTTTGCCATGTCCGTCCGTCCGTCCGTCTGTCCGCAGCTTAGCTCAGAGACGCCCAGTACTAGAAAGCTGTAATTTGGTGTAAATATACGGATTTGTTGCGCCGAAAAAGTGGTAAAATAAAAACTCTACAAACACTTTTTTTTAGGGTACCTCCTGTACACGTAAAGTGGGGATGTTTTTTACTTTCTCGCGTACCCCTTAGTGTGGGTTATCATTAATTAGACCTTTAAAAATATTGATAGTTTCCATTAACAATTTTTTGATACAAAGATTCGTTTGTGAAATATTAAGCTTTAAAGTGCTAATTTTTGCTCGATTCGAGTGTCTCCCCCCTCTACCAGCTAAACGGTTATGTTTGGGGGTGTGAAAAAATTCACAATAGTAGTACTCGTATATATGTATAACGAAGTTTAAAAGAAAATTATCATGACTAAGTAGGCTTTACAAGTTTACGAGTAATAGTCGACCAACTTATAAACCGTACTTGGATAACATATTTTCCTAAACAAAATGTATCGGAGAACATGTTCTTCAACTGCAAATGTAAGTTTGTCAACTTTATTTTTACAGCTACAATAGGTGGGTATGTTTTGGGGATAGGTAGGTTTTTATTGTCAACTATTTTTAACTAACTTCAAAAAAAGGAGGAAGTTCTCAATTCGTCGTAATCTTTTTTTTTATGTTTTTTCCCCGATTTCTCAAAGACGCCTGGACCGATTTTGAAAATTCTTCTTTTGATTGAAAGAGTACACCTTCTAATTGGTCCCATGATCATCAAGTCAGGATCTGATGATGGAATCCTGAAGCGATTTGATAACAACTCAACCCCGTCGAGTTTCGGCTCGTTAGAGTCGTCTTTATTACATAGACATTGATGCTGGATGATGTCCATGGTCTGATGATAGAGCTGGAAGGTAACCATGAGTTCTTTCTTTTACAACAACTCAATCCTACTGAGCTTAGGGTCATTTGATTCGTCTTTACATGGGCTTTTGTACTGGATGTTTTCCAGGCTCTTATGATGGAGCTGGAAGGTAGCTATGGGATCTTTGTAATACAATAACGAAATCTCATCGAGTTTGGGCTCATTTGATCCGTCTTTACATTATGACTGTGGTGCTGGATATTATTGTACCTAATAAATGTTAATGTGCGTAAATTAAAGTAAAATTAAATTCAGCGAATCAGTTTAGTTAGTTCGCATAAGTATTTTGATGGGCAACTACGGATCCCTACACTGTGCGTGGCCCGACACGCACTTGGCCGGTTTTTCAATTATGTGCATTGAAAGTGATATCCTATCGATCGCTATCCTATCCTATTGATCGCTAGATGGTGTACTTATTAGTAAATTAGGTCGAATGCTTTCGGAAATATTATTAATTCGTACAGTATGAATAGCCGCAGTCATCGATATAATGGCGTAGTATCATAAAAATATGCCACGTAAATACCTTCTTCTAAGGTTACTAATTTGCGAAAAAAGTAAAAGTGTCTGACAAAAATGTTTTGAGAATAATAATTAATGTGTGAGAGAAATTGTAGGTCCATCGGGGCCCCCCTGAGAATGGGGGCCCTGGGCACAGGCCCCGTGTGCCCTTATGGTAAAGACGGCATTGGCTGTAGTTACCTATAATTCTTTGATACACTTAAGTTCATACCCTCTTGTTTGTATTTTGTTTTTTGTTATGGTGTAATCAAATGTTGGTGACTCTAAATAAATAAATAAGCTGATTTATTGGGACAAATTAATAATAGCAAAGTATAGTATAGACCGTACAGTGACAGTATTCGAACTGCAGTATGTTAAGCGCCGCGACAGCGCCTTCCAGATGCTATCTACTGACTCTCCATAGTCTCCATTCACAACTCATCAAGAGCTTGATGTCCAACATCTGTGCAGACACGAGTGTGAGCTGTGCGTATCAGATCCACCGCTCTCATCACACTCGTCTCTTGTTGTCCAACATCTGTGCAGACACGAGTGTGAGCTGTGCGTATCAGATCCACCGCTCTCATATATCACACTCGTCTCTTGTTGTCCAACATCTGTGCAGACACGAGTGTGAGCTGTGCGTATCAGATCCACCGCTCTCATCACACTCGTCTCTTGTTGTCCAACATCTGTGCAGACACGAGTGTGAGCTGTGCGTATCAGATCCACCGCTCTCATCACACTCGTCTCTTGTTGTCCAACATCTGTGCAGACACGAGTGTGAGCTGTGCGTATCAGATCCACCGCTCTCATCACACTCGTCTCTTGTTGTCCAACATCTGTGCAGACACGAGTGTGAGCTGTGCGTATCAGATCCACCGCTCTCATCACACTCGTCTCTTGTTGTCCAACATCTGTGCAGACACGAGTGTGAGCTGTGCGTATCAGATCCACCGCTCTCATCACACTCGTCTCTTGTTGTCCAACATCTGTGCAGACACGAGTGTGAGCTGTGCGTATCAGATCCACCGCTCTCATCACACTCGTCTCTTGTTGTCCAACATCTGTGCAGACACGAGTGTGAGCTGTGCGTATCAGATCCACCGCTCTCATCACACTCGTCTCTTGTTGTCCAACATCTGTGCAGACACGAGTGTGAGCTGTGCGTATCAGATCCACCGCTCTCATCACACTCGTCTCTTGTTGTCCAACATCTGTGCAGACACGAGTGTGAGCTGTGCGTATCAGATCCACCGCTCTCATCACACTCGTCTCTTGTTGTCCAACATCTGTGCAGACACGAGTGTGAGCTGTGCGTATCAGATCCACCGCTCTCATCACACTCGTCTCTTGTTGTCCAACATCTGTGCAGACACGAGTGTGAGCTGTGCGTATCAGATCCACCGCTCTCATCACACTCGTCTCTTGTTGCCACGTGTTGCGACACGCACTTATTCGGTTTTTTCATGACGTGTGGGGCTGTATGAGAAGCTCGACAATGTGTAGTTTTTGCAGATAAGTACTTATCTATAGGTATGTACATACCTACGCGTATAAGACGCGTTTCACGCAATTGTGGCTGGCCAGTATCATGAAATGTTGATAACGCAGAGATAAAGTGTCGCAGATGTCAAGGTAACGCTGCAAAATCGTAGGCACACTCAGTCATCTTGTACATCATTACCAGAGGTCGGAATTAGGTAGAGTTAATTATGTACCTACTTACACTGATTTTCAGCGAAAGAAAAAAGTGGAGATGCCCCGATCCCGTGTTTTATTAAATAAAAAGTTATTTACTTTGACACAATTGAAACCACTGCATATGCGCCGTTACCAAATTTACCTAAACGACATTCCAGATGTCCGAATAAAAGGACAATGGCAGAAAAATAGTTGGTAAAAGTGATTGTGTCTAGAAATATCTTAAATATAAAATGAGTTTAATTTTTTTCCATGATTTTTCAAATAAAAATCTATTTTATTTCAGGCCACAGTAAAAAACAAACATTTTTGGGACTATCAAATGACTTTTACACCTTTTACACTATCCAAATGTTGCCATTAACTATATTTATTTAATTTTCGTGTGACTTGTAAAACCACCAAAATAACACACAAAATACAACATGTATTTTTGAAATAACTATACTATCAGTAATAATAAAAGTCACTTTTTCGAAAAAACGTTTCTTAAAAAGAATTTCTTGAAATAATTAAAAATTATTGCCGTCATAATCTATGTAACAATTCCATTTAATGTTATGGCAACACTAGCTAAAATAAAATGTAAATGTCACATGAAGCGCGGTCTGTCATTGATTTATTTATTTATTTACCTCAGACACAAGTATCCATAATTGTGTTAGTATTAATACTTATAAAATAATGTTACTAAGCCAGCAATTCAATTTCACTAAAGTAAACTCAGCCACTAGAATTTTTAAATTAATATTAAATAAATCAATATAAGATAACAAAAAATTGATGCTCTTGCTCTTTACGTGTTGTTTTTGCTATTTTCTTACTTATTTTTGAATTGCATTGCTTACGTACTGATTTTCCCTTCGGTTTGGTTGACTTGTGCGTGCCTAAAGGATTCTGATCTCGCCCTGAGTGACTGTTCTACTGCCCCTTTGGACTCCGATTTCCGACATATAAGACATAATTATAACCCAAAAAAGTTTGAATCTATATATCTTTTTTTTGGAGCCCTGTCAGGACATAGTTCTTGAACAAAGTTATTCAGGGTCTGAAGCTTAACATTTTTAAGATATTTTTGACATGTACATACTACCATTTCTTCTCACCTATTTTAATGTATGGAAGGCTGCCATTGTTCTTTGTATTGCGAATTAAATATTTACTAATACAAATTACATGTTAATTATCCGTGTTTTATTTGTCTAATCTATCTCTGAGGTTTTATTATTATTATTATTTTGTAATACTGTTGGCCACACGGGATTAGTGTACGAATGTTACCATAATTCATAATGATCATTACATTACACCTATTTTCACTTGGGGACATTTTGTTTCACGACATTCCACGAGATTCCACGACATTTCCACTAGGACACATGTCGCGGAGACGTACCTATTGGATGTATATCGCCCCACATTGACGTGGTATGTCTCTGCAAGTTTGTGGTACAATGTCGCACGACATTTCCCTGGTACATAGTGTAGATGTCTGCTACGTCATTAAGTACACGCAAGGTACGTTCACTAAAGGCTTTGCAGTAGATTGGTCAATGATCTCACTATTGGCCACCGCCAATAGACGTGGCCGTCGCCTTCTCAGTACTTAGTTGTCGGGTATACACAGGTTTATTTCTTTCAATATCAAGTTCAAGCTTATGTACAGAAACCTAGTTTTACTTTTCCGTTACTTTCGAGCTGATTTCTTACCAAAGCATTGTACAAAGAAGTTAACATAGCGATGCTTGTAAAACCCTGTGCTCTTCTTAGCAAGTAAAACAAGCTCTTAAGGATTTTATACGAACATTAACGATGCGATTACGAAATGCCAGGCCCGAGCAAATCGCGCAACGTTTCCGTTCTGTTCAATAACTCTGTAGTTATAATTATATCCTGGGTATTTTCATCCAACTAATAAATATTACAGAACACTTTGACGTATTAAATACTAAATTATTCATCTTTCACCACTCGACTACCCTGCCTGTCTATAATCTTCCTGTAAGCGCTCAAAGTCCTTTGTTATTTCACATCAGCAAACAACAAGTAGGTACTTGGCATTCCTGACGACCTCGGGCATGTCAATTATTTTATCTATACATATAATAAATTTGTAATAGAAAAGTGGTGTCTGTACAATGTAAATATATAAAAAAACTAGCAGGGGTTAGCACCCGAAATTGTAATTAAATTTTTTTTGTCTGTTTGTGTGTTTGTGCACGCTAATCTTCGGAACCACTGGACGGATTTGAATGTTTTTTTTTTGTTGTGTAGTTATTAAGTCCGATTAACATATAGGCTATAATTTATCTTGGAAACTTGAACACCTGATGCAGAACCGCAACAGACCTGCTTAACTTATGTCGAAGAATCGTTATCAGAAGTATTCAGAAGGGGCGCGATATTGGAAATAACACTCACAAAACCTTCGTTAACACTTTTAATTACTTGCTAACACACACTGAATACAAAATAATCAGGGATGCCCGAGATAATATGGCTCGATTAAAAACTTAGGAACGCGGGAAGTTTATCGTGGATGACGTGGTGTGACCAAGATGTCTACACAGCTTGACGGACCGATTCAAAGTGTTCACTTCACTCAACTGTCCGTCCAAGTGGCCTACCCCACACAGGTTTGCCAACATATCTGTCAACGTTAGTACCTGTCAACGTCGAATACCTGATTAAACTTCTGAATTGATATTCAACTCGACTATTCGCTCGGTGTTGCCATTACTCCACGCTAACCATCCCCAAGTGTAATACTTGGCGTCCTTAAACGTCATCTGTCAAATCTAACAGAAACAGAAACATCTGATGTGGAAATCAAAGTTATCGCTAATTTCACTATACAGGCTGAATTTTTCAACTGGACGTGGATGGCTATTTCCGAAACTATGAGGAATATCAAAAAACGTTGAAAGAAGTCTCGAGGCCGATTTTGATGAAAACTAAAACTGTATCATTGGATTTTAGAAAAATTAATAATCCTGGCCAGGAATTGAAACCGCTGATTTTGGAAAAAAAAACACATCCTGTATTATTACACTATTCGGTAGTGTTGCTAATAAGGATCAAATTCTGGGAAGTAATCATATACGGCATAATCATATTCCTCATAGTTTCGGAAATAGCCATCCACGCCCAGTTGAAAAATTCACCCTGTATAATTAATTATAAAATAACATAAACTGGGAGTACCTCCACGCGGTGAAGGCGGTAAGACTTTAGGACTGATTTTCGATGACGATGGTATATCATTAAAAATCTGACTCTACTGGCCAGAACTCCCATTTATTATTTACCCGGGCTCTATTGTCGCTGGCATAAGCAACAGGATCCGCGTACGAAGTCGCGGGCAGAAGCTAGTCATAAATATAATTGAAGTAGCCCTAAGTTACTGCCCTGACTTGCGCCTGAATCTGAACCCGATTCAAGATAGTATTTGTTATTTGTTTGTTGTTAGAATTGAAATTCATTTTTTTTCACCAAACCCATACGTGTGGTGGTATCTATGGATAGGTCTTTAAAATGATATTGAGGTTACTAGTATCATTTTTAGGGTTCCGTAGCCAAATGGCAAAAACGGAACCCTTATAGATTCGTCATGTCTGTCTGTCTGTCTGTCCGTGTATGTCACAGCCACTTTTTGTCGAAAGTATAAGAGCTATCCTGTTGAAACTTAGTAGAAAGATGTATTATGTGAACCGCATTAGGATTTTCACACAAAAATTAAAACAAAACAAATTTTGGGGGTGCCCCCCATACTTAGAATTGAAACTCAAAAAAATTTTTTTCACCAAACCCATACGTGTGGGGTATCTATGAATAGGCCTTTAAAAATGATATTGAGGTTACTAACATCATTTTTTTCTAAACTGAACAGTTTGCGCGAGAGACACTTCCAAAGTGGTAAAAAGTGTGTGTCCCCCCCCGTAACTTCTAAAATAAGAGAATGATAAAACTAAAAAAATATATAATGTAGACCTCAACCAAAACTACCAACGAAAATTGGTTTGGATGAGATACAGTTAGCAGTTTTTGAGATATAGTACATTTTCAAAAACCGCAAATATAACTTTGCCATTCATACAAATACTATGAAAAACAAAGTTATTTTTATTGTTTGTGTATATTACTTACTAATTTCAATATAATTATATCTCTAATCTATGCTTGCTGCTACCGAACCCTTCATGGGCGAGTCCAACTCGCACTTGGCCGGTTTTTTTCTAAACCGAACAGTTTGCGCGAGAGGCACTTCCAAAGTGGTAAAATGTGTCCCCCCCCTGTAACTTCTAAAATAAGAGAATGATAAAAAAAAATATATATAATGTAGACCTCAACAAAAACTTCCAACGAAAATTGGTTTGGATGAGATATAGTTAGCAGTTTTTGAGATATACCTAGTACATAAACAAAAACCGCAAATATAACTTTGCCATTCATACAAACACTATGAAAAACAAAGTTATTTTTGTTGTTTGTGTATATTACTTACTAATCTCAATATAATTATATCCGTTATCTATGCTTGCTACTACGGAACCCTTCATGGGCGAGTCCAACTCGCACTTGGCCGGTTTTTGTATACAGTATTAAAAAAAAAAACGTTTCTGAGGTTTGTGTTTCTGAGTAAAATATTGTGGTTAATGTCACAGAGTACAAGTAAGTATACTTACATTTTTTGATAACATGCGTTATGTGTCACGGTCGTTACCGACCGGGGACTGGTTCCATACGGGCCGCATTGGGAGCCACATGAAGGGCTTGTCGCTGATGAGTCCCGCAATCAAGCGGGTACTGGGAGCGGCGCGCGTGGAGGTACCTGCGAGCGACACGATGTCACCGCACAAAGGAGCGCCAGCGACCTTCACTCTGCGGATTTGGATGTCTGTTATTACGAGCTGCCCGCTGCCCGCGCACAGGGCTGCTCGCGTAAACACCATGGCTCCGGTGACTACCTACTAGAAGGTTCCTGGTTGACGCAAATTATATGTATAACTGAAGATTGATGACTGAAAAACAAGAAGGAAAACAGAGTTACACGATTTAAGTATGTAGGATACATAAGAAATAATAATCAGGGTCGTTCACTGGAGAAGCTGCAACAGAGGAATGTTTAACGACACACAAAAAAATGTTTGTAATTCTAAATGTTTCACAGTTCAGGAAGGTAAAACGACCGTGTCGCTCGTCAGCCCTAATCGCACACCTAGTTTGCATTGTTAGAGTTATTTAGTGGCATATAAAGAGGACAATGGCTATTAGGTGTCTGAGCATTGTGTGTCCGCGCAGACAGGTGAGTGGTCGCGAGCAGGACGCGCCGCACGCACAGCACGCCGCGCCCGCGTGCCGCCCGCGCCGGCCTCGGCTCGGATGTGTTTACTCTTTATTGATCATTAATTAGTGTGTGCATCGTTAGACCAGCTCATTAGATAGGGTGCAACGTGCACGCGCCGTCACGCGCACATCTCGTCGCCATGCAGCCACCACCTCCCCCCGAGCACCCCTCATCACAGATACTAGCTCGTCCTCGGCTGATCAGCAGCTGCAGTTGTATCTGTCAAAATATTAATGTTGTCATACTCGTCCCTAACGCAAGTAAAATCCTCTTGAATTCTTAGCTCTGTTTCAACAGCATCGTTGAAGTTCGACAAAGAGGAAGAGCTTCCCAAGAGATCATAATTCTTTTATTAAATAGGTGATTCAAAAGTTTGCCTTAAGTCATGACTCAGCTGTGAAGGTTGTCGACGACTGATCACCCCAGCGACCTGTGGCCCACTCGCCGCTGGCGGAGGTCAACGCTCGACCGCCGAACTTATAAATATCATTGCGTACCTACTCGTAACACTAGCGAAACAATAACGTCAGTCGACACGGCCCGACACATGCTTCACAATTTGACACTCTTACCTCCTCTGTCTAATCATCCAATCATGAATATAGCTTTCCATAATTATAATCCGTCCATTTTCATGTGACGTCACTTGTATGGCTCACACTCTCTGCAAACCCACGACATTCATTCAGTGTGGCCAGGTCGCTGTCAGCAGCTTCTATATGAATGTCTGATAGAGATCTGTACACCCTCTTTCTTTTGGGTGTATCGGCAGGCGTGTTGCTCTTTAGGGGCACGGTTAGATTTCTGACCGAGGCCCTACCTACAGGGCTCGAGGACACGGTGGGGCTCTGCCGAAACGGGGCAGACCAGCAACGTATGCTCCACCGTATCACCCGGGCGCGGCGTTTCCTTCCACCGAATATCACAAAGGAACCCCCCGAATCAACCGTGAGAAGGTGGCAGACCAGCTGATCATAGTGTTTGCCGTTGATCGCGCAGGACATCAACTTGGAACTACTCACTGATATTATTATCAACTGGTTTGTGTCTGCGGCTTCATTCGCATAACATTACAATTTGACAATCAATTCTAATCGTATGTATCGCTATCTATTATTATAATGAAAGTTATTGTTGCTTTTCTATGTCCTTTTCTAGTACACATGTCATCTGTTTAGGCCCAAAAAAGTAACAAACAAATTAACTATCGCGTTTAATAATACCTGCTTAGTGCTTATAGGTACTAGAAATAGGATGAGAATGTTTGGTTAGATGGATGTTTTTTTTATTTTCAATCTCGTCAGAACAACGGCGCGGCGGATCGTGATGAGATTTGGCTTGGATCATTGGCTTAGATATATTTTGAGTTACAAGCGAGTGAAGCCACCGACTACTTAATACAACTAGTACTTTATAATAATGTGCGTAGTGACTGTGGTAGTGAACATAATGTCATAAATAAACAGTACCTATGTAGTGGACAACGGAAGAATGCAACAATGAATATTAAAACTGCTTAAATTTGCACATTCAAAACACGTACTTAGCTAATTATTTTGCATACAATGAACGAAATAATGAGAAACATTAAAGGTGATGAGCTGTTACTGATACGCGCTGAACTTTGTCACCCAGCTTGAGCATGAGATAATCACCTATTGATAGCACAAACACGTTAGTAGGTGATTGTGGCCAAGGTCTCATCGTTGAAGCGCTCTGTCGAACAATAGCACCGCTTTACCTGGCGCGAGACCTGGCTAATAGTATTACAAACTGACTCAATATTGACTGAGCAAAACAACAAGGTAGGATTGGATTAGTGACTTCGTCTTTTAGAATTCGATGAAAAATGCATGGGGAGGGATGTTGGGCAGGTAGGTAGTAGTTGTAGTGGTCGCAGCGCGCGGGTCGCGTGAGTCGCTCGGAGCGCTGATAGAGCACAGGTTAGCAGTGGTGCAGCGCTATCAGCGCGGTCACCGGCGCGCAACCCGGATGGCCGGTGTTTGTAAACACGCAGGGTGCAGAGGGCAGGGCCGCAGGGAGCGGGGGGTGCGCGCGGGCGGCGGAGGGAGCGAGCCAGGAAAGTTTTACCCTGCGAGGTAGGCCCGTCGCCCGGCGCCGCCCGACCCTCGTTATCGCGAGCCGCGGCGCGCGCGCGCTATATAACGGCGGGGCCGCCATCCCCCGACACATTCACAGTTGTGTTACAGGCAAGTACACTTGTGTCCCGACTTCATCTCCGACTTTTGAATCTCTCATCACAATGGCCGCCAAGTTGTTCGTGTTGGTCGCTTGCATCGCCTTGGTGAGTACTGCGTCGCAGAGGTCTACCTATCTGCTCTCGTGTCTGCCCTTGTGTCAACGCTGACGTTCGTCTGTCCCCCACAGAGCCAGGCCGGCATGGTGCGCCGCGACGCGCCCGCCGCCTCACCGCTGGCCGACATCGAGAAGCACGCCGCTGAGTTCCAGAAGACGTTCAGTGAGCAATTCAACTCTCTCGTCAACTCCAAGAACACGCAGGAACTCAACAAGGCGCTGAAGGAGGGCTCCGACTCCGTGCTGCAGCAGCTGTCGGCTCTCTCTAACAGCCTGCAGGGCGCGGTATGTACACATCTGTTCACTATGTGTTTGTGCATTCGCTTCACTTCCAAGTGGTTGAGCTGAGCAGTGTCCAGCTGTGCGCGTCATGTTCTCACAAAACAAACCGTAGCGCTCAGCAACACCATGTCGTCGCACACCTAATAAGTATTTTTCTGACTAGCTCCTCTAAAATGACAGTCGACATTGCTGACTGCTGAGAGCAACAATCAAAGTGCCACTGGCATAGAGTCTTGCCCTTCTGATTTCAAGAATCAGTAACCAGCTGACATCCACGTTCTTGTGATTAATATGTTTAAGTTTACACTAACAGAAATTTAATATGTGATATCGTTGCAACAGATCAGCGACGCTAACGGCAAGGCCAAGACAGCCCTGGAGCAGACCCGCGCCAACCTGGAGAAGACAGCGGAGGAGCTGCGCAAGGCGCACCCCGACGTGGAGCAGCAGGCCGGAGCCCTGCGCGACAAGCTGCAGGCCGCCGTGCAGAGCACCGTGCAGGTACGTCTCGCTGCTCACACATCTCATACCGGAGCCGTGTTCACTACTGAGCCGACACTTACTCCTTACTTGTCCGCTTTCGCAGGAGACCCAGAAGCTCGCCAAGGAAGTCGCCACTAACGTAGAGGCCACCAACCAGAAGCTGGCTCCCAAGATCAAGTCCGCCTACGACGATTTCATCAAACAGGCCGAAGAGGTGCAGAAGAAGCTGCACGAGGCCGCCAACAAGCAGTAGACGCCCCTGCTCCTCGCACCGACTAGCTCTAATAAACTAATAATGTACCTAACTGATGACTTTCATTACTTGCGGCCACCGCTCCACCCACTCACCCAGCTCGTAATAATACTCACACGGATACGTTTATCTCAATACCTAGCGTATAGCCAGTGTCGCCCAGTGATACGCGCACTGTACCACATGTACCTACTTGTTGAGGTTTGACAAATCTGTGCTTGCTCATGCTCTTGCCTTCGAAACTGACGTCATTATACTGACGGAATTAAGATAAAGTACCCGTTAACAGATAGGTTCCGTATCAAAATAACTACGTTCATTTTAACTACTTTTGATATAGCTACGGTTGACTCACAATACCATAATTATAACTTCGAGACACATATTGGACGACGAAACTACTGTTCAACTGACATAATTCTGATTGAACGAAAATTGATTGCACTAACCTAACGAACGATACATCTAAATGTTCTTTTAAGATATTGGTTGTTTTAACTACGTTTGAAATACCTAATGGACGACTCGCCTACATTATTTTTTTTAATAAATAAAACGCGCTCATTTTATTTCTAAAGCGGAGGAAGAAGGTTTTCGCAGTAAGGACGACGCGGACGGAGCCCCGCTTGGCGGGGCTCCTTCTTCTGTCTACAGGGTTTAAAGGAACCTAACCAAACCGAACCTCGGGGTTCCCTTGAAGTCGACCGTCTTCTTCTCGTTCAAAGGCACAAAGTTGTTCAGCTGGTATTTAGGTAGGAGTGTACGTAACGGGGCACTGAGAAAAAAAAACCGGCCAAGTGCGAGTTCGACTGGCGTGAAGAGGGTTCCGTACGATTTATTTTTTGCCTACCTATAATTTTAACCGCAAATAATAGATGAATTAAAATTTACGAACAATTGAAGATTGCTACGCACAATATTGAGTGATTTACCATGTTATTTTAATATCATGGACTTCTTATAGGTTTTCATATAATCTATAAGTAGAAAAGTAATTTCTTTTTTTTTCAAATTTTAGGTTCAGTAGTTTCGGAGATAACTGAATGGTTTCGGTCAATTTTCTTCTATTTTCTTGAGTAACTTGGAAACTATTTATTTTAAAATTACAAAAAAAATACGTTTAAGATCTTCTCAACAAGACCTTTTATTTGATACTAGCTGACTCCGGCGAACTTTGTTCCGCCTTAGAGGCAATAAATGAGCAGATTTTCGATTTTTTCAATCAATCAATCAATCAAATCTTTATTTGTAAACACAGGTTCAGATTACAGTGTGCAAGATGTTACAATTATTATTCTTAAGTTTCTCTGCGTTTTGCCATTTAGCGTACAAATATACATTTATTAGGCTTTTGCCAATTAAGTATGTTCATTTAATCTCTAATATCAATGTCAATTTAGCTACATATAATTTAAATTTAATAAAATACAATAATTAGTGCCATAATATTCAACATAATGAGATAATATTATCAATGATAAATACAATAATTATAATGTCAAATAAGTTACTAATAAAGAGAAAATGTCCATTAAAATAACAAATAAAGTCAAAATGTAAACAGTGAAGTCATGATGATAAAAGTTCCTATATTGTCAAAGAGCTGTCATCAAAATATTCATTGAGAGAATAGTAGCATTTCTGTATTAATAAATTTCGTAGTTTATGTTTGAAATTGGCCAAATTCAGACTTTTTATCGAGCAGGGTAACTTGTTAAATATTCTTTGGGCCATACAAAAGAAGCTTTTCCTCATTAAAGCTGTGGCCGTATAAGGTATTTTAAGCTCTAAGTCATTTTTGTCACGCAGTTTCCTATAGTGACTTTTAAAAGCTATTTCATACAAGGCTATGTTTGTTTTGACAAAGACATTAACTTCATATACAGGGTGGAATTTTGTAATGCCACCTGGAGGGAAAGTACTCTTAATACTGCAGATAGAAAATTTTACTCAAAGGAAACATTCCTTTATTTTTTAATAGAAAGCAAACTGCATTCAAAGATTTTCGAAAGTTCTCTTCTCCCACACCCGGGAATCGAACCGGCTAAAATCTGAAAAAAGTATATCCTGTACTTTTATTGCATCGATCGTTAGGGTCAATTACAAGGATGAAATCTCTCTAACAAACATGATAAATTAAATGAAAGGAAAACCAGGAAATCTTAAATTAATTTAATTATTTACAAAAAATGGTAAACTAACTAATTAGTTGCTCGAAATGGGCTCCACTCTCTTGGAATATTTGAATGCAGTTTGCTTTCTATTCAAAAATAAAGGAATGTTTCCTTTGAGTAAAATTTTCTATCTGCAGTATTAAGAGTACTTTCCCTCCAGGTGGCATTACGAAATTCCACCCTGTATATACAGAGAAGGCAAGGTTAAGATTTTGAGGCTTTTAAATAGAGGTTGACAACTGTCAGTACTTTGTAAACCACACATGGCTCTGACGCATCTTTTTTGGGCTTTAAAGACATAATCTTTATTTACTGAATTGCCCCAATATATTATGCCATATCTTAGTGTGGATGCAACATAGCCATGGTAAGCCACTAAAAGTGATTCTAAGCTTACAATTGTAGCTAGTTTATAGAGGGCATATGCAAATTTATTTACTTTTTTACAAATGTCATCCGTTTGTGGTTTCCAGGACAGGTTATTATCTATAATAACACCAAGAAATCTAGTCACAGTTGCCGACTCAAGTGTAGTCCCCATATAATGAATGTCAAGGTTTATACTAGGAATTCTCTGATAAAAACTTAAAAAAAAAATGTAACCGCCTTCAAAAACAACCACAAAAAAGGGTAAAATAACCTACAAAATAACTTTTCTTTCAGAAGTCGGTGCATTTGTTTTTTTTCATTTCATTGTTTTTTTGCCACCGACTTCTGAAAAAAAAGTTATTTTGTAGGTTATTTTACCCTTTTTTGTGGTTGTTTTTGAAGGCGGTTACATTTTTTTTTTAAAGTTTTTTATTTTACTCTTTTTAGTTTAAATATTCAACTCAAATTCTTCTCAAATAAATCATTCTCTCTCAAGTGCACAATAAGCTAATAAAATTCCCTATCTCAAAAACTACTGAACCGATTTTGATGAAACTTGCAGTATTCCGTAAGTTAAACAATACTTAGTACAACAAAAAAAGAATTACTTAAACCGGACTTGTAGTTCCAGAGATATGCGAACACAAACTAAATCAGCCGTTGAGGAGTTGTACCTTCCATCATCAGCTCATCCACCTGAGATGATGATTATCAGATGCAAATACTTGAACAGCTTTAGAGAATATATGAAAATGGTACTATGTGCCTATAAAATTTGAAGGTTGCCTTCGATTTCCCTGGGATTCCATCATCAGATCCTGACCTGATGAACATGGGACCAATTGGAAAGTATACCCTTTCAAACAAAAGAAAATATTTCCAAATCGGTCCAGGCGTCTTCGAGAAATCGGGGAACATACATAAAAAAAAAAAAAAAAAAAGATTCCGACGAATTGAGAACCTCCTCCTTTTTTTGAAGTCGGTTAAAAATGCATTATTTTAGTCTTTTCTAGATTTATAACAAGATTATTATTATTAAGCCAGTTAATTATACTATTCAATGTCAAATGACATGGCCAGTTTCTGCCTAGTTACTCAGTGACATGTACAGCTTACATGCCTAGTTATAAATACATAAAAATATAAATATAAATTACTAAATGATTTACGTTTCCGTACAACTTCCGAAAAAATATTTCGACATAAATAGATGTTTTACGTTTCCGGCGTATCGGGGCAGCACGCTATTTCGGATAAACGTTCCATTCCCTGTTAAGCTAAAATATGAATGCTTTGTAAGAGTAATATTAAACATTATTCTTACTGTAAAATGATTATTCACTTTTGCAATTATAATAAAAACATTTTTCTAAATTATTCGATAACTATGAAACATTTATTTTAAATTACTGAATTAATAACTTTTTCCTGCAACAATGAAACGAAACGACATGACAGGTTCGACAATCGCTTGACATCCGTCATGTTTTTTATTTGACAATTTGACATTCATTTCGTTTGTGTTCGCAGCTTGTGCGTGCGCTTATTTTTGTTAGTAAACTGTACGATTATCTTTTCTCTATACCGACCATTGCTATTCTACACGGACTGATTCCATTGCCCAACGATTATCTAGTGCTTTTAATACGGACTTGATTGTGCTTACGTTTCGGACATTGTCAACAATAATACAGCAATGAGGTGTATTAATTGCGGTATAGCTACGGGACGGCTAAGAAGACATGGTGTATCTTCGTTAGACATGCCTTTCCAAACGATGCTTGTGCAAT
The DNA here is from genome assembly GCA_950005045.1 of Agrotis exclamationis. Classification (NCBI taxonomy): domain Eukaryota; kingdom Metazoa; phylum Arthropoda; class Insecta; order Lepidoptera; family Noctuidae; genus Agrotis; species Agrotis exclamationis. The sequence continues at coordinate 20,940,405 of OX465437.1, forward strand.
GGCTAACAATTCAGGTATGTACTTAAAACTTATTATGAAAACCTACAAATAAAACACGTTATTTTGTGTTATCTAAACAGCGCAGCGAATGGGCGTTCTTCCATTAACCGGCCCGGCCAGCACCAGCGCCAACGCCATGCCGGTGCCGGAGAAACCAAAATGTATGGTTCGCTTTTGCACGTCTTGTTATATTACTACCTACAAACATTTTTGTTTCCCCGGCACCGGCATGGCGTCGGCGCCGGTGCCGGGCCGGTTAATGGAAAAACGCCCATTGATTTGTAGAAGAAATTATTACATTGGTATATTTAATTAAACAATTGATTTTCACCTATTGATATTTAAAAAAGTATTTATTTAGAACCTTTTCATATTACAATAGATAAAATGTATATATATCTAAACTCTCATATTCTACTTTGCCTTTCAGCTTCCAGAAGATGGACATATTAATGTCATCCACGCTTCTTGCTGCTAACTGCTGAAGGTACCAATCATAGAATACTGGGCCACACTATGGTGTGCGTTGGTTGTGGTCGATCAGTAAGGGACATAAGACATCACATTATTGAATAGGAGTCACAACTTCTACTGCAATTTTCTTTTACTGCAAGACTTCAGGTACTTATGACGATGATCTGGTATTTAGGCTGGGCCAGACACCAGACCAATATTACTCCTCCAGCATCATTTTTCCCACGTTTTTATACACTCACTTTTTAAATGATATTCTTGTAAGAATTATTGAATATTAAATATTTTATTCACATGTTATTCAATGTTTCTTTTTATTTTAACACTGCAACCATATAGGGCACTACCTATACAGGTCCTAGGAACTTATCATTCCATTGCTGTCCCAATACTGCCAGTGTTTAAATTATACATAGTACATCACATCAGACTTGAGAGAGCTGGACTTTTAACAATGTTTTCCTTCACAGTAAAGAAAATAATAAGTTAATATTAACTCGCATGATTTCTGAAGACTTTGTAATACTGGGCTTAAACTTGAGAATATAATAACGAAATGGTTACCCAAAACCCGTCCATTGACAAGGGTCTCTTTATACCCACGCAAAATAATCTGGATAATATTGAGGTAAGAGCCCGAGTAGGTTCATGACCAATTGATGCTTTTTGTTAATTTCTAGGAAAACTGAAGTTACTGGATTATGTAGCTTTTACAGTTAATTTTACAGCATATTATGTTCAAAATAAACCAAAATTGGTTACTGTACATGATTTTTTGTATGCTAGGCAGAGTGCCCTAAGAAAATGGGCCATGTTATTTATCTCTGCTTCGTAAGTCATAGTGTAACAATTATAAAAGAAATTATCGGATATTGGAGACGGTTAGCGCCCTCTATTGACAAAAGCGCGAACTAATGGGAAATGGTTGCAGTTGATTCTGAAAAAATAAAATAGATGGCGTTAGAGTGTAACATATTTATTTTCTCGATTCTAAATAAAATATAATAAGTACATAGATAAAATTCAAATAATTAATTGTAATGGATTTCGGTTGAATTAAGTTTAATTAAATACAGCATGGTCTGGGATCAAAGGGACTGGTTGCCGGTCTGAAAAAAGTTAAGATGATGACGTATTGACGTTTAACTTTTTTCTTCTTTCTTGAGCAAGAACACGCGATTAATTTAGAACAAAGAATATAGGAATTAAATAAATTAATGACGCGGACAAGGCGTGGAACAGCGGCTAAAATGAAAGTGCATTAATATAAGGGAACCGCATAAGCGTATGGATTGATAATTATTTCCTGTTTTGTTACAATTACATGGCATCATTTTTCACCATGATTTTGTGTTAAAATGCTCAAGGATTTCTTTCTGATGATTGTTTTCAGGGTTCCATCCATCCATATTTAAAGTATTCATAATTAATTAATTAAGAACGTCTTCTCAACGCTTGGCACATAATATGAAGTAATCTGGAACAAGCTCTGGTTCCATGCCACGTGTTATATTCTACAAGTCACACAGGCTGCTATGCTGTCTTCGTTACATATCAACTGATCGACCTGGATAGATGGTAGTATGTCCTACCTGAAGTAAGTGTTATTTCCATAACCTAACATTATAAGGAAGCGTGACAAAAGCTATGTTCCTGTATCTTTGAAGTGTGCACCAAGACATTAAATAGCTGAGAAGACGGAAGTATCTCTTTTATTTCAATCAATACCTCATGCGAACAGAACCCATAGTCTCATGGCAAATCTACGCTGGCAGCCGGTGGTAAGAGACGAAAGGACCTTACAATTGGCGCCCAACGTGGGGCATGAGGTCAGATTGGAATCTTCACTTCAAGATTAAGAGCTTGATCTAACTTAATTTAATTCAACTAATTGAATAGTAATTAGAGTCATTTAACTTAGTACATTTTTCTGAATTTGAGTTTTCAAAATTAGTTGATAGCACATGTTAACATTTTTATTAAAAGGTAAATCTTTCCACATAATTGATGTTATAAAGCTTAAATGTATAGACTCCTCTTAATTTATATAAAGTCATACAACTTAGAAACATCAACACCTTGTGTTAAAAATTAAGGTTATGGCACATGTCATGTTAACATTGTAAACTTGTAAATTACTTGAATGGATTGACTCTAATTTAATTTAATTCCCCTTGATTAATGTAAAATTACTATTTACATTCACTTAACTTAAAAATTGGATTCAAAATACTTATCAAAGACTGTTTAAATATTTTAAATTCATTATGGATAAGACAATTTGGATTGACTATCTTCGTAAAGAAGAATGAGCATAAATATTTATTGCATGAGCTTAAATATTTTAATATATCCACAGATGTAAAGGCGACCAGGGATGTGCTTCGCAGGCGGTATCGCAGTCTGTGTGGCTTGTTTCGGAGAGGTAGCATTAAACCTGAGGATTATGCAACGCCAGCAAGCGCAGAAGAGGTACGCTTATGCAAGGAAACTATAGAAGAGCAGTGCCTATTACATAGGGATATAACTGAGGGAGGTAGCTCCACTTTTAAGCGAATATTAGCTCGTTCGCAATATTAGTTGATTAGGATGTCAAGCGTGAAAGATAAATCACTGGAATTAATTGAACTCAAGAATTAAAATAGAATCGTTAGACAGGCGCCCACTTTGGTATATTTAAAAGTCATAAAAAATTAGCATTTGATTTGTTAGGACTCTTTCCTGTGTCCACTAAAAGGAACACAAATCTCTTAGTATGTTCAGATTATTTTAGTAAGTATGTTATGTTGTTTCCTATACGGAACGCAACAGGCAATGCTATTGTTAAAATTCTGGAAGAAAAAATGTTTCTGGTGCATGGGATACCGAAATTTGTCTATGTAGACAATGGTCCGCAATTCATTTCAAAACAATTTAGAGATTTAATGTGCAAATATAATGTGCCTAATATTTACTATCAGTTCTGTCACGGCACTCGTGTAGATCGCTCGCGCGCGTTTGTCGAATACGGTGTAATACGATTTACAATTCATTAATTTTACGCGTATATCTATGATGCAGTATCTTACATAATAATGGCCACAGACGATCATGGCCTAGGAAAAACGAACCTGGATCAAAGGGATAGTAGTGAAGTGGGGCAGTTGGATGGATGGATGTCACTAATGACAGAGGAAGGTGAAGAGAACAAGAGTAATTCAGTAGACAATTTGGAAGAGACGAACAGCTGTGAAGTACAAATTATGGAAGAAGACTTAATAAATAAACCGATAAAAAGAGAAAGAGAAGTAGATGAAGCAGGGTGGACTACAGTGGAGAATAGAGGCAAGAGACAGAAGCAAATTAAAAAAGAGGTTTTTATTTGGAGTAAAGAAAAACTACCTAAGCAGTTTGCTATAGCAAAATTATTTAATAGTCTGAGTTTAACGGATATTCTTCGTGTTAAATATATTAACCCGTACAAGTTAAAAATAGAGGCATCGACTGAAGAATGTGAGGGAAAATTGTTAGACTGTCAGGAGTTTCAAGAAAAAGGGTGGCGGGTTTATAGTGTAAAAGAAGTTAATATATCCTACGGTATTATACGGAACGTGGATCTTGAGTTGTCAGACGAGGACGCTCTTAACGTGATCAAATGTCCTAATAATACTCAGATCTTATCTTTAAAAAGACTTAAGCGACGAGATGAAGAAGGCAAGTTTGTACCTAGTGAAGTAGCTCAGATAGGTTTTAGTGGCTCTCACCTGCCAGCCTTTATATATGTCGACTGTCTACGCGTTAAAGTTGAGCCTTTTGTTTTCCCTGTAACGCAGTGTTCAAATTGCTGGAAGTTTGGCCATTCTAAAGCAAGATGTACGTCCAAAACGCCAACATGCCCTAAGTGCACAAGAGACCACATTAACTGTGAAGCTACAATATTCAAATGCGTGAACTGTCGTGGTGATCACATGGCGTTGAATAGAAATTGCCCAGCATTTTCTAGAGAGAAGCGTTTGAGGGAGCTTATGGCAGAATTCAATTGCACATATCATGTAGCCTGTAATATGTATGTTCGTCCCCAGTCAACCAATACTAGTCCACAAACAGTAATGGGAAATGAAAAACCGAAGATTGACTCCAACAACAGCTTCAGTGGTTTACTATCGGAAGAATTAAGAGAAAATAATAAATATACTCCAAGTACGTCACAATTCCCACCGTTGTTTTCACAAAGTCGCCCTAAATCACCGCAAACAAATAATAACTGCAAAAAATCACATGGTGAAGGTACGAGTAAATCACAGTGGCGACGTTGTGAGTCACCGGACCGCATTCCAAAGCCATCTACTAGTACTAATGATATCGGCGACAGCGTAAACAACGCGCGACAAGTACATTTTGAAGAATTAATAGCACGTTTAAAAGACATTATTTATATGCGAAATTTGAGTATGAAAGAAAAGTTTGATAATGTTATTAAGTGTTGCATTGAATGGTTAGTTTTAGTTGTAGTAGATAGCATGTCGGCGTGGCCTATTTTAAATAAATGTTTAGAGTTTTTTTTAGGTTCTAGTTATGGATCCTAAAACTAAAGTTGTTACATTGAAGATTTTACAGTGGAATGCACGAAGTTTAAGACCTAAAATTAAAGCTTTAGAAAACTTTTTATTGATAGAAAAAATTCACGTTTGCCTTATCTCGGAGACCTGGCTAGAACCAGATAGTCATTTGAAAATTGGAGGTTATGATATTTTTAGACAAGATCGTGACGATTCGTATGGTGGGATAGCAATTGTGGTACATAAATCTATTAAAGCACAGGTTAGTAATTTCAGGTTACGTAATCAACGCATTCAAGTTCTCCATGTTAAAATATTTAATTGTAGCTTCTTAGAAAATATCGTATCCATATACTGCCCTCCTAATATTCACACAACAGATGAAGACTGGAAAAGTTTATTCTCTAAATGGCCTAACAAAACTTTTATAGGAGGGGATTTCAACGGACATCATACCAACTGGTCAAATAAAAGTGATGACAGAGGTTTACAGATCCATGATGCAGCTGATGATTGGCGTTATGTTTCCCTCAATTCTGGAGAACATACTAGTATTAAGTTGGTCCTAAATCAGTTACGTAAAAGTTCTCCGGACATCACTTTTGCGTCATCAGATATTGCAATTCGATTCAACTGGAATGTTTTAAATGAAAATTTAGGGAGTGACCATTTAATGATTCTTATAAATACAGAGATAACATGTAATAACATTATTAACACAAAACGTAATTTTAAAAAAGCAGATTGGCAAAAGTACAAAGAAATAATTTTAAGTAGAATTAGTAGTATCAATTTATCTGGTGAAACTCAGCAAATGTACGATGTAATAATAGATTTAATTAATTATGGAGCTCAAGGATCAATACCAATAATTAAGATTTGTGAAGATCCCACTAGTAAGTTTATTTCAAAACCTTATTGGTCCCCCGAGCTGTCTAGGGCAGTTGCAGAACGAAGATTGGCTCTAGTTCAAGTAAGGAAGAATCCCACCCCCACAAATTTCGTTAATTTAAAACAGAAGGTTGCTAAAGCACAGAGACTCATCCGTAAAGCTAGTGCTGAGTCTTTTCGTCAGTTCTGTGATAGTATGAGTGAGATAGTGTCTAGTAGAGAATTATGGAATAAAATGAGATGGCTCAAAGGACATCGTAGTCGTAGGATCTGTTTGGATACAGAGAGGGCTAATGAATTTTTAAGACAATTGACACCAGATTACGCTTTATCACAACCTCCCGAATTCAGTTCTAGTAATTTACAGTTGGAGTGCCAGATTTCGGAACAGGAACTCTCTAATACACTGAAGATGAAGGATACCGCTCCAGGAGAAGACGATATTTCTTATTCGATGATTTTTAACTTTCCTAAAAAACAGCTGATAGTTGATTTATTTAATAAATGTTTGTCTAAAGGTGATATTCCAAGGCAGTGGAGGAAAGTAAAAGTAGTGCCTGTTCCGAAACCTGGACGCGATCTAAGCAATTTATCATCTTTGAGACCTATCTCACTCATATCTTGTAGGTATTTGCAAAACCTTACACAATATTATAACTAGGCGACTTGAATGGTACTTTGAAAGTAATAATTTGTTTTCCAAAAATACAGTGGGTTTTAGAAGATGTCAATCAAGCTTAGACAATCTAGTACGACTAGTATCACATATTCAATTGGGGCTCACAACCAATCAGAAAACATTAGGATGTTTCGTTGACATAGACAATGCATACAATAATATCAATATTTTAAAAGTCGTTACTAAGCTGGATGAGATGGGGGTTGGGGCATCTATATGTAGGTATATATGGGAATATTTAAAGGAGAGACACTTGGACGTAGCACAGGTAGGTAGCAATGTTCCGATTACGAGATGGACATGCAAGGGTTTGTCACAAGGAGACCCTATGTCTCCAATTCTATTCAATATAGTTACTAGTGATATTTGTAAAAACATTGTAAATGTGTATGTATCACAATATGCTGATGACTACGTCTTATTTATTACTGGTCATGATTTAAGATTCATGACCACAACTCTTCAGGAAGCCATTGACAGCTTATCTAATTTACTGGGAGTATTAGGCCTTGAACTGTCACCGACGAAAAGTAAAGTATGTTTATTCGCCAGGGGAAGAACATTACAAGAGGCAAATATAATTATGAACAATACCAGTTTAGAAAAGGTTCTAGCAGTTAAATATTTAGGACTCTGGCTAGATTCGTCTCTGAGGTGGGGCAAACAGATCAATGAAATTTGCGAAAGGAGTATGAAATTTCTAAATGTTTTTAAAGTTCTGGCAGGTTCTTCTTGGGGAGTTCATCCAATGCATTTGAGGCGGATGTATATTGCAATCATACGCAGTCGGTTAGATTATGCAAGCTTTTTGTTCGATAATAGCGCTAAAACTAAAATTTCAAAATTAGACAAAATCCAAAACCAAGCTATGAGAGTAGTTGGCGGTTTTTTAAAGAGTTGCCCAATCCATGTGATGGAGTCGGAGTTATGTCTTCCCCCGCTAAATGTTCGTCGGAAATACCTAGCTGCAAAATTTTGGTTAAAAGCTAAGTCTATAAGTGATAGTGACACCTTTTCAATAATATCAAAACTGACAACATTATGTGAACACGCATCATATTGGAGTAATAAGAAAAAACCGTTGCTAACTATAACACATAGTGAGTTGGGTAATCTAGCTGTAAAGCGATCTGAAAGACTGGAGATGTTCTCACTGTCGACTTGGATGGCAAATGTAGATATTAAGTTGCATATTAACCTTACCATTAACGACATAACAGGACCTAAGCGATCCCATACTCCTTTAGCACTTTTAAAAAAGTCCATACAAACGATTGCACAAAATTATGAAGGTTTCTATCAGATCTACAGTGATGGGTCTAAAGATGATAATGGAACGGGTGCAGCATTTTTTGATCCTCAATCTAGCACAGGAGCCAGTTTTAGGCTGAATCGTAAGATATCAATCATGACAGCAGAATTATATGCAATTTCTGAATGTTTATCGTACTTGATGTCATGCAAATATACCAAATATGTGATACTTTGTGATTCTAAAAGTGCTTTACAACATTTAGTTCGGTGCACCGCTGGAAAAAGAGGCATGCCGGTGGCTTATCACATCTTGGAAACATATTTAATGTTGAGAAGCAGTGGCAAATTGATTAAATTCCAATGGATTCCATCACATGTAGATCTGATAGGAAATGAACAAGTAGATAAATTAGCAAAAACTGGAATATATGAAGGGATATACGTTAGCCAGATACCTTACTTCACGGAAATATTAAGTGATATCAAAATAGCTTGTACAAAGCTGTGGAAAGAATATTTTGATAAAAGATCCAAAGAGAAAGGTATATGGTACAGGACAATCCAGTCTGAACCACCACGCATTCCCTGGTTTATGGATGTCCAGCTGAATAGGAAACTGCTTGTAACAAGTATGCGTCTGCGATCCGGACACATTCCATTGAATGCGTTTGGTCATTTTATGAAGGTGGTTAACACCCCAAATTGTACTATTTGCAATAAGAGAGAGGACACGTACCACGCATTGGTGGAGTGTGCCCGGATTGGGGCAGAACGCAGAGCGGTGGAATCGGAAGCTGGACTTAGATTAGGAGACGTGGGCATGTGTAATGTAATTTTATCTAAGCCTACATCTAAATTAGCTGTTAAGATATACTATTTAATTTGTAAATTAATTAAGTTAAGATCATAGACCATTTTGTAAAACTATAGGGCTGGCATAATCATTAATTGATTGAAGCCTTTTTTCTAATAAAGATTTAAAAAAAAAAAAAAATATTTACTATAATCCTAAGTATCACCCGCAGGTTAATCAGGCAGAAAGAGCCATTAGAAATGTTCTGTATGCGATTGCCTCATATGTGAAAACAAATCACAGGAAGTGGGACGATCACATTCCAGAAATTCAGTGTGCACTGAACACCTCAGTAAACGAGTCAACTAAATTCTCACCTTACTTTCTCGTACATGGAAGAGAGATGTTTGTAGATGGTAAGTTACATAAAGACTCTGAAGTGCCACAGCCTGATTCAGATCTATCAACTGTAGACCCTAGAATTCATGGTGATGACTTAAAAGAACTTAAATCAATTTTCCAGGAGGTTAGTAAAAACTTGAAACTTGTGCACGATAAAAATAAAAAGCACTATGACTTAAGAAAGCGACCTTTAGAATTTAAAGTAGGTCAAATAGTCTATAAAAGAACATTTACTTTGTCGGATGCTAGTAAAAACTTTACTTCAAAGCTAGCACCGCGCTTTATAAGATGTGTTATTTCAAAGAAACACTCACCTGTAGTGTATAGTTTAAAAGACATGCAGGACAAAGACTTAGGCAGATTTCACATTAAAGACATCTTAAAATATGAAGACTCCTAGTTTTTATACATTGTTGTTGTTAATCCAATATTTGCACGAAAATAGCAATAGACGTGCAAATATTTAACTTGAAGAGGGATGGATGCATGTTGGCAGGGTAAAAGGTTTTTTTTTCAAAATTAAATAGCTATACCAATTTTATTAATAAGGAATGTTTGCAGATGTATGAAAGAAAACACAATGATTGTTAAACTTAGTAGTATTCAAATGGGACTTAAAAGTGTCACCACTTAACACTTAATAAAACACATATCTACATTAATTAAAGATAGTGTTTACTTAAAAACTTGACCAAGTATAATAACCTATACTTTATAACTTAATACTTAATAAAACACCTATCTACATCAATTGGAGATAGGGTTTACTTAATAATTTTAAAAACTTAAATAAGTATTTGCCTATACTTTGGCTTGATACTTTCTAGATAACACTTATCTGGGTTTCAAGGATAGTGTTTATTTAACTTAAAACTTAACTTAATTAGTAAATTAATTAGACTAAGGCATGATTAGTCAATAAAAATTAGTTAATTAGTAGATGTCTGCAAAGAGTGGCTGCGTGCTATATGTAGATAGGCAGACATGCGATTATTATTATATTTAGTTTAGTACTTAGATAGTTTAAGGCAGGAGCAATCAATGTACGAATTTGCCAAATAGGTTTTGTTTTGGAATTGTGCTACTAGCCATTAGCATTTAGCAATTTAGTCTGTAAGTCTAAGGCATTTGGTTTCAGACTGTCTCAGTTTTCAATAGAATGATTTCGAGCTTTCAATGCACATGATGAAGAAAAAATTTTTTTGTCAGCAAACATTTTTTAACTGGGGAAAAATGTATTGTAACAATTATAAAAGAAATTATCGGATATTGGAGACGGTTAGCGCCCTCTATTGACAAAAGCGCGAACTAATGGGAAATGGTTGCAGTTGATTCTGAAAAAATAAAATAGATGGCGTTAGAGTGTAACATATTTATTTTCTCTATTCTAAATAAAATATAATAAGTACATAGATAAAATTCAAATAATTAATTGTAATGGATTTCGGTTGAATTAAGTTTAATTAAATACAGCATGGTCTGGGATCAAAGGGACTGGTTGCCGGTCTGAAAAAAGTTAAGATGATGACCTATTGACGTTTAACTTTTTTTCTTCTTTCTTGAGCAAGAACACGCGATTAATTTAGAACAAAGAATATAGGAATTAAATAAATTAATGACGCGGACAAGGCGTGGAACAGCGGCTAAAATGAAAGTGCATTAATATAAGGGAACCGCATAAGCGTATGGATTGATAATTATTTCCTGTTTTGTTACAATTACATGGCATCATTTTTCACCATGATTTTGTGTTAAAATGCTCAAGGATTTCTTTCTGATGATTGTTTTCAGGGTTCCATCCATCCATATTTAAAGTATTCATAATTAATTAATTAAGAACGTCTTCTCAACGCTTGGCACATAATATGAAGTAATCTGGAACAAGCTCTGGTTCCATGCCACGTGTTATATTCTACAAGTCACACAGGCTGCTATGCTGTCTTCGTTACATATCAACTGATCGACCTGGATAGATGGTAGTATGTCCTACCTGAAGTAAGTGTTATTTCCATAACCTAACATTATAAGGAAGCGTGACAAAAGCTATGTTCCTGTATCTTTGAAGTGTGCACCAAGACATTAAATAGCTGAGAAGACGGAAGTATCTCTTTTATTTCAATCAATACCTCATGCGAACAGAACCCATAGTCTCATGGCAAATCTACGCTGGCAGCCGGTGGTAAGAGACGAAAGGACCTTACAATAGGATCGTCACATTTTATTACTACCGTGCTATCGTCAGCAAATAGTACCATAGGATGTTTTATTTCTCCGGGTAGATCATTTATAAAAGTTACGAAGAACAATGGTCCCAACACAGTACCTTGTGGAACTCCGTATTTAATTATTCTACTATTAGATCTGTATGTTCTTTCGTTTCCAGTATTTGGACATATTCGTGTTATCTCTACAATCTGCTTTGTATTGCTTAGGTAAGATTTAATTAGATTTAAAACATTGCCTCTTATACCATATTTCTCTAGTTTATTTAATAATATCTTATGATCAACACAGTAAAATTTTATTAGAATATCAAATATAATTCTAAAAAATCTAGTCAAACATCAATGATTCTTTATTAGCCATGTATTTTGGTGCATGGGTTGCACTGTTCAGTGAAGCACGTTGTGATAGACGACATTTTTTGTTTAATTATCACGCGATAGAACAAATAACGCAGATGGACATCCGACCCGTGAAATTTTCTATATTCAGACCACAAACTTTCAAGCATTGGCCTTGTGATTTGTTAATGGTCATGGCGAATGCAAGACGGATCGGAAATTGAGGTCGTAAAACTAAAACGGCATATCGTTTGGGATTCTCGAAATGAGAACTTCCTCACCTTCGAATTTTCCTTTGAGTATCATCGCGTAAATCAATGTTCATCAATTTAGTTACCACCAAACGCGTTCTGTTGCACAGCTTTGGTTGGTTTATGTTTCGAAGCATGATGACTACTAAGCCAACCTTCATTCGTAAATTGTGCGGTGGTAAGCCAGGCATATCCAAGGGGTTTTAATTCAACTGGAAAGTTGGTGGCTAAACGCAACTGTCAATTTTATTATCATGGTAAAATCATCATGTCAGTCCTCCCACCCAGGTCAGAGCGGGAGGGACTGTCAGACTCGTACTGATTAAAATCCACGGTGTCCTTCAATAGCCTTTTACGTTCCAGGGTCACGGTAAATCGTAAGTCCCGCGATCCCGGCAGGCTTTGGCCCTCTAAAGGGGGACCCCGTTTGAGGCGCGCGTGGAACACAACGCGCCGTCGACCCGGGCATGGTCCAAGGTCCAAGCATGGACAGCGAGTCACCCATTACTCGCCGCCCAAGCCTACGGTGGCTGGAGATCGTCTGGGACGTCCGCCACCGTAGGCGTCTACCACTGCGGCTGGGGTGGAGGGAGGACGCTGTCCTCTCCCTCACGCGGCGCACCTCTTCCTTTCATAGCATGACTGTTTCGCAGAAGGAGGCGACCGCTTCCCACTCCGTCTCGCATGGCCTCGACCAATGCCGGGCGCGAGAGGTCACCGCCTGTCGCCGTCGCCGCGTCGTGAGGACACGGGATGCTCTGCCCAAGCGGGGCAGTCCTCCACTGTGTCCTCCGGGCAATCCTCGCAGTGGTGATACCCAGGCGTTTTTACGTCGTATGGTTGTATTGAATTTATGCAGTCCTAGTACATTTTTTGGGTGTACAGTATTCACCGAAATACTTTTTCATTACTCATAATCTGAAAGTAGGTCTTACATGTCTGATTAGCCGTTTGAAAGTTATCCATTGCCGCCCTAGGGAAAATTGCTTTCAACTGACAGCTGCCAAATTTAAGAAAAAAAACTAGTTCTATTTTGACATTTCTATTGAACCATGTTCAAACTTTTTATACAGCCACGAAATTACAGAGCGGTTTAAAATTAAAATAACATAAAGTTAAGTATTAAGAATATAAATAATGACTTTAAAATAATTTAGTTTCAACTATTTCTCTAAAATAATACAGATTTCGACAAAATCTTTGCCAATTTTTAATAAATAATGAACATGAAAAATCCTGGCTGTATAGATGGACGACCACAGCACAAAAATTAAAAAAAAAAAACAAGCGGCAATTTATGTTGTTAATTTTACTTTCCTCGTATTCGTAATGAAAAGCACAGTGTTTACCTAGTTAGTCTTAGTCCCTCGAACTATTAGCGCCCTCACTACGTTACGGGCGCCAAACCCCGTCTCGGGACGTAAATAAGTAACTTTCACGCCTTGGATAACAATGTACTATTTTAGCATTGAAGACCGGTGGGCGCCGGGCGGCATGAACATATTGTTCATGTTTTCCTAGTACTTTTTGTTCAGATCCCTTATTCAATTTCGGCACCAACACCTTCTTCGTGATCATGTTGAACCAGTCAATTGATGTTTTGATTGATCAATTTTTCGTTTTGCTGTCATTGCATGTCAATTGCGTTTTATTATACCACGTTTTATGTCACGTCCCACGGAAACGGGATTAAGCAAAAAAAAAGGTAATAAAAACTTTTTTAAAAAAAAGTACCGACTTCAAAACAAATACAAAAAAGTTTAAAATAACTTTTCTTTCGGAAGTCGGTGGCAATAGTCAATAACACAACAAAACAAAGCCACCGACTTCCGAAAGAAAAGTTATTTTAAACTTTTTTGTATTTGTTTTGAAGTCGGTACTTTTTTTTTTAAAAGTTTTTATTTTACCCTTTTTAGTTTATTTATTACATATTCAACCCAAATTCTAGTAAAATACAAAATTTTCTTACATATGCACAAATCTTGTAATCCGTCACAACATAAAAAAATCCATATCTTTAAAACTACTGAACCGATTTTGATGAAACTTGCAGTGTACCCTAAGTTGAACAATACCTAGTATAACAAAAAAAGAATTACTTAAATCGAACTTATAGTTCCGGAGATATGCGTGCACAAACATAAAAACATACATACATACATACATACATACATACATACACTTATGAAATTTGGCACATTTGTTCAGACGCTGATATAGACTAACATATTATGAAAACTGGGCAGTTCTGATAATATTACATACATACGGGTCGAATTGATAACCTCCTTTTTTTGAAGTCGGTAATGAAGTCGGTAATAATATTACATACATACGGGTCGAATTGATAACCTCCTTTTTTTGAAGTCGGTAAAAAGTATCCTATATGTTTCTCCTGGTTCTAAGCTACCTCCCCACCAATTTTCAGCCAAATCAGTTCGGCCGTTCAAAAGTTATAAATAGTGTAACTAACACGCCTTTCTTTTATTATGATTATGTCACACAATGCAGTTCTCAATTTTTTTTTAAATTTTCCCCTTCCCCCCCAAAAATTACCTCCCATATACAGATTTCATCCACTCACGTCACACCTCTGTGCTTGGGTCACAGGAATTGATATGTATACCAAATTTCAACTTAATCGGTCTAGTGGATTCGGAGATAATTGACTGTAAGCGACAGATAGACGGACACACGAGTGATCCTATAAGGGTTCCGTTTTTGTATTCGGACGTACGGAACCCTAAAAAATTGTAAAACCGACTTGGGGCACCCCGACACGGACAGGTTAGGTTAGTAGGGGGTCTTTCAGACCCCGCCATCCCCTTCGTGGTTATTTATTTCTAAACTACTCAGGAGTAGGAGCACCGCGAAGCGTTGCTCCGTCGACGTTTATATGATATCACACATACCGTAACAGGGATATTAATTTTAGCTAAATGTACCGTAATTGAATTAACTAGGTGAATTAACCGAAGGTGAGTAAACCGTAGCCGAATTAAACGTAGGTGAATTGTGAAACGACCATTAGTTACACCAACCGGTAGGTCTTTTGACCGTAGTCATGTCGAAAGTAATGAATCTGGGGCCACGGCAGTGGCACCGCCAAGACGAGCCAAGCGAAGCGCAAGGACACTACCTACCTGTTCTCGAAGAGTTTCGTCGTTTTTTTGAACCCTCATAGAGTTGGTTTCCGATGTACCAAATAGTTCATATTCTCAGGATGTGATGTCATTAATAGACTTATTAAACATACAAAGTTTCAATTGTATAGCTCTAACACTTTAGATTTTATTGATATCTAAAACACATCGATTTCGTCACTGACACACTGATGATCATCAAAATGTTTGGCTACTTCCTGAAGTGCTAAAAAGCCGAAATTTGATATGTAATCTCAGTTTAGTATACAACCAACAAAAAAAATTCATAAAATTATAACTTTCGCCCCCATCCCCTAAAGGGGGGGGGGGGTGTGAAAGTTTGTATGAGATTTTCACCAATTTTATGACAGTGTACTAGACAGTAACTAAAAAACCTATTAATAATTAAGGGTTAAACGAACTTACCTGTAACTGAAGTTCTATCCTAATTATATGAAGGCTATGTATTTGCGTGCTGATTTACCTTTCCGGGTTGTTAGTTCATCTCCTTCACAATACACTGGGTCGGCTGAATACTTGTTTGTGGAAATTTCTGTTCTTCATACTAAGTTTTTACTAGCAGCAGTGCTTTACAGTCCAAATCTACACTTTGACTATTTCGATTCCCTCGATTCTACTCTTAGCGACCTGTGTCCCTTGTACGAACCCGTTATTCTAATGGGTGATTTTAATACCTGTTTGATTAAAATGTCATCCTTTAATCTTCAAGTTTTACCACTCTCTGCAACTCACTACTTTCCTAACTGTTCACCTTCTTTCCTTGATCTCATGATTGTTTCCTCTCTTAATAATGTTTAATTTCATGGACAACTCACTGCTACTTTTTCCTACCACGACCTTATTTATCTCTCGTATCGCATCCGTGTTCTTAAGCGTAAGCCCCCATTATTATATCTTCGTAATTACAAAGCCATTGATCTGGAGGCATTGCAGTCTGATGCTGGTAATCTCGACTGGTCCGCATCCCTTCCCCTGGCAACTCCCTCTTTCAATCTGTGGCTTTCCACCATGTGGAGGTTCCGGGAGTCAGAGAGTTTCAATATCATCTCGTACATGAGCTGGAGTGCAAAGACTACATTCTCTCTAATTTCTCTCTTCAGGTTCCCTGGCTTCTCCAGATCGGACTTGGCTTTCTGGAGGATTGCCCCAGCCTGGCGGGGCATCTCGCTCAGGACAATTCTTCGTCCGTCCATGGTTTTGGTGGAGTCGCATGAGTTGATGGACGCGTCCGAGTCGTAGTCGTCCGTATCTATGGGCTCGGTTTCTCGCCGGGCCGGGACCTCCACGGGGCCGGCCGCCAGTGCCTGCCTTATTTGCGTTTGTATGCGCAATTCCGAAGGAGCTGTTCTGACTCCACTTTTAATTGGGGTGGAGGATAGAGGCGGGTCTTCTGTCTCGGATATCTCAGTATCCGAGGGTACCTCAGCCACTTTAGCGAGCATATCTCGCTCTTGGGTGGCGAATAGGTACTGAGTCCTGGGGTGGCTCCACGCTCCCGACATTAGACGGCATTATCCCCAGCGACTCGATAGTTCCGGCGGCTGCTGCCCGGTTCAGCTTTGGGGCCAAACTCAGGAAGTGCTCCCTGAAGTTCCACCGGCTGTCGAGGACGAGTCCTAGGTACTTCATCGTCCTCCCGACGCCGATGCGAACCCCCTCCACCGTTATGTGGGACTCAGACCGTGGCGCGTTAACGCGGCCATGAAAACACATGGCCTCCGTTTTGTGCAGCGCCACTTCGAGTCCCAGCTGCCGGATCCTATCGACGACTGTCGCAACCGCTTGCGTCGCCAGGTCGGCCGCCGCCTGGTGCGACTCTCCCTCCGCCAGGACGAGCGTGTCGTCAGCGTAACATATTACGCTGACGCCGTCAGGGAGGTCGCCGCGCAGCACCCAGTCGTATCCGATGTTCCACAGGTGCGGCCCCAAGACCGAACCCTGTGGAACACCGCACGACATCTCTCGCCGGTTCCACTCTCCCTGGTGACCGGGGTAGATGACGGCTCTGTCCGTCAGGTAAGCCTCGACTATGCGACGGAGGTAGGTCGGCACTCGGTGATACCGGAGTGCCTCCCTGATGCAACTCCAGGGCAGGGTGTTAAAGGCATTGGTGATGTCCAAAGACACCGCCAAGACGACCCTGCCCCGGGCCACTGCATCCCCCGTCGTGAGGGCTCTCACGCGCATGATTGCGTCCACCGTCGAGCGCCCCCTGCGGAAGCCAAACTGGCTCTCCGCAAGGTTCGGGCCCATCCGATTCAGGTGCCCGACGAGGCGGTCTGCAATGACTCTTTCAAAGAGCTTGCCCGCCTCGTCGAGCAGCACGATGGGCCGGAATGCGGACGGAGAGTCCGCAGGGCGCCCGTGCTTCTGGATGAGGACCAGTTTTCCCGTCTTCCAGCGAAGCGGGAACCGGTCCCTCTCCAAGCATGCGCTAAAGAGCCCCCCAAGTCGAGGCCCGAGAGTCCTCGAGGCCAGGACCCAGGCTTTCCCTGGCAGGCCGTCGGGTCCTGGGGCGGTAGTTTTGGCCTTGAGCCGTTGTACCGCCACTCTCATGTCTACCTCGGTCACCTCTGAAGCGTCGTAGACGTCGTCGTCGCTGTGGTCCGCGTTTGCGTCAGCTTTGTCCTCAGATTCCGTTGGAGACGGAGCCATGGGCGGGGGAGTATGCTCCCCTCGCGATGGGAACAGGGCGCTCACCACGTCCTCTACGAACTGAGGCTGGAGACTCTGCGTCAACGGGGGAGCCCAGGGGCGGAGCTTTTCTCACACCCACTTGTAGGGGCGGCCCCTTGGGTCCCCGTCCAGAGTCCCCAGCATCTCCTCGCGGGCCAGTTCCTTGGCCCGCTAGATCTCGTCGCGGAGGACGGCCTTCGCTGCCCTGTAGCCCTCGTGCAGCTCCGCCTCTACAGTCGCCGCATCCGGAGGTCGGGTGTGGCGCCTGCGGAATCTGGTGTACCGGCGTCGCGCAGCAACGCACGCCTCGCGCAGAGCTGCAAGCTCGCGCGACCACCAGTACAACTGACACCGGGCGCGTCCTTGCCGGACCCGGGGCATGGCCACGTCGCAGATCTCCGACATGGCCTCCCGGAACCACTCCGCCTCGTCGTTGATGTCAGCAGGCCTGTCCGGTGGTGACACCCAGGCCTGCACGATCGAGGCTTCCAGGAATAGCTCCCGGTCCAGCTGCTTCAGCGCCCATCGCGGACCACTTAGGTTCCGTCCACTGGGAACCGGCGCGTCTGAGGTCTGGGCGGAGACGTCGAACCGGATATACCGGTGGTCGGAATAGGTCTCCACCTCCTCCACAACGCTCCAGTCGGTGACGCGCGGCGACAGGTCGGCGGTGGCGAACGTAACGTCCACCACCGACTCTCCCGCCCACCGCACGCACGTAGGGACAGAACCCCGGTTCTCGATCACCAGGCCCTGCGCACGGGCCCAGTGCTCGAGCATCCTACCCCGCGTATAGTCCGTGGACCGGGAACCCCAAGCCGGACTTTTGGCATTGAAGTCCCCAAGGACGAGCGCGGGGAGGGAACCGAGGGCGACGACGACATCTCCCAGCTCCGTTAGGGAGTCTTGGAACTCGGCGAGAGATCGACTCGGGGAGAAATAAACGCCTACAACGGCGATCTCCCCGAACCGTGCTGCGACGATCCCGCGCCCTCTCTTTACGCGATCGAGGGGCGGGGTACCGGCGGCGGCCGACGAAATTAGGGTCACCGAGACGTCCAGGTCCGCCACCCAGTCATTCCTGGGCAGGACAAAATACGGCTTGGCGACCACGGCGACGTTGATCAACCACTGCGCCATGCTCTGGAGCAAGAGATCCTGAGCAGCGGCACAGTGGTAGATGTTCGCCTGGAGGAAGCGCAATGGAGACATTAATCTGAATCCATTGCAGCCTCCTCCAGGATCCTCTCCGAGGGTTGAGCGACGGCGGCGGCGGTGGCAGCGGGAGCGGCGGCGGCGGCGGCGGTGGCGGTGACGGCGGCGGCAGAGGGCCTATCTCTGCGCCTGGCTTTGGTGGGTGGGGCGCAGGACTTGCCCCCAGCCCGGTGATCGGCCGGCTTGCCAGCCACCTCACATGCGAAGCAGTGAGGCGGGGCAGAGCACGAGCCGGCCTTGTGACCGGGCTGACCGCAGCGGAAACACCTATCGCTGCGGTCCACCTCCGAGGTGCAAACGCATGCCGCGTGGTTACCCACTTGGCAGCGGTAACACCTCAGGGGTCTGGGCTCCAGGACTTTAACCTGCGCCGACACCCAACCAACCAGGAGCCTTCGGCCCTCTTGCAACTTTTTGGCCGCCGACACGGGGCAGCTAACCGTGGTGGTTAGCAGCCCCGCAAGGTCAGGACGCAGGGCGCCCGCCCGCACCTGGTCGGGAGGGCACCCCCCAGTCCTGGCAACGGCGGCCACCACGTCCTCTGCCGTCACGGAGTCGTCCAGACCCAATATGCGCACGTCTGCGCGCTTGATGGGTCTGGACACTCGGGCTTCTTCCGCATTTAAGGACGCTCTGAGCCGTTCGGCCAGAGCGTCAGCGGTGGGGCCACTGGCCGCGCCGGGGAGCTCCAACATCCGAGCCCCCGTTGCGGTGACCCGTAGACGGAGGCCCCCGGCGATGCCGAGCTCCGCGAGGTTCACCGCCTCCCGCGCCTTCGCGAGCACGTCGCGGTACGACACGCCCTTCTTGACCGCGTCCGGCTGCAGCGTGATCACCACAGCCGCGGTCTTTGGGGCGCGCAATAGCGCCGCGACGTCGCGCTCTTTGCGCCGCCGCCGTCTCTCTCTCCTCCTCTGCGACCTGGCCGCACTGGCAACCTTCCTCTTCTCCCCGGCCACTTGCCAATCGGCGCCGGCCGGAGGAGTTTTTGGAGGAGGCTGCTGGGACGACTGGCTCCCGGCCTGGGCCTTCTTCTTTTTGGCCGCCTGTGCTGGCCCCGCAGGTGTCGGGGGCGGAGGCGGCTTTGACGGGCCCGGTTTCGCCTGGCTAGGCATGCCCGGGACCGTCTTAGAAGGGGCCGCCGCAGCCGTCTTCGCCGGAGCCGTCTTCACCGCGGCTGTTTTTGCCGGAGACGGCTTGGTCGGGGGCGGCCTCGACGCGGCTACAGCCGCGTATGAGGACGCCGCCAGCGGGGGTCGCAGCACGCGGCTCTCCAATACGGAAAACCGCTGCTGAAAGGCGGCCAGCTCCTGTCGCACCAGGTCGAGAACAGAGTTCTCTACTGGTGTGGGCTGACCTTTCTCCCTTCGGTCCCGCTGGCCACTTCCCCGAAGTCCAGCCAGGTCCGCCTTGAGGGCGGCGTTCTCCCTCTGGAGAACCTCCATGGCGGCAGTAAGGCGTGAGACCCGCCGTAAATCCGCGCGGCCGCCATGATGGAGGCCGTGGCTTCGCCAATCGCATTTTCCTTACTGCTTTTCTTCCGCTTCAGGTTAATGATGCGGATGGCAGCTGCCACGGCCTCTGATAGTTTGGCCTCGTTTGAGGCCAAACCGCTGTTGGGCTCTCCGGAGGAAAGCCCCCTCCCCGAAGTCTTGCCTCGGCCTTTACCCCGCACGCTAGTCGGGATCTTACGGGCCGAGACAAGCCCTTCCTTGGACGACGATATGTCGTCCCGGGAGCGCTTCAGGAACTCGTTCCTCCTGCTGGCGCTCCCCTCATCCCTCCTCGCTGTGCTTCCAGAGCCTATGCTCTGGAAGCTCGTGGCGTCTGATGCCGAGTCGGACTCCGACCCGAGCATCAGCGCTGTCTCCTCGCTTGGAGCGGCACTCTGTGCCCGCTCGATATTCGGTGCCGGTGAGGCGGACGTGCTGGACAAGTCCAGCGACTCCACCTCACGGGCACGTGAGCCACCTTGGCTCGGTGCGGCGACTGCCGGGGTTTTGGGGGTTTTTCTGAAAAGGTTTGCATTTTGTTCCCACGAGTAAAAAATTGTTCCAACCATCCAACCAAAAATAGGGGTTCGCACTAACGGCTGATTTTCCCCACAGCTACCCGTCAACCAAGCTGTCAACCTCCCTCGCGGTGCGCCGCTGCTTGGAGGTTCGGGGTAATTTTTTATAGAGGTATTCTTCCTCGCGGCCCGGGCGGTTAAGCCAAGGCCCTCGAGCCCCATCGAAAGTCATAGACATGATCATGACAATCTTCGGGGCTACGAGAATAAAAACAGTAGAAAACCGGAAGTCGCCACTGTCTTCTCGCTACCAGCACTCTGAATGATTTTATTTTATTTATTTTCACTTATTACGTTAGTTTTATGGCACAATAATAAGGAAATCTTACAAACCTGCGTCTTTGTTTAAATCAAATATTTTAAAACGTTGTCAGCAAATAAAAATATTAGTTCCGTTTCAAGACGTTCTGGCCAAGCTGTAAATGTAAAATTTTAGGTTAGGAACGGGGCCGAAATTGTTTTGTGAACTAATCGATATTCCGAAGTATCGTTGTATCGGACTGCGCGCGGGCTAGCCGAATACGAAATAAAACTTGGTAAGACACTATCGGCAATATTTAAAAAAAATATGTCAAAGATCAATTTTCTATGTTGAAAAATAGGGTTCTACAACCCGTTCACCGGGACTCGGGCAAAGAAACGCAGACCTGATCACGGGGATGGAATGAGGTAGGTACAGCGACTACTAGAACTGTTTAAAAGACTAGCTAACTATTGCAACTAACGAAATATCAAACGATGTAAGTGTAAAATTTTAGGTTGGGAACGGGGCCGATAATTTTTTTGAGAACTAATCGATATTCCGAAGTATCGTTGTATCGGACTGTGCATGGGCTAGCCGAATACGAAATAAAACTTGGTATGAGGCTATCGGCAATATTAAAAAAAAATGTCAATAATCAAGTTTTTTATGTCGCAAAATAGGGTTCTACAACCCGTTCACCGGGACTCGGACAACGAAACGCGGACCTGATAACGGGAATGGAAAGAGGTAGGTACAGCGACTACTAGAAATGTTTAAACGACTAGCTAACTATTGTAACTAACGAAATATCAAACGATGTAAGTGTGAAATTTTGGGTAGGGAACGGAGCGGAAATTTTTTCCGAGAGCTAATCGAACGTCCGAGTCATCGTTGTATCGGGCTGCGCGCGGGCAAGCCGAATATGAAATAAAACTTGGTATGAGACTATCGGCAATATTTAAAAAATAATGTCAAAGATCAATTTTCTAAGTTAAAAAATAGGGTTCTACAACCCGTTCACCGGGACCCGGGCAAAGAAACGTGGACCTGATCACGGGAATGGAAAGAGGTAGGTACAGCGACTACTAGAAATGTTTAAACGACTAGCTAACTACTGCAACTAACGAAATATCAAACGATGTAAGTGTAAAATTTTAGGTTGGGAACGGGGCCGATAATTTTTTTGAGAACTAATCGATATTCCGAAGTATCGTTGTATCGGACTGTGCATGGGCTAGCCGAATACGAAATAAAACTTGGTATGAGGCTATCGGCAATATTAAAAAAAAATGTCAATAATCAAGTTTTTTATGTCGCAAAATAGGGTTCTACAACCCGTTCACCGGGACTCGGACAACGAAACGCGGACCTGATAACGGGAATGGAAAGAGGTAGGTACAGCGACTACTAGAAATGTTTAAACGACTAGCTAACTATTGTAACTAACGAAATATCAAACGATGTAAGTGTGAAATTTTGGGTTGGGAACGGGGCCGAAAATTTTTCTGAGAGCTACTCGAACGTCTGAAGTATCGTTGTATAGGACTGTGCGTGGGCTAGCCGAATCTGAAATATAACTTGGTATGAGACTATCGGCAATATTTAAAAAAAAAAGTCAAAGATCAATTTTCTAAGTTGAAAAATTAATAGATTTAAAAAAATCTAAAAACCCACGTTTTTAAATGTCCTAAAAATAAGAAAATAACCCTACGGGGCTGAGAGAGGGGCCACTCAAAACGTGGGGGCGTATGTTATTTAAGGGATTATTTATGGGATATATTTACATGACGTGTATATATCGTGGGTGTAACTTGTAAAGATACGCCCCCACGTTTTGAGTGGCCCCTCTCTCAGCCCCGTAGGGTTATTTTCTTATTTTTAGGACATTTAAAAACGTGGGTTTTTAGATTTTTTTAAATCTATTAATTATTTTATTATTTTTATCTTTGTTCATCGGGTTTGAAGCTACCCTGAAAATTTCAGCCTGCTAGCTTATCGGGAAGTGCCTCAAAGCCTGTCCGCCATCTTGGACGTCCGCCATATTGGATTTAAGTCACGTGACTATTTTTTCGTACTCCTGACAGCAAACCCTTTCATTTGATATCCACATCATAGGGGTGCATTTCAAATGGGCTGTCTGCCATCTTGGACGTCCGCCATATTGGATTTAAGTCACGTGACTATTTTTTTCATATTCCTGAAAGCAAACCCTTTCATTTGATACCCATATCATGGGGGTGGATTTCAAACAGTCAGTCCACCATCTTGGGGAGGCCGCCATATTGGATTTGTTATAACGTTTCTTAGCTAGTCATGTATTGTCATCAGAACTCAGAGTGTGTGCAAAATTTCAGCTAGCTAGCTTATCGGGAAGTGCCTCAAAATTGAGTTGCAAAAGTCCAACCGGAACGACAAACAAACAAACAAACAAACAAGAATTGTGAGTGTATAAAAACGTGGGAAAATAGGGTTCTACAACCCGTTCACCGGGACTCGGGCAACGAAACGCGGACTTGATCACGGGAATGGAAAGAGGTAGGTACAGCGACTACTAAAAATGTTTAAACGACTAGCTAACTATTGCAACTAACGAAATATCAAACGATGTAAGCGTGAAATTTTGGGTTGGGAACGGGGCCGACAATTTTTCTGAGAGCTAATCGAACGTCCGAAGTATCGTTGTATAGGACTGTGCGCGGGCTGGGCGAATATGAAATAAAACTTGACATGAGACTATCGGCAATATTTAAAAAAAAATGTCAAAGATCAATTTTCTAAGTTGAAAACTAGGGTTCTACAACCCGTACACCGGGACTCGGGCAACGAAACGCGGACTTAATCACGGGAATGGAAAGAGGTAGGTACAGCGACTACTAGAAATATTTAAATGACTACCTAACTATTGCAACTAACGAAATATCCAACGATGTAAGTGTGAAATTTTGGGTTGGGAACGGGGCCGAAAATTTTTCTGAGAGCTAATCGAACGTCCGAAGTATCGTTGAATAGGACTGTGCGCGGGCTGGGCGAATATGAAATAAAACTTGGTATGAGACTATCGGCAATATTTAAAAAAAAAAATGTCAAAGATCAATTTTCTAAGTTGAAAACTAGGGTTCTACAACCCGTACACCGGGACTCGGGCAAAGAAACGCGGACTTAATCACGGGAATGAAAAGAGGTAGGTACAGCGACTACTAGAAATGTTTAAATGACTAGCTAACTATTGCAACTTACGAAATATCAAACGATGTAAGTGTGAAATTTTGGGTTGGGAACGGGGCCGAAAATTTTTCTGAGAGCTAATCAAACGTCCGAAGTATCGTTGTATAGGACTGTGCGTGGGCTAGCCGAATCTGAAATAAAACTTGGTATGAGACTATCGGCAATATTTAAAAAAAAATGTCAAAGATCAATTTTCTAAGTTGAAAAATAGGGTTCTACAACCCGTTCACCGGGACTCGGGCAACGAAACGCTGACTTGATCACGGTAATGGAAAGAGGTAGGTACAGCGACTACTAAAAATGTTTAAACGACTAGCTAACTATTGCAACTAACGAAATATCAAACGATGTAAGTGTGAAATTTTGGGTTGGGAACGGGGCCGACAATTTTTCTGAGAGCTAATCGAATGTCCGAAGTATCGTTGTATAAGACTGTGCGCGGGCTGGGCGAATATGAAATAAAACTTGGTATGAGACTATCGGCAATATTTAAAAAAAAAAGTCAAAGATCAATTTTCTAAGTTGAAAACTAGGGTTCTACAACCCGTACACCGGGACTCGGGCAACGAAACGCGGACTTAATAACGGGAATGGAAAGAGGTAGGTACAGCGACTACTAGAAATGTTTAAATGACTACCTAACTATTGCAACTAACGAAATATCAAACGATGTAAGTGTGAAATTTTGGGTTGGGAACGGGGCCCACAAGTATTCTGAGACCTAATCGAACGTCCGAAGTATCGTTGTATAGGACTGTGCGCGGGCTGGGCGAATATGAAATAAAACTTCGTATGAGACTATCGGCAATATTTAAAAAAAAAATGTATAGATCAATTTTCTAAGTTGAAAAATAGGGTTCTACAACCCGTTTGTAACGGGAATAAAAGTAGAATTGACTATTTTTGAGACGGGTAGCGCCCTCTATCAGCAAAGGTGGTAAATAGTACAGTTAATTGTACAATAATGTACTAGGTGGCGTTGTAGAATCAAAATCAAAATCAAAATCAAAATCAAAGCGTTTATTTCAAGTAGGCCAGTTACAGGCACTTTTGAATTGTCATAGACAAAAATATAATTAAACACTAAAAAGTTATGGTGCTACAGTCCCAGTCACAAGACATAAAAACTGTGAAAGTACCGTAGATGCCCATTCCAAGAAGTAGATCTCTATGGAGAAGAACGGGCAAGAAACTCCATGGACACTCTTTTTAAATCGCCAAAATTATTACAAAACCTTTGTTACATCATTCATTTTGAGATGATCCATTATGTGAGAACGATGTTGCAAGTTAAAAGTGTCCATAGTAGAAAATTAAAACAAAGACAATTCAGAAACAAACAAAATGATCAATAGATAGTTAAAATAAACCGTGGCAACTAAGAGATGACCAGTCCCAACTGACAGCGCCCGTTCACGAACATGACACATGTATCAGCACCATTCAGCTCAACCATTTTGAAGGGAGCTAAATGATCCGACACACGCGCCACCATCAGCGAGACATTTGAGTGAGCATGACATACTCTCAACCGCCAGGGTTATTCAAGTCAATAAGAGACGTAGGTACTCAGTGAATGATAGCTCCGAGGAACATAGTACTCACACAATGCTGGCTATGAAACTATATAATACTAGGATGATTGAATCTATACAATGCAAATACAGTTGTACAATCTTCATCAGCTCCAACAAGAATATTAAATAAACGCTATCAATATTTATCCTACACTGTCAGGTGGAGCAGGACCAGCATGGAGCCAAGCATTATCATCAGCAATATAATCGCTTAGTTTATAATAAGCCAGCTTACATAGTGTGCGTTTAATACATGATTTAAATTTAGTCTCATTCAAATCAAGAACATTTTGTGGTATTTTATTATAGCACTTTAAACAGTATCCCATGAAAGAATAGTCCACTTTGGCGAGTCTGAAGCCCGGCTGAACTAACTGATCCCTATTTCTAGTGTGATAGTTGTGTCTGTCACCTCTCTTACTAAAAAGATGCAGATTTTTCCTAACGTACATTATATTTTCATAGATGTATTGACAAGGTACTGTCATAATGTTAATTTCCTTAAACAGTTCTCTTAGAGAATCGCGTCTACGGAGATTGTATATGGCCCTGATGGCTCTCTTTTGCAGGATGAAAATAGATTCAATGTCGGCAGCCCGTCCCCATAATAAAATGCCATAAGACATGATACTGTGAAAGTAACTAAAATAGACGATTCTAGCAGTATCTACATCGGTAAATTGACGGATTTTTCGCACAGCGTATGCTGCTGAACTTAGCCGCCCCGCAAGAGTTGTTAAATGGGGACTCCATTGAAGCCGTGCATCAAGCGTAATCCCCAGGAAAACTGTTTTATCGACAAATTCAAGTATTTCTTGATTCAATACTATATCATAATTTGTGCTTTTAACATTTGGTAAAGCAAATCTTATACATTTGGTCTTTTTTCCATTTAATACTAAATTGTTTGCAGTAAACCAGTCATGTACCTGACGTAAGGCATAATTTACGTTGTCTAGATTTTGGGCCCGTCTATTTATCTTAAAAATTAGGGAAGTGTCATCAGCAAATAACACCATATTGTGAGGTTGGTTTTTTAATAAATAGGGTAAATCATTAATATATACAAGAAAGAGAAAAGGACCCAATATTGAGCCTTGCGGAACCCCCATTTTTACCTTTAAACCTTGTGAATTCACACCATTTATCTGAACTTGCTGCTGTCTATCACACAAATAAGATTTTACCAAACTAATTGCAAGTTTACTTAGACCGTAGTGCTCAAGTTTAAAAAGCAAAGTATCGTGATTTACGCAATCAAATGCTTTGGAGAGGTCACAGAATATTCCTATAGCGTCTTGTGCCTCTTCCCATGCCGTAAATATGTGCTTCAATAAGGTGACACCGGCGTCAGTTGTACAACGTCCCTTGGTGAAACCATACTGTTGATCATGTAAAATTTTATTGGTGTTAAAATGGTTAAGCATCTGATCAAGCATTACCTTTTCAAAAACCTTGCTAAAAACGGGCAACACGGATACTGGTCTATAATTATTAGTGTCTTTAGTGTCTCCGGATTTAAAAAGAGGTATGACTTTATTGAATTTCATTAAATCCGGGAAAACTCCTTGGTCTACACACAAATTAAATATTAAAGCCAAGTATGGTGCTATAGTCTCCACTATGGAAGTACAAACTTTTATCGACATTCCCCAAAGATCTTCTATAGAGTAACCTTTATTCTCTTGAACTTTAAATAATTCTAAATAAAATATAATAAGTACATAGATAAAATTCAAATAATTAATTGTAATAGATTTCAGTTGAATTAAGTTTAATTATAAATACAGCATGGTCTAAAACACGAAAGCCTAGCAACTAATCTGAAAAAAATTAAAAGGTTGACGTATAACTTGAAGGTTAGTTTTTCTTCTTGGAACCGGAACACGCGATTAAGACGCTAATTAGAACAGGGAATATTTAATTAAATAATTAATGTCGCGGACAAGGCGTGGAAGAGCACCTAAGATGAAAGTGCATTAATATAAGGGAACCGCATAAGCGTATGTATTGATAATTATTTCCTGTTTTGTTACAATTACATAACATCATTTTCACCATGATTTTGGGTTGAAATGCTCATAGATTTCTTTTCTGATACTTTCAGGGTTTCAAACATTATTTAAAATATTAAAAATTAATTAATTAAAAACGTCTTCTCAACTCGTGGCACATAATATGAAGTAATCTAGAACAAGCTCTGGTTCCAAGCCACGTGTTATATTCTACAAGTCACACAGGCTGTAATGCTGTCTTCGTTACATATCAACTGATCGACCTGGATAGATGGTAGTATGTCCTACCTGAAGTAAGTGTTATTTCCATAACCTAACATTATAAGGAAGCGTGACAAAAGCTATGTTCCTGTATCATTGAAGTGTGCACCAAGACATTAAATAGCTGAGAAGACGGAAGTATCTCTTTTATTATCGACAGGCCTGTTGGTCTAGTGGTTAGTGACCCTGACTGCTATGCCGGAGGTCGTGGGTTCGATTCCCACCTAGGACAAATGTTTGTGTGATGAGCACGATCATTTGTTCTGTGTCTGGGTGTAATTTATCTATAATATGTATGTATTTAGAAATATATAAGTATGTTTATCAGTTGTCTAGTACCCATAACACAAGCTCTGCTTAGCTTGGGACTAGATGGCGTTGTGAGATAGTTGTGGAATATTTTTTTTTTTTTTTATTATTTCAATCAACACCTCATGCGAACAGAACCCATAGTCTCATGGCAATCTACGCTGGCAGCTGGTGGTAAGAGACGAAAGGACCTTACACGTTCACCGGGACTCGGGCAACGAAACGCGGACCTGATCACGGGAATGGAAAGAGGTAGGTACAGCGACTACTAGAAATGTTTAAACGACTAGCTAAATATTGCAACTAACGAAATATCCAACGATGTAAGTGTGAAATTTTGGGTTGGGAACGGGGCCGACAATTTTTCTGAGAGCTAATCGAACGTCTGAAGTATCGTTGTATAGGACTATGCGTGCGCTAGCCGAATCTGAAATAAAACTTGGTATGAGAATATCGGCAATATTAAAAAAAAAATGTCAAAGATCAATTTTCTAAGTTGAAAATAGGGTTCTACAACCCGTTCACCGGGACTCGGGCAACGAAACGCGGACCTGATCACGGGAATGGAAAGAGGTAGGTACAGCGACTACTAGAAATGTTTAAACGACTAGCTAACTATTGCAACTAACGAAATATCCAACGATGTAAGTGTGAAATTTTGGGTTGGGAACGGGGCCGAAATTTTTTCTGAGAGCTAATCGAACGTCCGAAGTATCGTTGTATAGGACTGTGCGCGGGCTGGGCGAATATGAAATAAAACTTCGTATGAGACTATCGGCAATATTTAAAAAAAAAATGTATAGATCAATTTTCTAAGTTGAAAAATAGGGTTCTACAACCCGTTCACCGGGACTCGGGCAACGAAACGCGGACCTGATCACGGGAATGGAAAGAGGTAGGTACAGCGACTACTAGAAATGTTTAAACGACTAGCTAACTATTGCAACTAACGAAATATCAAACGATGTAAGTGTGAAATTTTGGGTTGGGAACGGGGCCGACAATTTTTCTGAGAGCTAATCGAACGTCCGAAGTATCGTTGTATAGGACTGTGCGCGGGCTGAACGAATATGAAATAAAACTTCGTATGAGACTATCGGCAATATTGAAAAAAAAATGTATAGATCAATTTTCTAAGTTGAAAAATAGGGTTCTACAACCCGTTTACCGGGACTCGGGCAACTAAACGCGGACCTGATTACGGGAATGGAAAGAGGTAGGTACAGCGACTACTAGAAATGTTTAAACGACTAGCTAACTATTGCAACTAACGAAATATCCAACGATGTAAGTGTGAAATTTTGGGTTGGGAACGGGGCCGACAATTTTTCTGAGAGCTAATCGAACGTCCGAAGTATCGTTGTATAGGACTGTGCGCGGGCTGGGCGAATATGAAATAAAACTTCGTATGAGACTATCGGCAATATTAAAATAGGGTTCTACAACCCGTTCACCTGGACTCGGGCAACGAAACGCGGACCTGATCACGGGAATGGAAAGAGGTAGGTACAGCGACTACTAGAAATGTTTAAACGACTAGCTAACTATTGCAACTAACGAAATATCAAACGATGTAAGTGTGAAATTTTGGGTTGGGAACGGGGCCCACAATTATTCTGAGACGTAATCGAACGTCCGAAGTATCGCTGTATAGGACTGTGCGCGGGCTGGGCGAATATGAAATAAAACTTGGTATGAGACTATCGGCAATATTTAAAAAAAATGTCAAAGATCAATTTTCTAAGTTGAAAACTAGGGTTCTACAACCCGTTTACCGGGACTCGGGCAACTAAACGCGGACCTGATTACGGGAATGGAAAGAGGTAGGTACAGCGACTACTAGAAATGTTTAAACGACTAGCTAACTATTGCAACTAACGAAATATCCAACGATGTAAGTGTGAAATTTTGGGTTGGGAACGGGGCCGACAATTTTTCTGAGAGCTAATCGAACGTCTGAAGTATCGTTGTATAGGACTATGCGTGGGCTAGCCGAATCTGAAATAAAACTTGGTATGAAACTTTCGGCAATATTTAAAAAAAAATGTCAAAGATCAATTTTCTAAGTTGAAAAATAGGGATCTACAACCCGTTCACCGGGACTCGGGCAACGAAACGTGGACCTGATCACGGGAATGGAAAGAGGTAGGTACAGCGACTACTAGAAATGTTTAAACGACTAGCTAACTATTGCAACTAACGAAATATCAAACGATGTAAGTGTGAAATTTTGGGTTGGGAACGGGGCCCACAATTGTTCTGAGACCTAATCGAACGTCCGAAGTATCGTTGTATAGGACTGTGCGCGGGCTGGGCGAATATGAAATAAAACTTCGTATGAGACTATCGGCAATATTTAAAAAAAAAATGTATAGATCAATTTTCTAAGTTGAAAAATAGGGTTCTACAACCCGTTCACCGGGACTCGGGCAACTAAACGCGGACCTGATCACGGGAATGGAAAGAGGTAGGTACAGCGACTACTAGAAATGTTTAAACGACTAGCTAACTATTGCAACTAACGAAATATCCAACGATGTAAGTGTGAAATTTTGGGTTGAGAACGGGGCCGACAATTTTTCTGAGAGCTAATCGAACGTCTGAAGTATCGTTGTATAGGACTATGCGTGGGCTAGCCGAATCTGAAATAAAACTTGGTATGAGACTATCGGCAATATTTAAAAAAAAATGTCAAAGATCAATTTTCTAAGTTGAAAAATAGGGTTCTACAACCCGTTCACCGGGACTCGGGCAACGAAACGCGGACTTGATCACGGGAATGGAAAGAGGTAGGTACAGCGACTCCTAGAAATGTTTAAACGACTAGCTAACTATTGGAACTAACGAAATATCCAACGATGTAAGTGTGAAATTTTGGGTTGGGAACGGGGCCGACAATTTTTCTGAGAGCTAATCGAACGTCTGAAGTATCGTTGTATAGGACTATGCGTGGGCTAGCCGAATCTGAAATAAAACTTGGTATGAGACTATCGGCAATATTTAAAAAAAATGTCAAAGATCAATTTTCTAAGTTGAAAACTAGGGTTCTACAACCCGTTTACCGGGACTCGGGCAACTAAACGCGGACCTGATTACGGGAATGGAAAGAGGTAGGTACAGCGACTACTAGAAATGTTTAAACGACTAGCTAACTATTGCAACTAACGAAATATCCAACGATGTAAGTGTGAAATTTTGGGTTGGGAACGGGGCCGACAATTTTTCTGAGAGCTAATCGAACGTCCGAAGTATCGTTGTATAGGACTGTGCGCGGGCTGGGCGAATCTATCTATCTATATAAATAAAAGGCAAACTGAATGATTACTAATCAAGCCACAGCCCAGACCGCTTGGCCTAGAGACTCCAAATTTGGAACATAGGTTCCTTATGAAGCGTAGGGGAGCAATAAGAAAGGATTTTTGGAAATTCGGCCTTTAAGGGGGTAAAAAAGGGGGGGGAAGTTAGTATGAAACTCGGTCATTTCTGAAGCTATATCGATGAAAGTTGGAATATAGCTATTTGATAACAAATAAAGTCTGACGTGTTTCAGGATTTTTGGAAATTCGCCCTTTAAGGGGGAAAAAGGGGGGAAAGGTTGTATAAAATTCCGTACATTTTAGTATCTGGTTGGTTATTCGGTTGAAAATTAGGCACGATTTGTTAAAGGGGGTAAGGGGAGGGCGTGGGGCGTGGGTAAAGTGGGGGGGGGGGTAACGGGGGGGGGGGGTGAAATCAGTTAATTTTAGTATTTGGTTGGCTATTAGGTTGCAAATTAAGCACTATTTGTTAAAGGGTGGTAACGGGGGCCGTGGGGGTGGCAAGGGGTGGAAGTTAAGGAGTGGGGTAAAATCGTTTTAAAATTTTAGGTTTATTTAGGTGGGGTAATTTCTAGGTTTTTAAAATTTTATTTGCTCCCATATTGTTATATCATCAATCGGCGAAGACGGGAGCCGTGCGGTCGGCAGCGGGGCGGGGGGAATATGTAGACATCGGAAAACTTTCTGGATTGCATCCGTAGATTAGTTCTTTGAAGGTGCTGCACGGAGGTTTACTACTTAAAGAATAGTTGTAGAGTTGCATCAGAACAGGAGTTGACTTAAAATGCAGAAAATCGTAAGTATTTCTACAATCATAAACGCGCAGGTGAGGCTTCGCTCGCTACCTGGCCTCTTTCCTTTATAACTTGGCTTAAATTAAGATTATTATAATACTTACTTCATTCATCGTTATTTCTTTTGCAGGCTGATAATACTTTTCTCAATCATAAAAAAGGCAAATATTGTCCTTATTGTAGGACAATAAGAGTGAACTGTAAGTTAACTGAAGATTATAATTTGTTGCAATTAGTACCTATTTATTGACAATAGCACTATTAACTTTTTTTTAATGTTTTTAGCTACTTGCCCGTTCTGCAAAGCAGATTGAGCCCGGAGAGCGGAAAGGTGCCAGAATTGCGACGCGGCGATTGACTCCGGGTGGAGTTTTTATGAAATCCGCGGGGTGGAGACAGCACGGTCCCGGCGGCTGAAACGGGCTAAGATGCTGTCCCACCTCGCCAAAATGAAGAAAGCCCACTCGGAGCTACCGTCGCCGTCGCCACCGGCGTGTCCAAAATCGCCGGACCTCTTCGGGGGCGAGCTTAATTTAGAGGAGTTAGATTCCATTGAATTAACACTCAGCAGCATTAATCAGTCGTCGGAAAGAACTCCAGCAACAGATACCACGACTGTCAGTTTCAACACTATTGATGTTGATGCGGGTGCTGACAGTAGTGGGTGAGCTGGGTTCTTTCGGACTGTTGTCAAAGGCCGAATTATGAAAAAAAGAAATTAGGACCTCCCATAGAATGTTTTTTTATATTGCGGTTTATATTCTTTGGGGAAAGTTGTTCAGTTTCATGAGCACATCCACTTCCTTTCGGATAGATACCCCCTTTTTGTAACACCCCGTATAAGTACTAAATATTTCACAAGTAACATTTTAACTAACTACTAACTAACCTAACCGACTCCAACTTTCAACCTCGATTTATCTGGTCTTCCATTCCATTATCAAATTCTTATTTCCATAACATTATAGCCAGATGAAGGCATTATGTATCTTCTTACTATCAGAAAAAAAACCGGCCAAGTGCGAGTTGGACTCGCCCATGAAGGGTTCCGTAGTAGCAAGCATAGATTAGGGATATAATTATATTGAGATTAGTAAGTAATATACACAAACAATAAAAATAACTTTGTTTTTCATAGTGTTTGTATGAATGGCAAAGTTATATTTGCGGTTTTTGAAAATGTACTAAATCTCAAAAACTGCTAACTATATCTCATCCAAACCAATTTTCGTTGGAAGTTTTTGTTGAGGTCTACATTATATGTTTTTTCTGATTTATCATTTTCTTATTTTAGAAGTTACAGGGGGGGATACACATTTTACCACTTTGGAAGTGTCACTCGCGCAAACTGTTCAGTTTAGAAAAAAATGATATTAGTAACCTAAATATCATTTTAAAGACCTATCCATAGATACCCCACACGTATGGTTATGGTGAAAAAAAAAATGTATGAGTTTCAATTCTAAGTATGGGGGGCACCCCCAAAAATTTGTTTTGTTTTTATTTTTGTGTAAAAATCCTAATGCGGTTCACATAATACATCTACCTACCAAGTTTCAACAGGATAGCTCTTATACTTTCGACAAAAAGTGGCTGTGACATACGGACGGACAGACAGACAGACAGACATGACGAATCTATAAGGGTTCCGTTTTTGCCATTTGGCTACGGAACCCTAAAAAGTTACCCATTTCGTTAGGACATACATAAAAAAATCATATGTGCGGTCGAATTGAGAACCTCCCATTTTTTAGAAGTCGGTTATATGAAGGAATGACCATGTACACATTACATTTTGCACTTGATAATGATCTTATTATCCTGTAAAAATATTCGTCCGAAACATTTAAAGTGTGTGCTCTACTCATGAAACTGAACAACTTTCCATAAGGAACATAGAAGTACGGTTTTTTTATCTCCCATACATAAAATTATGCATCAGCTGATACCTATTTCATTTTGTATGGGAAATCAAACATTTTTTTTCGTATTTCGTCTTTCGTTCCTTTGGGAAGGTTGTTCAGTTTCATGAGAAGAACAAACCCTTTTTTTTTTTTGGGTGGCAAAATCATCAAATGAGTCCTCCCGCCCTGGGTGGGGCGGAAGGGACTGTCAGACTTTTACTGACTAAAATCCACTCGTGTTCCTTCAGATGCCCTTTACGTTCCGGGGCCACGGTATCCTGGATTAAGAAAAATCCGCGACACCAGCAGGCATTTGGCCCCATAAGGGGCCCCGTCGGTGACGCGTGAAACACGACGCGCCACCGACCCGGGTTTGGTCCTTGGTCGGACGGCGAGCATACCCATTACCCACCGTCCGCAAGCCCGCTCCGCCGCTGTGCCCTCTACTATTCAGAGGGACACGCGTTGGAGCGTCCACCCGACAGGCTATTGGCATACGGGCAAAGAGACCCCTTAGGCACAGTGCCTAGGGAAGAGTTTTTGCCCGCATCCCAGGGTGCACCGGCCCGAAAAACTGGTCTTCCCCCCGGACGTATCCGAGAAGGAACTCCAGTCCACTGGCGCACGTGGAGGTTTCCTGTCTTAGCACCCCAAGAACAAACCCTTAACATATAATAATACATATAAATAAATACATACTTTAATAGTCACCTAATAAAATGACAAAAAACGTAGTATACCGGGTGTAAGAAGACACTTAACGAAGCCGAAAGCCACGTATTCTACCCATTATTTGCAACATTTTTTTCCTTTAGACCAGTAGTTCCCAAACTTATTTTACTCGTGGACCACTTTCAAAATTTTACTGGTTTCGGTGGACCCCCTGCTGCTACATTCCTACCACATTCTTAAAGTCGCCAAATTAAAATTGTGTCGCTTCTGAGTTTTGTCCCTATATTCCGATAGGTAAAATAAAAACGAAAAATGGTACTTACATAAAATGTACTCGTACATAAAATGGTACATAGAATGTACCATTTTATGTACCATTTTCACACTTTATTTATTAATTAAAAGAATAGGATAACAAGAAAAAATTAATAAGGTAATATAGGTTCAGGTCATAATTTTAATTAATTCGTTAGAACAGTACTAAACGAAAAGATAGACAATTCTCTGATTTTGTCTTTCTTTTGGTGGGGACGGTT
This sequence comes from Agrotis exclamationis, assembly GCA_950005045.1. Taxonomy (NCBI): domain Eukaryota; kingdom Metazoa; phylum Arthropoda; class Insecta; order Lepidoptera; family Noctuidae; genus Agrotis; species Agrotis exclamationis. The sequence continues at coordinate 20,976,231 of OX465437.1, forward strand.
TTTTGTCGCTGACTGTGTATCTAGTTGATTTTAATGATCGAAGGTAATATTGAATACGCAAGTTTGGACAAGTAACAGTCGCTTGTCTTATTAAAATATTATCTGCTTAGTTAGAAACTTAAAACAATGTAGGTAGGCCCTTAAAAAAACTATGCTTACATTTTTGCGCTTTACTATTAAAGCAGATATTAAATTTTCGTGGACCCCCATTAACATCTTATGGACCCCCATTTTTTGTTCACGCCTACGTAGACCCCCAGCAAGTCTCCCGTGGACCCCTGGGGGTCCACCTGGACCACTTTGGGAATCACTGCTTTAGACCATACCTAGGTCTCCACGGGTTCTCGAGATATTGAAGGTCAAAGTTGCATTTTTTTTAAACTTTTTTTTACGAAATCGAATTCTAAGTATTATTACAAAACTTTTTTCCAAACAGACATTACATGAATTTTCGATTTTTCTAAAAAAATTACGCACGCACGTCGATACGTTCTTATCACAGCGCGTTCCAGCATAGGCGCGGGTTGGGTTTCCTTAACCTTGTGTGCGTCAAGCCGCCGCCTACGCACACAACGACACGAAACCTGTTTGCTTTACATTGCGCGCAATAAAATTATTTATTTTTTTTATACCTAAAAATAAAAGTCGGTTCCTAGCGATAATTTTAGCGTAAAGCTACTTAGTTAGATGTACAGTATGCGTAGTTAACGGCTTTGTGATGTGTCTAATTACACCCTGTATAAAGAAACATTGTAAATTAGCAATTATTGTTACCCTACACTTCTCCTAAACCTACCATACACCTACCCTAAACCTACCATACACCAACCCTACCCTACCGTACCTTACCCTACTCTACACTACACTTTACTACACTACACTACATTGCACTACACTGCACTACATTAAACTACACTACACTACACTACATTGCACTGCACTGCACTGCACTGCTGCACTGCACTGCACTGCACTACACTACACTATACTACACTACATTACACTACACCTACTTTATACCTACACCACACTTACCTTAACCTTCCCTGAACTTCCACGATTTTTTGAGACTAAAATCAGCCAAATCAGTTCAGCCTTTTGCAAGTTAAAGCGTGACTAACGAACAGCTATCCATTTTCCCACGTTTTTTATACCTCACTTGCTGAGCCGGCAGACGTTGTCCTGCCCAGTAATCAATACTACACCTACCCTACACCTACTCTACACCTACCCTACACCTACCTCTCTACACCTACCCTACCTACCCTATGTGTTATTCTGGATCTTCAGCTACCTACATACCAAATTTCATCGTAATCTGTTCAGTAGTTTTTGGGTGAAAGAGTAAAAAACATCCATCCATTCACACTCATAAACTTTCGCCTTTATAATATTAGTAGGTTATAGATATAGATTTAGTATGGAGATTCATTTATCTCCAAACTTAACGCGAGCAAAGCCGCGGGTTCAAGCTAGTATGAAATAAAACTTCGTATGAGACTATCGGCAATATTGAAAAAAAAATGTATAGATCAATTTTCTAAGTTGAAAAATAGGGTTCTACAACCCGTTCACCGGGACTCGGGCAACGAAACGTGGACCAGTACCCTGAGCACGAGTTTTCACTCTTTAACTTTACAGCGTTTTTCCAGTATTTACAGCGTTTCTTGTATGAAAAAATGGAACAGCGCCTCTGGTGTGCGAAGTAGGAACTATTTTTTTCCTTGAAAATTGTCAATTTGAAGTTGTCAAAGTTCCAGTTTACTTTACGTCTCAAATACTGAAAACTCGTGCTCAGGGTACTGATCACGGGAATGGAAAGAGGTAGGTACAGCGACTACTAGAAATGTTTAAACGACTAGCTAACTATTGCAACTAACGAAATATCAAAAGATGTAAGTGTGAAATTTTGGGTTGGGAACGGGGCCCACAATTATTCTGAGACCTAATCGAACGTCCGAAGTATCGTTGTATAGGACTGTGCGCGGGCTGGGCGAATATGAAATAAAACTTGGTATGAGACTATCGGCAATATTTAAAAAAAATGTCAAAGATCAATTTTCTAAGTTGAAAACGAAACGAAACGTGGACCTGATTACGGGAATGGAAAGAGGTAGGTACAGCGACTACTAGAAATGTTTAAATGACTAGCTAACTATTGCAACTAACGAAATATCCAACGATGTAAGTGTGAAATTTTGGGTTGGGAACGGGGCCGACAATTTTTCTGAGAGCTAATCGAACGTCTGAAGTATCGTTGTATAGGACTATGCGTGGGCTAGCCGAATCTGAAATAAAACTTGGTATGAGACTATCGGCAATATTTAAAAAAAAATGTCAAAGATCAATTTTCTAAGTTGAAAAATAGGGTTCTACAACCCGTTCACCGGGACTCGGGCAACGAAACGCGGACCTGATTACGGGAATGGAAAGAGGTAGGTACAGCGAACACTAGAAATGTTTAAACCACTACCTAACTATTGCAACTAACGAAATATCCAACGATGTAAGTGTGAAATTTTGGGTTGGGAACGGGGCCGACAATTTTTCTGAGAGCTAATCGAACGTCTGAAGTATCGTTGTATAGGACTATGCGTGGGCTAGCCGAATCTGAAATAAAACTTGGTATGAGACTATCGGCAATATTTAAAAAAAAAAATGTCAAAGATCAATTTTCTAAGTTGAAAAATAGGGTTCTACAACCCGTTTACTGGGACTCGGGCAACGAAACGCGGACCTGATCACGGGAATGGAAAGAGGTAGGTACAGCAACTACTAGAAATGTTTAAACGACTAGCTAACTATTGCAACTAACGAAATATCAAACGATGTAAGTGTGAAATTTTGGGTTGGGAACGGGGCCGACAATTTTTCTGAGATCTAATCGAACCTCTGAAGTATCGTTGTATAGGACTTTGCGTGGGCTAGCCGAATCAGATATAAAACTTGGTATGAGACTATCGGAAATATTTAAAAAAAATGTCAAAGATCAATTTTCTAAGTTGAAAAATAGGGTTCTACAACCCGTTCACCGGGACTCGGGCAACGAAACGCGGACTTGATCACGGGAATGGAAAGAGGTAGGTACAGCGACTCCTAGAAATGTTTAAACGACTAGCTAACTATTGCAACTAACGAAATATCCAACGATGTAAGTGTGAAATTTTGGGTTGGGAACGGGGCCCACAATTATTCTGAGACCTAATCGAACGTCCGAAGTATCGTTGTATAGGACTTCGCGCGGGCTGGGCGAATATGAAATAAAACTTGGTATGAGTCTATCGGCAATATTTAAAACAAAATGTCAAAGATCAATTTTCTAAGTTGAAAACTAGGTTTCTACAACCCGTACACCGGGACTCGGGCAACGAAACGCGGACTTAATCACGGGAATGGAAAAAGGTAGGTACAGCGACTACTAGAAATGTTTAAACGACTAGCTAACTATTGCAACTAACGAAATATCAAACGATGTAAGTGTGAAATTTTGGGTTGGGAACGGGGCCGACAATTTTTCTGAGATCTAATCGAACCTCTGAAATATCGTTGTATAGGACTTTGCGTGGGCTAGCCGAATCAGAAATAAAACTTGGTATGAGACTATCGGCAATATTTAAAAAAAAAATGTCAAAGATTAATTTTCTAAGTTGAAAAATAGGGTTCTACAACCCGTTTACTGGGACTCGGGCAACAAAACGCGGACCTGATCACGGGAATGGAAAGAGGTAGGTACAGCAACTACTAAAAATGTTTAAACGACTAGCTAACTATTGCAACTAACGAAATATCAAACGATGTAAGTGTGAAATTTTGGGTTGGGAACGGGGCCGACAATTTTTCTGAGATCTAATCGAACCTCTGAAGTATCGTTGTATAGGACTTTGCGTGGGCTAGCCGAATCAGAAATAAAATTTGGTATGAGACTATCGGCAATATTTAAAAAAAATGTCAAAGATCAATTTTCTAAGTTGAAAAATAGGGTTCTACAACACGTTCACCGGGACTCGGGCAACGAAACGCGGACTTGATCACGGGAATGGAAAGAGGTAGGTACAGCGACTCCTAGAAATGTTTAAACGACTAGCTAACTATTGCAACTAACGAAATATCAAACGATGTAAGTGTGAAATTTTGGGTTGGGAACGGGGCCCACAATTATTCTGAGACCTAATCGAACGTCCGAAGTATCGTTGTATAGGACTTCGCGCGGGCTGGGCGAATATGAAATAAAACTTGGTATGAGACTATCGGCAATATTAAAAAAAAAATGTCAAAGATCAATTTTCTAAGTTGAAAACTAGGTTTCTACAACCGTACACCGGGACTCGGGCAACGAAACGCGGACTTGATCACGGGAATGGAAAAAGGTAGGTACATCGACTACTAGAAATGTTTAAATGACTACCTAACTATTGCAAATAACGAAATATCAAACGATGTAAGTGTGAAATTTTGGGTACGGAACGGAGCGGAAATTTTTTCCGAGAGCTAATCGAACGTCCGAGTCATCGTTGTATCGGGCTGCGCGCGGGCAAGCCGAATATGAAATAAAACTTGGTATGAGACTATCGGCAATATTTAAAAAATAATGTCAAAGATCAATTTTCTAAGTTAAAAAATTGGGTTCTACAACCCGTTCACCGGGACCCGGGCAAAGAAACGTGGACCTGATCACGGGAATGGAAAGAGGTAGGTACAGCGACTACTAGAAATGTTTAAACGACTAGCTAACTATTGCAACTAACGAAATATCAAACGATGTACAGCTTGGCAAAAAACAGTAGAAAACCGGAAGTCGCCACTGTCTTCTCGCTACCAGCACTTTGAATGATTTTATTTTATTTATTTTCACTTATTACGTTAGTTTTATGGCACAATAATAAATCTTACAAACCTGCGTCTTTGTTTAAATCAAATATCAAATATTTTGAAACGTTGTCAGGAAATAAAAATATTAGTACCGTTTCAAGACGTTCTGGCCAAGCTGTAAGTGTAAAATTTTAGGTTGGGAACGGGGCAGATTTTTTTTTGTGAACTAATCGATATTCCGAAGTATCGTTGTATCGGACTGCGCGCGGGCTAGCTGAATACGATATAAAACTTGGTAAGAGACTATCGGCAATATTAAAAAAAAAAATGTCAAAGATCAATTTTCTATGTTGAAAAATAGGGTTCTACAACCCGTTCACCGGGACTCGGGCAAAGAAACGCAGACCTGATCACGGGGATGGAATGAGGTAGGTACAGCGACTACTAGAAATGTTTAAACGACTAGCTAACTATTGCAACTAACGAAATATCCAACGATGTAAGTGTGAAATTTTGGGTTGGGAACGGGGCCGACAATTTTTCTGAGAGCTAATCGAACGTCCGAAGTATCGTTGTATAGGACTATGCGTGGGCTAGCCGAATCTGAAATAAAACTTGGTATGAGACTATCGGCAATATTTAAAAAAAATTACAAAGATCAATTTTCTAAGTTGAAAACTAGGGTTCTACAACCCGTTTACCGGGACTCGGGCAACTAAACGCGGACCTGATTACGGGAATGGAATGAGGTAGGTACAGCGACTACTAGAAATGTTTAAACGACTAGCTAACTATTGCAACTAACGAAATATCCAACGATGTAAGTGTGAAATTTTGGGTTGGGAACGGGGCCGACAATTTTTCTGAGAGCTAATCGAACGTCTGAAGTATCGTTGTATAGGACTATGCGTGGGCTAGCCGAATCTGAAATAAAACTTCGTATGAGACTATCGGCAATATTTAAAAAAAAATGTCAAAGATCAATTTTCTAAGTTGAAAAATAGGGTTCTACAACCCGTTTACCGGGACTCGGACTTCGGACGTTCGATTAGCTCTCATAAAAATTGTCGGCCCCGTTCCCAACCCAAAATTTCACACTTACATCGTTTGATATTTCGTTAGTTGCAATAGTTAGCTAGTCGTTTAAACATTTTTAGTAGTCGCTGTACCTACCTCTTTTCATTCCCGTGATCAAGTCCGCGTTTCGTTGCCCGAGTCCCGGTGAACGGGTTGTAGAACCCTATTTTTCAGCTTAGAAAATTGATCTTTGATATTTTTTTTAAATATTGCCGATAGTCTCATACCAAGTTTAATTTCAGATTCGGCTAGCCCGCGCACAGTCCTATACAACGATACTTCGGACGTTCGATTAGGTCTCAGAATACTTGTGGGCCCCGTTCCCAACCCAAAATTTCACACTTACATCGTTTGATATTTCGTTAGTTGCAATAGTTAGCTAGTCGTTTAAACATTTCTAGTAGTTGCTGTACCTACCTCTTTCCATTCCCGTGATCAGGTCCGCGTTTCGTTGCCCGTGTCCCAGTAAACGGGTTGTAGAACCCTATTTTTCAACTTAGAAAATTGATCTTTGACATTTTTTTTTAATATTGCCGATAGTCTCATACCAAGTTTTATTTCAGATTCGGCTAGCCCGCGCACAGTCCTATACAACGATACTTCAGACGTTCGATTAGCTCTCAGAAAAATTTTCGGCCCCGTTCCCAACCCAAAATTTCACACTTACATCCTTTGATATTTCGTTAGTTGCAATAGTTAGCTAGTCGTTTAAACATTTCTAGTAGTCGCTGTACCTACCTCTTTCCATTCCCGTGATCAGGTCCGCGTTTCGTTGCCCGAGCCCCGGTGAACGGGTTGTAGAACCCTAGTTTTCAACTTAGAAAATTGATCTTTGATATTTTTTTTAAATATTGCCGATAGTCTCATACCAAGTTTAATTTCAGATTCGGCTAGCCCGCGCACAGTCCTATACAACGATACTTCGGACGTTCGATTAGGTCTCAGAATACTTGTGGGCCCCGTTCCCAACCCAAAATTTCACACTTACATCGTTTGATATTTCGTTAGTTGCAATAGTTAGCTAGTCGTTTAAACATTTCTAGTAGTTGCTGTACCTACCTCTTTCCATTCCCGTGATCAGGTCCGCGTTTCGTTGCCCGTGTCCCAGTAAACGGGTTGTAGAACCCTATTTTTCAACTTAGAAAATTGATCTTTGACATTTTTTTTTAATATTGCCGATAGTCTCATACCAAGTTTTATTTCAGATTCGGCTAGCCCGCGCACAGTCCTACACAACGATACTTCAGACGTTCGATTAGCTCTCAGAAAAATTTTCGGCCCCGTTCCCAACCCAAAATTTCACACTTACATCCTTTGATATTTCGTTAGTTGCAATAGTTAGCTAGTCGTTTAAACATTTCTAGTAGTCGCTGTACCTATGTACCTCTTTTCATTCCCGTGATCAAATCCGCGTTTCGTTGCCCGAGTCCCGGTGAACGGGTTGTAGAACCCTATTTTTCAGCTTAGAAAATTGATCTTTGATATTTTTTTTAAATATTGCCGATAGTCTCATACCAAGTTTTATTTCATATTCGCCCAGCCCGCGCACAGTCCTATACAACGATACTTCGGATGTTCGATTAGCTCTCAGAAAAATTTTCGGCCCCGTTCCCAACCCAAAATTTCACACTTACATCGTTTGATAATTCGTTAGTTGCAATAGTTAGCTAGTCGTTTAAACATTTCTAGTAGTCGCTGTACCTACCTCTTTCCATTCCCGTGATCAGGTCCACGTTTCTTTGCCCGGGTCCCGGTGAACGGGTTGTAGAACCCAATTTTTTAACTTAGAAAATTGATCTTTGACATTATTTTTTAAATATTGCCGATAGTCTCATACCAAGTTTTATTTCATATTCGGCTTGCCCGCGCGCAGCCCGATACAACGATGACTCGGACGTTCGATTAGCTCTCGGAAAAAATTTCCGCTCCGTTCCCAACCTAAAATTTTACACTTACATCGTTTGATATTTCGTTAGTTGCAATAGTTAGCTAGTCGTTCAAACATTTCTAGTAGTCGCTGTACCTACCTTTTTCCATTCCCGTGATTAAGTGCGCGTTTCGTTGCCCGAGTCCCGGTGTACGGGTTGTAGAAACCTAGTTTTCAACTTAGAAAATTGATCTTTGACATTTTTTTTTAAATATTGCCGATAGTCTCATACCAAGTTTTATTTCATATTCGCCCAGCCCGCGCGAAGTCCTATACAACGATACTTCGGACGTTCGATTAGGTCTCAGAATAATTGTGGGCCCCGTTCCCAACCCAAAATTTCACACTTACATCGTTTGATATTTCGTTAGTTGCAATAGTTAGCTAGTCGTTTAAACATTTCTAGGAGTCGCTGTACTATCGCGAGCACTGCCGCCTGACCACCACTAAGCTCATTTTTGCTTGCACTTACAACATAGACACGCTCTCTAGCCCCGCCCCGCCCCGTTGGCGGTTTCCTTTGTATAGAAATAATGAATGAAATACCGATCGGCCGAGCGCACTGACGACGCACGCCAAACGAGAGTTTTTTTTTTTCCGCTTTCCTAATAGGCCCAAACTTTAAGGGGGCGTGGCTCGGCGCCTCCGCATGATTTATGCGAAAAAAAATTTAACTGGGCAGGCGGAAAAGCTCGCGATAGTACCTACCTCTTTCCATTCCCGTGATCAAGTCCGCGTTTCGTTGCCCGAGTCCCGGTGAACGGGTTGTAGAACCCTATTTTTCAACTTAGAAAATTGATCTTTGACATTTTTAGGTTAGGTTAGGTTTTTTTTTTTTTTTTTGAGGCAGGAGTGGGAAATCCCCACGGACACCTCGGCTGTCTCACCGTCTCAATGAGACCATGAGACAGTCGAGGTAGTGCGGGACTCGAACCCGCTAAAACCCACTCCTGCCCTGCCAGTGTCCCTCTGCTAAAAATATGCAGAGTCCTTTTTTGCGGCGTCACTTTTCATTTTCTGTTTTGTTTGTCTGTCGGGGCCGTTGAGATGATCATGTGTCATTTATTCGCAAGTTTGTTTTGCTCCGGCTTCTGCAGCTTATTTTATAGATTTCAATTTTGAATACAATTAATACATTTTCGTTTCTAATAATAATTATTTCTAATGGCTTTTTGTTCTGTTCTTAATTCATGGCTTTTCTATAATTTTTAAGTTTCCATGTTTCTAATACCTGCTCTGGTCCGGTCCTCTGTTTGGTGTAACATCTGCACTTTGTTTCCCTTCTTCCTTTCAAATAATATTTGCCATGTATACTTAATATACAGGTCAACATTATTACACGACACGTCGGTACATTGGTAGGTACCAATCTCTAGCAAACCTTTAAAACAAAATGACATTTCACCATACAGAGGTTTCACCAATTCAACGCAGCAGAGCGTTTCCACTAACGCTGACCCATGGCCCAGCATAATTTTCATCACTTTCTTATGAAAGTGGCAACAATTTGGCACAGTCATTGAGTCAGCACTAGTGGTTCGCTCAGTGCGGCTGCTCTTCGGCTGTGTCGAATTGGTTTTTTCTGCAAGCGAGGAAGTGGGCGCATCCGTAACTTCAGCAATATGAAATTGCCGACCTCGCAAACGCGTCCCACTTCCTACGCACTGGGCACTCACTGCTGAAAGAGTTGTGTGAGTGCTCCCCCCGCTTTTCCCTAGTGCAGTTCACGCATACCGCTGGTTGGCCATTCTGCTTTTCAGGGCAGTCCACTTTCAGATGTGGACCGCTGCAGTGGCTGCATAGGTCAGCCGGCTCTGTGCAAAGACGCTTGCCGTGACCGTATGCTAAGCAGCGCGTGCACTGCACCAGGGGAGTTTGGTCTTCAACGCGCACTCTCTGGAGATCAATCCTAAGCTTGCCTCCTTCGAGTGCCCGTCTCCAGACCGCGGGGGACACACTCAGTACAACGCTATTCACGTGAGGGTTACGTGACTTTTTCCGAAACCGGACGCATACTTTCTGCTCCTCGTCCCCGAGGCCGTGAAAAATCTCCTGGTTCTGGTTCTTAAGGGCTTGAAGCACTTCCTCGTCGCTGTGGACCGAAAGTACGTCCCTAAGAACCAGAAGCGGGTTACGATTTTTCACCTCCTCGACGACGAAGTTCTCTCCGGCCTGACTAAGCCGCTTCCGGAGTTTAGCCCTCTCCTCCGTTGTCTCGCACCCCAGTATCACCTTCTTGTCCTTGGCTTTCCGGACTCTGTCCACCCGTACCCAGCCTTCCTTTGCGTCCACTGCTTTCCTGATTTTCTCGAGGATCTCGTCCCCCGTTTCCATCTCATCTGTCGAGGAGACAATCACCGAGTGCAGCGTCGTTCGCTCCGGGACGTGCGTCCCAGTATGGCTCTTTGTGTTGGCTGCTACATCCCCGTAGATTGTCTCCCCCACATTTATCCTACTGGTCAGACTGTCTCGGAGCGAGTCCAATTTCTTGGAGTTGTCTTTTAGCTCCGAGATATGCTCCTTGATGGCATTCAGAAGCTCAGTCTGACCAGCGTGAACGTTGCCGGAAACGGGGTCCGGACTATGGTTGGCAGTGGAAGCAGGTACCGGTATGACGGTAGGGATGGAAGGAGCCCGGTCAAGCTCCGACTCTTTAACCAGCTCAAAGAGCCTGTTTATGGCTTCGAGCACCGCAGCCTTAATGTCAGTTTTAAGGTTGCGAGAGTTGCCCAAATTGACCTTTGCCTTATTTAGGCAAGCTCTCGCCTCCGCGACACGACTGCGGTGCCCGACCACAGACTCTTTGAGTGTTTTGGCGGCTTCTACAGCAACTCGCCGCGTCGCCGGAACTACGGGGCCGACCTGAGACGCAGAAGGACTATCTTCTCCAAACGAGATTCTCCTCCTAGCCTCCGTGGGAGGCGGCCCCGTCTTTTCAACCGATCGCGGCGAGCCCCCGGAGCTCTGAGCCTTGGTGACAACGACCGGGGTGCGGAACATAGTTGGTGTTATGGTGCAGATACTATTATATGGACCCCTGTAAAGAGGGGGTCAGATACAGGTTGGATTATCCGCTCAGAAGAGAGGGGGACACTGGATCCTTCTATGTTCCTGTAAAGGGGGAATCACAGAGAATATATAAATATAATCAGTTAAAATAAATACAGAATTATAAAATAAATAGAATTAATAATAGGATTTTACAAGTCAGACAATAGATCGGGTCAAAAGGACTTAAATTGTGTCACTGTAATTGGGGGGAGCAAAATTTGAGTAGTTAGTCGATATAAATAAAATTTAACTTAAAAATAGGTTAAAACGTCTGTTTTTACGTGTAGTCAACCCTGTCCGCGCTAAACAGTTTATGGCTGTCCAGACACTCAATAGGAGCTTTTCCGCGAAAAAAAAAATTTTTTGTCAAAATAAGTTTTCCCTCCTAGCAATAAGCCACAGGGCGGGTGGGTGCTGAAATTTTTTGCGAGCTAGACGCACGTGCGGGGTATCGTTGGATCGGGCTCCGCGCGGGCTAGCCGAATATGTAATAAAATGAAAAACGACAAGAGACAAAATTTTGAGTTTTGGCCGAAAAACCAGTTTTTTAAGTGAAAATTGGTGTTTTTCACCCCCACTCCGGAACTCGGGCCACGGAACGCGGACCTGATTACGGGATTAATTGAGGGCGGTCGCTGAGACTAATATAAAATTTAAACGGTTGTAATTGGTCGAAAAATGGCGAAGTTAATGAATTAAATATGGTGAAATTTTGAAAAAATGCAAAATTCGGTTAAGGGTTGATTTTTAGGGGTTGCGATTTGTGTCAAACGATAGGCGTCCGCCTTTTTAGGTCTAATGAGCTGAAAACAGCTTCAAAATCGCACCTATAACAAAGAAGTTATCGATGGGTTAGGTTAGGTTAGGTTAGGTTAGGTTAGGTTAGGTTAGGTTAGGTTAGGTTAGGTTAGGTTAGGTTAGGTTAGGTTAGGTTAGGTTAGGTTAGGTTAGGTTAGGTTAGGTTAGGTTAGGTTAGGTTAGGTTAGGTTAGGTTAGGTTAGGTTAGGTTAGGTTAGGTTAGGTTAGGTTAGGTTAGGTTAGGTTAGGTTAGGTTAGGTTAGGTTAGGTTAGGTTAGGTTAGGTTAGGTTAGGTTAGGTTTTTTTTTTTTTTTTTTTTTTTTTGTTGAGGCAGGAGTGGGAAATCCCCACGGACACCTCGGCTGTCTCACCGTCTCACTGAGACCATGAGACAGTCGAGGTAGTGCGGGACTCGAACCCGCTAAAACCCACTCCTGCCCTGCCAGTGTCCCTCTGCTGTAAGCTTGCAGAGACCTTAGGTTTCAGGGCTTTGCAGTTTCGTTACTCTTAATTGGTAGCGGTCGAAGAGAGCATTTTGTGTTTTGTTCAATTTTTCAATACTTTATAATTTTCATCTATTTATTCTTTTTCTTTGATTTTCTTGATTTATGATTTTCAACTTTATTTACTTTATAAGTTTGCTTTCCTTTGTTTTTTTTTTTTTTTTATTTATTTTTCAATTTTAATATTTATTTTCCTAATAAGTACAACTATTTCATTTCTTAGAATTTTCTACCCAATTTACTTTTTGCTTATTATTTTAACCTTTTAATTGTTTTTGCCCGTATTTTCTCGCATCCATTTGACTGGTTGCCGCTAATAGTGTCGTCCTTCCAGTTGCCAATATTTGCAGAATATACTATACTATATTAGTCAAATTTGTGCTTCTTTTGGGACAGGCACAAAACAACCGCCAGTCAAATGGAGCTTTTACCAATTCGACACAACTCGGCGATTCCACCAGGATTGACCCCACATTCAGTACAATTTTGGCCACTTTCCCACGAGAGTGACAACAATTGATATATATTTCTGAGCCAACCCTGATGGTTCGCTCTGTACGTCTGCTTTTTGGTTGTGCCGAATTGGTCCTCTCTCTGTACGTGGGAGTGGGCGCATCGACGCCTTTAGCAATATGATATTGCGGCTCTCGCGAACGCGTCCCACTTCCCACGCACTGGGCACTCATTACTAAAAGCATTGTGTGAGTGCTCCTCCCGCTTTGCCCTGGTGCAGTTCACGCACACCGCTGGTTGGCCGTTCTGCTTTTTAGGGCAGTCCACACTAAGATGTGGGCCCCCACAGTGGCTGCATAGGTCAGCCGACTCTGTGCAAAGACGCTTGCCGTGACCATATGCTAAGCAGCGCGTGCACTGCACCAGGGGTGTCTGGTCTTCGACTCGCACTCTCTGGAGATCAACCCTAAGTTTGCCTCCTTCGAGTGCCCGTCTCCAGACCGCGGGAGACACACTCAGCACAATGCTAGTTACGTGGGGGTTACGGGACTTCTTCCTAAAACGCACACACATTTTTTGCTCCTCGTCACCGAGGCCGTGGAATACCTCCCGGTTCTGGTTCTTAAGGGCTTTTAGGACTTCCTCGTCGCTGTGGACCGAAAGTACGTCCCTAAGCACCAGAAGCGGGTTTCGATTTTTCACCTCCTCGACGACGAGGTTCTCTCCGGCCTCACTGAGTCGCTTCCTAAGTTTTGCCCTCTCCTCCGTTGTCTCGCACCCCAGTATCACCTTTCTATCTTTGGCTTTCCGGACTCTGTCCACCCGTACCCAGCCTTCCTTTGCGTCCACTGCTTTCCTGACTTTCTCGAGGATCTCGTCCCCCGTCTCCATCTCGACTGTCGAGGAGACAATCACCGAGTGCAGAGTCGTTCGCCCCGGGACGTGCGCCCCAGTATGGCTCTTTGAGGTGGCTGCTACACCCGCGTAGGTTGTCTCCCCGACACCCATCCTACTGGTCAGACTGTCTCGGAGCGAGTCCAATTTCTTGGAGTTGTCTCTCAGCTCCGAGATATGCTCCTTGATGGCGTTTAGGAGCTCAGTCTGATCAGAGTGGACGTTGCTCAAAACGGGGTCCGGACTATGGTTGGCAGTGGAGGCAAGTACCGGTATGACGGTAGAGGTGGAGGGAGCCCGGTCAAGCTCCGACTCTTTTACAAGCTCAAAGAGCCTGTTTATGGCCTCGAGCACCGCAGCCTTAATGTCGGTTTTAAGGTTGCGAGAGTTGCCCAAATTGACCTTTGCCTTATTAAGGCAAGCTCTCGCCTCCGCGACACGACTGCGGTGCCCGACCACAGACTCCTTAAGTGTTTTTGAAGCTTCCACAGCAACTCGCCGCGTCGCCGGAACTACGGGGCCAACCTGAGGCACAGGAGGACTATCTTCTCCAAACGAGATTCTCCTCCTGGCCTCCGTGGGAGGCGGCCCCGCCCTCTCCACCGATCGCGGCGAGCCCCCGGAGCTCTGAGCCTTGGTGGAAACGACTGGGGTGCGGTACATTGTTTGGCGTTGTGGAGCAGATGTTGTATGACGACCCTGTAAAGAGGGGGGTCAGATAGACGTTTATTTATCCGCTTAGAGGAGGAAGGGACACTGGAAACTTTTGTATTCCTGTATAGGGGGAAAGTTAAAAATCAATAGTGCTGAATCCCTGTAAAGGGGGGATCCAGACAGAAAATAAGTAAAGTATAGCTTATAATTAAAAATTTTAAAATAGGTCACTAATGAGTTAAAATGTGTTCCTGTAAAAGGGGGGACACTATTTATGTCAAAATGTCGGATAAAAATTTAAAAATACTCAAACTAATGTAGGTTCTAAAGAATCAGACCCTGTCCGCGCTCACAGCAACAGTCAGCCTTCTAAATGGGCGAAGAAAATTAAACACGACAGAAAATTTTTTGGACAAAATCTAGTTTACCCTCCTAGCTATAGGCCACAGGGCGGGTGGGTGGGGAAATTTTTTGCGAGCTAGACGCACGTGCGGGGTATCGTCGGATCGGGCTCCGCGCGGGCTAGCCGAATATGTAATAAAATTGAAAACGACAAGAGACAAAATTTTGAGTTTAGGCCGAAAAACCAGTTTTTTAAGTGAAAATTGGTGTTTTTCACCCCCACTCCGGAACTCGGGCCACGGATCGCGGACCTGATCACGGGATTAATTGAGGGCGGTTGCTGAGACTAATATAGAATTTAAACGGTTGAAATTGGTCGAAAAATGGCGTTGTAAATGAATTAAATATGCTGAAATTTTGAGAAAATGCAAAATTCGGTTAAGGGTTGATTTTTAGGGGTTGCGATTTGTGTCAAACGATAGGCGTCCGCCTTTTTAGGTCTAATTAGCTGAAAACAGCTTCAAAATCGCACCTATGACAAAGAAGTTATCGATACTTTTTTCAACGGCTTACCGGGGTATATCAATTTTTGGACTTTGACGAAATTTTGAAAAAATGAAGGGAAACTTTTTGCGAGCTAGACGCACGTGCGGGGTATCGTCGGATCGGGCTCCGCGCGGGCTAGCCGAATATGTAATAAAATTGAAAACGACAAGAGACAAAATTTTGAGTTTAGGCCGAAAAACCAGTTTTTTAAGTGAAAATTGGTGTTTTTCACCCCCACTCCGGAACTCGGGCCACGGATCGCGGACCTGATCACGGGATTAATTGAGGGCGGTTGCTGAGACTAATATAGAATTTAAACGGTTGAAATTGGTCGAAAAATGGCGTTGTAAATGAATTAAATATGCTGAAATTTTGAGAAAATGCAAAATTCGGTTAAGGGTTGATTTTTAGGGGTTGCGATTTGTGTCAAACGATAGGCGTCCGCCTTTTTAGGTCTAATTAGCTGAAAACAGCTTCAAAATCGCACCTATGACAAAGAAGTTATCGATACTTTTTTCAACGGCTTACCGGGGTATATCAATTTTTGGACTTTGACGAAATTTTGAAAAAATGAAGGGAAACTTTTTGCGAGCTAGACGCACGTGCGGGGTATCGTCGGATCGGGCTCCGCGCGGGCTAGCCGAATATGTAATAAAATTGAAAACGACAAGAGACAAAATTTTGAGTTTAGGCCGAAAAACCAGTTTTTTAAGTGAAAATTGGTGTTTTTCACCCCCACTCCGGAACTCGGGCCACGGATCGCGGACCTGATCACGGGATTAATTGAGGGCGGTTGCTGAGACTAATATAGAATTTAAACGGTTGAAATTGGTCGAAAAATGGCGTTGTAAATGAATTAAATATGCTGAAATTTTGAGAAAATGCAAAATTCGGTTAAGGGTTGATTTTTAGGGGTTGCGATTTGTGTCAAACGATAGGCGTCCGCCTTTTTAGGTCTAATTAGCTGAAAACAGCTTCAAAATCGCACCTATGACAAAGAAGTTATCGATACTTTTTTCAACGGCTTACCGGGGTATATCAATTTTTGGACTTTGACGAAATTTTGAAAAAATGAAGGGAAACTTTTTGCGAGCTAGACGCACGTGCGGGGTATCGTCGGATCGGGCTCCGCGCGGGCTAGCCGAATATGTAATAAAATTGAAAACGACAAGAGACAAAATTTTGAGTTTAGGCCGAAAAACCAGTTTTTTAAGTGAAAATTGGTGTTTTTCACCCCCACTCCGGAACTCGGGCCACGGATCGCGGACCTGATCACGGGATTAATTGAGGGCGGTTGCTGAGACTAATATAGAATTTAAACGGTTGAAATTGGTCGAAAAATGGCGTTGTAAATGAATTAAATATGCTGAAATTTTGAGAAAATGCAAAATTCGGTTAAGGGTTGATTTTTAGGGGTTGCGATTTGTGTCAAACGATAGGCGTCCGCCTTTTTAGGTCTAATTAGCTGAAAACAGCTTCAAAATCGCACCTATGACAAAGAAGTTATCGATACTTTTTTCAACGGCTTACCGGGGTATATCAATTTTTGGACTTTGACGAAATTTTGAAAAAATGAAGGGAAACTTTTTGCGAGCTAGACGCACGTGCGGGGTATCGTCGGATCGGGCTCCGCGCGGGCTAGCCGAATATGTAATAAAATTGAAAACGACAAGAGACAAAATTTTGAGTTTAGGCCGAAAAACCAGTTTTTTAAGTGAAAATTGGTGTTTTTCACCCCCACTCCGGAACTCGGGCCACGGATCGCGGACCTGATCACGGGATTAATTGAGGGCGGTTGCTGAGACTAATATAGAATTTAAACGGTTGAAATTGGTCGAAAAATGGCGTTGTAAATGAATTAAATATGCTGAAATTTTGAGAAAATGCAAAATTCGGTTAAGGGTTGATTTTTAGGGGTTGCGATTTGTGTCAAACGATAGGCGTCCGCCTTTTTAGGTCTAATTAGCTGAAAACAGCTTCAAAATCGCACCTATGACAAAGAAGTTATCGATACTTTTTTCAACGGCTTACCGGGGTATATCAATTTTTGGACTTTGACGAAATTTTGAAAAAATGAAGGGAAACTTTTTGCGAGCTAGACGCACGTGCGGGGTATCGTCGGATCGGGCTCCGCGCGGGCTAGCCGAATATGTAATAAAATTGAAAACGACAAGAGACAAAATTTTGAGTTTAGGCCGAAAAACCAGTTTTTTAAGTGAAAATTGGTGTTTTTCACCCCCACTCCGGAACTCGGGCCACGGATCGCGGACCTGATCACGGGATTAATTGAGGGCGGTTGCTGAGACTAATATAGAATTTAAACGGTTGAAATTGGTCGAAAAATGGCGTTGTAAATGAATTAAATATGCTGAAATTTTGAGAAAATGCAAAATTCGGTTAAGGGTTGATTTTTAGGGGTTGCGATTTGTGTCAAACGATAGGCGTCCGCCTTTTTAGGTCTAATTAGCTGAAAACAGCTTCAAAATCGCACCTATGACAAAGAAGTTATCGATGGGTTAGGTTAGGTTAGGTTAGGTTAGGTTAGGTTGGGGGACCACCCCACAGTGTTTGCGTCCACGTCGCGTCCCCTGGAAACGACCCAGTTCTGACCACCGTAACGGAGTGGCAGACTGGGTTGGCCAAAGTTCACTGTGACCTCGAAGCTATTTTATCTTGCCTTGTTGCTGAGACCTGCGGATTCTCTATGTCTGAGAAAAATCTTGCGCGTGACGCCTGCGGGCGGTTTTTAAAACAAAAAGGCCCTTCTCAGGGCCAACCCAAAGGCCCTTCTCAGGGCCAACCCAAAGGCCCTTCTCAGGGCCAACTCCACGGCCCTTCTCAGGGCCAACCCAAAGGCCCTTCTCAGGGCCAACCCAAAGGCCCTTCTCAGGGCCACTCCGACGCTGTGGCGTCAGAGGCTAGCCGCGCGCCGTCTGCGGCTAGCTTCTTCGGAGAGGCGGATGAGTCGTCAGACGACTCTCTTGTCCGAGTGTCGGACACGGACGACTCTCGTCGTTCGCGAAAGCGGGTCTATCCGAGCGGTGGGTCCGGGGGCTCCTCGGCCTCGGGTAGGGCGAAGCCGAAGGCGAAAAAGCCGACGGCGGTCGCGGACACCCATGCCGTTGGGCTCGCGGACGCTCAACGCCAGTTGGATCTGGCTCGGCGGGAGCAGCTCCAACAAGAGCTGGAGGAGCGGGTTGTGGCGAGCGAGGAACGGGCGCAAGCTGCCCGGGCCAAGTCCGGGTACGGCGCGTCCCGCGTTGTGTACGCGGACCTCTCCCTCGCTGAGCTAGAGAGAATGGCGGAAGAGGACGAGGAGGAGATCGTGGAGGTCGCCACTAAGTCCTCCCACCTAAAGGGGACCTTCCAGAAGGCCCTGAAGTGCCGGGCCGCGAGCCTGCGTGGTGTCGTCGCGGAGCTGGTCCGGCGTAAGGCCACAGAGGAGACGCGGCAACTGCAGGCGAAGGTTGATCGCCTGCAGTCGGAGGTCAGCCAGCTTCACAAGAAGCTGGCCGAAGCCACGGCCCGGCCACAACAAGCCGGAACGAGCCCCGCGAGGGAGGGCCCCACCTCCAACCTTGAGGACATCATCCGCAAGGTTGTGATGGAGGAGAGGGCCTTCACAAGGTCCTGCTTAGCAGGGATAGAGGACCGGCTCCTGCCGGAGAAACGCCTCCGGCCGCCGCTTGCGGCGGATAAACGGCAGTGCGAGCCGGTGCCGTCCTCATCTCAGGTGGAAGATGCCCTTCTCCCTTCGACCACACCGACCAACGAGTGGACGGTAGTGGGCCGCAAGGGGAAGGGCAAGGGTAAAAAGTCGGCGACTGTCGTCCCTGCCGTCCCGGCCACTACCGCTCCCACCGCTCCCAGCCAGTCACAAATGACCGGCAAGGGGAAGGGGAAGGGACAAGCGAGGGGAAAGGGGAAGCTAGTCCCCCCAAAAACCGCGGCCGTCGTAGTGACGCTCACCGCGGAGGCCGCGGGGCGAGGGGAGACGTACGCGTCCCTTCTGATGCGGGCGCGTCCAAATGCCGATCCCGCCCAACTGGGGATCGGCAGTGTCTCCTGCCGGCGGACCCAAGCCGGGGCTCGAATTTTCGAGTTCCCGGGGGCAGAGGGGAGTGCCCATGCGGACCTCTTTGCAGCCAAGCTGCAAGAGGCCATCGCAGATTCGGCCAAGGTGGCTCGGCCGGTGAAGTTGGCGGCCATAGAGGTGACGGACCTTGACGACTCCGTCACCAAGGAGGAGGTGGTGGCGGCGGTCGCAGCGATAGGGGGCTGTGGCGTCGCGGCGGTCCAAGGCCGGGACATAAGACCCGGCCGCGGCGGTATGGGCACCATTCGCCTCGAGTGCCCAATCGCCGCTGCCAAAGCCGTCCTTGCGAAGGGACGGCTTTTGGTAGGGTTCAGCTCGGGTGCAGTACGGGCACTCGAAGAACAGGCACTGCGGTGTTTCCGGTGCTTCGGCATCGGACACACCCGGCCCCTGTGTCCGTCCACAACAGACAGGACGGACACGTGCTACCGCTGCGGCAAGGAGGGCCACAAAGCCGCCTCCTGCAAGGTCGCCACGCCGCACTGCGCGGTCTGTGCCGCCAGTGGCCGCCCGGCGGCCCACGTCATGAAGGGGAGGAACTGCAATCCTCCCCCTAAGCGGGGCAAAGCGCAGGCACCGACCGGGCCTGCTACTGCTGCTGGCGCCGTCGTTCCTGCGGCGGCTGTGGAGGGGGGTGCGATGTCCGACTGATGGATAGGGTCGAACATCGCATCCTTCAGGCGAACACCAACCACTGCAGGGCAGCCCAGGATCTGCTGATGCAGACCATGGCTGAGTGGTTGGTGGACTTGGCGGTGGTCGCCGAGCCTTACTCGGTCCCTGGTCGTTGGCTGGGCGACCGAGACGGCCTCGTGGCGCTGGTGACGCGGTCTTCCACAGACTCCCCTCCCCTCTCGCTCTTAGAGAGGGGACCGGGATACGTGGCCGCCGCGTGGGGAGACATAGCGGTGGTGGGGGTCTATTTCTCCCCAAACCGCCCTCTCTCGGACTTTGAGGATTTCCTCGAGGTCCTCACCGCAGTCGTAGGGAGGGCGGCGCCACGCCAGGCCATGGTGTTGGGCGACCTGAACGCCAAGTCGGTGGCCTGGGGCAACCCAGCCACCAGCTGCAACGTCCGGGGACTCGCCGTCGAATTTTGGGCGGCCTCATGCGGTGTGTCCCTCCTCAACAGGGGGGCGGTCCACACGTGTGTGCGGCAACAGGGTGGGTCGGTGGTGGACGTCTCGTTTGCCACCCCCGCACTGGCCGCCCGCGTCGTGAACTGGCGGGTAGAGATGGTGGAGACGTTGTCGGACCACCGATATGTACGGTTCGACATGTCTACCCGGGGGGGAGCGGTGGCCCGCGCGAGGCAATCCCCCTTCCCGCGTTGGGCTCTTACCCGCCTGGACCGGGAGGCAGCCAAGGAGGCGGCCTTCCTCCAGGACTGGCTGTCGCCCCCTGGCGAGGTCCGGGACGTGGACGCCGCAGCGGTTCGGCTGAGGGAGTCCCTGACCGAGGTGTGCAACTCCAGCATGCCCCGGTCTCGCCGTCCGCCTCCCCGTCGTGCCGTCTATTGGTGGACGGAGGAGCTGGCGGGGCTCCGGGCCGCCTGCGTGGCGGCCAGACGGGCCTTTGCGCGGAGCCGACGGCGCAGCACCCGAAACCAGGCCGAAGAAGACCGCCTATACGCCTCTTACCGGGAGGCGACGACGGTCTTCAAGTCCGCAATGGGGGCCGCCAAGGACTCGGCGAGGGCCGAGATGCTGGAGGGTCTCGACAGGGATCCTTTTGGTAGGCCATACAGGGCGGCGCGGAGCCAACTACGCCCCTGTGGCCCCCCACTGTCGGAGACCCTCGAGCCAGCGTTGCTGGATGGGGTGGTCCGGTCCCTGTTTCCGCGCAGGACCGACTTCACCCCACCAACGATGGATCCCCCGCAAGGGGCGGCCCCGCCGGAGGAGGAGA